>OY728158.1:49451250-50136666 GCA_963277665.1 Viscum album
ACCATTTATTATATATACTATTGTCTAAATAGTGAAGATAACTCTCATATTAATGTCATTAAAAGGATATAAGATAATCTAGAAAAATATAGACTTATCATTAAACTATCTATATTAAGTCATCCTAGTCTGGAGTTGAAGGTATTATATATCAAGTTAAAATATTCATACATGGGAGTGAAAGGGACACATAATGGAATTATTTAAGATAAATTATTACTTATGAGGAAGAAAAGATTCTCAAAGTGTTAATAAGTTTTAAGGAAATTTTTTATTATAGGATATCATAAATACAAGATATTATTACAATAATAAATGTATAAAAAGTACTTATGAGTGAAATGTTTAATCCAAATATTGAATTTTAAATTACTCCCAACCCAAATATAAAAAAGATGGTCAAGGATTAAATATTAATAATTATTATTATAGGGAAAATATTTACAATTTATAATTGTGATTGTGTCTGTCCTATACATGGATTATCTAATAAGGCTTGTTTGATAGTGATATCAAATGAAAGGAGAGAAAAAATTTCATCATTAGTTATAAATGAGTATAGAGTTGAAATAAACTATAAATACCTTTAAAAATCCCTAAGGAAAGATTATTTCTCAATAAAATTAATTGATACAATTCTTGAGAAGCATACAATACTCTATCAGATTTTAGATTAAATGCCTATTTAGGTTATAACCATGGAATAATTCATCATGAAGACCAAGATAGTATAGTATTAACCTATTTTCATAGAACATTTGAATATGAGATAATGAAATTTAGACTACATGTATCACCTTAAAATTTTCAAATATGTATGATGGATGTTTTCATAGACAATGTATAATTTATTAATGAATTTGTCATAGATGAATTTACATTCACTGGAATGATGTTGGTAGATTTCTTATAAAATATGTGAAATGTTTTAGCAAAATTTTAAGATAATATATTAGTACACAATGTTGATAAATTTTATTTTATTTTGAATAATGATATTATTTTGGAACATGATATATCCAAAGATATAATTTAGGTATAAAAATAAAAAAAAATATGTAATATCACAACTAAAACCATCAACATTAGTTATATAAGTGATAAGTTTCATTTGAAATATTTTTTTAAATGATTATGAAATAATTCTATAACATTTAAAGACCATTGTGATCAATTCATGAAAAGGATTCAAAATTCTATTTTAATAACAACTTCCTTGAATATTTCATTAGATTAGGGAATATATTAGTCTCCAAACCTTCCATTATTTCACTAGAGTAGTGCATATCATTTGTAATCATTTTTAATGCCAGTGTTTTGTTTTGGGATCTTTTCATGAAAATAAAAGATATATTGGAAATATTTTATCTAATATTATTGTTAATTATTAAATCTATAAAAACTCGATTATATCATCTTATAAAATGATATACATTAAATTTTTTATGTTGTTAAGAAATTCCTTTCAAATATTATTTTATGTAGTGTGATTGTGATTTAAAATTTATTAGCATTAAATTTTAGCTGTTAAGAAAGGAATCAAAGATAACATTGATCATATTCATTTTGATTTTTCCTGGAATTTTATAATAATATTAAATAATATAAATAAGATAATAATCATGAATAATATCAACAATACAAACTCGTGGACTTGAAAAAACAACTTAATAATCTTATCATGGGTGATTTTCAAGATGATAAAAATTTCTCAATTTCAAATGATGGTCTATCATAGTATTTTAGTTTTAAATATACTAAACTAATAGAAAGGATATATAAGTGAAAACATGTTATAATAAGAATATATTTAATATTGATGTGAATTATTACTTATTAGGGGATCCATCTATATAAAATCAAGGATATGATGTGATTCTTATAAAGTGTATTATATATGATGAGGTCATATTAACTCCCAACCAATTATACAAATTAATATGTGATAAGTATTATGGTAATATAAAAATAGATAGTATGTTTCTACAAATGGGTTTCTAATGATAGACCATCTTCATGGATGATATAGAGTTTTTCAATAACTACGTTAGATTTCACAGGAAATGAAATATTGGAAAATGGAAATAGTTTCCACGTATATAAATTATCAATGAATAAATTTTATAGGATTGGCACATGTATACCATGTGACCCTTTAAAAAATATAATGGTAATTATTATATATTACTATATGTTTATTCATTGTAGAAATGTGTTGAATACATTACGCTACATGACATCTTAAGGTCTAATATTAAAATGTTTGTGAGGAAAAACATCTTCCTTAGACATGTATTTCCATGGAAATTGTAATACACAATGGATTTAACTTTTATAATTTACACATTAGAATGTTTATGAGTAGGTATGTTTTTATACGCAAGAATAAAATGACCTATCATAAAAAAATAGTAGAAAATATAAAATTTCAAATAAATCATCGTAATTTTGGAAAAGATAGTGAGTTTCATAAATAATAATTGGACATAAAATTTATGGATGATATTTATTCATGTAGAATGATTTATAAAACACAAATTTGGGATTCTCATTATAGGATTTTTTAGAATAAATTTCATCTATGAGTGGAGATTGAATAAAAATCTTTCTACATTTTAGAGTTTTCTACCATAGATTTCATTGGTGAATTAGAGAAGATGATGTCTAACATAAATGAATTACAAGAGATAAAAATGTAATAATATGTGAAAGATAAAATAGTTAAGAAAAAGTATAAAATTATTTGTGATGGGTTTATTTAGTGGATAAATTTTATGTAATCAAATTCTGACATTATATTCAATTTAGGGATGAATAATTTCATGGGATAAAAATGTATAGAAGATCTGTATTATTCAATATAACTGAAGGGAACCTCATTGGAACATGAAGGATTTCTATAGAAGATTGAGATCCATTCACTATGAATGGGAATAAAGACGATTTGTAAACTATATGAAAAAATGTGGAAAAATTCATTTCATATCCAATTTAAGATTGAAGGTAAAAGAGTCTAGTTCAGATATTTAAACCATGAGATCTTGGTGGTGGCCCAAGATTACATATTTTCATTATTATCTTTTATAAAATTAAAATTTAACTCACTAGGTTTATTACAAAAACTCTTTAGGAAGAAAATAAAATTATAGATTAATGAGAAATGATTTACCTTCATCAAAACAAATGATAGTTATCAAAGAATTGTATATTTATATTTATTTCATTTATTTAATTTTATCTTAATTATATATCATATTTACAATATCACACATCACTATATGTTTAGTTATGAAAAAGGACATTGTGTGGGGGAGTGAAGTGCATGATTGTTCATGAATAACACATGGGAATTTTTTCTATTAGTTCTCATAATTGTATATTACATTGATAACACTGATTCTCTAGTCTGTAAACATGTTCATTGAGTTTTAAAAAGAAAAAATGTGGGGGAATAATAACTAAACTTGATTACATTGGGACATGAAATTCAATTTGGGTGAATTTTTTTTCTGAACATAATTACATCACAAAGATCTAACTATAAATATAATCATATAGGATTTTTGAAATATTTTAAATTGGGAAGTTTTGTTCCCACTTGATTACTTTTAGAAAATTATGTACCGAGTTTTTTCTAAAAAATAAAATTCAAGAATAATGGGTGAAATTGAATTATAAGATTTGGGTACACTTATACTACTTTAATGTCACGTTTATCATATTTAACCTTATGGTATTCCTATTATAATGGGTTTCTTGGTTCAAAAATAGTCACGATCAAACAACAATTGATAATCTCGTTACTTTCCTTCAATGTATTTTTTTTGCATTATTAGTTTTTAAAATATATGGATAATAAGGGAAATAATAATCACAAATGATGAAGGATAAATTGACTTATAATACCTTGATTTAATTTATATAACAGAAGTGATTTTTAATATCAGATATGGAACTTTGAAGAAAGGAAGTTTCTGACACGATAAAATTTGGAGTGCAGATTATACTAAATTCTATTCACATAAACATTCAATTACTAACAAATGAAACATGAACTGGTTTGGTGTTTTCTTGAAACATTTTTTAGAGAAATTACTTAAGGATAAGTAATCACTCTTTTTTAGGGGAATCTGAATTGATAAAATCTATCATTACATTGGAATATTTCTCTCAATCTTATTTTTTGGGTTTTTCTAAATTTTTTCAAAATTTAATGGTAGTTTTTCTTATTGTAGTTTATTTAAGATTAAGATAATAATATTGAAAATTCAGAAATTAATTTTCCTCCATTCAATATTATATTTAAAAATTGTTATGATTAGGGGTGATTAATTGACATTTTGATATGTTCGAATATAAAGAATAATATTTTGAAAGATGAAATAAATAAAAAAGATGATTCAAATAATAATTTTGGGCCTAATAATATATTTGGGGAAAATGTTGGATGCATTGAGAACATCAATACTATGTACCCTAGACAACACATCCTTAGAACAACACATAAGAAGGCATCAATATGCCAGTATATCATTTCATGCTACCATGAGAGCACGCCAACACAAATAGATCCTTAAATTGTATTTTAAGACAACATTATCACTCTAATAACATCATATTTTCATCATATTAAGCTTATTTTACCTCATCAATATACACTATTTAAAATTACTAAGACAAAGATAGCCATAATATAGTGCGGGGAAAACACCCTTAGTGTCATTTACACTAATTTATCCTCAATAAATCCAATTTATGTTTTTTCTATGAATAAATATCGTATGAGGGGAAAAAATACTAAAAACTAAATACAATTCTTTCCACTATGAGCCACTCTACTTCTAAGAATTCAAAAACTCAGATGAGATAGGTTTTTTTATAGGATAAGGTGACCCACATCACATGATTTGGTTGTGTCTATGTAAATGTGTATTGCATCACATCCTATGGATACATTTGATATAGAATATAATATCATCTAGAAATGCAATATATGATATCACTCCAACATATACCAGAGTCACAAACATGAGGCCATATTTTCAATATAATTAAACTTCTACCACAACACTATATAATCTGTATACAATATATTATTAGGAATAAAATTTCACAATTATTGATATATATAACAACAATTTGTTGTATAAATTTACAAGTTATCATACATCCCCTAATCATTTAAAAAACTTATAATTATTAAATTAAAAGAAATATAAGTAGCTCACGAATTAGGTGTTATTGGAAAAAGAAGTTTCCTTGAGTATAAATTTTATATCATGTTTGAAATAGGCTAATCCCCAAACACTTTTGTAATAAAAAATATGGGAAATTATATAATAATATGGATATATATTTATTAATACGAAGGAGAGAGAGGCTTGTCTATGAGGTTATGTTAGAAGAGTGTAACTTAGTGAAATGAAGTTTTTTGTGTTGTGTAACAAATCACTCACCATGTGGGCTAATCAAATAATTTTATGGAAAGTACATAGTTAATATCCCATATATAATGGGAGAGGTTCAAATTTTATATTAGAGAATAAATATCATGGACTTTGAATAAACTAAGGGAGAACATGGCATTTTTAGAAGCTTCCACCTGAATGAATTTAGAGGAACTTATTCATGCTCATTATAAATTTATAATATTTCATGAAGATGAGGGGTTAATCACATAGTAGGGATAGGGAAAATTTTATTTGTGATGTATTTAAAAAATCACAAAAAATGAATATCTAACTATCATTTGTTTATATATGTAGTGATTTACTATCCTGATTAACATGTAGATGGCCTTTGAGATTCCATGAAGAAATGGGAGTTGAAAGATATTCTCATCCACATAAAGTATAGACATAATTCTATAAATAAGGATAGTGTCTTGGAAGAATAATTCACACATTAATAAAATATTATAAGGATCATACAATTCTTTGTTCTCTTATTATAGGAAACATTGTGGGGACCTATTATTAAACTAAAAAACTGATGAGTGACATGATAAAGCTCTTCTAAAGATGGTACAAGTTTGAAAGAGAATCATAAATGAGTTAATTTATATTAAATATGATAAAATGGACCTAATCGCAGTAGCCCCAGTAATTCTCATTTGATTCTCCAACTCATATATTCATTTCTCTTATACCCATTTCTTTGCCTTTGTTAATGTTTTTATTTATGTTACTTGGTTACAAAATATATCACACACACTGTAACACCCTGAGATTTTATGAAAAATATTCTTTTTAATTTCATTAATGTCTTGTGTTGTACGCTACACCAAAAGGAGCTTGCAAAACACGCATCCTTGATTTGCCTTGCATTACATGCAATCACGACCCTCCTCGATAGTGTGTGTAGTATGCAATAACGAGTTTCACTAAACAACAAAATGCTATTAAAATATTATTAAAACTAGCCATTATGAATAGTAATAACCACTTTTTGAAATTTTGTAATTTTATTTTTCAAAATGGAATTCATTTTTGGATTCGTAATATCGAAATTAGCTTAGGGTTAAATTTTGGTGATTTTCGGATAACTTTCATATTTTGATGAATAGTGAAAATTACTAAATTTTAATTAAAAACAACTTTTTCAATCGAAATAATTAATAGTGATAAATAATTAATTTGAGTGGTTTTAAAGAATATTTAGAATATATTTTTACAATTTAATACAATGATGGTCATTGGATGTAATTTCACATTTAAACCAGACATAAACAAGTGTCAATCTTTTGATAGTTATTATCTCTTAAGAACACGATATTTGTTTTGACGACGGGAATTAATTTTTAAATTAATTAATGCAACTGATATGTTTTGAATTTGGTAAAATAGAAATCATTTTTGAGTTCATAATATCAAATATAGATTAGGACTAATTTTTGGTATTTTTCTGAAAACTTTCAATTTTTGATGAATAGTGAAACCACTAAGTGGTAGTTAAAAAAATGAATCGTTCATAAAACTTAATTTTACCGCTTTTGTGAGTGAAATTTCAAAAATCTGAGAGACACGGTTGATGTCAGTAAGTAAAATTTGGTTCAATGAGATGAAAATAATTTTTTGGTGAACAGTAACTTTTTACTTTTTTTACCACGGTTAAAAGTAAATAGGGTAATTATGGGTAGAAATGATATTATTATTACCCTAACACTTGTACTAATTCTATTGGACAAGTGTAATTCGACCAAAAACAAGTTTAGGAAAAAAATGTGACCATTTAGGCCCACTTGGATTAGATTAGGACATTTATTATTATTTAATTCAAAGAAGAGTTAAAAGAGTTAAAATCAAAGTTTATTTACTAAAACATTTTTAATATAGGGTTATGCATATGATAAATTAGATTTTAAATATTCATTAGAAATATAAAAAGATTTCATACATAATGGTATTTTTTTTGTAATTTTTAGACATTAAATAATTTAATTTATTTATGACACAACGATGATGCAGTAATTATCTTATTAATGAAATATTGACATAATTGATGTTATAAATACCAAAATAAATATAATTTGAGACTTTTTATGAATTCCACTAATTTTCTAGGTTAATATGACATGTTATTATTGATTTAATTAACTTTGTTCGAACTTATCATTCTGTTATGATTTTCACAAAAATCAATTACTAAATAGCGTCAAAATTGACATGAAATAGTTTTTAAAACAAATATTATATTATTAATTGTTATTTTATTCTTAAAAATCTACGGTTCAGCCAAATGACTTATATAAGGTTATATATATTAATAATAAACAATTTGGGGTTTTTTTCGCTTCTTATAGTATGTTTATTAACCTTATAGTGTAAGAACACAAGAAGACACGGTAAAAGTAAAATTATTTAACTTAATGATAAATCTAAATGATAAGGTTAAAATAGGAACCTAAACATGTCTAAATTATATTGGATGAGAGTATTTCGACCCATACCCACCTTAGCTTCGAAATAAATTAATTTGGAGCTATTTAAAACCGAACTTGACTTTATAATAAAATAATATTTTTAGTTATTCCAAAGGTGCCCCTCTCCTCCCTTATAAAAGGGCACCTCCTCCCTCTCTTCCTCACACAACATTGAGCCTTAAATCTCGGCCAACCCCTGCGAAATTCTCTTCTCCACTTCCTTAGAAACATCCTAGAGGTTCTGGTCTTCTTCAAAGACCCATTTTAGTGCCCTAAAAGGAGGTCTCAAAGAAGCACTTCAAAGAAGAGGTAATTTCTGTTACCGATTCTTTCACCTTTATTTCTTCTTCCACTTCTTTTTATTAGGTTATTTCATTATGAAGTAATAACATCAGTATCACTCATATACTGATATGTTATTATAAGTACGAAACAATCCTATTTCAGCATATATCCATCCTACGGAAAACGAAATCACCGCACGTGCGTACTTACGGAATATCGTCTCCACGCCGTGGTGAAATCTATTTTCCACCACCACCTTACTTGGATGGGTATAATGGTGTAAATAATAACTATATATTATTATTTTAAAGTTATATTGATTCTGAAATAGTATACATACACTCCAATATAGTCCCTCGATCATTAGAACGATATCATCGCTCGTGCGTACGTACGGACTACCGTCTCCACGACGCGATGAGATTCATTCTCCACTTTAAACCATTCACGAATGATTATAAAGTATAAATAATAAGTAATCATGAAATATATGACATAATAATGATACTGTATTTATGTGTGTATATATGAATTTCATCTACTTAATTCTGTTCAACTAAATAAGGAAACGAAAACAGCGTTTATGCGTACGTACGGCCTACCGTCTCCATGAACGGTGTATTTATTTCCATTTACTGATTTATTATATATATGTATATTCTGAATATATATATAAATCATGTTTTATATTCTGTAATTAAGTAATCATGATCTAAGTAATCATATGAATAATTACAAGACAAAACACGGACGACAAATGAAACAATTTTACCCAAAACGCTCTTTAACATGGAATTTACAAAAGAACAAGTAATATAAAGTCATAAGTGAACCATATATGATATCATAACAATGAATATGATTCTATAATAAGTCAATGACATTATTTAAATTATTATACAGGAGGTTCAGACACTTACGAAGCAAATCGGACCTAAGGTAAGGGAAATATCACAATCTCATTTTTATCCGAGATTGTTTATACTTTGAAATTTACAGGGGTGTATTTTATCATCCACATCCCTGTTTCCTCAATATGTAATGTTATTTCCATCCACCTAAAATTTTTTAAATCCAATTTTACCCTTCGGTGAGTTTTTATTAAAGGATATGAAAGGAATCTTTTGTCGTTTTTTATACGAGGTACTTTTTGACTTTTCCAACAAAAGTACGAAGAATGTTTTTTTAACTTATACGGCATGAATGGATTTTTAAAACATTATTTCCAAGAAGCTTCCTTTACAAGTTTTCAAGTTTATTTTTAATCAACTTCTTTTAGTTATAATTTTATGACATGTTAAGAAATGAAAACTGTTTTTGAAGTAGAAAGGATATTTTCCTCAAGAATGGAGTTCAAGTGTTTTATCAAAATTATTTTCCATCTAAGATAATAAAGGGTTCTGTTTTATCCCTATTATTACATTGATTTGATTATGTTGTGATGGAAATAGTTTTATGAATTCCTTTATCTTATATGAATTGTTTTATGATGTCATGATGTTTAAGATTCCCATTTTTATTACATGGGTTATGCTATGATGTATGGTTTCTGATTTTGTGGCAAACATAAGAATGGTATCATTATGAGATGGGTGGGATCTATATCTCCCTCCAATGCATTGGGTAAATATTTTATATCTCATGAGATAGACATGGTTGGAATGGTAGGTTATACCGGTTCAGTGAAACAGGACTGAAACGAGGGTGACTCGGTTCAGAAAGGGACTTTGTCCACTAAGATAGTCTTGGCAATGAGTCTTGACTAACAAGAAATGATTCTCTATTATTATGTGTGTATGACACAAAGTTTCATTTTTTATGTTATGATTATTGTGATTACATTTCACTGCCATGATTTATCTCATGTTATGAAATTATGCTCTCTTTTGCAGGTTAAGATTTCCAAAATGTTATGTTCTTATGAATATGATGTGATTGATATTTCTTTTCTTTATCCTTACTGAGCATTTGAGCTCACCCTTTTATGTTTTCTTTTCCCCAGGATATAAATAAAGGTTTTAGGTAAAAAAAGGGAAGATCTTTATGGGAGATGTTGAAGATCTTTCACCACGATTAGAATATTATATTCCGAGTTTCCAAAGACACTAAACTATTACGGTCCTTGTGTGTGTGTTTTTGTTATGTACTAAATATTCCGCAAAAGTAATGTAATGTCCATGTACGTCAAGTTTCGGGTCTCTACAGTTGGTATCAGAGGAAAGGTTTAGTCAACCTTTGGAAACTAGGATGCGAAAACGTTAGTGAGATCCCTAGAGATATTTCTAAGGTATGTCTAGGGATGTCCCTAAGGTTAAGTATACATATAGGTTATAGTACTAGAATTACGCTAATGATCATAGAATTATACCAAAGATGTTGGATATTGAAGTTACTCCCCCTTTATTATGATTTTTGCCTCTCACACTATTTTTTTTGGGTTTTAGAAAATGGTTGGAAACAAGATGATTCACAATAATGGAGGATATGATGGACAATGGAATGATATTCTTCATGAGAAATCAAATGAAATGGGATTTGGAAGTCCAAAAATAATTATTATGCCGAATCAGCAATCTCATAATATGATCAATAAAGTAAAATTTGGTAAGTTTCCTGACTCGGCTAATAAGAGAAAGGTGGAGTTCCATGATGATCATAGTGGAAATAAAGTTCAATTTCCCCTATGTAAATCATGTGGGAAGAGGCATCAAGGAGAATGTTTCAAAGGAACTGGAAGATTCTTTGGGTGTGGAAAAGAAGGACACAAAGCCAGTAAGTGCAAAGAAAAAGGTTCAGTTAACACCAGGGATGAGGATAATGGTATTGCTACGACATCAACAATGGTTAAACGTTTTAAATGTGGAATGTACGGGCATTATGCAAACCAATGCCCTAAGGTAAAGTCTCATGAAGAGAATCAATATGGTCTTATGGGTAGTATTTATGTTGATGATGATGAAGAGACTACAAATGATATTTGAGATGAAATAATTGTTGAAGCTCGGTTAATGGTTTAAGAATATAGTGGAATGATTACATGTTTATCATCTGTAATGTTGTATAAGTAATCTCATGGTACTATGGAATAAAGAGACATCTAAGGATTGTAACACTGTTGCCTTTCCTAGAGTTTTGAAAGTGTATGATTAATGTTACCAGTATCCATGAAATGTTATTTAGATATTTTTGGAATGTAGATGATATGCGCATAATGAAGGGATAAGGAGAAAATTAAATGTTTGATAGTATTCATGAGCTCATGACTGATATAAGGAGAAGGTTATATCATGGTTTGAGTATATAGAATTTTTGGATTTTGGTATGTGGAAAGAGTTAACTTTTGACAGCATTCATGTTTTCACTAAGGTTTAATGGGTATTCATTTTTCAAGAGAATACATCATAAAGGTATTCACATGATTAGAATGTGACCAACAAGATATATGGAAGATAAATGATGGTATTCACATGCTTGGTTGATGACATTTCAAGTAATCAATTTCTTTATACTATGATCTTGGACCGAAGTATTTTAGATAAGGCTAAAGATTAGAATGGATTATGTTGGACATAAGTTAGGATAAAACGTTTTTTCGATATTATTGATGGGATGTTATAGTAATATAGCTTTAGAAAAAGGACAACCTACAGGACGGGTGACAGCCCATCGCGTCAGACAAGGCTGTGGGAATCGAACCCACAACCAAAGTGTGACTGTCCTTTATCACCTACCACTGACCTACTGAAAGTCCCTGTTTAGTAGAAACTAGTTTTATTATATTAATCAGTATGATATATGAAGTATAAGTCCATTTTAGGAACCATATATGATTAATCTCACTATAGAATGACTTATGTATATTTAATAACATTTGCTAACCTTTTGTTTGAGACAGATGGAATGACCCGTCATTCTATCACATGATCTGATAACACTTCACGAATAACAAATTCAACTTCATTTATTTAAGAGATGAAGTGGAAATTGTTCAAGGCATGAACAATAGTGATATTGTACCAAAATAAAGTAAGTATTTATTCTAATTCAAATTCTTCAACTTTAGGGAAACGATCTTGAAAACCAAAAATGTTGTCCTAGTGATCTTATATCTGATTAATCAGATGGTACCTTAGATCGTCACAAATTTATGGATTTTTGATTGTTGTCTTTTCCATAGCCATGTTCTCTACCACTCTCTATCAGAACATTATGGTTAGATTTATCTTCCATATCCATATTTTCACATATGTGGAAACCCAGTGATTAGTTTATTTGGGTAACCGTTACGTTTCATACTTTTGTTTTTAAAATTGGTTTTGGTATTCCTTTTTATGATTTGGGTTTTGATTAAAGAAACTTTTAAATAGTAAACCATTTATAACCCCGACGAATTTTGAGGGCGAAATTCCTTTTAAGGGGGATAGAATGTAACACCCCGAGATTTTATGAAAAATATTCTTTTTAATTTCATTAATGTCTTGTGTTGTACGCTACACCAAAAGGAGCTTGCACAACACACATCCTTGATTTTCCTTTCATTACACGCAATCGTGACCTTCCTCAATAGCGTGTGTAGTACGCAATAACAAGTTTCACTAAACAACAAAATGCTATTAAAATATTATTAAAACTAGCCGATATGAATAGTAATAACCACTTTTTGAAATTTTGTAATTTTATTTTTCAAAATGGAATTCATTTTTGGATTCGTAATATCGAAATTAGCTTAGGGTGAAATTTTGGTGATTTTCGGATAACTTTCATATTTGGATGAATAGTGAAAATTACTAAATTTTAATTAAAAACAAATTTTTCCATCGAAATAATTAATAGTGATAAATTATTAATTTGAGTGGTTTTAAAGTATATTTAGAATATAGTTTTACAATTTAATACAATGATAGTCATTGGATGTAATTTCACATTTAAACCAGACATAAACAAGTGTCAATCTTTTGATAGTTATTATCTCTTAAGAACACGATATTTGTTTTGACGACGGGAATTAATTTTTAAATTAATTAATGAAACTAATATGTTTTGAATTTGGTAAAATAGAAATCATTTTTGAGTTCATAATATCAAATATATCTTAGGCCTAATTTTTGGTATTTTTTTGGAAACTTTCAATTTTTGATGAATAGTGAAACCACTAAGTGGTAGTTAAAAAAAACTGAATTGTTCATAAAACTTAATTTTACCGCTTCTGTGAGTGGAATTTCAAAAATCCGAGAGACACAGTTGATGTCAGTAAGTAAAATGTGGTTCAATGAGATGAAATTAATTTTTTTGGTGAATAGTAACTTTTTACTTTTTTTACCACGGTTAAAAGTAAATATGGTAATTATGGGTAGAAATGATATTATTATTACCCTAACACATGTCCTAATTCTATTGGACAAATCTAATTCGACCCAAAACAATATTAGGAATAAAATATGACCATTTAGGCCCACTTGGATTAGATTAGGACATTTATTATTATTTAATTCAAAGAAGAGTTAAAAGAGTTAAAATAAAATTTTATTTACTCAAACATTTTTAATATTAGTTTATACATAAGATAAATTCGATTTTAAATGTTAATTAGAAAGATAAAACGATTTCCTACATAATGGTATTTTATTTGTAATTTTTAGACATTAAATAATTTAATTTATTTATGACACAACGATGATGCAATAATTATCTTATTAATGAAATATTGACATAATTGATGTTATAAATACCCAAATAAATATAATTTGAGACTTTTTATGAATTAAACTAATTTTATAGGTTAATATGACATGTTATTATTAATTTAAATAACTTTGTTAGAACTTATCAGTCTGTTATGATTTTCACAAAAATCAATTACTAAATAGTGTCAAAATTGACATGAAATAGTTTTTAAAACAAATATTATATTATTAATTGTTATTTTATTCCTAAAAATCTAAGGTTCGGCCCAATGACTTAGATAAGGCTATATATATTAATAATAAACAATTTGGGGTTCGTTTGGCTTCTTATAGTAAGTTTATTAACCTTATAGTGTAAGAACACAAGAAGACACGGTAAAAGTAAAATTATTTAACTTAATGTTAAATCTAAATGATAAGGTTAAAATAGGAACCTAAACTTGTCTAAATTCTATTGTATGAGAGTATTTCGACCCATCCCCACCTTAGCCTCAAAATGAATCAATTTGGATCTATTTAAAACCGAAATTGACTCTATAATAAAATAATATTGTTAGTTATTCCAAAGGTGCCCTCTCCTCCCTTATAAAAGGGAACCTCCTCCCTCTCTTGCTCACACAACTTTGAGCCTTAAATGTCGGCCAACCCCTGCCACATTATATTCCACACTTCCCTAGAAACATCCTAGAGGTTCTGGTATTCTTAAAATACCCATTTTAGTGCCCTAATATGAGGTCTCAAAGAAGCACTTCAAAGAAGAGGTAATTTCCGTTACCGATTATTTCACCATTATTTCTTCTTCCGCTTCTTCTTCATAGGTTGTTTCATTATGAAGTAATAACATCAGTATCACTAATATACTTATATGTTATTATAAGTATGAAACAATCCTATTTCACCATCTATCCATCCTACGGAAAATGAAATCACCGCGCGTGCGTACGTACGGAATACCGTCTCCACGCCGTGGTGAAATCTATTTTCCACCACCACGTTACTTGGATGGGTATAATGGTGTAAATATTAACTATATATTATTATTTTAAATTGATATTGATTCTGAAATAGTATACATACACTCCAATACAGTCCCATGATCATAAGAACGATATCATCGCTCGTGCGTACGTACGGACTACCGTCTCCACAACACGATGAGATTCATTCTCCACTTTAAACCATTAATGAATGATTATAAAGTATAAATAATAAGTAATAATGAAATATATGACATAATAATGATACTGTATTTATGTGTATATATATGAATTTCATCTACTTAATTCCGTTCAACTCAATAAGGAAACAAAAACAGCGTTCAAGCGTACGTACGGCCTACCGTCTCCATGAACGGTGTATTTCTTTCCATTTACTGATTTATTATATATATGTATATTCTGAATATATATATATATATAAATAATGTTTTATATTCTGGAATTAAGTAATCATGATCTAAGTAATCATATGAATAATTACAAGACAAAACACAACGATAAATGAAACAATTTTACCCAAAACGCTCTTTAACATGGAATTTACAAAAGAACAGGTAATATAAAATCACAAGTGAACCATATATGATATCATAACAATGAATATGATTCTGTAATAAGTCAATGACATTATTTAAATCATTATACAGGAGGTTCGGACACTTACGAAGCAAATCAGACCTAAGGTAAGGGAAATATCACAATCTCATTTTTATCCGAGATTGTTTATACTTGGAAATTTACAGGGGTGTATTTTATCATCCAAATCCATGTTTCCTCAATATGTAATGTAATTTCCATCCACCTAAAATTTTTTAAATCCAATTTTACCCTTCGGTGAGTTTTTATTAAAGGATATGAAAGGAATCTTTTGTCGTTTTTCGTATGAGGTACTTTTTGACTTTTCCGACAAATGTACGAAGAATGTTTTTTTTAACTTATACAGCATGAATGGATTTTTAAAACATTATTTCCAAGGAGCTTCCTTTATAAGTTTTCAAGTTTATTTTTAATCAACTTCTTTTAGTTATAATTTTACGACATGTTAAGAAATGAAAACTGTTTTTGAAGTAGAAAGGATATTTTCCTCAAGAATGGAGTTCAAGTGTTTTATCAAAATTATTTTCCATCTAAGATAATAAATGGTTCTGTTTTATCCCTATTATTACATTGATTTGATTATGTTGTGATGGAAATATTTTTATGAATTCCTTTATCTTATATGAATTGTTTTATGATGTCATGATGTTTAAGATTCCCATTTTTATTACATGGGTTATGCTATGATGTATGGTTTCTGATTTTGTGGCACACATAAGAATGGTATGATTATGAGATGGGTGGGACCTATATCTCCCTCCAATTCATTGGGTAAAGATTTTATATCTCATGATATAGACATGGATGGAATGGTAGGTTGTACCGGTTCAGTGAAACAGGACTGAAATGAGGGTGACTCGGTTCAGAAAGGGACTTTGTCGACTAAGATAGTCTTGTTAATGAGTCTTGACTAAGAAGAAATTATTCTCTATGATTATGTGTGTATACCACAAAGTTTCATGTTTTAAGTTATGATTATTGTGATTACATTTCACTGCCATGATTTATCCCATGTTATGAAATTATGCTCTCTTTTGCAGGTTAAGATTTCCAAAATGTTATGTTCTTATGAATATGATGTGATTGATATTTCTTTTGTTTACCCTTACTGAGCATTTGAGATCACCCTTTTATGTTTTCTTTTCCCCAGGATATAAAGAAAGGTTTTAGGTAAAAAAAAAGGGAAGATTTTTATGGGAGATGTTGAATATCTTTCACCACGATTAGAAGATTATATTCCGAGTTTCCAAAGACACTAAACTATTACGGTCCTTGTGTGTGTGTTTTTGTTAGGTACTAAATATTCCGCAAAAGTTATGTAATGTCCATGTACGTCAAGCTTCGGGTCTCTACACACACCTAACCATTTTAACACACATGCTCACACAAGTACATTTTGGTCATGATTTGAACCAATATTCATGTATATATTACATTTGGTACCTCCCAGTTAATATAATACAAGGCCCCTTTCCCTTGTAGGGAATTTATGAAGAAAAAAAATATATAATTAATCAAAATGCGCCCAAAAACTCAAATTAACCATTTCAAGAACAATCTAAGAGATATCTAGTTCTTAAAATACAACACCCCCTCACTATGAAAACTTTATTTATTTACACATCCATTAACAAAACATAATAGTCATAAATTATCTATTAACATTAAAATCATGATATGTATCCCCATATTTCAATATACTTTATTAATTTGGGAATTAATATTACACATCACATGGAAAGAACCTTATTTATAGGGGTAAATAAAGAATGTCACTACCTTATGATGAAAACCTAATGACACATTTATTAATTAATGATAAAAACCCATGCCAATGTAGTTAAATCCAAATCAAATCCTTATGGAGAGAAAATGATTCTTTTAACTCTAAATTTTCCAACATAACATATTTATTCCAAAAAATTAACCAAAATAATAAAATTTAATCATTAAATGTACTTAACACCTGAAAATATATATAGGACACATATTTGATTAAACCAATAATTTATAAAACCCTCATAACAAAAAATGAAAAAACAAATATCTAGAAGGGACCCACAAAAAAGAAAAAAATTATTTTTGGGTAACTAGATTCTAATACATCTCTAACAACCCCTGTAACTCATAGTGAATAGGCATAGAATATAATTCAGGTCATATAATGAAAAAAAATCAATTTATACCCATTATAAAAAATCAATAAGAAACTCCAATTAAAAAATCAGATTTACCATAGGATATCCCATCTGTTATCATCATCCAATAGATGAGTAAACCCTCTCCACCTAATGTTATCCTTCATGATAGAAATGAACACAATTTTGTACTAATAATTATTTATAATATATATTATTACCATTAAATCATAAATGAAATATATATATATAAACCATATTCACTAAAGAAACTTTTTTTTTTCAACAACAAATATTTTATAAAAAAATTTCTTCCTCAAATTTCTATCACACAAGTTTGAAAACCCTAAAAATTTTAATTTTTTTTTTAAAAATTTATGAATTGTAAAAAATATTGAGGGGTCAACCAACCATGTTACTCAAACCATTCTACTACATGGCCCAAGGTTCATTCTCAATCTTCATAGGTTTGTGATAAGTTCTAATGTTTTGAAATATAATTATTGGGAATCATTTTTCACAAATAAATAATAAACAACTTAAATATGACATATAAAAATTTCAAAATTATATACCCATTTCTTCTATATAAAGAACACAATAAATCAACAGTTTAAATAATAAAATTCAACCAAACTTGGAATATGTTGATAATAATAATAAATATCACAGAGACTCTTAAAAAAATAAAATAAAATAATACTATAATTGAATATTTTTATAAGTGTATTGATATAAATTGAAGCATATTACGCTTAAATATAAATATCCAAAAAAATCCATGTGAGAAACCCCAAAATGGACCACATGGAATAACCCCTCATGAACCTCAATCACAACTAAACATCACACAAAATCATCAACTATGAAGAAGGCATCAAGATTTATAAAAAAAATGATGTTCTTATTTTCATGTTTCCTACATCATAAAATACCAAGTCTACATAAGCCCATTTTTTTATGTAGGGTGTGAAGAAAAATTACCGTTAGGATACCACCATGAATCTACTCAATACATTTTGCAATGAAAACCCTTAAAATTAGTTTAAATTTCTTATTAAAAACAATTTTTGAATTAATAAACTATTAATTTATAAATAAATTAAACAAGGCATACTGAAATAGTAATATATAATAATAAAGGAGATTTGAATCTACCCCAACAATAAACAACATGGGATGCATCTTTTCGTTTGAATAAATATGAAAAATGGGTAATGTAGGACCTCCCTTTGCAGAAAACCTATGATTGTCAAATATATGGTGGATATAATTAAAATTCACTTGTGAAATATCATAATGTCCTCATTAGGTTACATCCCATATTTATTTCATAAACATCAATATGGTAAATAGCCAGCATATTACCATAAGCCAGTGTGGCGCTCATCCTATCTACCCAAACATGAACCCAACACCCCATGTTATATTAATCAGTTTCAAATTATAATGACATGTCTAATATATATATACATATATATATACCTTTCAATAATCATATAAAATCATAAAAAAATAGTTGTTCTAATCAAGATATACAACATAAAATTCAATACTCACTCAACAAAATTATACTTTATGTGAAGCAAGGGTTTAAAATATAAAAACATTTATTATTTCAATATTTCCCTTTCAAAATATATTTTCGAAATAAAATAGAGATAAAAATATTATTGGATACATTTTATTATACAATTAATTGTAATAAAGTTTGTCTTATTAAGAACCTCATACTTTGTTAGGAAATAATCCAATAAAACATAGTGAATGAAATATAAAAAATTTGTAATAATTGATTGAAATTACAATATTGTATTATGAACAATTAGAAAGATAATATAGAAATTTTATTCAATTTTGAAAACTATTATGTAGAGATACCATTAAAAATTTCATCCTTCTTAAAATATTAAATTATTAAGAGGAATAGGTCCTAAAAACCGCCATTACACATAAAATTCAAGATTAAAATAATCCATAGTCATTAACATGACCACTTTGAACAACTAGGGTAATAATAATAGATTAAAATGGATGAAAAAGTTAATTTAATATGATATGAGAAGGAAATAAAGAAAGGAAAATTATTACATTGAATAGATTCCTCCAAATTATTAGAAACTACACCAAGAAAGCTTAAAGGAATAGGCCCAATACAAGGACTGTATCCAAGAGGTTCAAATAGGGGTGAGTAAGGAAATAAATGATATAATTTTATTGGTTTATAAAGATATATGTGAAATTTTATAAATTTTCTAATGTTACATATTTTTGTCATATAGTTCGGTAATATTTGTTCCTACTATATTGTTTCTTTTAGAATTAAACTCACCCTATATGACCAGGTAATAATTTTTCAACAACTATCTTATAAGTAACTAGCCTTAAAATTTCGTAATATTTAGTTTTATGTGAGTATTTAATTATTTTATATTTGGGAATCCTAATTATTTGTATTTTTAGGGAATTATGTCTAAACTCATACATAATAAAACCAAATATTACAATTTGCACACTTCTACTCAATATCAGTTTTCCCAAAAATTTAAAACATTTCGAATGATTTTTTTTCATAAAAAGTATTCATCACATTCAACATGGCTTGTTATTTTTTTATTAACCAATATTAAATTGGGGGAGAATCACATTAATAATATAATATGAGAAAAAAAAGCTCAATAAGGAACATAAAAAAGAAGAAATATGTTACTCCAGTTAAAACAAGAAAACCATTTAAATATATACCATAATCAATACATTATATGATTAAATTAAATAAATCATATCAACATGAAAAGTAAAGACATTTTGAAAAAATGGAAACCATTAAAACCCATATAAATCAAATAGAAACTCTTCTTAGGTGACTTAGACCATTATAATCATAACATTTTTTAGAAATAATAGTAGCCTTGTAATATCCATAAGAGAAAACAGACTTTTTTTCTCTATCCATATTTCTATTGAAAAAAATGGATATTACCAAATACATTGGAAATCTATAATGGGGATCAATCATTGTATATTATATATCGGGCTCACCTATTCATATAATATCTATCCAAATCACACCTTTGTATGACATATATTGGTCTATCCCACTCAAATAATATATATCAGTGTCACCCTCAATTTTTCTATTATTTTCATGTACCATATAAAAAATAAACCATTTTTATTCATATATGATTCATCTTAAAACCCTTTAAAAACTCTTTCATATCAATATACAAGGCATTTTAAAATATAAAACTACCCATTCAATTTTAAAACCTCATTTTCAAAACTATATTAATAGGGTAAAAAGAAAAAAAGGGTGATTCTTGAACAAAAATATCAATTTAAATAACTCCAAACAACATATAATAGTTGTGGAAGAAGGAAAAACTTTTGATGAAAAATACTTTCAAAAAAGAAATTCTTTTTGTCTTCTGTAATGAAGGTCAAAAAAATTCATATAAAATACTTAAAAATATTCCTTTTGAAAACATTGAAATAAATTAAAAAGGGACATGTAATTTTCTTAGTAACTCTTTTATTTTCATATAAATACATCAGTGAAATAATTCTTTGAATATGGACATGGAATATAAATATTTATGAATGAAATCATTAAAACATTTTAAATGATATTTTAAAAGTAATGTGTCACTTACCAATGACCATAAAAATAATCATTTTAAAAATAATATAAATATAGTCAAATACAATGAAAAATGAACTTTATAAAAAAATTGAATAAGTAATAATTTTCCAGAAATATGTAGAATAACAAGGACATTTAAGAAAAATATATGGAAGGGAAACATTAAAAACAGATTTTTAAAAGAAATCCACTTAACTCGGTTATAATACATATGTTTTTTTTCTACCTAAATAATAAACATGTGTTTAATATGTACTTTCATAATAACCTTATTAATGGTTATTCTTCTTTTTATTTTATTTATTACAATGTTAATTTAAATTACAAAATCATGTATCCTTATTTCGGATGTTTTGACGACATTGAGCTCTTATGTCCAAAATGACATTGATAGGTTGACTATAGTTAATAAGGTAATAAATCCATAATGTCCTGAATAATAACCAATACCTAATTTACATTTTTTATAAAAAATTTTCTTTTAAAATCTTCAATGAATTAGGGTTATGAAAATTGAACATCGTTAATATCATAGTGACTATAGGTCATACGTACACATGAGTAATGTTTCCATTTTTCAATGATAATTGTGGTATGATGGTATGTATTATTTTATCTTTACATAATGATCATTATTTCATAAATACCATATTATTTTTATAAATACACTTATATATTGCATCAATGTGATGAAAAATTAATCACATCACTGAGGATATGGAAATCCACACATACGCATGAACAATAATATAATTTTAAAATGAATGGAAATGTCAAAAAATATATGATATATTACGTTTTCATAATGATAACTATGTATTGAATATATTATGTTTACATTAAAATGCTATTATAAATAGATGTGAAATGAAATTATTGGAAAACCAATTTCATCTGTTTGTGAGTAAGTAGTATATTATAAAAACGAATGATAGTTTTGTTTCCCAATTAATGGAATATGATATGTCTCTAGGTCATCCAATCAACATAACAATACACCAGTATATGGATGATACTTTTTAATTTTAAGTAGACATGGAGGAACCCCTTTGTTTTTTAAACTAAGCATAAATTCCTCTCTATTTTCTAAACAGTGGGTTCCCATTTCATGGATTTTTATATCCCCAAGACCTGTTGGCACAAATAAATGGCCCAAGAGATACAAGGAACATAAACCCAATATGATGAAGTAGTAACCTCTTATTCACCACACCTAGTGATCCAAAACCCCAATCACACAGACATCATCATAGGTCATCTATGTTTTCCGAGTCATCAAGGGTCATCAACCATACCATGTTCCACATGTGCCTCTTATTTTTTCCTTTGATTAGGGTCTTCACACCTCTTTTTTTAACCAACTACTACCACTAAAATCCCACCCCCTCCCACATACATTCACCATCTTTAACCAGATTTTCTGGAGTTTTCTCCCACTTTATCATCTGATAGTGCCAACATCATCCCAATAATGTCATTAGTATCCATGCACCTTTAGTATCACCATAATGTAGTGGCCACCACACCCAGTAGGCACCCACCTTACAAAATTCCTACTGGTGATGACTACACATAGATTCTTGGCCCCTAAATTTTGAAACTGGTATTCATGGTGTTTTGATCAAATGATCAGGATATAGATTAGCATAAACCATTCCATTTGAATATGTGTCTTTCCATGACCGATGTTATTATTTTTGTATGTTTCAATAAATAATAAATGAGGAAGAATAAGAAATAAAAATAAAATTCATGGTAGAAACCAAACATCTTCTTTAGAAAACTTATTTTGGTTTATACTTAAAGCCTTATGATGTCGTCTTTCTAGTCAAACCTTATCCTCCATGATTTTGGTAAGTATTTATTGAAGTGATTTGGATACTTTTTTGATAAAACAAAGGTTTTTTTATTTATTAATAAAAGATTAGATGAGGTTCCCTTTCATAATAGAAGGTAGAATCACTCTTCAAAATTATTATAATATTAAATTAATAAAAAAAAATTTCATGTTAAAATGGATTCAAATTGATATAATTGAAATAAAATATGATAATGAATCTAAATACACTCACAAAAAAATGGACATTCTTAGATAATAGTTATACCCTTATCTTCTTCATTTAACCCCCGCAAACCCTTTAAATAAATACTGTGACACTATGGTCTTTTAATTTTAAGGGTCAAAATATTAATTATAAAAGGAAATTTTCCTCATAAAAGGATTGTGGTTGGTATTTTAAACCATATCAAACTCATTTAGTAAAAATATAGTTTTCTTTAATATTTAAATTATTTAATAAAAAATAAAATATCATTAAATATAATTAATATTTCTTTTGGGAATATATAAAATTTTATAATATAATAATTTTACAAATCATGTAAATTTTTTCTAAAATCAATTTCATTAGAATATAAAAATATTTTTGTATTAATATAATTACCCAATAAAATTTTAATATATTTTTATATCATTTCAAACTATAATATTTGGGATTAATGCATGAGTTAACTAATTTGAACCATAGTCATGGTAATGACTTCTCAATATTTTTGATTACTAATTTTAATTATAAGGTGTCAGGTGGATTAATGATGGACAAGGAATTACATTTTTGACTATATATCATCAATATTTACCTCTTTAAATATTTTAAGAACTTTTAAATAATTTAATAAATTAATATACAATAAAAATAACATTAATATTATTTTTAATAGAATATATTTTTATTGACTCAGAAAAAAAACATGATAGAAAATGAATTAGAAAATAATCCTTTTAAATATAAAAACATGTTAGATATTTCAAGAATAAAATAGAACATAATAATTCATTCAATGTATATTACTTTTAATATTTTTAATTTTTTTTTATTCTACTATTAATAAAATAAATATTATGTTGGCATTGTGTAAGCATTTAGGGTAACTATTTAATCACAAGAAATTATAAATAAATTATCACAATAAAAAAATTCCTTTAAAATCATTATTTATAACAAACAAAAATACTTATTTATCCCTATCAAAAATTGTTATAGTTATTTAAAACTAGAGAGCGACATTTTTTGACATTATCCTTCACTAAATGTTTTAATGGTCCAAATAAAATCAATATGGTATGAAGTTTCCAAATTTTCTATTAGTGCATAAATATTTCAAAAAAACCAATAATAAAATAGGATAAAATCAATTTATAGGGTTATTTGTTAGCCCTTATAATATTATTTGGAAAATTAATTAGAGGATTTAACCTTATCAATATAACAATTATTTATTGTGGTTTATATTCATAATGAACAAAAATTAAAGGGCTATATTTTCCAAATTTTTACCTCTTAATTAAAAATATGTAATCCATTTATTAAGATTAAATTCATAGAATCAAAAAAATTAATTTAAAATTAAACAGATAAAATGGGTTGTAAAGATGTTTTTCAAATAAATACCTTTTTATGTATGAACGTTTTATACCAAATTGAATACTAAAATACATTAAATGGAATATAATTGTATTATGTTTAATCAAAATTAACTAATAAAATTTTAATACTAATCTAAAATAAAATTTTACATTCTAAATACTTTAAATTAAAATAATATTTTCAATAAAAATATAATTTTCCTAATTAATTAAAAATGATATTTTTTAAGAAAAATGAAAAAAACACACATAGATACTTTGATATATTGGTCACAAAAGATTAGAAAATTTTCTAAAATAAATTTTCTAAATGTTTCATAAATTAATTATAAAATTCTATTATAAAAAAATCAAAGTAATTGTTATGAAAATTTATATAAAATCAATTATCAGTAAATTGAGTGATTATTTACTAAGTATTAATAACTACATTTGTATCAAGTATGGCCTACATATATATATTATGATATTTTTAATTTAATTAATTGAATCAAATTCAATTATTAGGTTGTAATGGTCACATTTAAATAATAATATTTTGATAGTATATCCCAATTCCATTAAAGTTAAGTGTTGCATGGTATGAAATCAACTAAGAATAGTATTATTTTAAATACATTGGATGTTATAATCACCCCCCAATAATTTTCTTATACACAATTTTAACATGTTATTAGTAACAAAGGGTTTAAAATTAGAATATAATTTTGTTGAAATATCATAACAAAATTTGGGTTGAAAAAATTTCCTATTGAAAATTGAGAAAATGGATGTGTGATGTTTATTTGGAATAATACACACTATGTTTCCAAAAAGAAGAACATTCGTGGGAGTATAAAATACAGTCATTGAGGTAAAAACTAAGGTCTATATAATTATAGAGATTTATAGAGATAATTGATCACTATAATGTTAATGATCTGGATAAATTTTTTGATAACAAAACCACAAACAAAATTGGTGTGAAAAAACCCATTGTTTCATCTAAAATAAATGTAATAGGAAAGAAAAAAAATTTTAATATCATTTTCAGAGAGTTTAGAAACTAATTTATAATCTAAACTAAAAATATAGAAAAATATACTTACATGGAAAGTATAATTTCATTCGTTAATAAAATTACAGTATAGTCCAATATTTTTCTCTAATAATTACTATTTAAGGGGGTTTTTTATTTCTGATGTTGTAAAATCAACGACTAACGGAACAAATATTTTTACAAAAAGACAACAAGTTATTAAACCATTTTTCAGATATTAATAAAAATGTAAATTTTTATCACAAAGTATTGTAATTCCCAACATGAGTAATCCTTCATATGATGAAATAGTAAATTAATCTCCAAAATTAAATATTAATAATAAATGCTCAAATTAAATAATTATATATATAGGTATCCATAAAGTTCTTCAAAATATTCTAGAAATGTCTAAAACCCTGAAAATTAGAATGATATGGTCAAATATTATTTTAATATAAACATAAAATTTATCTCTAATTAACATCAATCACACTTAATGTATCGTATCAATAATTTATAATTCATTTTCATTTATTTTTCAAAATACACCAATCCTTTCCGAAACTAATGGCACCAAAATGTTTCCATGATAGTGAACAAATAATTTTAGACACATAATAAAAAATAACATTTTTTTAACATGGGTTTTTACATTATATGAAACCAAATTTCAATAAACCATAATTAATTCAACATGAAATATAATATAATCCTAGAGGTTATTAATGAATTCAAACATACATCAAAAAAACATAAAGGCATTTATCCTCAAATAATTTTTTTAATAAAACCCATACTAAACCCAAAGGTTATATAACCATAAATTTATCCTAAAAAACTATTAGTAATTTTAGACATCCATCACATAAAACTTCAAAAGGAGGGGTTATGAATTTTCAATTATAATCAACCTTAAAATTATAAACCCATAATGTTATCCATAACACTTATGATACTATAATATAATAACATTATAATTCCAATGTTAACTAAATCTTCTTATGATAGAAACTATTAGGAACCTGCCACAAAAAGTACATAATTATGAGTTTTAAGTCCATAGTCCATTCACTTGATCTTTAGGATCTTCATGATTAATAGTTTTGGATAATTCATCCTTAACTCTTACATTACAAACTCATATATTAAAAATTTGAAACATCAACTCAATACCCATTTTTCCAAACATATATATATTATTTTAAGACAGAATTTAATTTTAGTAAAAATCATCATGAGTTTCAAATTTTTTTTAACATATAATTAAACTCAATTATTAACATTTTAGAAACATATTATGACCATAAAAATATTAGTATGGTACAAAAAATGAAGAATTTTTTAGCCTAATGAAAAATAGGAAAATTCATTAAATATTTACATTCATCACAATATTATTGGAGAATATAAAATAAATCTAATACCAATGAAAAAACCAAAAAAAACTCTCAAATAAACCAATAAAGACCCAAAAATGAATTTAGATTGTCACTTTAGATTCCTTATAGAATTATATTCATAACAGCTATAAAAATAATTGGACCCTAGTTAAATCTATACCAAAAACCACACAAGTAAACTCACACCCTTATTCCATTTAATATAAGTATAATTACCAAATTAATTCAACAACTATAATGGGGATCACCCCTCATATATGATATATCAAGAACACCTTTTTTAAATAAGTTGTATATGGATAATCTTTTTGTATGAGTTATATTTGGAGAACCCTCTCGTATAAGTTCTAACGGGATCACTCACTAGTTATTTGTAATACTCACATACCATATAAAATGAAACTTTTCTATTCTTTTAATTTTCATACTAAAACATTTGTAAAAATATTTTGAACAGATTTGTGAAGGATTTTTTAATATCATAATACATGTTCACATCGATATATTTATACCTGAAGGTCCTAGATCTTCATCTTTGAGATCCTCATCAAACGATTTCATTTTATGGTTTTTCAATGCTTTGAGTCTCCGGAATTTAACCCGGTGGCCAACTTCAATCAACGAAGGCCTTAATTGGATGAATTTGATCGTATTGTGTTTAAAAATTGGGATTTTAAAGATCGTGTGGTTGTGGGATTGATTGATAATTTTCATCTGATGATAAACTTATCTTTGAAGGATGTTTTCATCTACGCATTGTCCACAGCTCCTCACAGATGCAATTGAAGCAAGTTATTTCTTCTCAGATGGTCTTTTATCCTTTGTACAAATTGGGACACACCTTCTATCAGGACCTGGGTAAGTCTTCCTCACCTTACATTCCTGTTTCAAAATTCAGTTATAATTTTTATGTTAGAAAATTTGGTGGGTCGTTTCCTTTGTTTGGATGACCTCACTACTTCTGTGAGTCATCTAGTTGACCCGCACTTCTATTTTGATGTGTATGCTTTGAACCCACCAGTTGAATGGATATGGATTATGGTTGGTGAGGAATTATAATGGAGGAAAGCTATTGAATTTGAGTTGTGGGTTGATCATTGCCCAACCTACCATCGTCTGGGTCACCTAGCTGATAAGTACCAGAGTAGAGACAAGAACTCTGCTCTGGTGATGAGGATTGGTATGGTCCCTATCCCGGAACATAAATTATTTGTTTCTAGGATGTATGGAATTTGATTAGGTAATTTATACTTGGGAAAACATGCATGGATACCTTCTAATTTGATAGCTACTGAGGTGTCTGATAGGTTGAAAGAAGGCCTTGTCATGAGACCTGGTGGGAATCATACTACTATGGATGTAGATGATCTTGGAGGCCCTTCTAGATAGGGAGGAATTTGTTGAGTGGCAGGTCCTCCATGTACAACACCGAAATATGGGGGAAGTAGAGTAGAGAAGTTTGTTTCTAGTAGTTAAGATACTGGATTGATCAAAAATGTTGTTGCTGGGCCTAAGGAATGTGATACGCAATTGAACATAGTTTGTGATGGGGAATTCAATGTTGATGTTGTTCCTTGTCTGGCTATCAAGGATCATACATTATAGCTGAAACTAGAGGGTGGATTGGAAATTGTGGTTGCTACTTGTAACTGATTCCAAGAGCTAGAGCATGACTAGATTTCTTTTGAGGAGGAGAGTACTCAAATGGTGAACGGTAAAAATATAATGCTTGTTTTATTAGGTGAAATGTTGGAGAAGAATGGGCCTCCCTCTCAGGAGGATGGAATTGGAGTATATGTTCTGAAGTAGGGGATATTGAATCGTCATAATGTCGTGGAACAACCAAAGTGTCTAGAAATAATTGATAATAATAGGTAAATTTAGACCAGGCGAGGATAGGTAGATGGAAAGAATGAGGTGAATATCTCAGGAAAATAGTGGTATTATTCTAATAGAGACAAAGAGAATGATGGTGGCTTGATTAGGTATTTATATAGTGACATTTTTCAGTGTGGTAGAATGAAGATGAGCGTGAATAAGGACGTTATGACTGTTACTCCATTAAGAAGGGCGAGAAAGGACTAATCCTTTCTTCCAAATTCACTGTCCACCTGGTCTTTTGCTAGAAACACATAGTTTATATCCTTGGAGAGGATAAATCTTATAAGGAAGCATGCTAAGTTCAGGAAGCATTATAAAATCTCGGAATGTGAATTGGTGACTGTAGAGGAATATTTTTACCATGGATGTGGTGATGGGTATGGTTTTCACGACAAGTAGTTGTCTCTTTTGGATTGTAGTTCTTGTTTACATTCATTTTCTTTTATTTTAATAAATGATCATGGGTATATCTTCTAACTAAGATTTTATTGTATGAAATATTATAAATTATCAAATACAAAAAAATATGTTTATGTAATATATAAAAACTAATTATTTCATATACATTAAATTTTGGAATTCTGTTTTTATTTTGTAAATGTGATCAAAATTTTACCAATAAATTATGTAAAAAGATTCATTTTGGAAACCTCAAAATAATTTCAAAAGTGATCTAAAAATTTCTTAATAATTCATTTATTTCTATTTAAATACATCCATAAAATATGTTTATGTGTTTGGACATGAAAGATAATGATTTAGAATATAAAAAATTAAAATATTTAAAACAAGGTTTTTAATGTGAATTGGCCCTTAAATATATCCTTAACAAGATTCAATTAATAAAAGATTTCAATGAAAGTAAATTCTATGAAATTTTTACCTTTATAAACCACTAGATACTAATTAATTATTGTCTTGAAGCATTTAGAATATCATAGATAAGGAAGAAAAAGAGTTATAATGGAATTGTTAAAATATTATTTTTAAAATAAAGACTCTTACATAGTGCCTCAGTTATATGATCATTATCTTGCTAAATAATAAACATATGATAAATATTTAGTTTACTATGATCTTTTCCAAATTTATATTATTTTTTATATTTTTTATTACCATTCTATATTCAATTACATAATCATTTATGTTAATGAGGGACATCTTTATGATATTCAACACATATATCTGAAATGACTATGGTAGGATATCTATGTTAAATGGGGTTATTAATCCACCATGTCAATAATAACAACCATTTAATAATTATCAAATTATAAATCAGTTATACTTTAAAAACATATTTATATTATTAGGAAAAATTAACATTGTTATAATCATAGAGATGTAAGGTTGTACGTACACATGAGTAACATTTCAATTTTTCCATATTAATTATAGAAAGAAGGTATCTTTTTTTCTATTTTATATAATTATCATTATATAATAAATAAAATATTATCTCATTTAAATATACTCATATATAATCCATCCTTTTGATTAAAGATGAATCACATCGCTTCAAGGATGTTCTAATCCACAGGTACGCACAGACAATGTTATCATTTTTCAATGAATATAAATGTAATAAAATATATGATATCTTATTTTTTATATAATTATAAATATTGATGAAATACGATGATGGAGAATGAATATCATTAGTTCTTGATGTCACGGTCCATCATACACATGAATGATTGTCTTGTTTTTGGTCTTATGGTAGGGGAGATAGATGTAGGACATTACATAAATATGAAAACCTACAAATATATGAAATATAAATTTTATATTATTAAATAGTTTTTAATGGTTTTTAAGGTGTTATAATAAGAAATAGATTGAAAACTCTTGGTTAATAACCATACCCCTTCGTTAGACAACCTCTCTTAGTTATATTTAAAGACTTCATATGTTGGATTTATGATCAAAATAAGGAATCCATTATGTAATGAAGGATTTAGGAAATGGATTTCTGTACGTATTGTAAGAACCAAAATATTTTTTGTGTGTGAAGAAAAGAAGAGAGGATGTTCCTTTTATAAGGGGGTGGACTGGTGCTAAAAATATTTCATGTAGTATTAAATTAATATAAATTAATTTTAATGCTCAATTAGATTAAAATTGATTTAATTCTAATAAAATAAAATAATGAGTCTAAATCCAATAATAAATTAAATTTGATAATGTTTATGTCATGTTTTTACTCTTCTATTTTATTTTTAACCACGCGGTGATCATTTTGAGAATTATCATGAAAACAATATTTTTTACTCTTTAAGTGTCATGATAATTACCCTAAAAATCCAAAATTAATGTAAATTTATTGAAATATTTATCCATAACATAGTAATTTTATATATTATTGGATTTTTTGGATTATAAATCTATTAATAAAACAAAATTTGTTATAAAATATCATTAATTTCACTTTTAGGAATACATGAAATATTATAACATAATATGTTCCTAACTCATATAAAATGATACAAAAATGATCGGGATTAAATAATAAGGAGTATTATTTCTTAATATAATTATCCAATAAAATTTAGTTAGGTTTGGATATCATTTTAAACAATATCATTTCTTTTAACCTCTTGGTTAAACACTTTTAACCTTGGTCGTAGTAATGACATTTCAATATTATAAATGAATAATTTAATATATAACTTGTAAATTAGATCATAAATCTGTAAGGGATGAAATAATAAACCATTAATAATCCATATTTTCTTATTCAAATATATATTTTTTTATTTTAAATATTTTAATACAATACATTATGACATAAAGTATCATTAATCTTATGTGGACACAATTTATTTAATTTAAATTTGAAAACATCATTATTGTATTGGAATTAGAATACCATACATTAAAACATAACTAATATTAAGAATTAATAAAAACAATTCATGTAACATGATAATTCATTGAGATTATATTACTTTTAATATTTTTAAAATCATTTTTTTACTTTTCTATTAATGGAATGGATTCTTTGTCGGTGTTACATGATCATTTAAAGTAATAATTACATCACAAGAAATTTTAAATAAATTTCCATGAAAAAACATAAATATTTAAAATAATTATTCATAACAAAATATAATTTTTATTTATACCTATCACAAGGTGTAATTGATATTAGATGCATTAGAGTGACATTTTTGACATCATCTATTACATTAATATTATAAAGGTTAAAATTAATGAAATTTGGAACCATGGTTCCATGTTTTCAATACAGGGATGGAAATTTCTTACATCCAATCATAAAATAGGATAAAATAAACATCTAGAGTCATATTTTATTCTTATCATGTTATTTTTAACCTTAATTAATCGATTTACCCATACTGAGGTGACAAATATTTATTATAGTAACTATTCATTTTGAAAAAAAGGGACACGTTTACCAAATTTAATCATCATAAATCCAAATATATAATATATTTTTAAAGATTCAATTACTAAATTTTCATACTTTAATTTAAAATTAATCTCCCTAAATGGGGTAAAAATCGGGGTTTCACTTAAATGTATTTTTTAAGTAAAAAAAATGTTTTTATACAAATTCAACAATAAAATTCCTACCCATTATTATAATTTAATAAAGTTTAATAAAAATAGAATAATTTTTTTTAAACTAATCAAAAAATAGAATATGTCTATTAATATACTGTAAAATAAAATTAATTTTCCAAACAAATTAGTATTTTTACCGATTAATTGAAAAAACAATTTTTTAGAAATATAAGAATATTTCATAGTATGATAATTTTGATATTCAGGTCTCAAAAATAATTATTTTTTTATTCAATATTTTTTCCTTATATTCCTAAATTTAATTATAATATTTTCTGAGAGAATGTAATAAAAAATGATTTGAAAAAAATTATATAACATAAGATTACTATCAATTAAGTGATTATTTTCTAAGAATTAATCAATAAATTTTTATTTCTTGTAAACACTATATATATTTAATATATGTTTATACCTAATCATACATTCCAATTCAATGGATATTTAAATAATAATATTTTTCTGTATACACCGAGCCTCTAAAATCTCATTGTTTCATTTTAAAAAACCTATTGAGCATAGAATTATTTTAAATTCTCAGGTTGTAACTAATATACCCTCAACCTAAATAAGAATAAAAAATATTTTTTGAGCAGAAAGTTTACTTTTTTATCTATGGTTTCACTATCCATGATCTGATAGGGTGGTATTAGCTTATATGGAATGCATGGCCGCATGGTTTTGAGAAATATGAAATAACTATGCGTACTTCATTACGATATGCCTCCTCCATCACAGAGATTTGATTCATGGATAGAAATAAGTTTTTTCAAACCCTATTCATTATAATTTTTACCTACTTTTCATGTCTTCAGACCTCAATATTTTGATTATCCATAAAAAATAAATTATTAAAAAATTTAAAAATGCATATTACTAACCTAGGGGTGTCAAAATTCTACCCCATGATATTCGCTTCCATCAAATGGTTCTTAATGATTGTATTCAATGAATTAGTGAGTATATTTCTTTATCATTTGTGTCTTATCCTCTCGTGTCTCAGGGATAACATTACATGCAGGTATGGTACATAGACTAATAGAATAGATTTAACTCGTAGTACTTTATCCTAGTGATCTATAACATCGAGAGGCTACTACACCAAGTTGAATCTGGATATAAATCCATGTTTTTACAATCAAACATATAAAATGGTTCCATGTGGTATGCCTATTTTTGGGATACATGAATTGAATAATTAATAAATTTTAACTAGGAATGTAACACGGGTAGGTATGACACTTATTCGAGATTATCTACTCTTTAAAATATATATTGTATTATAGAATTCACTTACCCTATTTATCTAATATATTATTTCTATGTCATTTCAAAAGGATAATGGATACCAAATCAAAAGTGGTGAATTCAAATGATGAAAATGATATTCATAATATGGTTTCTAGAAAATTTTAGGAATTTCCAATATTTTATGTATCATTTGTACATTAAAATTCATCTATTGGAAAATGATTAGTCCCAAAAATGAATGATCAACCAATTCTATGTAGAAATGGCAGTACTAAAAGGCTCCCCATTAAATATCATTGAAGGGGTCAATATTTTTTGACCCTCTGTAAAATTTATTATTATAAAATTGAATAGATTATATTTTTCTCTCCTATGAGCTACCCAATTTTATCATATAATCATAGACTATATCATCAAGAATATGAATAAACATCCTAGACTTTACCTTCATATTTGGATGGTTTTTTGTTCTCAACCTCAAAAAATAACTAATTACTACATGAATACCTCTCTAATTCAGGATTTAAACCTCATGTCTTGATCAAAAATTGTATTTATGGGATTCCATGAAGTTTCATGACCACTTGAACAATAAGGTGACCAAGGTATTACATGCTAGTGTATTGATTTTTAGGGAAAAAGTGAGTCAATTTCATCACCTAGTCAATGATCACCTATGTGTAATTCTTCCCACTTTGAGTCTAAGGAATGAAAAAATATATATAGATATATCATCCAATATCCACCCATGAACAAGAAGTGATTTACATAATATATAAGAATTTTTATTCATTTCATTTATATTCTGATATGTAAGTCACTGAAACCCCAACTCAGAAATCACATACATCATCTTAGGACCCAAATATTTTATTTTTATGATATAAAACATCTTGGAAGCTCAGTGTTGAACTATCCAACTAAAATGGTTCCCATTTTAAAGATCCCCCTACCTCAAGGTCAAAGGATCCACCATCCTCACTATAAAAAAATAGAACCATCATATGAATAAAAACAACCACTCAAAGTCTCCAGACAATTTAAACTTCTTATTGTGATGAAAAAAACAACATACGATATCGAATCTTGATGAACATGATTACACTAGGATAGTGTGGCTTTAACACTAGTCAAGAACACTTGATAATCCTCATATTTCACATTAATATGAAATTGAAAATAATGTCACATGAAATACTATTAATTCATATATTCCATCATTTCCTAAGTTTATAGAATCTAATTAATTCATAATCCACAATTTATACACTACCATAGGTTTCGATTAAATCAAAATCAATGGTATGGAGACACTCAACCAAATCATTCTTCCAAAGGATCATATCATTGTGGGAGTGGATTCCCATCAAACTATTATTAACCTTATATATAATAAACTTCATCGAATATAGATAGTGGTTCTATATATTAAATTTATCATTAACTATCATCAATTAGGGTCTATGTATGTGTTATTTCTTCTCATAAAGTTGTAACTAAAAAAATAGTACACAACCCAATAATACATTAAAAAAATAAACCCCAATCATATATATATGGTATAAAAGACACCAAATATCCATAATTATACCCATGATGAATCATTACTGTAGCCCATGTAAACCAAACTACTAATTTATCCAAACAAATCTAAAATTTATCATCCCATTGATATATAAATCTCATTAATTTTACATTCATTATGTGGGATTCTATCATAGAGAATCCTAGAACTAATAGTCTAAAACATCTTGAGAGACCCATGAATCTTATAATCATCAATAAATTACTACTTCTTTTTTCATTCCCTAAAAATTATAATTTAAAAATATAGAATCAAATAAATACACAAATAATAGGTATTATTTTCTCTAACAAACAATGGGAATAGAACATAATCACATGGAATGTTTATCCATCAGAATGATATGTGATAGTGTTTCTTTTAGAATGTCATGATAATGTTTCATGAACATCACATGATATTATAATAATCACACAAAACCACTTTTTAACACCCCATATTCTTATAAAGGTTCCCTAACAAGAACTGATGATCATGTTGAGACTTCCATATGAGTTTCTTTTATCATGATACTTTTCATCTAAAAGACACGAGAAAACCATCAAAACCCCCTTATAAAATAAATAAATATAAATTTAGAAGCCTCATGTGATTGAGAGTTGTGATGATATTCACGTGACATAATCATGTGGTTCACAAGACCATGGGGAGCCTTTGGTGGCATGTCCAACTTGTAGTGAAATAGAATATTGGTGTGTCACCTTCATCATGTGAAGGACCTCATACACATCCATTTATGAATATGATTCCCATGTTGCTCCACATAAAATCATAGTATTTCTCTATGGCAATTCTTTTACATCATCATGAGATCCTATAGCAATGCAACCTTTTATTACATTACATTTAAATAATTTTAATGATAAAAGACATATAGAAATTATACAATGATGATCCAAATTTATAGTGTCTTGGAAAAACTTCGATCAAACATAACATTTACAACATAAAACATAAATATTTCTTTAATTCATTTTTCTCAATAATTATATTTTCTCTTGAAATATCCATAATATGCATAGTCACCTGAGGATATACATCAATAGAGGTGACCTAAAATCCCAGTAAGAGGATAAATAAGAAAAATATAACATTTAGTGAGCATCATGATAACATTATCATCAAAATCATGATAGGAATCAGTAAATAAAGGAAATGATTTTGGGAATGCATAAGAATGAAACATAATGTCTTATTAGTCAACTACCACACATAATTTTAAACAAAGATAAAGTCTTGCTCACACAAAATTTCGCTTTAAATCATGAGATTCGTCACTTTAATAAATTCATTGTAGCACAATATAATTCAAGTTGCACTGATCATATCAAAACATTCATATTGTGCTATATAATTCCAGGCACACCTGTCACATCATAATATTTACATTATCATGAATTACACATAGAAAATATGTCAAACATGAACATGAAATTTCCCATAGAAAGAAATGAGTTTCACATAATAAATAATACATTCATTAACATCTGTTTACTAATATAAATATGAAATGGAAATCTTGACATAGAACCATTAACCATGAGTGTGGAGTGCATCAATCTTCGAGAAGTAAAAAGGGTTTGTTTGTTGGAAAGAAGTGTTATTTAGGAAAAAAATAGATTTTTCATAAAATAAATTAGAAAAAACGTAAATCCCAAAAAATAATTAAAATAATGATCAATAAATTATTTTTAACTCATATCCATACTGAAAATTAGTTGAATAGGGAAAACCCAATGAAAGTGAGTTGGGTTTGAGAATTTCCCATTACCTTATGTTTGAATGGTTTATTCACATTAATGTCTAATATAATGATATTAAATCGATTAATTATACATTAAATATAATTTATTATATAAATAAGATTAATTATGGTTTTATTACTATCTTTTTTGGGAATTTGGTTGAGTTATAGAGCTTAAATTCGTTGTTTGAGAGTATTAATTTTCATAGCTTTTATGAGTGGTTCACTTGTATTCATGAATGGATGTTCATTTGAAATGTTGTTAAACATAAAAAATTATTATTATATATCATTAGGTAAATTAAATGGATATAAATGATCTTATGATGAATTTTTTTATATACCACGAGCATGAGTCATTATATAAAATTTTAATGATAAATGCTTAGATTAATTTGGTGGTTTTTCTCACAATAATTTTGTTTATATTATTATGTTATATAATTACTGTATAAATATTATAGAACATCACATAAGATAAAATACATAAATTATTATCTATTTAAACTATTAAAATAGTTTCATTACTAGTCTCAAAGATAGAAATGAAAACTAAAAACCTGTCATCCTTGAATGATATAATTTAACACATCTCGGATGGCGTGTTAATTTATTGTATAAAAGATGGCGTAAGGTGAGATTTTGATGAACTATGACATTAGAATAATATATTTACAATAAATGTATGTTACTATAGTTATCATTCCATTTGTGTGAAAGGATGTGAGTAAATAAAAATAAAATAAAGGAACGTGAAAGAAAATAAAATAATAGGAAAGAAGAATTTACATCTTGAGTTTATCTCCTTTTAGAGCCTCTTTAGGGGAGTTGATTTGGTTTTTTGAGGAGACCAAAGGATTATAGAAGTGGGGAGATAGCTTGGATTATATTTGGGATGAATTTATTTAAGTCTTGATGGTTTAGAGGTGTGAATAAAAGAGGGTGTGATCAGTGGTATATAAAGTGGTGGGGAGGAGGGTTTTCCTAATATTTCAATCATTAGTTTATTAACATCCACCATGATAAAAAAAAGTGATTATAACATGACTAAAAATAGGAATTATGGCATGTGGGTTCTATATTTGGGTGATTACATCAATCATGGTGTCATGAATAGTGTATTTAAATTATAATGTATTTTTATAGTAAATTAATGTATATTACTATTCATCAAATATTCTTGTATTTCAGAAAAATATAAAAAATTAAACCTATCCATTTTTGATGTATAGAATTCAAAAATAAACTCCATTTTATGAAAATAATTTTCTAAATATTAGTAACATAATTTTAATTAAAATATTACTTTACTTGAAAAATAAAAATTGTCAAATTTAAAATGCTTTTCTAACACTATGAAAAAATAATTAAGGTCTCATAAAATTATTATATAATCATATGGCTTCAAAATAATAGTTTATGGATAAATTTTTGTATAATATATTTTCATTTAAATAATTAAATTAATCATTTAGTATGAATTAATTACAAAAATTACATCATTATAATGTAATTATATCATATTTTTCACCTATATGATGGATAAATTTATTTATACTATCTTTGGTAATCTGACTATTCACAGGGCTGATTTACTATTAATTAGGTTCATATTAGTATTTTTAAGGGTATGTTACTATTCATAATGGTATGTTACCGTTCCCCAAAATTTTTTGTTTTTGAAATTGGACTCCAAACATCTTACTGATCGCAACCGTGTATGTCAGATTTTCGAAATTCAAAACATAGAAGTGAAAATACATGTTTAAAGGTTACAAAGAAGTTTATTTAAGAATGATTTTATATTGTGTTTACTAATGGGATTTTATGGTATGGGAATTCCATTGATAAAACATTGGGTCATTACATTAATCCCCCCTTATGAAATTTCCCCCATGAAAGTTTTGCTTTACATATACAGGTGAGGGAACTTCTACATCATAACCTCCACTGGTTCCCATTTTTTTTATTCATTCATAAGGTCCATCAACAAAACATTGACAATATTTTCTGTCTTGTTGTGTATAACCTTATCTCTTTGATTTAGAATCATTATCAGATGCTCCTCATAAGAGAGATTGTCTTCCAGTTGTACCGCCTCTTAGTTCATTACTTGTGAGGGATCTGGTATGTACTTATTCAGGAGTGATACATGAAACAAATCATGAACATGATCCATATTTTCTAGGAGTGAAATCCTATAGGCCACACCCCTTTTGCGGTCTAGGATCTTAAAGGGTCGAATGTACCATGGGTTTAGCTTCCCTTTCTTTCCAAACCACATGACTCTCTTCCATCGTAATATTCGAATGCAGACTTTATCTCCAATGTCGAACTGCATGTCCCTTCAATAGTTGATAGTATAACACTTTTTTCTAATTCTGAGAAACATTAATATGTTTCTGGATGACTTGAACATTCTCTGTCATCTCTTTTAGAAGATCAAGTCCATGTTTCTTTCTTTCTCTAACTTAATCCCAAAAGGTTTGAGTTCTCCATTACTTTCCATATTGAGCTTCATTTGGAGACATATGAATACACGAGTGGAATATATTGTTTCATGAAAACTGAATCAATGGGATATGTTGATCTGATCCACCTTTAAATTCTAAATACATGTCTCTTATCATATCATTGATCTTATGAATAGTCCTTTCATATTGGAAATCAGTTTAAGGGTGATAAGCTATTCTAGAATTTATTTATTACTCAAAGCTTGTTGAAGAATCCTCTAGAATTTAGATGTGAACCTAGGATCATGATCAGATACAATCTAGAGTGGAACCTCATAAATTATCACCACTTCCTTCACATATATATTTTCATGTGCTTCAAGAGAGATTTCTTCCTGAATAGCGATAAATTGGTCAGTCTAGGTGAGTTGGTCCACCAAAACCCATATCGTATTATTTCCTTTGGATTTCTTTAGGAGACCCTTGAAAAAGTCCATAGTGACATTATCCCATTTCCACATGGTTATAGGCTATGTTTGCATCATCCATTTTTACTTTTGTCTCACTATTCTAACTTGATGACATATGAAGCACCTTGAGATATATTTTTTCAATCTCCTTCTTCTTGTTATCCCACCAAAAGTGTTTGTAGAGATCACGATACATCTTGGTGCTACCATGATAGATAGAGAAAGTTGAGCTATGTTTATTTTCTAGTAGATCCTTCTTTATCCCACGTCATTAAGGAACACTAAGCATTGTTCAAAACTTAATCACACCATCATCATCGATATGGAACTATTACAGCTTCCCTTCCATTACTACATTATCCTTCTTTTGTATCTATAGATCATCCCTTTGTGCCTCCTTAATATTCTCTTCAATATATGATTGTATAATCATTTGGTAAAGATAATATGTATTACCTTTCCTTAGGATTTCCAAATCCATCATTTTCATATCCATTAAGATACGATCTTTATAAATCTATAACATAGATAGAGTATTAGGTTCTTTTCTATATAGAGAATCATCTACCTTGTTCACCTTTCCAGGATGATAGTGAATTGAGAAATAATAATCTTTTATTATCTCTAACCATCAAATTTGATGCATATTGAGATCCTTTTGTGTGAATATATACTTTAGGCTCCTGTGATCAGTGTATATGTCACCCTTCTCACCATAGAGGTAGTGTCACCAAATTTTAAAGGAAAAAACCATAGCTGCTCAATCTAGATCATGCATCGGGTAATTATACTCAGGGATCTTCATCTACCGTGAGGTTTAGGTTGTCACATTATAATTTTTCAGGATTAAAAAACCAATGCATTTCTTTGAATCATCACTTTATAACAAAAAACTTCTCCACTATTTGGTAATGTGAGTACAAGTGCAGTTATCATCCTTCTCTTTAGATCCCCCATGTTTCCCTCATATCCCACCATCCAGATATACATTACCACTTTCCATGTTAACTTAGTTAGTGGGTCTGATAATAATGAAAAAATTTCATAAAACATTGGTAGTACTCTGCTAATCCAAGAAAACTACGTATTTCTATGACACTATAGGGTTTGAGATATTCCTCATTCACCTTGGTTTTTGAAAGGTCCACAGAAATTACCTAACATGTGATCACAAATCCTTAGAACAAGGATTCCTTCATCCAAAACTCATACTTTCTGAACATTTCATAGAACTTCCCTATCTCAATGTCACAAACATATGTCTCATATTTTCTTCATGTTCCTAATTTCTATTGGACTAGATGAGAATATCATCGATAAACACTACCACAAATTTTTTGATGTAATTTCAAAAAACTCTATTCATTAAATCAATGAAGATTTTAGGGGAAGTAGTAAGTACCAATGGAATCATCAGAAACTCATAGTTTCCATATCTTGTATGGAATGCATTCTTCTGAATATCTTCCTTCTTCACCTTTACATTATTATATTCAGAATGAAGATCCAGCTTGGAGAAGTACCGAGTGCCTCCTAACTGTTTGAACAAGTCATCAATACTTTTGAGAGGACACTTCTTCAACATTGTGATCCTTTTTAGTTCTTGATAATTAATACACAGATGTATTGATCCATCCCTCTTCTTCCTAATGAGCTCTAGTTCACCCTATGGTGATGCACTAGGGCATATGAACCCTTTGTCCAAATTCTCTTAAAACTGCTTCCTTTACACCTCCAATTCTATAGGAGACATCCTGTAGGGACACTTTGAATTTGGAGAAGCTTCACAAATGAGTTCTATCGAGAACTCAACCTCACGATCTAGGGGATTTATGAGAACCTCTTTGGGAAATACATCCCCATATTCCCTCATGATGGAAACTTCTACAAGATTGAAACTTTCCTTTGAACCAACTATTTGAGAAATGTATTCTTTTTTATAGGTAATCAACCACCACACTGTTAAAGGATTTTCTAATGGAGATTCATGATCTTCCTTTCATTTGTAGAGGAGTATGGGATTGTTTGGAATATGAAATGATATTTACTATTCCCAAAAGATGATATGTGATCTATAAAACAAGATCCAATCCATTCCCATTAAGACATTGAATTCCACCAATGGATATACCATGAGATTTTCTGGAATAATATTCTCACATATGCCAACAGGAGACGAATCCAAAACATAGGTTTCCATGATTGCCCCACTTGGTGTTTATATTTATATATATATCTATTTCAGTGTATTTGGGCTTCGATTTAAAAATTCTATAAAACTTGTGAATTATAAAAGAATTTATAGAACTAGAATTAAATAATACATTTTACATTCATGTGTTAATTGGAATTGTACCATGTACAACTTCATTTTATAGCTCAAGTTTCGTAGTAGGGATGGAACAAGCCTTCCCTTATTCCCTTATCTTTGGTGGTTTCTGACACTAATTACCATCTAGGTCTTGAGGATTAGTGCACTTGATTTTATAGTTCCCTTTTTTAGTACAGTTGTTTCATTGGACCATGTGTGGTGATTTCCATTCTTCTAACACATTCTACTTCCTTCTTGTGCAATTTCAACATTCAAGAGATTTGTGTCCTTATCTACCACACTTAAACAAAATTCACCATCTCTCTAAAAATAATTCCATGATGCTTCTTCCCACATTTTTGAAATGTGGGCCATTGATTTTTCTTACCTCTATTATCATTATATACTCTAGATTTAAACTCCACCTTTTGTTTATTACCACCATATCCATGGGACCTTTATCCAAACTACATCACCACTTTCAGATCACATCAAGAAACATCTTCATGACTCTCAATTTTTGGAATTTAAATAGCCTTTTGAAGGTGTGGTTTTATCCCACTAAAAATTATATCAATAGTTCTATCATTGTTGATAAAAATACCTGAAGCATACATTTCATGCCTTGTAAAATTTGATTCGTAGGTCGTGATAGATTCTACTTCCTTTTTCTTAATCTCTTTGAATTCTCTCTCCATATTTTTATGAAGTGTTCATGGGAAATACTTATTAATAAATATGATCTTAATGTCTTACCATTCGACCTCTTCAATTTTTTCAGCCATCTTGGTGTACTCCATGAAAGACCACAATTGATCAGATTCTCCATCAAGATGATAAACCATCAGAATCACCTTCTCTGACTCAGAATAGTGAAGTACAAATAATATCTTTATGGAGATGACTTAATGTATCATAACTAGTAGATCAGAATATCCACTAAACGTCGATGGTCTTTGGCACATAAAACATTCAATTTCCAATTTCTCTATATTAGGTAAAGGGGGGAGTTATATATTATTTAGGTTATTGTTCATAACCTCATATAGTTAGGTAAAAATCTCCATGATTTTTTGAACTCCACCTCCCAATAAATTAGATATGTCATTTGGGAAATCCTCATATTGGCCCCACACAAGTTGTTGGCTTGGTATCTCCCAGTTCCTACAATTTTCTAAAATAGAAAAGGATAGAACAAAACATAACTCAATGAGTCATGAATAAATAACTTGTTAATTTGTGAAATTTAAACTCAAATTATATCTTATGGGATCCCTATGTTTATAAAATCTTATAGTGTGCATATGTTTACTTAGTATTATACTTGAGGGTTTCTCTATGGTTCACTAATCCTAATTCCCAAATTAACTAAACCTTGCCTCTGATACCAACTATTATAACCTTGACTTTCATAACATTAATTTTACAGCATTTTACTAATAAAAAACAAAGAAATTACACAATGTGAATCTAAAGGTTTAGTGTCTTGGAATAACTAGTACAATACATCACATTTACAACACAAAACATAAACATTAATTTAATTTATTCTTCTCCATCTTCAAATTTTACCTTTAAATATCTTTAGTACACATTGTCACCTGATCATATACATCATAAGGGGTGATGTAAAAGAATATTAAGAGGATCGATAAGAAAAATATAACATAGATTGAGGATAATAATAACATCATCATCAAAATCATGAAATTAATCATTAGATAATGTCAATGACATTGGAAATGCATAAAAATGAAACATCATGTCTTAGTGGTCAACTACCACACATAGTTGTGAACAAATACAACATCATGTTTATTGATCATTTTATATTAACTCAAAAGATTCATCACATTACCCAATTAATTTTTGTGAAGTATAATTACGAAACCACTCATCCCATCAAAACATTTATATTATGCTATATAATTCCGGGCGCCCTTGTCACATCATAACATTTACATTATCATGCATGCCACGTATAAAATATTTCAAACTTGATCATGAAATAAACCATGGAATAAAATGGGCTTCACATCATAAATAATACATTAATAATAATTTGGTTCCCAAAATAAGTCAGGAATTTCATTCTTTACATATAACCATGAAACTTGAGTGAATAATGAAACCATCTTTGAGAAGTAAATCGGGTGTGTTTATTTGAAAGAATAGTTCTCTTAGAAAACAATGGATTTTTTATAAAAAAAATTAAAAAAAATTATATCCCATAAAATCTAAGAAAATGATGAAGAAATTATTTTTAAGGAATATCAATACTGAAAAAGGGTTGAAGAGGGAAAACCTGATGAAAGAGTGATGGGTTCAAGAATTTCCACTTACCTTGTGTATGAATGATTTATTCAGATTAAAGTTATGTATAATGACATTATATTCATTAAATAAAAATCCCATAGCCTTTGATACATGAATTTAATTCATTATGGTTTTATTAAGTTCTTTTAAGGGCCTTTTTTTGAGTGATGGATATAAAATTCATTGTTTGGCAGTGTTAATTTTATTAACTTTGATGAACAATTCACATGTATTGATGAATGGATTTTCTTTTGAAATGTGGTTAAACATAAATATTTATTAATATATATTTTTAGTTAATTTAAATATATATTAATGGTCTTGTTATGTTTTTTTATATACCATGATGCTGAATCATTATATAAAATTTTAATGATAAACGCTTTGATTAATTTTGTGGTTTTTGCTCACAATTAAGTTCTTTTGTATTATTATTTTATATCATCAATGTATATTGATTAAAGAACATAACATAAGATAAAATAAATATATTATTATGTGGTTCAACTATTAAAATGATTTCATGACCAGCCTCAAAGATGGTAATTCAAACTGAGAACCCATCATCCTTGAATATGATAAATTATTACATCAGGGATGGTATTTTAATTTATAGTATTAAAGAATGGTGTAGGTGAGATTATGATGAACTATCCCATTAGAATAATATAATTATAGTATATTTATGTTACTAGATTTATCATAACATTTGGGTGAAATAGGTGAGGAAATAAAAACATTGGAAAAAAACATAAAAATAATAATTGGAATGAGAATTTACCTCGTATGTTTATCTCATTTGAGAGGCTCTTTGGGGGAGAGGATTTGGTCTTTTTAGGATTCAAAGGGCTGATGGACATGGGGAAGGATCCTGGGGGATATTTGAGAAGAATTTAGTTAAGTCATGATGATTGAGAGGTGTGAATAAATGAGGCTTTGAGCGGTGGTATTTATAGAGGAGGGGAGGATCATTTTCTTGATATTTTAATCATTAGTTTATTAATTTACCCAAATATAAAAAAAATAGTGATCATTAAAAGACTATAAATTATAAATAGGGAATTTTAGTTCGATATTTGGGTTCTTACATTATTCCTGATATTAGGAATATTGAATTTAAATTATAATGTATTTATATGGTAAATTAATTTATTTTACAATTCACATAAAATTCTTCTATTTCTGAAAAGTATAAAAAAATCACCCTATCCATTTTTCTAAATGTCGAATTAAAAAATGATCTCCATTTTATAGAAACAATTTTATATATATTATTAATTATTTTTAATTAAAATAATAATTTACATCAAAAATACTGATTATAAATTCAAAAATTTATTTCTATCACATTGAAAAATTAATTATGGTCTAATAAAATTATCATTTAATCATAAGACATCTAATCACTATTTTATGAATAAATTTTATGAAAATAAATTTTCTTTTAAATTATATAATAAATAAATAAATATTCAAGACATGAAAAAATACCAACACTATAGTGCAATGATATCATATTATCACTTATAGGATGGACAAATTTTATTTATACTATCATTGATAAGGTTTCTATTCACATTGATGATATACAATTCATAAGGGTCATATTAATATTCATAAGGATATGTTACTCTTCATAATGGTATGTTACTATTAACAAAAAATTTATGTCTTCCCTATCAAACTACTAACATCTTACTGATCGCAACTATATACGTCATATTTTTTAAATTAAAAAAAATAAGTGGAAAATTTATGTTTAAAGATCACATAGTAGTTCATTAAATAATAATGTGGAATTGTGTGTCCTAATGGGATTTTATGAGATGGGAATTCCATTGAAAAAACATTGGTTCATTACAGATCAATCATTGATCATGTGATGAATCTAGATAAGGAGAATGATTCCCATCAATAATTCTCACATGACATCATGAGATCTTATATCCTTGTCAAATAAGGAAGGAAAATAAAAAGTTAATATACAAAGTTATCTCATGAAGTGAAGAGAGATGATCTTCATGGGGAAGGGTTTATTCACCCCAGGTGATCACTATTGATCATGTGAAGGCCCATCTATGTGTCATCTTTATCCCATGGTGTCTCCCTTGTCAAGATACCTTACTCTCGCATTGAACCTTGGGAAATTCATATTCGATCAATAAAAATCTTTCCCCGATCTTCTTAATCTCGCAAAGACTCTTAGTCATATAATCCTAACATTTTTAATAGTATTTGAAAAGTTAGTATGGTTAAGATATGTCCCCCTGATCATCTGGGGTCTAATTGACATGAATATGGATGACTTTTTTCAATGTCATTTATCATATTGTGACAAAATGGATGACCCAGGGAAGGATCAGGAGAAGTGATTGATAAAAACATTCATCCACCAACTCCTTCTCATATTTGGGAGATATAAGTTTTAGAATGCATATTATAACTAGAGTGTTAAGGACTATACCACCCCCCCCCCCCACCCCACAGAAAAAACAACACACACGGTGGTGACTACTACACAGGATCATCAGAGTGGACGTCTCAGTGTAGCATGTCATGCGATCAAAAAGGTCATCCACTAGTTAAAATATTAGGAATGAACTATGGGATCACATGGAATTAATATGTTCTTCATGTTATCATTATATTGATCATGAAAAGTACATCTATTGTGTCATCAATATTATGTGAAGTAGTTCCCGCATGTTGACTGTGTCATGAAAAACCTAAAATAATCTAATGTTTGATAGACCTTGGGACGCATATGGAAAAAATAGTAGAAAAGGATTAAAAATAGGTAAGTATAATGTAAAGATATAAATAATAATCTTCATGTGATCATCAAGACCTAACCAGATCATGTGATAACACTAGGGAATGTTGAACAAGTCCTGTGACATCCACCATACATTCCTGTTGGATCATTCTTTTTCCCTGATACATGTAAAGAAAGTCATGTGATGAAACCAGGACATGAAACCCACATCTTTTGAATTCCATTGGAATTTCTAGATAAACCATTTAGCATCCTAAATACATGCCTCCCAAGTCATGTGGTAATATCGGGGAATTCCACCCACATCTCGTAGATCCCTCACAACATGTCATCCAGGTCGTGTGATGTATGCTATACTTTACATCAATGTGTTGTGATTCTATCAAAACATGTGATCTATGTCTTTTGACACCCTCAAATCATGTTAGACATGGCATGTGACACCCTCTATAGATGTTGTCCTAGATTATGTGTCACCCTCAAGATATTTAAGTCATGAACATGTGACTGCCCCCCAAATTTCCCATCTAGACCTTGTGTTTTTCTTTAGAAAGGTCAAACATGTCATGTGATTTTCATTAAAAATTACCACTAAGAAAATATTGAATGTATATACATCCTCATACATGTCATACAAAAATCCAAGATACGTGAAGTAGAAAACCAAGACACATAAGGTAGACATCCTGGGTCCTGATAACCATATCCAGTGGGAATATTTGGTAATATCCCCAAAATGAACTACGAGAAATATAATTCCAATCCAAAAAAGTTATGTAGGATTCCTTCCAATGACCTAATATCCAATGTAAACCAACCTTGGTGTAATCCCCTCCATGTCTCCAATTTTCAAAACCATGGGTCCCAGACTCTCCTATGGGTTTATCACCCTTCCTCATCCATTATTGGATTATGATTCCAGCTGAAGTATGTTGAATTTTTTTCTTGCTACAAACATGATACACAGGATTCCATCCTATATCCTAATCTCTATATCAAACACCCCATAAGGGCCACCCTTCTGTGTAAGTCTCAAATATATATGAAATGAAAATAATCACTTTTCATCAAGTGTTCCTCACAATGACCATAAATCACGTAGTTATAAAGATTATTATTAGTTATATCATTTTCATATTGATTCTTCCAATATAGGGCAACCCCTGTTTATAAGGTCCATTCTTTGGAATTACTACCTCCATTCAAGGTAATCCACCTAAGGTTAATTCATGAAGGTGTGATGACAGTAATGTGACTCTGATTAATGTCAAAAACATGATATGTATGATGCCTCCTTAAGGATCAATATCAATGCACAATTGCTCGGTTCCATCATATATGTCCTTTCAACATTATTTTAAACTCCACATTTTAATATAAGTACATGGGTTATGATTTCTAACATAAATAGGATACGTAAAGAAACATCATGAAGGTTCAATCCCATCATTAAGACATAAATCACTTTCCTTGATGGACGTAAATTCCATAGTTCTGGTTATATGGATTTAAATTATAAGTTATTACCCATTGTTAAGAAATAAAGTTAAATTAATGAAGAACATTGGATAAATATATATGTAATAGTTAATATATCCCCCAAAAAAATTAAATGATTCAAAAAAAATTTAATTTTCTAGGTTAACTAGTTCCATAATGGTATTTGTAATTGATTAATGAATATATCCTAAATCAATAAGAGAGTTAAAGAGTATGTAATAATTCCACCCAAAAGGGTGTGAGGAGACTGGACACCCATCCTATGAAACAGTAAGAGTTATAAAGAGTGGTTGGGTCGGAACCCCAAATGAACTCATTCCTTTAGAATATTGGTATGTACCCATTAATGAATTTGAAAAAATAGAGTTTCAATGAATTATTAAATTAATGATCTTGGTGTAAAATCATTCATAAATTCCACCAACTTCATGAGTGAAAAGGTATATATTTATGGATCTTGTCAAACCATTTAATTAACATCAATATTTGACCTTCTGCAAAACAAAAATGGTGAAATCTACATGAATCTCTAAAGTAATAATAATGATCAGTTGAAAATGCACTAGGAATTTTTTTTATCACATCCAACATAAAACAGAGTTGCATTCCAGATGTAATATCTGATATAATTAGGGTTCTAATGAAGTAAGTTCATTCTCAATGTGACAAGAACACAGAAGATATTTCATTGAACTATGAATAATAAAAGACAGTATTTTTACCTCTATGTTGCTGATTGAGTGTGTATCATGCTGATGATGATGCACTAATACATGGACTTGTTTGTTTTAAACTTTGTGACTAAAAATAATACTCTAACAAAAAAACATTGGAAAGTGGTTGTGAATTTAACTAGATAATATTATTTAAAATCATTTATGGATAAAACCCCTTCATGTCGTGGAACATCCTCACAAATAGGAAACCTTCATCATCACATGGAAAACGAAATCGATTTGTTGGATAATCAAAATACAAAGATTACAACCCTCAAAACTATCTGAAATTTTCTTCAAACACTAGAACTGGTGATTCTGAATCATCAAAATAATGCTTTAATGAATCAACTGGAACTCATTTCCCCCAAAAATCGTAATAGAATAATATCCTTGAATTGTGACAGTCATCAACATCTGCATCCAATGAAGGTGTATCAAGTAGTAAATTATGGATCTGTTCTAGTTCATAATCCAATGAGGAGGGCTCCTATCAAAATTTTATCACTAATTTCATCTTGGTAGTTCCTATCAGTAATCTATTGATAGAACCACCCAAAACATTTCCACCTCAGACACTCATGCATGATCATCAGGGAAGCAACATTAGGTGTGGAATTCTGTGGATAACTTGTTATGGGATCATATAACCACTTCCATTGATGATGACCGTCAACATATTTTGATATTATCCAACGAGAAGGCTCATATCCTTTACTAAATGGTTCTAGTCTATAAGCATATTACTATAACTATAATGGGGGATAAACATATCCCTTCCCAATGAATGAATACCATCATTATATATAGATGTAATAAGGAGGAGAGAACTAGGATTGTATCCCCTCTTTAATTAAATATATCTGGCAGTACATTGTGAAGATAGAAATTTTTCATTCATACATTATTATGAAAACTTTAATAACATGTTACTAAATTATAGAAATCGATAAATAAATCCACAAAAATATCTTCATACTATAATAGATGTAGGGATTGTCACATATTCCTATCTCGAATGACAGGGGTTGCATAAGACTCTGATTGTTATGAACAAGTGGTTAATACAAATAAAGGAACCATTTTTTTATCCCATCTAGGAGGATTATAAATATATTTTAGTAAAGGAAGTGATGATATACTGGGGTCATAATCTTGTTCCAAATGGGGATAAACAAGTGGGAATGAGATATTCCACATGACAGGTAGACATTCCTATCGAAAAAGACAAGTGACATACTCTAATGTCATTAAACCAGTCTCATTTTATTTATCCTTATAGGAATCACCAAGTGAGAGTGGTACATTCCTAGGGAAATTATCATATTTCTTTTAAAATATACTAAACTAAAACTCTAACTAAACATGATTATTTTCATATCTTTGATTCAACTAGGCCTCACCAAGTGAGAGTGGCCCATTCCGTGGGCCAGGTTGATATTCTAATCCTAAAATATTGTTGTCATATATAGTTCATGGGTAGTAATAAGTGTGTGATAGAAATATAATCTATAATTTTCCCCATTTTAATGTTTCTAGACAACAACAACATAATTTTCTATAAGAAACAAATAATAAAATAAAGAAATAATAAATAATAGTGATCTAGTGTTGTAAAATTATCCTTACCATTCCACTTTAATCCCAAATAAATTTCTAAATTTTCTTCATCAATGAATAAGTAAAGATTTTTATCTCTAATCAATGACTTATTCTACCAAGACTTGGTGATATATTTACAATGGTTTTTTATTACGTATACTAACGAAATGGATTTACCTCAGAGAAATCTATCCTAATTATCCATAACGTGGAGAGGGTCTATAACAATAGTGGAATCAAGTTCCGAATCCATGTTCTCCAATTAAATCATATAATATGCGTCCATATGATAATTCTTTTATAGGGATACATGAATTACGTCATTAATAGTTGTAAATTGGGAAAGTAAACCCAGTAGTCATGTCACGTTCTATATATGCTCCACTATCTGAAGTAGATATTGAATTATAAATCAACATACACTATTTCTCTCATATATTATGTCCTGGTCATGGAAAACTACAAAGAACTCCCAATCACTAAGTGTTAATTCCAGTAGAGAAAATTATGTTAGGTTTTTTATTTCTAACTATAGTTATCCATTTTGAATCTTTTCTTAATTATAAGGACATTATATGTAATATCTTGGGTTATGATTATTCCAATCTAAGAATGATCACCAAATTATATATATCAATGATTGGACTGACATGATGTACCATAAATATCATATAAGGGATACATAATTTTTTAGAATTGACATATATTATTATAATAAAATTTGAAAAATGATATAATTGTATCCTAAAATCATCAAAATTAAATCATAAAATCTAGTATAATATCCATAAGAATATGAATAGACTTCCAAGATTAGCCATTCATCTGTGGATGGAAGGATGTTCTCAACCTCAACTAAGAACCCTTCACTTTATGATTACCCATCCTTTTTTTTGGAAGTAAACAAGGTTTCTTGATCAGAGAAAATACTTATAGGTTTACCATGAAGCTTCTTGACATGTTGGACATACTGGTGTCCAAGGTCATACAATTTAGTTGACTAATTAATGGGAAAAAATTGAGTCATTTTCATCACTCGGTCAATGATCTCCCAAATAGGACCCATCCCATTACAAGTTAAAGGAAGAAAAAATGATCTATAGATATTTCATCCTAATTTCACACTTGAATATGATGTAACTGAAATAATATTGTATGATTTTGATTCTTTTTGTTCATCTTATGATAATTATGGCACCAAGACACAAAATCAATAATCATATGTTTTATATTAGGACACCAATTCGATGTTGGAGTACAAAACACATCCTTGTATCTTTGCGGTGCACTGTCCAACTCCAATGATTCCCATTTTTCATCACCTCTTACCTGAAGATCAAATGAACTGCCAAAATATTTCTAAAGAAAATGGAACCATCGTTTGATCAAATCCAACCACTTGTGGTGTCCCTAAAATTTAAAATTCCACTAATACACTAACAATCAATATGTGATATCCAATATATATGAATATGATCATATAAGGAGCATGTGTCTTACACACTAGACAAGAATACTTGATCCCCATCATATTTAGTTGAATCAATTTATTTATTTTCGTAAATGGACACTTTTATAGAAAATTAATAACTATGCATGTCTGATTACACCACAATGATTCAAAATTCAATATGGTCCCAAATAAAAATTCAAAAACTAAAGAATCCATCGTGAAAACCAAAGCATGAAAATCAAACTACCACTTGAAAACATGAAGACACCGCCATCATCACAACACAGTAGTCATTATCACTCCATCTCCATCCTTACAAAATGTTGATCCATCTCCTCCTGATCCACCACCTCACTGGTGATAAAAAACTACCGTAACATGTCACGCCACTGCTACACCTCCTCTACAATCAAAATACACTCATCGCATTAAGTCATCATTAACTATAGAGCCTTGTCTATATACCTTATCGCTAAACCGCATCAATTGTGACTCAGATCCCACATCACATGAGAAATATGATAGAAAATAGTAACTATATAAATCCACCACATGTTTCACCATTTCGGAACTCTTATCGCTCCTCCGATACATCCCAAAACACCACTGGTATTTGATGCACCCGACTGACCTATAAGGGAGAAAGTGACCTAGAATCCAGAGTGGGGAAGAGTGGAAAAGAAAGGGAAAGTAAAAAACACAAATCACTATGGACCGAGGGAGACAGTAACAATTGGATAGAAACCCTAATGGAAAAGAGTGATTGAAGCCCATAACCAGAAGGAAAATGAATTAAGAAGTTAGAAACGGGACTGAAACTCTTCTAAGAATTTGGGACTGTAACACTATTGATAAACCCCGACAATATAAGAATAAATGTTGGCAGAATCCATATAAATGGGGAAAATTGAATTTACCTTACTTCAACTGCCATAGACCCAAACCCATCTGAAACTCAACACACTCAACCAAGATGGGGTTTTGTGTGTTGTAAAAAATCGACTGTGATGGTATGGAATAGGGGAAACTGAAAAACTCTATAGATTTCAGAGAGAAGGAACCAAAAAAAATATGCATGAGGAATACAGAGAATGATAAAGGTATCATTACCACATAAGATATAGGGAAACCCCAAGAGTAGGATGGTGATGCTAAAATACAAGGAAGATCATAGAGGAGGAGAGATCCATCACCATGGGGAAAACTTGAAACCCTAGGTGGAAGAGAACAAAGTTGATAGTTGGAGAAGGAGATGAGAGTCTAAGTTGGGAGAGTGAATCGATATCTCAATCACCCTCATATTTCACATTAATATGAAATTCAGAATTAAATAACTTCAACTTCCATTCATTCATAGATTCATTTACTTTATGATTCATTAGAATACTAATTAAGCCATTATCCACTATATATTAGTTTCTATGGGTATTAGTTAAATCAAAATAAAATGTATTCAAATACTCAACCCAAAAATTATTGTAACACCCCAGGTAAATAAAGAATATGAAATTTTTATATTTATCCCTATTTGTGAAAAAAAATAGTAATATTACTTTAAAGGGAAAGCTATGCTCGATGGCATACCCAATACGCGACAACGAGTTCCTTTGAAATCTTACGTTGCACTCTAATAATAAAATAATATTAATTTAAATGGTAGTTAATGCCTAGCCATTGTAATGGTGGGAAAGAACGGAACTAACTAAAAAATGATTATGTATTTTTGTCAAATATTTTTACTTTTTACAATAAATGTTAGAGGATTAAAAATGCGAATGAATCCAATTTTAAAGCATAAACATTCTAATATTCTTTAAAAGGAAGATCAACTGCCTTTTGATGGAGAACCTCTTTAAAATCCACTTTTAAAAAATTTTATGTGTTATATTTGACAAAATAAAATTATTCTTTATAATTGGGACATTAAAATTTACTTTGTGTAAATTTTTGGTATTTTTCTGATAAAGTTCATTTTTAATGAATAGTGGAAAATGTTGTATTTTAATTCAAAACCACTTTTTAATCTAATTTATTTATATGATTAGATTATATTTTGAATTGGTTTTAAAGTTCAATTAGAATATATTTTTACCATTTAATCTAATTGTGATCATTTAAATTAATTTCACTTTGAAATTGGACTTAATTTAGTGTCAATCTTTTGATACTTATTGTTTCATAAAAACACGCTATTTGCTCTGACAACGGGAATTAATTATTAAATTAATTAATACAACTTATATGTTTTTAATTTTGTAAAATATACTTCATTTTTGAATTCATAATATCAAATATAGCTTAAGGTGAAGTTTTGGTATTTTTCGGAAGAACTTCAATTTTTGATGAATAGTGAAACCACTAAGTGGTACTTATAATGACTAATTTTCCGTTTAAATGAAATTTTACCACCTATGTGTTTTGAATTTCAAAAATCTGACATACATGGTTGTTATTAAGAATTAAAATTTGGTTCAATGGAATGAAAATAATTTTTTGGTGAATAGTAACTTTTATGTTTTTAATCGCGATTAGAGGTAATTAGTGTAGTTTAAGGTAAAAATAATGTTTTAATAATATGAGATGAGCTTGACACATGTCTTACCCTTATTGGATGTGTCATGACCGACCGAGAAAATCCATGGGTCAACTTGGGGACCCCATGAAGCCACTTTGGAAGGAGAATAACATTATTATCTTTTTATTTAATGTAAAAGTAAAAATGACTCAAACATGAGTTGTTTTACTAAAAAAAATTAAATGGGGTTATACAAGTCAGATTTTTGAATATAAATAGTCATTGGAAAGATAAAAATATTTCCTACATCATAGTATTATTTTTTATAATTTTTTGACATTATATAAATTAAATTATTTATGACATCATGATGATGCAACAATTACATCATTATTTAATGATTTAAATAAAATGAAACGATAATGTAAAAACTAAAACCTACACTTGTCAAAAACCTATTGGATGGGTATATTTCGAAACCGTATCACCTTAGCCTCGAATTATATCAATGTGAGACCTTTTAAATCCGAAACTCTTTTTAAAATAAAGTATCATTTCTTTACTTTCCAAGAGTTCCCCTCCTCTCCTCTTATAAAAGGCCCCCACCACTATCACCTTACCAACACCTCTCAAGCCTTTGGTTCAGGAAATCTCTGACAGTTTTGTCTATCCACATCCCTCTCATACTCCTAGAATCCTCACTTTGGGTAGAAGTCTTCCCAAGGAATCCTTTGAGCTCAAATTAAAAAGAGTTACCCGATTTTAAGGTAATGTCTTCACTTGTGTTCTTTTGTTTTATTTTGATTCTCCAACACCCTAAAATATTTTTATTAATTTATTTTGTAAAAAATCCAGTATCTTAAATATACTAGGATTTTGTCATAAGAAACATTCGAGCTACACTTACACACACCTACATCAAATGGTTAAAGAACATACTATTTCTGTGGATGGCGAATTTCTGCCTCACGAAACGATGATTGTTCAACACTCATATAACACCTTAAAAGGTGTCCATTAAGATGTCACTATATTTATATATGATATATAATATGTTAATGTTTTACTTAAGCTTCTGTATTTTTCTTTTGTGGCATACCTTTATGGTTTCCATTATGGGTAAACACGATAATTTCATTTTAGGAAGTGCGGACTACCGCCCCCTCAAAGTGATTTGATTCGTTAATGCCATATGTGGGATGTATAAAGGATGGATTTAAAGTTAATATATATGATGTATGTTACATATAAATGATTTATATAATTATGGAATTAAAATATACATACATCTCATTTGGTTTTAATTCCATTAATATGTCATAGAAATGAAAGTAGCGTTCATGCGTACATACGGCTTACCATCTCCATGAACGGTGCATTTCATTTCTTACCTCTAAATGATTATGTAATATTATAAATACTTGTATATTCTGGATATATATGATATATATGATTTAAAAATCATGAATATCATTCTAGATACAATGAACCTTTGACCACACGAACAACATGTAATTGTAAGAAGTCCACTTTCGACTAAAGAACCAAATATCGACAAAACAAACATTATTAACTTAAATGATTACATAATGTTTATAACATGGAAATAAGTGATATAAAAGGAATAATGAACTTGAAAAAGGTTCTTAAGAAAGCGGAAATTAACTCAAGTTTATTATTCAATACCTTAAAGAATGATCGAGTCAAGTCAGACCCGATGTAAGGGATCCTACCCCTCTATTTCTTTTTAAGTACACTCTTTTATGTCATTCTTTTTAAGCTCATCTTTCTTATGATTGGGATGTTATTTTATATTACTCATACTGTACGTTTTATGTTCATATGATGAGAGACCCTATTTTCTCTCACCAATCCATTTTGGAAGTTTTGAGTGGTGCCGTTAGGCTGCCGAATTTTCGTAAGGGATCCAACCTCTCTCGTTCTTTTTAAGTAATCTATTTTATGTCATTTATTATAAGCTCATAATTATTATGTTTGGGATGTTCTTTTATATTCATCATACTGTAATTTTTTTGTTCTTATTATTAGAGACCCTATTTGATCTCATAAATCCATTTTTGGAAGTTTTAAGTGGCGTTGTTAGGCTGCCGAGTTTTCGTAAAGGATTTTTCATCTCACTTTTATTCCAATGACAGTTATGATATGTTTGTCCCTATTTCCATTGAGTGGTGTATTTACTACCCATTATTATATAACTTGTGTAGTATAATTTCATTTATGGGTATTTACATTTTCATTTTATGACCCTTCTTCCATGGGGTTTACTTTTCGAAAGTTACCCAACTCGGTAAGGGGACCTTTCACCCTCCACTTTTTAAAAGACTTATTTTGTTATGTATTTTAATTCACATGATATTATGTTGGGATATGTTCTTATATATCCTTATTTATGTAAATTGTATGTCCAAGTGATGATATACCCTTTATCTCTCTCATCAACCTCTTTTGTAAAATTTTATGTGATGTCGTTAGGCTGTCGAATTTTACCAAGTGAACTTCTTAACCCACTTTCAATTATTTGGGTTAAACCTCTACTTTTGATTTTATTATTCCAAGATTATGTGTGGAATATCTATGTTTTAATTTCCAAAAACCGTTTTGTGGATATAGTATTTCTATACATAACTATTTCATTGATAAATTCTTACGAACTTGTATGGGAAATCATAACTCAATCTCATTTCAATGAGTTAAATATCTATGTCATTGGTTTTGTTTTTCTAAGATTATGTGTGAATGACCTATGATTTTTTCACACTTAATATCCACTTATATTGTGTGTATTTATATTTCTCACACATAATTATGTGATAGATTTATCCTTAATTTAAGGATACCATATTTATAATGGATTTCATCTCAATTTACATTTCTATTGAGACTTCATTGTTGTTATGCACGAATTAACTCTTATATAGTGTGTATACTATCCTTTGACATATTATATCATGAATCCCTTTATTCTCATGATATTATAAAGTTTGGATTAAATTTTATTCCACAATTATTTGTATTCAAGAGTCTCTCATTTTGTTAAAAACTCTTTAACAAAAATATCGTTTTAAATGTTTTAAAGATTTATTATTCTAAATCTTTATCTTTAATGTCCATGTTTTCAAAATGGTTTTCATTATTTATTTATATGGACCTTAATGTTTTAAAATTATACTTCCAATAAAAGCTTCAAAGTGTTATGGGACACTTTGATTCAAAAATCCCTTTTAAATGATTTTTGAAAATGGATTGATTAATTCAATATCTTGGAATTAATTATTTTGATTGAAAATGAAATGTTTTTATTGAAATGTTTATATTTTCAATATTTTATGTGTAAGGATGGTACTTAGACATTTTACAAGTGGTTACGTGATAAACCATATGACGGGTTGTGTCGTGAATACCAGGATGGGTGGTTACGTTATAACCTCCAATGCATTGGGTATGGAAGTCGGCTGTATGGCTATTCCATTAAGTATGTGTGGAATTCGACCGTATGGTTATTCCATTTAAGTATGTTTATGTCCCAAGTTACCTTATATGTTATGTGTTCTTTATATGGGTTTTATGGTAATACTTTGGTTACAAAAGGGTAAGTAATGATATTTTTTTCAGTGAAGATATTTTACTACTTCCTAAAGGTGAAAGGCATTACTTTGATAAAGTATACATGGTTTACTTGTTGCTTTAAAAAAACTAACAGTTTTCATTATTTGTGTATCCATTGATGAGCTTTTTATGGTCACCCCAAGTTTTTTTGAAATTTTTTTCACAGGACATAATGTGTAATAGGGTCAAGGATGGGATAAAGGGAATGTCATGCTATCTAATACATGGAACTAGAAAAGTATCTTTTTAAGAGTTTTTATTTTATGGAAATTTAGTAGAAGTGACTACTTTGTAATCTTTTGAGATGTAATAGTTATGTCCTAATTCTCTAAAAATCTAAACCTGAAAAGATCCTCAATGTGAATTATTCATTTAATTCAATATTAAGTAAGGTTTAAGGTCAGGGCCTTATAGTTGGTATCAAAGGTCGGTTTAGATAACTTTAGAGGTTAGGGTATTCTCTAAGCATAAGTGACATTACCATAATGGTTAGGATTTCAGAAATAGTCCTAGTTTTAGATAACGTGAATGAGTAATTATATCTTAGTGCTTATATTCCTCATTAGTACATGATGGTTTTGTTGATATACTCACACTGACCTTTTTGGTTTTAGTAAATGGTTCGATCTAGCAGGCACCAAAGTAACAGTGGACGTGAAGGAAAATGTGACAGTTTTCTGAGTGAGAAACTGAATGATATGGGAGCTGCAATGAGAACTATTGTGTTTATCCTCAACCAACTATCTGGAGTCATGATTGACCACCTAAACCTTGGTGATTTCTATAAGGCATCATATATGCGAGAAAAAAATCCCTACAGAACTACAGGTAATAATCATAAAGGTAAGTGTGTTAAAAAACCTATGTGTCATAGATGTGGAAAGAAAAACCTAGGAAAATGTTTCAAAGGGACAGAAATATGCTATAGATGTGGAAATAAAGGTCATAAAGCAAGAACATTCCATGGAAAAAGGAAGCATCTAGTTGACTCGAGGAAAGGGAAAGAAGTTCTTTCTGATGGATCAATTGAATGTTTTAAATGTGGTATGCATGGTCATTATGAAAACACATGTCCTATGAAGAAGTTTTGGGATGGGGATCACCAAGATCGTACAAATATTCGTTTACCAATACCTAATGCCATTCCGATTGAGGATGAAGAAACTGACAATGACCAGTCAAAGGTATGGATTATTTCATAACATTTGTTTTCCTATTTTGGAATCTTAGGATATGAATCATGATTTTGTTTGTAGGAAAGAAGTATTTCAGAATAAGTTGGAAAGGAATGGTTAATGGATCATGAAGAATGTTGAATGAGTAAGAAGTCAACATATAAATGCTTCAAGAGTTATGGTGAAATTATTAAGATTATTAAGTCTCTTTTGATGATGGGGTTACATTAGAAGACTTTTTATAGTATGTGTAACCCTGATGTTTGATATATGAAAATTTTATTCAAGGAATAGTTATCTATTCTTTTGTGGACATAGTTATAATGAACCATTTGGGTTTATATGATCCATACTTTTGATTTAATTATGGGTTACTATATGTTATGATAGAAAGTGAAAGGCATGAGATAAAATTGATGTTAAATTATGTTATGGTTATTTTTGATGATTTTATCTCTTTTTGGGGAATGATTTGAGAATTATATAGTTTGAAAAAAAGGACAACACACAGACCGTGTGACAACCCGTCATGTCTAACAAAGCTGCGGGAATCGAACCCACAACCAAAGTGTGACTGGTATTTATCGCCTACCGCTTGACTACGTGAAGTCCCTGGTTAGTTTGAATAATTATTTTTAGTTAAATGATTTTATGAATTAAGAGTAAGTTGATTTTAGGTTATCTATGGAAATTATTAACCTATCATGGAGGATATGTGATTAGTTTAATTACTTTTCAATATGATACTTTAAGAGAAACTGATGTTATTTGGAGATAAGTGTTATTTTGTACCTTGGAGGACTATGTGATTAAATCCTTCAAATATTTGGGTTTCAAACTTAGTTTGGTTTACTTTGAAGAATTTTATGGAAAAATTGTTTATCAAATGGTCTTCGTTGAACTTTGGGTTTTGTTAGACAAATTTTGGAGATTAATAATAGATTTTCTTTTTATAAAGGGTTATCCTTTTCCAGATTATCTAATCTTGTACTAACCTTTTTGGTTTTGGTTTTGGATAAATTCTAAATACATGGGAAGTATATAGTTCTCTTTTGTGGATTAGGTGATTCTCTAGAAGTTTATTTTAGCTCTCTTAATGTAAAAAAGTCATCCTAAATACTCATCTTTTGGAGAAAATATGAGTTCATGTAAGAAATATAGTAAATGTTGAAAGTCAACATGACAAGTAAGTGTGTTTCCTTATGTTTTAGTTAATCTCAAAAATAAATTCCTCAATTAAGAGTAACTTAAAACAAAAATGTTTTCTGTTAAATTTTCCTACTGGGGAATCCAATACCGTTTAACCCATCACAAGTTTGTGATTTTCTTATGGTTAACTTTCTCCTAAACATGTTTTCTATCACTCTCCATCAAAATATGACCCTTTTTTTCCTCCATGTCCATATTTTCTTACATGGAATCCTAGTATGGGTTAACTCGGGTGACCTCTGTACTCCTCTTTCTTTCTTTTAAAGTGATTGTTTTACCAACTCTTGTTCCGATGTGGGACATTCAATGGAGTTTCCAAGCCCAATTTGAAATTGCAAGGACGCAATTCCCAAAAGGGGGGAAGGATGTAACACCCTAGGTAAATAAATTATATGAATTTTTTATATTTATCCCTATTTGTGAAAAAAATATTAATATTACTTTAAAGGTAACACTATGCTTGATGGCGTACCCAATATGCGACAACGGCTTCCTTTTAAATCTTACGTTGCACTCTAATAATAAAATAATATTAATTTAAATGGTAGTTAATGCCTAGCCATTGTAATGGTGGGAGGGAACAGAACTAACTAAAAAATTATTATGTATGTTTGTCAAATATGTTTACATTTTACGATAAATGTTAGAGGATTAAAAATGAAAATGAATCCAATTTTTAAGCATAAACATTCTAATATTCTTTAAAAGGACGATTAACCGCCTTTTGATGGCTAAACTCTTTTAAATAAACTTTTTAACAATTTTATGTGTTATATTTGACAAAATAAAATTCTTCTTTAGAATCGGGAAATTAAAATTTACTTTGTGTAAATTTTTGGTATTTTTCCGATAAAGTTCATTTTTAATGAATAGTGAAAAATGTTGTATTTTAATTCAAAACCACTTTTTAATCTAATTTATTTATATGATTAGATTATATTTTTAATTGGTTTTAAAGTTAAATTAGAATATATTTTTACAATTTAATCTAATTGTGGTCATTGGAATAAATTTCACTTTGAAATCAGACCTAAAGTAGTGTCAATCTTTTGATACTTATTGTTTCATAAAAACACGCTATTTGCACTGACAGTGGGAATTAATTATTAAATTAATTAATGCAGCTTATATTTTTTGAATTTTGTAAAATAGACTTCATTTTTGAATTTGTAATATCAAATATAGCTTAGGGTGAAGGTTTGGTATTTTTCTGATGAACTTCAATTTGTGATGAATAGTGAAACCACTAAGTGGTACTTATAAAAACTGATTTTCTGTTTAAATGAAATTTTACCACCTTTGTGTTTTGAATTTAAAAAATCCAACATAAATGGTTGTCATTAAGAAGTAAAATGAGGTTCAATGGAATTAATATAATTTTTTTGTGAATAGTACCTTTTAAGTTTTTAATCGCGATTAGTGGTAATTATTGTAGTTTAAGGTATAAATAATGTTTTAATAATATGATATGAGCTTCACACATGTCCTAACCTTATTGTATGTGTCATGTCCGACCAATAAAATCCATGGGTCAACTTGGGGACCCCATGAAGCCACTTTGGAAGGAAAATAACATTATTATCTTTTTATTTAATGTAAAAGTAAAAATGACACAAACATGAGTTGTTTTACTAAATAAACATTTAAATGGGGTTATACAAGTCAGATTTTTGAATATAAATAGTCATTGGAAAGATAAAAAGATTTCCTACATCATAATATTGTTTTTTATAATTTTTATACATTATATAAATTAAATTATTTATGACATCATGATGATGCAGCAATTACCTCATTATTTAATGATTTAAATAAAATGAAACGATAATGTAAAAACTAAAACCTACACTTGTCAAAAACCTATTGGATGGGTATATTTCTAACCCTTATCACATTAACCTCGAATTATATCAATGTGGGACTTTTTAAATCCGAAACTCTTTTTAAAATAAAGTATCATTTCTTTACTGTCCAAGAGTGCCCCTCCTCTCCTCTTATAAAAGGCCCCCACCACTATCAACTTAACCACACCTCTCAATCCTTTGGTTTGGGAAATCTCTGTCCATTTTGTGTATCCACATCCCTCTCATACTCCTAGAATCCTGACTTTGGGCAGAAGTCTTCCCAAGGAATCATTTGAGCTCAAATTAAAAAGAGTTACCCGATTTTAAGGTAATGTCTTCACTTGTGTTCTTTTGTTTTATTTTGATTCTCCAAACCCCTAAACTCTTTTTATTAATTTATTTTGTAAAAAATACAGTATCTTCAATATACTAGGATTTTTTCATAAGAAACATTCGAGCTACACTTACACACACCTACATCAAATGGTTAAAGAACATACTGTTTCTGTGGATGGAGAATTTCTGCCTCACGAAACGATGATTGGTCAACACTCATATAACACCTTCAAAGGTGGCCATTAAGATGTAACTATATTTATATATGATATATAATATGTTAATGTTTTACTTAAGCTTCTGTATTTTTCTTTTTTGGCATACCTTTATGGTTTCCATTGTGGGTAAACATGATAATTTCATTTTAGGAAGTGCGGACTACCGCCCCCTCAAAGTGATTTGATTCGTTAGTACCATATGTGGGATGTATAGAGGATGGATTTAAAGTTAATATATATGATTTATGTTACATATAAATGATGTATATAATTATGGAATTAAAATATACATACCTCTCATTTGGTTTTAATTCCATTAATATGTCATAGAAATGAAAGTAGCGTTCATGCGTACGTACGGCTTACCATCTCCATGAACGGTGCATTTTATTTCTTACCTCTAAATGATTATGTAATATTATAAATACTTGTATATTCTGGATATATATGATATATATGATTTCCAAATCATGAATATCATTCTTGATATAAGGAACCTTTGACCACATGAACAACATGTAATTGTAAGAAGTCTACTTTCGACTTAAGAACCAAATATCGACAAAACAAACATTATTAACTTAAATGATTACATAATGTTTGTAACATGGAAATAAGTGATATAAAAGCAATAATTAACTTGAAAAAGGTTCTTAAGAAAGTGGAAATTAACTCAAGTTTATTATTCAGGATGTTAAAGAACGATCGAGTCAAGTCAGACCCGATGTAAGGGATCCTACCCCTCTATTTCTTTTTAAGTACACTCTTTTATGTCATTACTTTTATGCTCATCTTTCTTATGATTGGGATGTTATTTTGTATGAATCATACTGTACGTTTTATGTTCATATGATTAGAGACCCTATTTTCTCTCACCAATCCATTTTGGATGTTTTGAGTGGCGCCGTTAGGCTGCTGAATTTTCTTAACAGATCCAACCTCTCTCGTTCTTTTTAAGTAATCTATTTTATGTCATTTATTATAAGCTCATCATTATTATGTTTGGGAAGTTATTTTATATTCATCATACTGTAATGTTTTTGTTCATAATATGAGAGACCCTATTTGATCTCATAAATCCATTTTTGGATGTTTTAAGTGCCACTGTTAGGCTGCCGAGTTTTCGTAAAGGATTTTTCATCTCACTTTTATTCCCGTGACATTTATGATATTTTTTTCCCTATTTCCATTGAGTGGTGTATGTACTGCCCATTATTATATAAATTGTTTAGTATAATTTCATTTATGTGTATTTACATTTTCATTGTATGACCCTTCTTCCATAGGGATTACTTTTCGAAAGTTACCCAACTCGTTAAGGGGACCTTTCACCCTCCACTTTTTAAAAGACTTATTTTGTTATGTCCTTTAATTAACATGATATTATGTTGGGATATGTTCTTATATATCCTTATTTATGTAAATTTTATGTCCAAGTTATGAGATACCCTTTATCTCTCTCATAAACCTTTTTTGTAAAATTTTATGTGACACCGTTAGGCTGTCGAATTTTACCAAGGGAACTTCTTAACCCACTTTCAATTATTTGGGTTAAACCTATACTTTTGATTTTATTATTCCAAGATTATGTGTGTAATATCTATGTTTTAATTTCCACAAACCGTTTTGTGGATATATTATTTCTATACATAATCATCTCATTGATAAATTCTTACGAACTTGTATGGGAAATCATAACTCAATCTCATTTCATTGAGTTAAATATCTATGTCATTGGTTTTGTTTTCCCAAGATTATGTGTGAATGACCTATGATTTTTTCACACTTAATATCAACTTATATTGTGTGTATTTATATTTCTCACACATAATTATGTGATATATTTATCCTTAATTTAAGGATACCATATTTATAATGGATTTCATCACAATTTACATTTCTATTGAGACTTCATTGTTATTATGCACAAATTCACTCTTATATGGTGTGTATATTGTCCTTTGACTTATTATATCAGGAATACCTTTATTCTCATGATATTATAAGGTTCTTATTAAATGTTATTCTGCAATTATTTGTATTCAAGAGTCTCTCATTTTGTTAAAAACTCTTTAACCAAAAATATCGTTTTAAATGTTTTAAAGATTTATTATTATAAATCTTTATCTTTAATGTCCATGTTTTCAAAATGGTTTTCATTATTTATTTATATGGACCTTAATGTTTTAAAATTATAATTCCAATAAAAGCATCAAAGTGGTATGGGACACTTTGATTCAAAAATCTCTTTTAAATGATTTTTGAAAATGGATTGATTAATTCAATATCTTGGAATTAATATATTTGATTGAAAATGAAATGTTGTTATTGAAATGTTTATATTTTCAATATTTTATGTGTAATGATGGTACTTGGACATTTTATGGGTGGTTACGTGATAAACTATATGATGGGTTTTGCTGTGAATACCAGGACGGGTGGTTACGTTATAACCTCTAATGCATTGGGTATGGAAGTCGGCTGTATGGCTATTCCATTAAGTATGTGTGGAAGTCGACCGTATGGTTATTCCATTTAAGTATGTTTATGTCCCAAGTTACCTTATATGTTATGTGTTCTTTATATGGGTTTTATGGTAATCGTTTGGTTACAAAAGGGTAAGTAATGATATTTTTTTCAGTGAAGAGATTTTACTACTTCCTAATGGTGAAAGGAATTACTTTGATAAAGTATACATGGTTTACTTGTTTCTTTGAAAAAACTAACAGTTTTCATTCTTTGTGTATCCCTTGATAAGCTTTTTATGCTCACCCCAAGTTTTTTTTTAAATTTCTTTCAGAGGACATAATATGGAATAGGGTCAAGGATGGGATAAAGGGAAAGTCATGCTATCTAATACATGGAACTAGAATTGTTTCTTTTTAAGAGTTTTTATTTTATTGAAATTTAGTAGAAGTGACTACTTTGTAATCTTTTGAGATGTAATAGTTATGTCTTAATTCTCTAAAATTCTAAACCTGAAAAGATCCTCAATGTGAATTATTCATATAATTCAATATTAAGTAAGGTTTAAGGTCAGGGCCTTATAGTTGGTATCAAAGGTCGGTTTGGATAACTTTAGAGGTTAGGGTATTCTCTAAGCATAAGTGACATTACCATAATGGTTAGGATTTTAGAAAGAGTCCTAGTTTTAGATAACGTGAATGAGTAAGTATATCTTAGTGTTTATCTTTATCATTAGTACATTATGGTTTTGTTGATATACTCACACTGACCTTTTTGGTTTTAGTAAATGGCTGGATCTAGCAGGCACCAAAGTAACAGTGTATGTGAAGGAAACTGTGACAGTTTTCTAAGCGAGCAACTGAATGATATGGGAGCTGCAATGAGAACTCTTGTGTTTATCCTCAACCATCTATCTGGAGTCATGATTGACCACCTAAACCTTGGTGATTTCTATAAGGCATCATATATGCAAGAAAAAAATCCCTACAGAACTACAGGTAATAATCAAAAGGTAAGTGTGTTCAAAAACCTATGTGTCAAATATGTGGAAAGAAACACCTAGGAAAATGATTCAAAGGGAAAGAAATATGATATAGATGTGGAAATGAAGCTCATAAAGCAAGAACATTCCATGGAAAAAGGAAGCATCTAGTTGACTCGAGGAAAGGGAAAGAAGTTCTTTCTGAGGGATCAATTGAATGTTTTAAATGTGGTGTGCATGGTCATTATGAAAACACATGTCCTATGAAGAAGTTTTGGGAACGGGATCACCAAGATCGTACAAATATTCATTTACCAATACCTAATGCCATTCTGATTGAGGATGAAGAAACTGACAATGACCAGTCAAAGTTATGGATTATTTCATAACATTTGTTTTCCTATTTTGGAATCTTAGGATATGATTCATGATTTTGTTTGTAGGAAAGAAGTATTTCAGAATAATTTGGAAAGGAATGGTTAATGGATCATGAAGAATGTTGAATGAGTAAGAAGTCAACATATAAATGCTTCAAGAGTTATGGTGAAATTATTAAGAGTATTAAGTCTCTTTTGATGATGGGGTTACATTAGAAGACTTTTTATAGTATGTGTAACCCTGATGTTTGATATATGAAAATTTTATTCAAGGAATAGTTATCTATTCTTTTGTGGACATAGTTATAATGAACCATTTGGGTTTATATGATCCATACTTTTGATTTAATTATGGGTTACTATATGTTATGATAGAAAGTGAAAGGCATGAGATAAAATTAAGGTTAAATTATGTTATGGTTATTTTTGATGATTTTATCTCTTTTTGGGGAATGATTTGGGAATTATATAGTTTGAAAAAAAGGTCAACACACAGACCATGTGACAACCTGTCGCGTCGAACAAAGCTGCGGGAATCGAACCCACAACCAAAGTACGACTGGTATTTATCGCCTACCACTTGACTACGTGAAGTCCCTGGTTAGTTTGACTAATTATTTTTAGTTAAACGATTTTATGAATTAAGAGTAAGTTGATTTTAGGTTATCTATGGAAATTATTAACCTATCATGGAGTATATGTGATTAGTTTAATTACTTTTCAATACGAGACTTTAAGAGCAACTGATGTTATTTGGAGATAAGTGTTATTTTGTACCTTGGAGGACTATGTGATTAAATCCTTAAAATATTTGGGTTTCAAACTTAGTTTGGTTTACTTTGAAGAATTTTATGGAAAAATTGTTTATCGAATGGTCTTCGTTGAACTTTGGGTTTTGTTAGACAAATTTTGGAGATTAAGAATAGATTTTTTTTTATAAAGGGTTATCCTTTTCCAGATTATCTAATCTTGTACTAACCTTTTTGGTTTTGGTTTTGGTTAAAGTATAAATACATGGGAAGTATATAGTTCTCTTTTGTGGATTAGGTGATTCTCTAGAAGTTTATTTTAGATCTCTTAATGTAAACAAGTCATCCTAAATACTCATCTTTTGGAGAAAATATGAGTTCATGTAAGAAATATAGTAAATGTTGAAAGTCAACATGATAAGTAAGTGTGTTTCCTTATGTTTTAGTTAATCTCAAAAATAAATTCCTCAATTAAGAGTAACTTAAAACAAAAATTTTTTCTGTTAACTTTTCCTACTGGGGAATCCAATACCATTTAACCCATCACAAGTTTCTGATTTTCTTATGGTTAACTTTCTCCTAAACATGTTTTCTATCACTCTCCATCAAAACATGACCCTTTGTTTTTTCCTCCATGTCCATATTTTCTTACATGGAATCCTAGTATGGGTTAACTCGGGTGACCACTGTACTCATCTTTTTTCTTTTAAAGTGATTGTTTTACCGACTCTTGTTCCGATGTGGGACTTTCAATGGAGTTTCCAAGCCCAATTTTGAAATTGCAAGGACGCAATTCCCAAAAGGGGGGAAGGATATAACACCCCAGGTAAATAAAGAATATGAATTTTTTATATTTATCCCTATTTGTGAAAAAAATATTAATATTACTTTAAATGGAACGCTATGCTCGATGGTGTACCCAATACGTGACAACGAGTTCCTTTGAAATCTTACGTTGCACTCTAATAATAAAATAATATTAATTTAAATGGTAGTTAATGCCTAGCCATTGTAATGGTGGGAAAGAACGGAACTAACTAAAAAATTATTATGTATGTTTGTCAAATATTTTTACTTTTTACAATAAATGTTAGAGGATTAAAAATGCGAATGAATCCAATTTTTAAGCATAAACATTCTATTATTCTTTAAAAGGATGATTAACCGCCTTTTGATGGCAAACCTCTTTTAAATCCACTTTTTAACAATTTTATGTGTTATATTTGACAAAATAAAATTATTCTTTAGAATCGGGACATTAAAATTTACTTTGTGTAAATTTTTGGTATTTTTCCGATAAAGTTCATTTTTAATGAATAGTGAAAAATGTTGTATTTTAATTCAAAACCACTTTTTAATCTAATTTATTTATATGATTAGATTATATTTTTAATTGGTTTTAAAGTTTAATTAGAATATATTTTTACCATTTAATCTAATTGAGGTCATTGGAATTAATTTCACTTTGAAATCAGACTTAAACTAGTGTCAATCTTTTGATACTTATTGTTTCATAAAAACACGCTATTTGCTCTGACAGCGGGAATTAATTATTAAATTAATTAATGAAACTTATAGGTTTTAAATTTTGTAAAATATACTTCATTTTTGAATTAGGAATATCAAATATAGCTTAGGGTGATGTTTTGGTATTTTTCTGAAGAACTTCAATTTTTGATGAATAGTGAAACCACTAAGTGGTACTTATAAAAACTGATTTTCTGTTTAAATGAAATTTTACCACCTTTATGTTCTGAATTTCAAAAATCCAACATACATGTTTGTCATTAAGAAGTAAAATGAGGTTCAATGGAATTAAAATAATTTTTTGGTGAGTAGTACCTTTTAAGTTTTTAATCGCGATTAGAGGTAATTATTGTAGTTTAAGGTAAAAATAATGTTTTAATAATATGAGATGAGCTTGACACATGTCCTACCCTTATTTGATGTGTCATGTCGGACCATGAAAATCCATGGGTCAACTTGGGGACCCCATGAAGCCACTTTGGAAGGAAAATAACATTATTATCTTTTTATTTAATTTAAAAGTAAAAATGACACAAACATGGTTTTTTACTAAAACAATTTTTAAATGGGGTTATACAAGTCCGATTTTTGAATATAAATAGTCATTGGAAAGTAAAAATATTTCCTACATAATAGTATTTTTTTATAATTTTTAGACATTAAATAAATTAAATTATTTATGACATAATGATGATGCAGAGATTACCTCATTATTTAACGATTTAAATAAAATGAAAAGATAATGTAAAAACTAAAACCTACACTTGTCAAAAACCTATTGGATGGGTATATATCGAACCCTTATCACCTTATCCTCGAATTATATCAATGTGGGACCTTTTAAATCCGAAACTCTTTTTAAAATAAAGTAACATTTCTTTACTTTCCAAGAGTGCCCCTCCTCTCCTCTTATAAAAGGCCCCCACCACTATCACCTTACCCACACCTCTCAAGCCTTTGGTTCAGACATTATCTGCCCATTTTGTCTCTCCAAATCCCTCTATTACTCCTAGAAGCCTCAATTTGGGCAGAAGTCTTCCCAAGGAAGCCTTTGAGCTCAAATAAAAAAGAGTTACCTGATTTTAAGGTAATGTCTTCACTTGTGTTCTTTTGTTTTATTTTGCTTCTCCAACCCCCTAAACTCATTTTGTTCATATCTTTTGTAACAACTAAAGTATCTCCAATATACTAGTATTTTTTTATAAGAAACATTCAAGATAAACTTACACACACCTACATCAAATGGTTAAAGAACATATTGTTTCTGTGGATGGCGAATTTCTCCCTCACAAAATGATGATTGTTCAACACTCATATAACACCTTCAAAGGTGGCCATTAAGATGTCACTATATTTATATATGATATATAATATGTTTATATTTTACTTAAGCTTCTGTATTTTTCTTTTGTGGCATACCTTTATAGTTTCCATTGTGGGTAAACACGATAATTTCATTTTAGGAAGTGCAGAGTACCTCCCTCTCAAAGTGATTTGATTCATTAATGCCATATGTGGGATGTATAAAGGATGGATTTAAAGTTATTATATATGATTTATGTAACATATAAATGATGAATATAATTCTGTAATTAAAATATACATACCTCTCATTTGGTTTTAATTCCATTAAAATGACATAGAAATGAAAGTAGCGTTCATGCGTACGTACGACTACCATCTCCAAAAACGGTGCATTTCATTTCATACCTCTAAATGATTATGTAATATTATAAATACTTGTATATTCTGGATATATATGATATATATGATATCCAAATCCTGAATATAATTCTGGATATAATGAACCTTTGACCACACGAACAATATGTATTTGTAAGAAGTCCACTTTCTACTTAAGAACCAAATATCGACAAAACAAACATTATTAACTTAAATGATTACATAATGTTTACAACATGGAAATAAGTGATATAAAAGGAATAATGAACTTTAAAAAGTTTCATAAGAAAGTGTAAATTAACTCAAGTTTATTATTCAGGACGTTAAAGAACGATCGAGTCAAGTCGGACCCGAGGTAAGGGATCCTACCCCTCTCTTTCTTTTTAAGTACACTCTTTTATGTCATTCCTTTTAAGCTCATATTTCTTATGATTGGTATGTTATATTATATTAATCCTACTGTAATTTTTATGTTCATATGATTAGAGACCCTATTTTCTCTCACCAATCTATTTTGGATGTTATGAGTGGCGCCGTTAGGCTACCGAATTTTCATAAGGGATCCAACCTCTTTCGTTCTTTTTAAGTAATCTCTTTTATGTCATTTCTTATAAGCTCATAATTCTTATGTTTGGGAAATTATTTTATATTAATCATACTGTAATTTTTTTTCATATTATGAGGGACCCTATTTGATTTCATAAATCCATTTTTGGAAGTTTTAAGTGGCGTTGTTAGGCTGCCGAGTTTTCGTAAGGGATTTTTTATCTCACTTTTATTCTCGTGAAATTTATGCTACACCTGTCACTATTTCAATTGAGTGGTGTATGTACTTCCCATTATTATACACTTTGTGTAGTATAATTTCATTTATGGTTATTTACATTATCATTGTATGACCCTTCTTCCATGGGGTGTACTTTTCGAAAGTTACCCAACTCGGTAAGGGGACCTTTCACCCTCCTCTTTTTAAAAGACTTCTTTTGTTATGTCTTTTAATTCACATGCTATTTTGTTGGGATATGTTATTATATATCCTTATTTATGTAAATTTAATTTCCAAGTGATGAGATAACCTTTATCTCTCTCATAAACCCTTTTTGTAAAATTTTATGTGACACCTTTATGCTGTCGAATTTTACCAAGGGAACTTCTTAACCCACTTTCAATTATTTGGGTTAAACCTGTACTTTTGATTTTATTATTCCAAGATTATGTGTGGAATCTCTATGTTTTAATTTCCACAAACCTTTTTGTGGATATAGTATTTCTACACATAATCATCTCATTGATTAATTCTTACGAACTTGTATGAGAAATCATAACTGAATCTCATTTCATTGAGTTAAATATCTATGTCCTTGGTTTTGTTTTTACATGATTATGTGTGAATGAACTCTGATTGTATCACACTTAATATCCACTTATATTTTGTGTGTTTATATTTCTCACACATAATTATGTGATAGATTTATCCTTAATTTAAGGATTCCATATTTATAATGGATTTCATCTCAATTTACATTTCTATTGAGACTTCATTGTTGTTATGCACAAATTCACTCTTATATGGTGTGTATACTATCCTTTGACATATTATATCATGAATACATTTATTCTCATGATATTATAAAGTTCGTATTAAATTTTATTCCGCAATTATTTGTATTCAAGAGTCTCTCATTTTGTTAAAAACTCTTTAACAAAAATATCGTTTTAAATGTTTTAAAGATTTATTATTCTAAATATTTATCTTTAATTTCCATGTTTTCGAAATGGTTTTCAGTATTTATTTATATGGAAATTAATGTTTTAAAATTATAATTCCAATAAAAACTTCAAAGTGGTATGGGACACTTTGATTCAAAAATCTCTTTTAAATGATTTTTGAAAATGGATTGATTAATTCAATATCTTGGAATTACTTAATTTTATTGAAAATGAAATGTTGTTATTGAAATGTTTATATTTTCAATATTTTATGTGTAATGATGGTACTTGGACATTTTAAAGGTGGTTATGTGATAAACCATATGAAAGGTGGTGCCGTGAATACCAAGACAGGTGGTTACGTTATAACCTCCAATGCATTAGGTATGGAAGTCGGTTGTATGGCTATTCCATTAAGTATGTGTGGAAGTCGACCGTATGGTTATTCCATTTAAGTATGTTTATGTCCCAAGTTTTCTTTATATGTTATGTGTTCTTTATATGGGTTTTATGGTAATATTTTGGTTACAAAAGGGTAAGTAATGATATTTTTTTAAGTGAAGAGTTTTTACTAATTCCTAAAGGTGAAAGGCATTACTTTGATAAAGTATACATGGTTTACTTGTTTCTTTGAAAAAACTAACAGTTTTTATTCTTTGTGTATCCATTGATGAGCTTTTTATGCTCACCACAAGTTTTTTTGAAATTTTTTTCACAGGACTTAATGTGGAATAGATTCAAGGATGGGATCAAGGGAAAGTCATGTTATCTAATACATGGAACTAGACATGTTTCTTTTTAAGAGTTTTTATTTTATGGAAATTTAGTAGAAGTGACTACTTTGTAATATTTTGAGATGTAATAGTTATCTCCTAATTCTCTAAAACTCTAAACCTAAAAATATCCTCAATGGGAATTATTCATTTAATTCAATATTAAATAAGGTTTAAGGCTGGGGTCTTATAATTATGACAAGGATTTTTATCATTTTAGGAGAAAATTACCTTCAACCTTTTTTAACATTTTATATATTATACTCATATTTGAATAGATAATTGTTCTATGTTTTCAATGGATACTTCAATATCATCAATTATGGGTCCTGGGTGTGGTAGTTCATCTAATGATAATACATGTGAAATAATATTACACAAAAAATTAAAAGGCTTAATGACAAACTACATCAATATATATAAGGCATAAAAATACACTAAATAGACATTACTAAGAATATAAACAATCATGATGGGAGCCAATGTCAACCTACATTTTAATTCATTAATATATATCTTGAATTTCAGATCCCATTAAAATATAACTCCCATTAAGTTCAATGTTGTAAAGCTGGATTTTAACATAGAGGAATCTGGGAAAAATCATCAATAATATCAAAATAGAACCATAAATATTTTGTTATCAAATTTATTATTTGGTCATTCCGTTCCCCCTCCAAATGATCATAAAAAAATCTCAAAATGAATAAATTCCCAAAGCATGGGAATTACTTTTTCAAAACTAAAAATTAAGGGAAGGAAGTCAAATCACACCGATCTTATAACTGTCATTAGGAATCATGATCATGTGACCATCGGAATGTCATAGGAATGACCCATGCAATGTTCATTATCTACTTATGAAAACACAAATCCACTTTGGGTATGCACTCTTATTCTTTTGAATTATTCTTGAATAGAACTCATGATCATGTGGTGGAATCCATATGAGTTCATCCGATCATGTGACTTGTCAAATGATGGATTCCTGATAATAATGTATAACACCTTATAAAATAATGGAAGAAAAAATTAGAATCCTCATGAAATGGTGTGTTTTGATGATATTCATTTTATGTAATCTTGTGATTTCCAAGACCCTACAGAGCCCCTGTTGGCATTTACACCTTGCTTTGTAAGCGAATTTTGGCATGTGATAATCATCATGGAAAGGACCTTAGACACATCTATTCAAGCATGAGATGCCCCTGTAACTCCATAGACAAGATGATGGGTTTTCTATGGAAATTATTATGTGTAATAATAATATCCAGCATTGATCACACAAGTCATTACGTAAAAGAATAATGATATTACACAACAACACTTTCATGAAGTCATTAGATATTCTCCCCATCTAAAATAACGATGAAAATAAAAATAGAAAATATGCATGCTTATCATGAAGGGAAAATACACCTATCTTCTTGTGGAAGTGGTAAAGAACCGTAGTCAATCACTATTAATCACATTAAAACCCCTCAAAATGTTATTCAGATCCCATGAAAACCCTTGGAATTTCCACCTTAGTCTTGTGATGAAATCAAGATAAGTGGTCTTTGATCTTGCGAAATCCATCCCATGGGTGTCCTAATATTGAGTAGACTCATATTCATGTCGTCTTGGCCTTGTGAAGAATCTTTGAAATTTTATCATGCTAATGAAAAATTCCTTTGATATGATGGAGTCCAATAAATATGGATATGGTGGAATGTTATCAAATAAACTAATCATCATTAAACACCATGGATAACCCATGACATGATCATGCGAAGTGAATGATAAAAAATATCTCCACCAAATCCAACTCATATTTGTGATATATGCACCGCACAAGGAAAGACATATCCTTTGTGTAGGGGCTTATAAATCCCCCCCCCAATTAAAAAACATGCATAATTAGGTGATTATTACACAGGATCATAGGAAATGACTTATCAAAAAAGAATGGTATGTGATCAAAAAGGACTTCTTCTAGGTTTAATCATGGAAACAACCAAAGGGATCAAACAAGATGAATATGTTATTTCCATGACCACTTTATAGATCATGAAATAGACTTTTGGTGTGTCATTAAGATTGTGATAAAGAGTTCATACATGTCGACTAAGTCACACAAACACTAACATAAGCTAATGATTAAGATGAATTGAGGCACATAACTTGTAATGACTAGAAAATGACTATAAAAGATGTAATTATTATGAAATGATAGGTATGTTAATAATTATTCACCTCACGTGGCCTATGGAGATCATGTGATAGCATAAGGGCATGTCACCCAGGACATGTGACCCCCTCCATACATTCCATTTTGATCTTGTGATGTCCATTGGAAATATTAATAAAGTCATGAGTGAGTATCTGTTCATGTCACCCAAGTATTGTGATGTCCTCTAGGATTTCCAGACATATCATAAAACAAATTAAATACATTTTTCCCTAGTCATGTGGATGTATCATTTAACATCACAATGGTCTCACATAATCCATTCATTAAGTTACCCTTGTATTTTGAAATCCTCCAAACATGTTGGCCAAGTCATGGGATGCCCTCCATGAAGGTATTCCATGCGTTGAGACACCTTACAGACTTGTCAGACATGTCATGTGAAATCCTCCTTACTTTTCAACCATGGTGATGTGTCACCCTCCAAACAATTCATCCTTTATAAAGAAACATGAAACTAAATAACTCTTCTACGTCAAGAGATGTTCTCTGGAAAAGTAAACTAAATCATGCAATATTATTTAGGAATGTCCACTAGAAAACCACAACCTGTTTAGACATCCTAAATCATTTCATATAATCACCCCCACACATGTTCAGAAAACATCCAGGACATGTTAAGTTGACATACCAGGACATGATAACCTTGTATAGTGGAAACATTCATACATAACCTCAAACTAAAAGACAATAATTCTGATTTATTTCCAAAATGTATATGTAAGACATTTTCCTAAGGCCCGATTTCCAAAGGAAATTCACCTTGGTATAATCCCCTCTATGACTTTGATGTTCAATCCCATGGAACCCAAACTATCTTATGGATTCATCTATTTGGTTCATCCATCATTTGATTGAGATTCCAAATTGAACTATGATGAAGATTATTCTTACAATAAACAGGATATGTTGGATGCCTTTCTAAGTCCCAAGCATCATATCAAACACCCCATATGGGTCGTCAGAGTGCATAATTCTTGAATCCATATCTAATGAAAATGATAATTTTTTACAGAAATACCAAAAATATTTTTAACACTGCTAACCTTTATCAGTGCTAGAAAAAAATTGATAAAGGGAACCATTTATCAGTACTATAAAAGCCTTTATCCATATTTTTCTTTAGCATTGATAAAAGGTACAAATTATCTATGATTTATTTCTATACTAATAAAGGTTTCCTTTCATCATCACTTTACTTTTTTGTTCTCATTAATGGTATCCATTATTTGTGTTATTTTTTCACTAATGAAGGTCGTGAATACAATGAAATAAATAAAAAAAATAGAAATTTATGAATTTAAAAAATTATAAAAAAATTAATTAATTAATTATTGATAGAAAATGAATAAATATAATATAAATATATATTTTATAAAAGATAATAAATAGTATATATTAAATATACAGATATGTATAGTGGATAAAATGAAATAATTAAACAAATAAAAAATAAAAATAAGTAAATTATGAAAAATAATAAACATTTTATTAATTAAATAATTATAGATAAAAATGAGTAAATTTAATATAAATATATATAGATTATAAATATAAATTAATAGTATATATTAAATATAGTTACTTAAAATGAATAAATTGTAATAATTAAAAAAAAATTAATAAATTAATAAATCAAAAAAATTATAAACTTTAATAATCACACTATTATAAATAAAAATCAATAAGTTTAATATATATATATATATATATATTAGTGGTGTTTTATGGTAGCTATGATAGATTCCGATGGGCTCTGGTGACTTATGTGGTATTTGGATGTCGATCATGCCAGTTTTGATAAGAAAATGATGACAATGGTGGGTTTCATGATGATAGTTGTAGATTTTGATACATTGGATGACGCGAGTGATCCTATATTTTGATTTTCTCAAGTGATTTGTTCTCTATAAGTTTTTTTAATATTTTATTTTTAAATTTCCATCCTTTGTTTTTTGTACCCCGTTGGCTTACACTCAACCTAAATGTTGCTAATTTGAAAACTAAATAAAAATGAATTTTCAGTCAAAAGGTATAAAATTTAATGATTAAAAACATACTAATGTTTTAGTAATTTTTAATTGTTTCTATGTACAACTATTCATTAAAACATTTTACAAATAAATATATTTAAATATATATATATATATATATATATCAATGTATATAATATTTAATAAACTATTATTTATATAATACAAAGTATTTATGCTTACAGTAAATATGTCATATATTTAGAAAAGGATGGTTTATAATTAAAAAATATTATTAATTAAAAATACTAACAAATTGAATCAAGTGATAGACATAATTTAATATCATTTGATTTTTTAATTTAAAATATATTAAATGTGTTTTTTATTGATTTCACATCCATATTCGTAATAAATTCATTTTTATTTGAAACACACATCCAATTATTTACGTAGTTAATGACATCATATATAGAAACACATACACCTAAAATTTATGTAATTTATTCAAATTTTGGTATTCATTTTAGAATATATTAATAACATTATACATTTAATATATTATTTTTCAATCGATAAATTATATTTATTTATTTTTAACATTATTATAGTCCCCAATTATTTATTAATTTTTATATTTTTTGTTTTTTATTTTTTATTTGTAATTTAATAAGTTTATAATATTTATTATTATTTATATATTTACTATGCTTTAGTATTTTCAATATATATTCATATTTATTTCTATATATATCCATATTTTCTAATAATTTATATTTAATTAATATTAATTATCCATTTATCCAATATTTTTAAATTTACTCATTTTTAAATTTTCAATTTCACTCATTTTTTACATTCAGGCATTTTGGATTAGGTATACATTAATAACGTTAAAATATATTTGAAAATAAATTTTTATAAATTAATATATTTATAAATTTATATTTAGTATATTTATAAATTTATACATATATCATTATAAATATATTAATATTATTTAAAAAATAATAATTTATATACATATATATAAATAATTATATAAATTTAAATATTTATAAAATTATAATAAATTTACTTGAATAATGAATAAATATAGTGTATTTATATTTCTATTTCTATTTCTATTTATTCATTATATATATATATATGATTATACAAATATTTATAATGAAATAAGTATATATATATATATTATTCAAAAAAATTAATTATATAATTACAAATAAATAATTATATACTTAAGTAATTATAAAATTATGATAAATATATTTAAATAATGAATATATTTACAATGTTTATATAAATATAAATATAAATATAAATATAAATATTAATATTAATATTAATATTAATATTTATATATATTTATAAAATAAAAATACAATTATAAAATATATATAGTAATATAAATATAGAAATATTGTTAAAAAAAATATTTATATAATTATAAAAAAATTTATTATTATATTTATCTGATTAAAAAATTATGACAAATATATTTAAATAATTCATATATTCATTATATATATATATTGATATAAATTAATTTACAATTAAAAAATTAAATAATAAATATTTAATAATGAATATATTTAATATATTTGTATTTATAGTTATATTTATTTATTGAAGATATAGAGTTATCTAATTATAAAATTTAAATAAATATATTTAAATAATGAATGTGTTTAGTATATTTATATTTATATATTTTTAGTATATATATATATTTAATTATATAAATACATATAATGGTATTATTAAGTATATAATTATAAATAAATATTTATAAATATATTTATAATTATATTTATAAATATATATTTAATATATTTAGAAATGTATATTTAATATATTTATAAAATTATATATTTAAAATTACAAATATGTATATATATTTTTTAAAAAAATTGTTCATATAATTATAAATTAATATGAAAAATGTATAGCCAGAAGAGAAACCACCTGAACATTTCTTAAAGGTGAAGAAAAGAGAATAAAAATTCAAGAAAATTGATGCGGGTCATACATAAAGACACACCCTCATACAGAAAAGGAAATATGGATATAAAGGCCAGGTCCTTTTCATAATCTCAATCATAATCATCATCATCATAATTAGTATCCCACTCTGACTGTGAATTACCTTGATTTGGGATCCCAAGGATCCTATCCTTGGAGCTTTCCTTCTCCAAAGTGAGTTAGATATTTGATGCCTTGGACGATGACTCGGTAAAAAAAAATCTAGGGTCGATTTGAGTAATCCTAACATGACCATATTTTTTAAGGAATCAGAGATAAACCTTCATTGCGGACCATCTTTCCATTTTTATTTAGTACGACATCCTTTATGCGAATAATTTCACCACTTCCCATGGATCAAATATGAGCGGTGTCAAATAGGACCACCCCCTACTCCTTATCAATTCCATCATCAGAGACATTTCCCCAATCACCAGACCCTCATGAAGAACTAAGGAAATTATGAATCTCTTGAAGATAATCGACACTCTATAGAACATCAGATTTCCCACACCCATCATCCTATGGAAAATTTCTTGGAAATTCTTCATCCAGTGGCTTCACAATACAATAGTTCTAATTATTGTGTGAAGGTACGTACCTTAGAACCACACCAACAACCTCAACATAAGGTTGTCCCACCTCACCAGTGCTCCTTCTATACTATCCAGTGCATTGTGTGCCAATGAAATTAGAGAAACCAACCATCTAAATAGGATCATATGCAGTTCCATGAAGATTATATTCAATATCTATAGAATCACAATATGTTAATCTTTCATTACAATAGAACTAGAGGGAAAATAATATACAACATTCGTAGTACTTCTATTTCTTGTGTTCCTATAATTTGGTTCCTCAATAGTTCTTTTACTCTTTCCCCAATAAAGAGGCAATTTCATTCCCCCACCAGAAACCACATTATTATTCACCATCTTCCTCCTCAATTTACACCAATAAGAAAACTCAGGATTTACTTTTAATGAAAAATGGTAAAATCACTTATTTTGACATATATCCTTTTGTTGACCAGTGATTTGATTGTTTGGGAAGAAATCTGGTAGAATTTCATATTCCACTTTTAGAGAGAAATCACCATCAAATGAAGAATAAATAATATTATTAATCAATAAAGAGATTAATTCTACCTCCCACAAGACCCTAGCCTAATCTCCTAATTTTGTAACCATAGTGGTCCTACCCATTTTTATATGAATTCCCACAATAGATTCTATATCGAAAAGAATCTTTGGATGTAAAAGAAACCATTTGATTGCATTAATTTTAATCCATACTTGAGCCCTATTATTTTTTTATAGATAATTGATTGAAACAAAAATCTCATTATTTGAAGAAGACCATCCATTCCCACATCCCCTCTGTTTCAAATCCTTTAATGGGAAATAGATTTGAATGATTCCATAACCCATTGGTATGCATTTCAAATCAGAAAAAAAACCCATTCCTAATTAAGGATATGGACCAGATCCCCAATTTTTTAAATAATTCATCTAGAAGTTATAATATGCCTCACAATAACATAATTCTCACAAAACATGAATCTATAAAGAACAGATTCCTTATTTTCAATCACATGGTAAGTTTTACCTTTCATCATAATTTTTTATAGAATAACATTTTTTCTATATGAAAAATTCCTTATGTTGGAATCATGTTAAATTCCCACAAAACAAGATGGGGATTTATCTTCCTTTGTTGGATTAACGGGTCTCTTTACATTATTTGAAGAAACAGTTCTCCCCACCACCACCTCTATAACTATTTCACTAGGAAGATATGGAATATCAACAACCACCAAAACCACCTTGGAACTTAGAAATCCATTCCAATCAACCACCAAAATAGTAGACTAACAAGTTTCATTAACCCCCATCACATTAGATTTACAATGTACAAAAATAACTACCACCACCGCATAAGAATGACCTATTACATCTACCTTGGTTATAGAATGAGTTTGACTGTCATCATCCTCCATGGCCACCATCTTAGGAACAAGTTGTGCATCGACTCGTATCTATGATCTCTGCTTGATTCAGTCTCCAACATTGTAGATCAACACAAAATTTTTGTTTTTGCGGCCACCACCAAGGATCTACATGTTCTAATTGCCCCGACCACCATCACTACAATACGTGGATCCTTGGACACTCCATCTAAGCTTACCATCTCTGATCTGTGAGAAAAATACATCTTAACTACTTTGGCTATTCAAAAAATTGTGGGTCAAGACCTGCAGGTTCTGATGTCAACCATTTTATGTTTTCCATCAACAATTGCACCAACATCCAGAAGTAATGAACTGGGGAAATGAGAAATCCCCATTAAATAGTGGAATTCTCCAACGTAAACACTATTTTTTCCGTGGAAACATTTCTCATGAAGCCACACCATCTCCATATTATAATTAATTAATTATATATTTAAATAATTATAAAATAATAATGAATAACCATATTTCATGTTTTTTTTATTTATAATTATAATTATAAATCTTTTTTGAGTGATAATGTTTTAGCACTGATAACGATTCCTATTATTAGGGCTTCATTAGAACATATAAATTTATCTTTTATCAACACTTATTAATTTTGTGTTGGTAAAAGGTATCTTTATAAATGATTCTTTGGAACCATAGATAAAAGTATCTTTACCTTCTTTAAAAATCCTTAATGCACTAATTTCAATTGACATATATCATGTATTCTCAAAACTATAATACTTCTGATGCTCCTTCTCATCGAATCCAAGGCTCAAATCAAGGCTTGAATCAAGGCTTGAAAAATCCATGGATCAAACAAATAAATTCATTCATGATATCCCTACAATCTCTCAGAAGAATAAATTCTTGAATAAAATGTATGTTATTCTCTCTACAAACTCACATATTGATTTCTTCATTGGGTTCTACATAAGTTTATTTTTTCATATATATTTCCAAGTAGCTATGTTATATAATAGTTTCACCATTTTTATTTATTTCAATGTTCTTATTTTTTTTCAACAATCGTATGCTTATTTATTCCAATCGATTTCACACAATTTGGATCTTCCCTATAACCTATATCACGTGAAAAATATAGATGAGATCTCATATAGATTCCTCCATTTTTTATCCTTTTTTCTATGTATGTCTACCATGGAATTACATGGATTCATGAAGTTAAATAATTTTTTGATACCCATTATGGGTATATAATGTTTTTGTTGCATCCTATATAGGCTATAAAAGGATTTCATGGGGATTAGAACATTATTTATAATACTATTTATTTGTTTTTTTTTTGTGTTTTGGTAAATGAATAAGTGGGAATTTTAATTGAATAATATGAATGAAAAAATGTTTTGACCCTAATTTTATTTCAAAAGGATGTATCAAACGGTCTAACTATTTTAAAAAATTATTTTTATGATTATTATTTGACTCCCATGAGTATAATGATTTTTTAATGTGTTGGAACCTATTATGTTTTTAGAGGATATTTATGACATGGTTTACCTAACTATGTTTAAGCCTTCTGGTAATTGACTACAATGATGTTTTTTATCATGATATTCACCCATCTAGTTATTAAAGTCATGTTGTCACTATTTTTAAAAATAACAATTAAGATTTTATCCCCCATATTCGGAAACCCTTGGGTTAGTGTTTTATATAGGCTATTTCCCATTAAAGGGACGTGTATTGATTGTTATTATGTTATCCTTATATGATGTTATTGGTTGGTATTTCATGAATGAGTGATGGAGGCGAGAAATTATTTATTTAGTATGTATTATTATTGATTTATAAATTTATTGTGTTCATATTTTTCTAACATCTACATTTACTATCATATAATAACTCAAGGTGACTATGTTAGTGATTGTTTGTGTTTAATAGTGTCTAAACATGATTTCCTTTTTACTTTTCCTATACTGTTAGGGATGTAATATTAATTTTTCTTCACCTATAGTGTTAGGAATGTGATATCATTATTTCTTTATAAATTGTGTTGTTATATATGGGAACCATTTGGTTATTGATTCTACTAGAATTTCAATAACATTGTTACACCATATGATCTAGTGAGATTCCCATGGTGATTTTTTATTTGATGATTTAACCTTAGAGATCCCCTTTATGCACATTGCTTTCATCACTTTATATGTTTAATGGACATGATGTATCAATTTATTTTTCTTTAATATTAGTCAAAATCATTATTATAATGATTATCATTTTTTACATATTACATATTCAATTTATAGTTGATTTTACATTTTTTTTATCATAAAATGTGTTTTTAAAGTTTTTTAATTAATATATTGATTTTAATTTTTTTTTTCAAAAGTTCTAAAATAAATTTTTTTAATATTTTAAATTCTTTTCAATTTTAAATGTATGATTTCATCCATTGGTTGGTAAAAATTTTATTTTGAAATAATTAGTTTAACTGAAAATTTTTATCAACATGACAAAAAATTTATTAATATTATTCATGGTTCTATTTTATTTTTGTAAAAGGTTTTACATTGGAATTTAACATAGTGATAAATGTATGATATTTTATTATATTACACTTTCCATTATTGAATCATTTTTTAGAAGGTTTTTTCAAAAAAAAATTAGAATTTTTATTAAAACAAATGTAATTTAATATTTAGTGAAATATTTCTATACATATTTAGCTCACACCATAAATACACACCAATTGGGTATATACATATTTTATGTTTTTATATATTTTCAACAGTTATGATCTCAATGTTTAAAAGTTAATAATTGAATAATTATATTCATACCATTAAAAATAATTATTTATAAGTAAATTCAAGATTATTAAAATTAATCAAGATATCATAACATAAATATATACAAAATATTAATTTATTTTTTGGAAAAAAGATCAAAGACATGGGAATATTTAGGTTACATTATCCAAATAATTTGAGGTTGCATAACCAAAAAATGTGTTATCAAAATTCCCTTATGGATCTAAAAATATTTTAGAAAATATATAATTTCTAATCATGGAATTTTATAAATGAATTCATGCAAATAATTAACGAACACAAGTAAAAACTAAATTTAACAAAATAAATAATTTTAAAATAAGAAAACTTTTTTAAAATACTTTAAAGAACAACATAAATCATAAATATATAATTTTAAAAACATTCACATTGTTTATCCCATCCTACCACACTAAATCTTTTGATGAAAAATATTTAATTCTCCTCTGGCTAACTTTTCACGGAAAATGTTCAATTACCCATATCGACACACTGTATCATCATTTTTTCATAATTTTTTAACAACCAATATCATCCCATTATCTTATAAACACCCACTATAATGTAAAAACCTGAAACATGGTGTAACATCATGGTTGTTTCCTTTATAAACAAAAACCAAATCTGGTATCCTTCTCTCACTCTATGTAAACGTCCAACTCAACTCAAACTCAGAAAAATTAAAATCAATCCTAAGCTTTATATCAACCGTGAACCCCATCTAAAACCTAATGATATTTTAGAAAATAGTTTTCAATGCCATGATTTTTTGAAGAATCATTTTTATGTATATTCTTTGATAAATAGTATGGCTTATGAAAGTATGGATTTGTGGTTTCTTTTCTGATATTTGATGAAACTAGTTTTAGATAAATGAATAGTCCCTTAATTGAAAATTTAAATAATACCATGGTAACCTAATTATTTTGGCACATATTCATAGATAATAATGTATATATAAATTATTAATTTACAATTTTATTCTATTTTTTCATGTCATCTTTATAAAATGTTTAATAATTATTATTTTTTTAGATTGGGTGGTGTTTGATTTATAATGTTTTTTAATATTATTCTAAATTTAAATTTCAAAAAAGGAAACATGAATTGTAATGTCAAATTGGTTCTTCAAATGAACAAATTACATTTTCCCTTAAAATAAACTATAATCGATTCTATGTTTTGAAACTCATGAAGTGATTTCAAAGTGAACTTGCAAAGTTTTAAATATTTAAACATTCACATATTTCCATGTAATTGGTACTAAATGTTTATTTTATTGTAAATTATTTTTTAATGTGGCTTTTAATTTTTCACTTGATGTAAAGAGTTTTTATAGAAAATGGGGATTCACATCCAATTATGTGATTTTAATGAAATTTGTTGATTTTCATGTGAAATTATTAAAAAATAAATTTCATGTAGTGTTTTAAAATTTGAAAAACAAAAATTTTTAATTATGATTGTTATTTTGATTTGAGATTCTAAATTTTAAAATAAACTGTAGTAATTTAAATGGTTTTAAGGATAAAATTATCATCATCATCATCTTTATCTCCCAAACACATATTCAGTCAATTTATTTCCTTAGACTCATCCCATATCTCATCTGGAAATGAACTTATGTAGCTTGAACTACTCTGATTGGTATTCCTCCCATACCAAGTACTGGTGATAATTTCAGATGAATTCATATGTTAAAACCTACCATAATAGAGTAATTATTTTATTAAATTCCATAACCATTTACATCAAATAATAATGAAATTTTTTTTATCAGTCAAATTTTAGGTTATGCTTTTTATAATTATCTATAAATATCGCATTTGATAATGAATTTATTCTATGAATTTATTTATTTTATTAAAAAAATAAATGTTTTGTAAAACTAATAGGTTGGTTATGAATTTAAAATTCATTCATGCTAATCACAGGTCAATACAGTATAAATATGGAGTTAAATAGTTTCCCTTAATTACAATAGGGCATGCATATAAACCTTCTCAAATACTTTTTCTATATTTACAGAAAAAATAAATAAATCATTGTCTATAAGTTTTAGAATAACATTTTATTTTTCAAGGAATAGGATAGAGTTATAAGTTATGGACTGAACATGGGGAAAACTAAACATGGACATCGATTAGGATGAAGGTATGGTTTACGGATCATTTGATATGAATACCTCTATAAATGATGATGGAGATCACATGGATGAAATGAAAATAAATATTTAAGATGACTTTCATGACTCTCAAAATATATTTGAGAGGGGAATAGTTTTTCTAAGATGACATTTTATAAGTTATATACAAAATAAACTAAATTTTAACCTATATTGATTTTATATAATTTAAAATTTAGAAGTGGATACAAAGACAACAAATTTTCAGTACATCAAGGTCTCGTGAACAATATGATACTTGAATAAAATGATCTTCCATGTTTAAAATATGATGCTTAACTAATACTACGTTCAATGGTCAGGGTCTTTAATAAATAAAATCTGGTACAAATGATTCACCTTGATCCTCAATAACCATGAATTAGTCATAAAATACTCTATGTGTGGTGTGAAAAAATAAATCATGTCCTTCAAAAGAAGTATGGTACTTCCCTATCATTCCATTGTTTAGAAGACTATATGGTTGTGTGGAAAGTGAGATAAAAATTACATGGAATGAAAATTCAAGAATTAAATTTGGGAACCTATATCATCTATAATATTATTCACAATAAATGAAAATTGATTATGAGTGTCCTAAATTTGAAAATGAGATGAGAAAATTTGATATTGTGTTATCTATATATTGAAGAAATCTTATTATTGTATATAGTATTATCTAAAAGTACATGCCCAATCATATAGGTAAATTACAACATTCCACCATGGTTATACATGTAGAACAAATACATTTTGTTATCTCTTCTTATATATAGACCAAAAAAATCCAAAAATAATATTTATTTCTATTTGGATCAATTGATCTATAATCTAAAATGTTTGTTGGATAAATGTGTTAAAATATATGATGATCATAGAAATGAAGAATTCAAATTAATTCATTATGTATGTGATGATAAATGACTATCTTAATTATAAACAATTGTAATGATATTAAATTAAAAGAATATTAGGGCGTACAATTTGTGAAAATATGCACACTCAGTTTGATTTAAGCATTCCTCAAATGCAATCATTTTTAGAGATCGGGCATTTTTACCACAATAAAATGAAAACCAATCATGGGTGACAAAATTCGTTGGAAATATAGAAAAAGTTAAAACACTATCTCTAGTAATTATTAATAAAATATTCGATAAAGAAAAAGATATTGACATTGTCTTCATTAAACCATTTTTTAAAAACCTTTTGAACTTTGGTTGAAAAAATATATAAATTTTTATTGAATAGATATATTGGAATGGTTTGTACATCAGAAATTTTCCTGATGTCATGCATGTAGAAAAAAATGTATTTGACTATATTATTAGCACACTACTAAATGTTCCTAGAAAAACAATATATGGGATCAAATTTAGGATGGATATGATTAAAATGGGGATAATGGAGGATTTAGAACTAGTAAAGGGTAAAGGGGGTAATTTACTTCCTCCAACAATATAAATTCTATCAAGACATGAAAATTGTAATATTTCATTTTACTTAATGGTGTAATAAGTTTATAGAGGTATTCATTAAATATTATGAATATTTGTTCAATGACTAATTTCATGATATCAGGACTAAAATTACATGACTAATAGTTTTTCATTTAAGACTTGATGTATGTTTCTTTACATTTCATTGATCATAGAAATATACGATGTACATTAACTAGACTACTCATCTTTTTCAAATCCATGTGAAGTAAATTTATAGACCAGAAAATTTTTCAATCATGAATAAAGTGGTTTCAATCATATTATGTGAATTAGAGATGATATAGCCATTATAATTATTTGATATAAAGGTCCACAATAGTTCAATTAGTTAGAGAGGTTCATCAATTTGGTCCTGTGAATTACATATTTTTGTACCCCATTGAATGCTATATGAATATTTTGAAAGGGTATGTCAAGAATCTAATTCGGCATCAAGGTTTCATTGAAAATGATATATTGTGGAAGAAGTTTTCAAACTCTATACAAATTTCATATTATATATCGACATCACTGATCCCACAATGCCTCTTCACAATAGATGAATTATGGGATAATATATTTATTGAAGATATGTAGTTATAATTAACATCACAATGTAGGATCAAGAAAACCATTACATTTTACAAAATAGGAAGTATGTTAATGCATAAATTGAATCCCACAAAGCAATTATTCGTGATTTGAATCCATCAAGTGTTGAAGGATGGATATCAAATACACATAATCAATTTTTTATAGGATGTTTCCAAAATTATATTTATAAATTTATTTGAAAATAAAAAAATCAAGTGTTGAATGAATTCGATGTCTTTCACTAGGGTAAAATTAAAATTATATATATTTCACAGATTTTTTATTCAATGGTTATATGATCTATTAAAAAAACATGATGACTGATGTATGATGAAAAATAGTGGAGTTATTCTTATGGAGAAAGTGATGAACATATTTGGATTAAATGGTTGAAATATTATTAATGTAAATATTTTGTATTTATAAATTATCAAATGGATATATGAGTTAGATTATAAAAAAATTCTAGTATTGATTTTGCATTGTAAATGGGTTGATAATAAGAGTGCAGTAATTTTTGAAGAAATGGGATTCATGAAGGTAAATTTTAGTAAGGATTGGGAAATAGACATAGTCATTCACAATGGAATTACAATCTATGAAAGCATTTTATGTCCCAGATCTAGCAAAAAATAAATAGTCTATTGTCTTATTGGTGACTAAAAAAACTATACGGTCAGATGAAAATTAAATCGAGGATAAAACTTTCATTATGAGATTATTATCAGTTCATGGCAGTTCCAATGTCGATAATGTCATGTATGTTAGGTGGTACCACAAATATGGTATTTTTATTCTCGATCGAGAAACCAAATCCCTTCAACAATTAACAAATTAAGTGAGTTCAATGAGAATGTTAAAGTGTTTTTAATAATATATTATTTTCCTCATAATATTTTCTATTATCTACTTCATTAAAAAAATATAAATTGAATATTTTATTAGTCATGAAGGATATGTATTTTGCACAAGAAAATTTTACTAATCATAGAGAAGAACCTACGTTTTATGATGAGAGTACAAAATTATTTGGGGATCAACAACATGTTGATGAAACAAATAATGAGGTCACATCAATGTGTGGAATAAAATTATCAATGAAGGATTTAAGTATATAAAATTTTAGGAAGGCTGGAATTAATGTCAAGAACCTATTGACTACAAAAATTCACTATTAATTATTTCTGTTGGGGTCAAAATGAGGATAAAAGACGGGATTGATGTAGATTCGTTGAACCATGAAAATAATTTAGTGAATAAAACCCTTTGGTAAGATATAAAGGTGATGTTATGATATAATTTCTCTATTTTATGAAAAATTATATAATAAAATATTGATTTAATTTACATTATTCCTTGTAGAGTTCATTAATTTTGAAATATTTCCATAATAAATATGTCTTAGTGGATACAATAAAATCCAATAGATGATTTCAGACATTTTTTAACAATATTAATTTTAGATATGATGAGGGGAATGTAAATCACTACCCACTAGTTATTTATGCAGAAATTATAAAACAAGAAACATGAAATGATTTTTTAAGTCATTATGATGAGAAATATATTTTTGTTCATTTTAGTTGGTAATATATTATTTTAAATTAATTAGTTTTTCCAATTTGTTTTCAAATTGTTATTTTAAATAATCAAATTATAGTGGTGAATATAATTAACATAGAAAACAATAAATTTACCCCTATTAAAAAGAAAGGATGGGGTATGATTCACTAGATAATAAATGGTAACTTATTTTAAATCAACAAAAAAAATTATGTGATATGAAAAACCAAACATTATTTTTTTCTATATGTATATTGATGAATGAAAATCTAAATCCACTTCCATTCCATATATGTGCTATGAAATTAGTGTCACATAAATAAAGAGGGTAAACGAGTTGCTGATAATAGAAAATGTATTAGGTAAAATTGTGTAAGTAGGAAATAATATTAATTTCTTATTCCTTATAAAATTATTACAACATATATGTATTTATGCTCTTATGTTTTTTATACATTTTAGATACAAGAATTGGCACCCCCATACAAGATGAAAAACTATTTTTAGTAGCATTGATGTGTAAAAAATAGTATTCTCGTGTTAGATGAGTATGTTTGGGAGTGTCTCCTCAAACATATTTAGAGAATATAAAACCACAAGAAGATATATATAAGATGATGATATTATTGCTGGAACAGATTTGTTATCTTCAAAGAATTAGTATTCTGGCTCGTTTGGAAGACCAAAATAAGATAAATGATCAACGAAAACTTGTGGCAAAACAATGATCCAGACATGAATAACTGAATGACCCCACCAGCTTTGGGGCTAGTCATTCCCCTCAACCATATACGTTAACCAAGGTAATCAATATTTCATTACTTCTTCTAATTTTGTATAAAAAAAAATTCTAATAACATTATATTACTAAAATTATTTAGGGTGAAGATGTATGTAATTTCTATCATTCAACACTCATTCCCTCTTTGTTGAGAGGGGTACATTGTATAATATCCCAAGAAACATGATAGAAAAAAAGTAACTCCAAAAATATAACATGATAGTATGGATTGTGGTATCTCAATATTTGAAAATTTAGTTGTATATTAAACATAATTATTTGAATATTACAATATTCAATGATGTTATTATAACTTTCATTCCATGGTTGTCTAATATTATAAATAAATTGGGGTTTATTTCTAACCAATATTTTCCTATGAAAAAAATGTAATAGTAGATGAATAATGTTCAGAACTAAGGTATTTTATTAAAAATGGACAATGTGATGTGAAAATGGAAGTTCAAATCAAAATAATCTAGTGAATCGACCATGAAATCAAAAATGACCATCTAGGTGGACTATCTCCCCACCAGTTCCACATCAAAATTTATTTTCATTACACCTTCATATGAAGACCACATTTATTGATGATAGTATTTCATTCATTCCATATAAATAAAAAATATTTGGGGCATTCATTTTAGATGTAATTGGTCTTAAGAATATAAATCTGATTCTAAGGTTTGAATGGATAGGATCTTCAGTTTTGAATACATACATAAAGAACATTTTTATAATATGAGTATCCATATAGTGGTCTAATATACTCATTCAGGATAAGAAATATTCATATTTTCTAAAGGAGTATATATTACTACTATATAATTAGAAAAAATTATGATTCATTATTTAGAGTCATTAATCCCAATGTCATTTCTTATGAATTTTTTTAGAAGAAAGATATTAATAAGAATAAAAATGATAAATACGATGTGTTTGATTAAAAAAATAGATGACAAAATCATTTTTATTCCTACAATGCATGGGTAAAACTATACAAAAAATTAAAATAAAATATATTTATATTTTTTCCATTACATATTTGTTTTGAAATTTTATAAAACAATAGATTCTTATCACACACAATCTAAAAACACCAAATAATTATTTTTTTGATCCAATTCAGGGATATAAAAAAAATTGGGCCAAAAATTATGTGTATTATGAATATTTACCACACTAAAATAAATACTTTAGTGATAGACATATAATTATACATTCACTATTTTGTTTTAACAAGCTTCTGTTATAGTATGGTGATCACTAAATATAGTCTAAATTCAACCATGATGTTTGTGAATGAAGATAAATATCATTTTAATTACTTAAAATTAACATAGTTTAGGCATATATTAAAAAAATTTCATTTGAAAAATAAATTCAAATTAATTTACTTATTTGGGTCAATGTTTTTATATTTTATGAATAAAGATAATGGAAACAAATTTGGATATTATATTTGAAAATTTATGAGAGTTATCAATAAACATGAATAGACTATCATCCAGGAACAAGTAATTTCCTAAGGTAATTAAAATTTCATTAAATATATTTTTAATCATTTTTTGGTCTTTATTTTCTCATTACTAACAAGATTTATGAAAATATTAATATTTAAATAAAGATGTTGACTTGCATATAGATTAGTGGGCCATGTACATGGTGTCGAAATGTTATCTGAGAAAAAATTTAGTTGATTTCTTGTTATGATTGTTATATAGCATGAGATATGCCCTCAAAAATATATTTGGTGTGTGAAGAATTAGTATCATAATTCTTATATGTTATTTTTTTTTATTTTCTCATGGAGAAGTATATTAGAAAAAATTAATTTTTTTAAAAATGATAAAGAAACATGGTTTAAAAACATATATAGTCATCAATAAGAGGTGTCTTCCAACTAATTATTTAGTTAATTTTATCATAATATTATGTACAATTATTAGTTAAATAATATATCAATTTTAGAATCAAATTATGTAAATTATATCTCTATGATTCCATCATGGGTGGTGGTAAATGATAAAATAAAATAATAATATAGTGGTTTCACTTTTATAGGTCTTGGAATTATTTGGTCTACCCGATAATCAATTAAATTAAAGATATAACATCCAAAATTATGGTGAAATCCATAAAACTAAAACCTCATTTTCAAAAAATCAAAATGGATGGACTAAACTATTTCTTCTAAATTGACATGATTTTAATTTTATTAATTACACCATTGTATCACAAATAATCTCCCAACCATTATATGATTTGAGGTTTTTTACCGGTACTAATTATATATATAGATAATTATTCACTGGTTCACCAAAAAAATCCATTGGTTCATCACTAATATGAATGTGCACATTCATAATGAAAAATAATCTATGTTCACAAGATCACTAAAAAAATTATCATTCTCAATGAAAAAATACATGAGAATATGGATGTTCCAATTTTTATGAATAAATAATGATGTTATGTTAGAGTTTATCATTACCCAAAATATTTAAAATGATATACAAATCTTTATAATAATCCTTGAATACATAATATGAACTAGATTTTAGTTTCACTTGGATACTATAAATGTATATAATGATGTTTAATACTATCAAAATGATGTAAATAATTTGTAATGTAGTTCATTGTCTTCAAAAATTACATAATGGCTCACACTAATGTTTTTTTCATAAAATAAGCTAAATGTTTTATGTCGGAGTTTTACTCTCTATGGTGGTGAAAAAGAAAATATATATTTTATTATGTGCTATGAAAACAAAATATTAAATATTTATTTTATTTAAATCAATGAACAGTAATAGGTCTACATTAAAGGTAAATGATTTCAAGAAATAAATAAATTGGTACACTTATATTTTGTATAATCAGAGAATATATAATTTTTTATTTTATTTTTTTATAAAAAATAAGAAGAAAAGTATTTATATAAAATTTTTACGCCATTAAAAAATAAACCAAATTGGAAATTTTGGGAAATTTGTAAATATTATGTTTTTTTAATGTGGATAATTATATAAATTTTTTTAGATTTAGCTTATAAAATAAATCATATATATACATAGTGGGTGGATAAAAAATATAATTAATTGGAATCATAATTTAAAATAATGGGACTGGGAATATATTGTTTCATGTTAATGTTTAATTTATTTTGATATAGTATTGCTAACATAAGAATTGTTTACTTATATAGGGGAACTACTTTTCTCATGTTGCGGGGGTTCATGAAATATTATTATTCTCATGAGAGATTTTACATTGAGTATGTGATATGTGTTTTTCTTTAATTATATTCAAAAATCATGAAAAGAAATAACATGTTCATTTCGAGTGGAAGTGGAAACCCCTTGCATCCTAATACATGATGTTTTTGAGGAAAGATGAGGTTTTCTCTTCAATTAGAGTGTAATGTGTTCTTCATTTTATTGATTTTTGTAGATAGTTAAAATAAAAACACATATCAAATACACAATCATCCTCACAATAATCAGATACACATTGTGCTCGATATGAGTTATAATATATGTTTTAGTTTATAATTTACATTTTAGTTAAAAAGAATCATCACATACTCATAACTAGAAACACACATTAAGACTGTTTTTACACTATATGAAAGAAATAAATTACTCATTATTGATGTGTATGAATTAGCCTCACCTTAATCTGACGCATGGTTTGGATGATGTGACTACAAGTGTGTCATTTTATTTAATATTCACATTAATTATAGTTAAAAAGACAACTGACATACACAAAACTGTTAAAACACTTTCATGTTGTTTTCATGAATTATTAAAATTATTAATAAATTATTACTGACATATAGAATTCAGCCACACCTCAATCTGACACACATTTTTCCCGGTATGACTCAAAGTGCCCACAATTAGTTTAAAACTGAAATTTTAAATTTAACCATGTTTCACACACTGAAAAAAGATAATTTTTTTATATTTTCTTGATAATTTTTTATAATAATATATATGTCATATTTGATGTGTAGGAATCAATCTCTAGTCAAACTGATACATTGATGTGACCGATATGGCTCAAATTGCTAGTTTCTGATTTAAAAGGGAATATTAGTAAAAACACACATCACATAGAGAAAACCAATAAAAACATCAATATTATTTTTAAACATTAGCAAAAAAATATATATGTCAATTTTTATGTGTTGGAACCAGCCGCACATCAATCTGACACATGGTGTGCTGGTATGAATCCATGTGTGTCTTTTTATTTAAAATTCACATTAATTATAGTAAAAATGACAAAATATATAGTCAAATCCTAGAAAATTCATTCAAATTGTTTTGATACTTTAAGAAAATTATCAATTTTTTATTTACGAGATGTATGAATCCTCAAATATCAATAAGTTTCATAGTGTTACCTATATGACTCAAATGGTCAATTTTTAGTTTAAAATTTATATTTTAGTTTAAAACGTATGTGACTCCCAGAAAACCAATAAAATTTTCTTATATTTTGAATATAATTTTTTTAAATGATTAATATTTCATTTAAAACATGTAGGAATTAGTATCATATCAAACCATAGCATAATGTCACAGGTATGACACAAAGTTCTTATTAATAGATTAAAATGAAAATTTAGTAAAAAAACACAACAGGCTTACATAAAATTGAGAAAACACAGTAATATTGTTTTTATTATTTATGAAAACAAAACATGAATCATTTTTAAATTTTTTTAATAATCCTATCCTTAATCTAACACACGATGTGACCAGTATGACTCCAAGGGTGTATTTTTAATCAAAAGTGACATTAATTCAAATAAATAAGACAAATAACATAACCAACCCTAATAAAACACATTAATATGTTTTATGAATTTTGAAAATGATCCATATTTTATTATATATGTTTAAGAATGAGTTGGACCTCAATCGGATACATGATGTCCCTAGTATAACTCAAAATGTCTTTTATTAGTTTAAAATTTTCTTTTTAGTTTAAAACATTTAACTAACTAAAAACCCACAAAGAACAATCCGACTGACATGGTAACTTATTAAATGTATTAAAAAGTCACACATGATGTGTACAAATTATTATCATATTAAACTAACACATGATTTGATCGGTATGACTCAAAGTTCTTTTTTCTAGTTAAAAATGTTGTTTTAGAAAAAAAAACATGTTACATTTTAAAAATAGTAAAAACACATTTTGAATACTTTTACGCTTTAGGGAAAGTTCCCTAATTTATTTCCAATGTTATGGAATCGGACACATATAAATATGATTCGTGGTGTAAAAGGTATGACCCTAGTGTGTCTTTTTATTTAAAATTGTCATTGATTTTAGTAAAAAGAGAAAAGTGACATTCTCAAAACTGACCAAATGTATTTAGATTATTTGGATACTTCATAACCATAGTCCCGAATTCATTTCCGACATATATGAATCAAATAAATCTCAATATAATTAATGGTGTTATTATTAGGACTGAAAGTGTGCTTTTTTATTAAAATTTGACATAAATTTTAGTAAAAAAAGAAAACTAACATTCTCAAAACCAAGGAAATGAATTTATATTGTTTTGATACTATATGAAAAAAATCAATATGTCATTGTTGACATTTTGGAGTAAACCTCACCTAAACCCAATACACGATTTTCTTGATAAGACTCAATGTGTCTGTTAACAGTTTAAAATTGCAATTTTTTGTCAAATGTTTCACTCAATGAAGACTAAGAAAAAACAATCATATTTTCATGAAAATTTAATCAAACAATTCATTTCTCATTTCCGATGTGTAGGATTCAGTCTCACTTAAAACTAACACATTCTGTGACTAGGATGAGTCAAAGTGATTTTATCTAGTTTATAATGGCATTTTAGTAAAAAGACAAGTGGAATACTCAAAAAAAAGATAACACATTTGTATTATTTTCATATTTTCTTCAAATGAATCAAATTTCAATTTTGATGTGTAGAAACCATCAACCCCTCAATCAGATTCATGGAGTCACCGGTATGTCTAAAATTGGGTCTTATTATTTAAAACTGTCATTAATTTTAGTAAAAAATTCATGTCCCATTCTCAAAACTAATAAAATGAATTCAAGTTATGTTGATACTTTAATAAAATTAAAAAAAAGTTGTTTTGATGTGTAAGAATATGCATCACCATATTTTGAAACCTGATGTGTCTGGTATAACTCAAACTTCACATTATCATATTAAAATTGTCATTTTACTTTAAAAACATTCACTCACTGAGAAAATATAAAATGAACTCATTTTGTCTTGATAATTTAGGAAACAAATTCATAAGTCATTTATGATGTTTTGGAATTGGTCTCACATCAAAATAACACACGGGGGGACTAGTATGATGAAAAGTGCATGTTTCTAGTTTAAAACAACATTTTAGAAAAAAACATGAGTGAGATACTCAAAACTATGAAATTGAATTCAATTTTTTATACATTTTGAAAAATATATATGAGTGATTTTTGAGGATTATGTATCAGTATCATCTCAATCTGTGAAATGGTGTGACCGATATGACTCCATGTTTGTCTTTTTATTTAAAATTCACATTAATTTTAATAATAATGACAAGTGACATACACAAAAAAATAAAATTCAGTATTTCTATTTTCACAGTATTATAAAAATATCTATAATAATTTTTGACATGTAAGAATTATCCGCACCCAAATTGGGTACATGATGTGCCCAGTATTACTGGAAATGTATGTCAATAGTTGAAAATTGACATTTTAGTTCAAAAAGTTTCAATCAGTAAAAAACATGAAAATACACTTATATTTCACTAATAATTTAATAAAATAATTCTTAAGTCATTTTTATGCATAGTAATTAGTATGACACCATCCCAACACAAGATGTGACTATCTTGACTCAAAGTGTGTGTTTTAGGTTAAAAATGACATTTTACTCAAAAACAAAAGTGACATACTCAAAACTAATAAAACACATTTGGAATTATTCATAATTTATGTTATGATCTATAAAAAATTTATGATGTTAAAGAATAAGTGAAACCTCAATCATGCACGCAGCGTGACTAGTATGACTCCATTTGTGCATTTTTATTTCAAATTTATAATTTTTTAGTAAAAAAGACATGTGACATACTGAAAATGAATAAAATGAATTATGATTGTTTTTATACACTACAAAAATGATCCATAAGTAAATTTTTATGCATACTAATTTGATTTACCTCAATTTAATACATGATATGCCTGATTTGACACAAAGTATCCATTATAAGTTTTAAATTGACATTTTAGTTCAAATATTGTCACACACTAAAAACCAAGAAAAAATACTTGGATTTTCTTCATAATTTAATAAAATGATTCATAAGTAATTTTGTGTGTGTAGAAAGTATTATCACTTATAACTAACTCATTATGTGATCGGTAAGACTCAAAGTGCATGTTTCTAGTTTAAAATTCCTTTTTAGTAAAAAAAACAACTGACTTGCACAAGATCATTAAAACAAATTATTATTCTTTTGATACTTTAGTAAAATTACCCATAAGTTATTTTTATTTTTAGAAATCTACATAACCTCATTCCAACCGACAATGTGACTTTTCTGACACCAACTGCCTCTTTTTTTTTAAATTAACATTAATTTTAGTAAAAAAGACAACCGATGAGATCAAAATTGAGAAAACACAATTATATTGTTTTGAAATTTTTGAAAATGTTTCGTAAGTAATTTTTGACATGTTAGAAATTGTCTAACCTGAATTAAATACATGATGGGCTTTGTATAGCTCCATTTGTTTATTAAGGGTTTAAAATTTACATTTTAGTTCATATAGTTTCACTCATTTAAAACCAAGAAAACACACTCGCATTTTCTTGATAATTTAAGATGAAGATTAATAATTCATTTTTGATATGTAATAATTAGCCTCATATCATTTCTAAACATGATGTGTTTGGTATCACTAAAAGTGTGTGCTTCCATTCTAAACTGACATTTTCTTAAAAACCCCCATGTGACAGACTTAAAATTGATAAATCCCTTTTAGATTATTTTTATACTATTGTAAAATGATCCATAAGAAATTTTTAACATTTATGAATCATATGTACGTAAATATGATGCACTTAGTGAAATCTGTGACCCCATTTATTTTATTTTATTTAAAATTGACAATAATTTTTGTAATTAATAAAACTGACATACTCAAAACCAAGAAAACACATTAAAATTATTTTGATACATTAATAAAATGATTAATAATTTATTTTTAACATTTTTAAATCATCTAAACATAAATCATATGCATGATATTCCCATTATGACCCAAAGTGTGTATTATCATTATAAAATTCATATTTTAATTCAAAAAGTGTCACTCACTGAAACCTATGAAAATGTTCTTGGATTATCATGAATATTTAGTACAATAATTTATAAGTCATTTTTGATCGGTAGGAATTAGTATCATATTAAATGGACACATGATGTGCCCGGTATCACTCAATATGTGTGTTTCAAATTTAAATAGATATTTTAGTAAAAATAAAATGTGGGATACTCAAAACCATGAAAGCACATTTAGATAGTTTTTATAATTTAGTACAATGATCAATAAGTTATTTAGAATGTGTATAAATCATCCACATCTCAATATGAAACATTATGTGACAGATATGACTACATGCTTTTATTTTCAATATATTAGTTTTTTTTGTTTAAAATGTGCATCACATCATAAAAATTGATTAAATGATCCTATATTGTTTTCTCATCATTCTATCTTCTATTACTTAATTAATTTACTTAAAAATTCAACATCTAATTGTTTAGTTAGTTTTCAGAGGTATAATACTTATAAGAAAACATTAAATTGTTTGACATGAATGAATCATCCAAAACTCAATATAATTCATATTATCTCTGTTATAACCCACACATTAGTTTAAAAATAATTTTTTTTAATTGACTTTTTTATATAATTACTAACATAAGAATTGTTTTCTCATACAGGTGAATTCTCATTCTTGAGCGGGGGTGGTTTGATCAATATTATCATGAGTGGGGTTTAGTGCCAAATACTAATGAATGTTGATGGTTTTTAATGTCTATGATTATTTTTACTTACTCATGTAATTATATGAACCAATATTTTATATTCTTATAAAATATTATTTTTCTTGTATTTTTGTTTTAAATTTTATTTCATTTAAAATATATATTTATACCTTTGATATTCTATTTTTGATCTATTTTTTCTAGTGTTTTAGTGTGCTGTGAATTTAATATCACACTAAATTATCCCCAATAATAATTACTTTTATAAGCATTGATAAATATACCATTGATCAATGCTTTCAAAAGTGCTGATGAAGGGTCCCTTGATCAGTGCTGATAAAGGAAACCATTATCAACACTCAATAAAAGAGTTAGTAAATGTGTTCCTTCATCAATACTTCTAAATGTGTCGTTAAAGGAACCATTTATTAGTTATTTTTTACCACTGATAATGGACCACTTTATTAGTTATTTTTTTTGTTCTAATGAAAGCCTAATACTTTTAATCATGCTCTTATAGTTGATACATTTTTCAATAGGAAAAGAAAATTTTAACTCTATGAATTTTCTTTTTTTAGTAGTGTTATCTCGTGTTTCTCATTCCAAGAATGATAAACATGGGTTTAGTGATTTTAAATGATAATATCATTCAAATATTGACTCTTTCCATATAGGGAATCACCAGTGTGTAAGCCCTATTCAATGATATGACTACCTCTATGCAATAGAATCCACATTAGGGTAAGTCCTATGGGCACAATTGAAGTAAAATCAATATGGTTCCTATTATAAATAGAATTCATAAGAGAGATCCTAAAGGATTGAACTCAATACCTAGTTCCTATGTACCCCCATATTTATCCTTTCTGTATGATGTTAAACTATGAGGACTAAATGAAATATGTGGTTTTTTATTCTTATTAAAAATATGATACGTATGACACCTCATAAAAGATTAATCCCATCCTTGATATGTCAACCACATCCCAAGGTAGATGTAAATTCTAGAGTACCTAGTTATATGGATTCAAAATATAAGAAGCTTACCATTTATAAGAATTAACGGGAAATAGATGAAGAACCAAATATATGTGTGTGTGCGTGTGCGTGCTTGTGTTTCCTCATTAATAGGACCCAATTCAAACAGGAAATGATTCATCACATGATAATTCTGTTATGGTAATCAGTTCTCTATTAGGATTAGAAAGAGATGCATAAAAATATCATAAATATATAAGAGAGTCTTAAAGTATGAAAAAATTCCTCTCAAATTTGTGTGTGTGATGCGCTCGACCACCCATCATCTCAACCAATGTGATTTCTTAAGTGTCATTGGATCTGAAACACCAAATTACCATCTACTTTTAAAAATAAGGTATGCACACAATAATTTATTTGGGAAGCCTTGGGAGTTTCTCTGAGTTATGAAAATAATGAACTCATCATGAAATCTTTTAGTAGTCCAACCCCCTTCTTGGGATAAAATGGGTTGAATTCCCAACTCTCATGGAACCATTTCATTCCCACCATTCTTTATTATTCCATGGAAAAAAAGTGGTGAACCTGGCATGAATGTCTCAAATAATGAAAATTATCTGTTGACCAGGCATTGATCAATTTAGTTTACAACCTCTTATGAAGAAAGGTGTACTACCAACATGAAATATGTTGTAATTAGGGTTCTTATGAAATAAAAACATTTTCATTCTGAAAAATCCACATTTTATAAATGGTGTAATGAGGAATAAGAATAGAAAATTGTGTAACCAATTCAAATCTGTTTATAAATGAGTTTTTTCAATGATGATTCAATAATTGATGAACCTGAATATTGTTTCCTTTATGACTAAAGATACTGCTCTTGTGAACATCAACCTGACTCAATATTTGAACTTTATCTATTGACTATTCTAGAAAATTATCTTCAGTTGCAACCCATGTAGCTCATAGAATGACCTCACCCACAAAAAACATTCATATATTGGTGAAAACCTCAATGGGGTGGTAATAACTTCAATATAGTATGATGCCTAAACTATATGATAAAAGAAAGTGTCTCCAAAAACTAAAATATATGAGTTTTCATGGTTTAAATAATGTTTCACTTAAACGAGTGGTGTTTGTTTCATCCATTAGTCAATTTAAAAGACTCTCCTAAAGCATGAAAACCAGAACCATTTGTATATGTGGAGGATAGATCAAGGATTCAATTAATTCCTCATTCTATTTTAGGATCCTCCAAGGATAGATCTTATCAACTTCCATCACAATATTTATCCCACAAGATCCCCTGAATATCCTGGTAAAGGCACCAACTGATACATTTCAACCTTGATCACTCATGAATAGGCACCAAGAAAGTCATATAAGGTGTGGAAAGTTGTGGGTAACCAAGAGTGGTCTCACATCACCTCTTTCTCTGATGAAAACCAGCTATATATTCTGACAGAATAAATCAAGTATACTCATTTCCCTTATCACTCAGATAATATCTATAAGAATATTCCAATAGTAATCATGGGGGAAGAACATTTCATTTCCCCATACATGAATCTCATCATTATATTCTGATGGAACAAGGGAAACAGAAGTGGTGTTATATCCTTACTTATATTGATGATATCTATCAGTATATATTTGAGATATAAAATTTTCTTACCTACATTCCTATGATCAATTTGATAAAATGTAACTACACTCTGGAAATAGATGAGTAAATCTGCCCTCAAATTTCGACACTAGTATAGATACCGTGACTGAAACATATTCCAATCACAAAAATAGGGGTGACAAATTAATATGATTAATATTAACAAGTGGATTCTCTAGAGAAATTTCACATTCTTACTCACATACAGGAGGATTATCAAGAAATTATATAAAAGGAAATGTCACCAGATTAGGCCCATATTCCCATTCAAACTGATTCTCACCAAGTGATAGTGGTATATGTCTTAAGAATGGAATACATTCCTATCAAAAAAAGTCTGATGAAATAATTCAATTGAATAGAACAAGGATCATATTCATGTTCCAATTTTGGATCACTAAGTGGGAGCAGGATGTGCCTTAGAACAGGCTCAAATTCTAGTCGAAAAAGAGTAGTAATAATCCAAAGGCATAGGTTTAGGATCATATACCCAATTTAACTAGGGTGGGACACCTAGTGATAGTGTCACATTCCACAATACAATATCATATTAATATTGGAAATAATTATATCATATTAGAAAGGCAAGTGATAAGGATCATATTCCCACTCTAATAGGGGATCACCAAGTGAAAGAGGCAGAAGCATTAGAAATGTCTCATATTCATATCCATGACATTTGATATCATATTCTTTCATATCGTCGAATCCAATATCATATAACTACTTCTTACAATGTAAGACTACACCATCATCCTTAAGAGGCTATATAAAAGGAGGCTCATTTCCTTTATCCAATATCATATTTACTTTTTTAGATCTCATTATGTATTACATATTTGGAATGATATCATGTTCTTGGGCCATCTAAGGCTGGTCGACATATTCTAGGGGCCACTCAAAGATAGGCTCATACTCTTACCAAAAATACAAAAGATCACTGACATACCCCAGTTGCATCCCATTATCATGATCATATTCCTACATCACAATATGGTTATCAACATATTCTAGGATCCCTCGTGGAATCAGAACATATCCCTTCTCATCCCTAAAGGGGATGTTGACATATTCCATAAATGAATCACTCAGATCATGATTCGTATCTATTCTATTCTTCTTGAAGCTATTGAACTAATATATTCAACACATCAACAGTACATTAACTCTATAACCAAAGAAGAAGGTGATCATTATAGTGATATTACTCCTCATGGTATTATGGAGATGGATCGAAGGGAGTCAACTCCAAACATCCATCATGGTCAACCTCTCCATGTTAAATAGATTGACATGTCCATACCATATGATTTTAAACTACACAGAATACCTCCTCACTACATAAAATGAAACTACATGGGAGGAATTGTATCACCAATGATTAAATGTATATAATATATGTCTATGTTAAATGGAAATGAATTTTCCCCTTACCTATGAGAGAGTTAGACCAACATTGAGAGTATACCATTCATGAATTATCTATGTCATGATTCCTACCATTATAGGACACATAGTGATGAACATATAGAAAATCATGGGTCCATGCATAATATATTTATACCATTCACAAGACATTAGACAATGTGACTATGTTTAAGCCTTCTTTTTCATGTTGGGTAACCTTATTCCTTACCACAGGATGATTTACTACATTTATGACATAATTTCTACATTATGTTAAACCACATATTTTTATAGAAATATTTAAATGATGATTCTCATTCCAATTATATACATAGGGATCCCTAGATCCCAAATCTTGGCCTATACAACACATGATACATAGTTATACTGTCAATTTCTTAAATCAAATACGTTTTGTGAGGTGAAACTTTGTCAATCATTGTTTCTCCCACTAAGCATAGCTCATGTGGTATTTGTAATTTTGCTAGTGGATTCCCCACATAATCAAGACATTTCAATTCCTGATGTTATTTCCATGGTTGGGGATGAAAGACCATAACAGGCACTCCATTTTTCTTTATTATTTGATGTTAAATTATGTTATTTATTTATCTTGCATGGAATAAAATTGTGCATTACAATAGAACATGATTGACAGAACAACTGTATTTGGTGTTGTTATTATACTCCACATTTATTCATGAACTACACATGGATTGATTTCTATCATCATAGGGTATATATTGATTCATGGAACTCTATTACTAGGTCCATCTACAATAATCAATGGGAACACTTCTGCCTTCTACATATTGGAAAACCCTGCATGGAGAGTTTCCCATTTATGAACTAAGTGTGACTTAATTCCTATCATCATAGGATATTTAGTGATGCATGGATCTCTAATATTGGTTCTAACTAAAATAATAAATAGGAATGATTCCCCCTCTATATATGGTTCAGACTAGTATGGAGATTTTCCTTTTCAAGAAAAACATGTTTCTAGATTCCTGTCATTACATGAAACTTAGTGATGTATGGATTCCCAATCCTTGGTCCAGAAATAATAATCCATGGAAAAAATAACCCTTTGTTGTATGGTTCAGACCTATACGGAGATTTTCCATTTCAGGAACTATAAGTGGCTTGATTCTTGTCATAAAATGACACATAGTGATGCCTAGTACCTGAATCATCGGTCCAACTACAATAATCGATAGGAAAAATTCCCCCACCCCCAAACATATGGGTTAGACCAATGTAAAGAGTTATTTTTGCAAAAATATTTGTGGATTTATTCCGATCAACACAAGATATATAGTGTTGGAACCAAGAAATTTCATTTCTAATAATGGATGTTGGATTGTGTTATTTATTAATCTACACATGGAAGACTAAGAAGTTTTCAAAGAATAGGGTCTTATATTTGAGGCTGAAAGTAGTATTGAAGGGGGTGCAGTTTCACAATGTTTTCTAAATTTTTGGGCCTCAAAAATAGGGAGTTAGGTAATGGTTCACATCAACTATACATGGTGAAGGTGTGTGGTATGTGTTGAAGTTGTGCACTAAATGGTGAAGTCACACGGTACACGGTGAAGTCTCGCGGTATGCGATGAAGGCATGCAGTATGAAAAATGGTACAGAAAACAGTTCATAGTGATGGTACGCAGTGAAGATATACAATACGCAGACCGAAAAACATATGGTATGTGGAAGGTTTACGGTACACAATAACAGTTTGTAGTTCATAGTATTGTAGTACATGGTGTCGGATAACAGAGCACAGATGGAGTTCCTTTTACAATGAAGATTATCCCACATTAAAAATTTGGTTAAATCAGATTACAGAAATTTTCATAGTTACATGCCTATTTAAGGAGAAGTAATTCCCTTTGTTATGTAATGATATTTGAGATTAAAATCTTGGGAAGAGATCCAGTGAATTCTGAAGCGGTTCATACAGGAGAAGACAATACAGGTAGAGAATCATTCGTGTAAGGAAAATAGTCCGTAGAACAGTGTGTGGTTATTGAAGGAAGATCTCACAGTACGTGGCAAGGTAAGGAAGTTGACAGAGCAGGACGGTATGCAGAGGTGTGGAGCTGTGCATAGAGATGGGTGGAACATGGAGCACCATAGTTCACGAAGAAGATGTATGGTATGGGGAAATAACTACAGTATGTAGAAATAGCAGTTATACCTGAAAAGAGAAGCAGTATGCAGAACACCCATGGAAGCCTGAAAATTGACCAAATCAGTTTGTGAAATTAGTTTCCATAACATATCAGTTTACGGAAAAATAAATTACATATTTGGGTGATTAAGATACTTTAAAAGAGAATCCATTTATATTTTAGGATACATGATCTAATTATAAACCATTGAAGCGACCTTCATCTCATTAAACTAAGTGAAGATTCATCTAGTGCAGTGAGCAAGGGGGAGTCAGTAGAAGTGATATGAGGGATGCAGTGTGGCATCCCAAATACAGAGTAAAGGTAGTGCGCCTGACATAGAGTGACCGTGATAAAATATCGTAATCCTAAACATGTAAATATTATTGGTTTTTGATAAGACTGAGACACTTTCAGCGTATTCTCCATGGACGTATCACTTAGTGGTGAACAAAGTAAAATTGATGTGTCTTTTCTCTATGTGTGATTGTTTATTACCTGCACTTCCTCTTCAGACAAGTTTAATAGGTTCTTGTTAATGTGGGAACATGATCCATCTGTTTAAAACAAAAAGTTGACATCTTGATTCACCCCTCCCCTCTCAGGGTGTTCTGGGTTCTTTCATATGCTATCAGAGAAAGGTTGTTGGTGTTGAATATGTCTTATTATGACATGGATAATCCTATAAACGTTATGGTAGTTCTCCTCTTCAATGGAAGTAATTTTCAAAAATGAAAAAACAGGATGATATCTCACTTAATATCTCATGGAATTGATGTCTTATTTGATACCATGCATAGAATACAAGCCACTAATCCTACTGGAATATCAATGAAAGATATAGATAGGAAATTTCTATATGATAACACAAAAGCACATAATTCTCTCATTATATACCTTTATGATCTAATATATTTGAAGGCGTTGAACTTTATGTCAGTGAGATCTATGTGGGAGAAACTGGATATAATTTCTAAAGCTAGCCTCAAAGTGAAGGAGGTGAAGCTCTAAGTTTTACACAATAGGATTGATGATTAAAAGATACACCCCAATGAAAATTTATATTCTTTCTTCAATCGAATTATAGAAGTTGTAGGAGAAATTTGAGGTCTTTGAGAAGAGAACAAAGATGTTGTTATTATAAAGAAAAATTTGAGAAGACAACTCCCCATTTATAATGCAAAGGTTTCAACTCATGGAGAAAAGGATATTTCCAAACTATCTATTGATAATCTTCTCAGTAGACTAGTGGAATATGAGATGATACTCAACCTAGAATATGCAAAGACTCATGTATGAAAGGAAATGGACGTCAAAGTAAAAAAAATAAGAAATATCAGTAGATTGTGTTTATGAAGATGATGAGTAAAAAGAATTTATTTCTCTTATTTCCAAGAAAATCTTTAAGAGAATAGGTAAATTTGAATGAAAGGTACCTACGTCTTTTTTTCACTATGGAAGAGTTGGGAACATTGCCTCTTTTTTCCCAAGAAAGTACAATGATGAAGAAAGAGAATATGGAGACATGAAAAATCCCCATAAAAGGTTTTTTTTTGTGAAGAAGATGATGATGAAAGTGAACTCTTTGTGTAAGAGGAAGTAGGATTCAAATCTAGGAACCATGCTTCCATGATGGCTACCAATTAAAATTACAAACCATTGACAGATAAAGATAGAGATAATCAATTAAATACTAATGACTATACAAAGTTGAAACTTGAGTATTCTTTTGGTAAGAATGGGAAGAAATGTAAAAGATGAAATAAGTGGAATGAAATGGTGGTGGAATCATCTGAATATATTGATTAGATGGAAGAAAAAAATAAACGACTGGAAGAACTACTGAAAGTTCAATAATCAATCCCTGATAGCACAGATGATGTTGTCGAACTAAAACTCAGAATTGAAGAACACTCTAAGGTCATCAATGACCTTACCTAGAGATATGAGGATATGTCCAAGGCCATTAAGGGACATGAAGAAGAAGTTGTTACTATGATAAGTAAACTTGAAAGTGAATCACTTTCAAAAGAAGAAAAAAAATTCGAATGTTATCATAAGATAAGTTACTAGAGAGAGAAAATGTGGTTTTGAAGGCATTGAAAATATCTTGAGTGATGAAAGACCTACATGCATGAAAAATAGTGGAATTGGTCATGAGGTTGAAGAATTAAATGATTTAAATAAATTGAACCATAATAAAGGAAATCTAAAAGTTGATCATGATGAAAAGCCACCAGAAGTGTAGAAAAAGAAACCCTTAAATAAAAATAAAAGGGGAACTGAATATTATGCTTGAGTATCCAGAAATGATTGGATTAGTGGTAAGCACCCCTTAATTCTACATTAAAAATGGGATTTCAAAACCCTTTGGGTGCAGGTATTATTGTAGTACTGTAGCAGCGGCGGTACTGTAGAAATTACATGCACTATAGTCGCGGTAGGGCACTATAGCAGTGGCGAGTACTATGAAGTATTGTAGCAGCGCGGGTACTGTAACATTACTATTCACAGAATGGGCCTTGGGCCAAAAAAATGGGCCTACGAGCCATATAATGGGCTAATTTTCCACTGGGCCTTTGGGATATTTAATTGGTGTTCCTCTACCCAGTTATAGAGGCCTTTTATTTTATTTAATAATAAATGAGGCGTTGGCCCCAACATTAAAAAAAAATATTGGGCCGTGATGTAGTTGCTCGGATCGCTCCCGTTGGGCTAGAGTTTGCACTGCCTCCTAATGCAGTGCCTCTGCCTCCGGCTTCTTTTCCCGGCTCCCTCCTACGAAGCTCTCGTCCTATCTCTGTCTGCGGGACCAGCCAGCGTCGCCTGATCCACAATTCATTTGGCTTCCCACAAGCATGTACGATCCGAAATCCTGCATTTATGTCCCGTCCTGGATCCAACTGGCGACGTCGACCCCGCTTGTTCCTGACAGTAGGAATCCCGACACTGATCCCAGAGACTCTTCCTCGAGGGCGCTTGTAACATCCCAGGGAAATAAAGAAATAATACATTCACTTTTCATTAATATTTTTCAATTAAATATTAATTTTACTTTAATTGGGTTTCTATGTTTGATAGCGTACCTGATACACAACAATGGGATTCTTTGAAATCTTATGTTGCACACAAATAATATAATATTATTATTTTAAATGGCAGTTAACTCATAGCTGTTGTATAGGCAGGAATGAACAAATCTAACTACAATATGATAATATATGTTTGTTAAATGTATTTACATTTATCCAATAAAAGTTAGAGGCTTAAAATGTGAATTAATCTAATTTTAAGCATAATTTACATTAAAAGGTCGATTTACCGCCCAGTCTCTGCTGGAGGGTAGACCCTAATAGCGTCGGGTGACCCACTGCCCAGTCTCTGTTGGAGGGTAAACCCTAGAAGCCACTGAGCAACCCACTGCCCAGCCCTGCTGGAGGGTAAGCCCAAAGAAGTCGATGAGTAACCCACTGCCTAGCACCGCTGGAGGGTAGAACTCAGAACTACTCTGTCCATCTCTACAGGAGGGTACAACACTGTCCAACCAAACACGGAGTGGGTGTCGCGCAACCACCCAACTCCAGAAAAACTCTCCCAAAAGAGGTTCAGTGCCTGTTCCATCACTGGGTGTCACTAGCCCTGCTATCGGCCAATCCATCGAGAACGAAACCAGGGGGAGACCACTCAACCCTGCTGGTTAACTAACGAGCACAGAGCCAGGGGAAAAACTCCACCCTACTGGTCAAACAAACTCACAGAGGGACCCTCTACGTTGCGAGAGGTCATAGTATGCAAAGAAGAACACGACACGCATAGGGGGCCCACACGATGTGTGGCCCCATGTCAACCCCAACTGAGCGCACAAACATTCTCAGGTACAAACCACACGTACCTCCAAGTGCTCTCGTATACTCCCAGAGTATACCACGTTCCAGCCCATAGGCTATCGTGCACACAACACCCAATGTCAATGCGAAGGCGTGACATAACAACTCTAACCTGCCACCTCATCGGCTGAGGAACATCCAACCACATCTCGTGGACTAATTATATCACTCTCCCAAGAGTGCACGATCACACGCCAAGGGTCCGCTACAAACAAGGTAGGATGAACAACCACAGAAGCACCTCTCATGCTCCACATTTAACAAGATCACACAAGAGGCTCTGCACCACCAAACGGATCGCACCCTTGTAATCCTCGTAGCAAAACACACGAGATTGACTACTTATTCACCTCCAACGGATATCCGACGGAAATGTCACCAACACCGCCTCACGCCCGACACGGCGCACCGTGATCCCGAGCCCCGGCCCCTAAAACAGTCAGGCACATCACACTATTGCGATCCCCTCGGGAAAACACGTCAAAAGCACTACTCACATGAGTGCAACGGATATCCGGAGAAAAAGGTGCATTCCTGCGCACCGCACACGAGCAGCACCACGTGGGACCCACATCCCGGTCCCGAAACTCAACGAACGGATCACACCGTTGTGATACTTGCGAAAAAACACACCAGATGGACTATTCACTTGTCCAAAATGGTCACACATTGATAAAGATGGAAAAAATCACTGTCGACGCCCAAACGTCCCTCATGGGCCCTGCACCATCGTGCCGAAATTTCAGTGGACAGACTGTGCCAATGTGATGTCCTCGAAAAAACACCCAACATCAACTTCTCGCACGCCTCGAACGAACGTCCGGTGAAAACGATTCTAAAAGCTGCACGCAGCTCAAAAGACGGGTTGTGGGGCCCATGCCTCAACTTCATCCTCAACACCTGAAATGGCTTTGGAAGGCTTCGCCTCGGTTCCAGGGTCCCAACGCCACTGACGGCATTTAAATCGGACGTCGGACGCGTCTGCGCCGTCCAAGACAAGTTTCCCCAAGAGAACGACAAACCACTTAAAGACGCATCGCGCCTCTATGGACCCTCGTTTTGGGAATTAAAAATTCACAAAACCATCTCAAAGTGTTCCCCTCGATGCAAGGTCTGTGCTGCTACTGATGGCGCGCAAAACGGACGCCCGTAGCGAAAGATACGGGCGTCAGAAATTCCAAAAGGTGGGGGCCTTGGGCTGGTCCACCCCGCTCGAGCCGGCCCGCTCTGGCCAGCTCGCGAGGACAGCGGCCCAGTTGCCTCCCCCGAGTCACCCCGCCCGTGCCGCGCGGGCGGCACTTCCACCGACGGGCCGACACGGCCGGTCGGCCTTCCACGCAGAGACCCGCGTCGCGCGGGTCTCTGTCCAGCCGCGGGGTCGCACAACGCGACCCCGGCCATCCCCTCTTGCCCGCGCCCACGGCTGTCCCGCTGACCGGCTCCCCTCGCTGGAACCCGCAGCTGCGCCGCCACCTGGAGACCCACCAGACCACCGTGCCGCCACCGCCTGGTGATCGCCGGACCACCGTGCCGGCCAGAAAACCCCAAAAACCCACGGATCTTCGCTGAGCCACTGCAGAGGCTTCGGAGGTCGGATTTCAAATCCTAAACAAGCTTTGGAATGCTCAGATAACATGCTACGTGATCATGTTCATCGATCGACGATCGGATAACAGTTTCACACTATAAATTGGGCTCAAAGATTACGGGAAATTAAAAAAGAAACGACAAACCCCTACCTCGATGGGCGTAGCCCGACGCTTCGTGTGCGGACCGTCAGAACCGCTGTGCCTCGCCGGAGGTCGCCTCGCCAGAGCTACCTCGCCAGAGCTAGAGGAGAGGGTAGGGTTTGAGGAAGAAGAAGGGGAAGAGGGGAGGGGATGTGTTTAAGTATAAAATACTTAAACGCCGCCCGATAGCCCCGAACCCGAAATTTCGGTGGGGTCAGGATTAAGACTCCCCTAGGCTAAAAATCACACTTCGAGCGCAACGGCAGTCTCAGAAATTTAATCTGTGACCCCATTCAAAAGTTATAAAATTTAACGTCTGAAGCCGCTATATTACGAAAACGCCCCTGGGTCCATTTTTCACAGACGGCCCGCGCCCGCAAAACATACACCCCTCCTAGGGTAAACGACACATTTTGAACTCAACAGTTCCCCCAGTTTTCCCATCCGTGCTACCATTTAGAAGATACTAGAGTTTCAACACTAAAAGAATTAATTAATTAATTAATTAATCCGTTTAACGTTCCAGAAGTAGGCGAGGGGTCGAAACGTCCCGCGCCGACATGTTTTATGTCGTTCCTAGGGTAAACACCCCATTACGGACCCATTCGTACACTTAGATCTATGATCTGAAGCTCCGTTTAGGAGTTATCCCATTTATTTAGCATTTCCAGTGTGAACGCACTGAAAATTTAATTCCGGCCACTCCGGGGCTCAGAATCGCATGCAGTTTGAAGGAACTGCTCTGAAATATTATCAAGAATATTCCAATGTCTTTCTCAGCAAAAACCGGGTTCTTACATCATTCCCTCCTTCACGCTTTTCTTCCCTGAAAAGAAAAACTAGGGAGCAACACAGGGTACTAAGCCCACACCTGGCTTTCCCATACCCAGAAGAACCTACGTACAGCTCTGCATCACCACACACGGACCAAAGGATTTATCTGTTCACGCAAGGTCGGCCCTTGCCGATGTCGTGTGGACACTTCAGACTTTGCGGTTAGGGAGAGGCGGTAGACAACCTCGCCATCCCTTTGCATGGCCTCAAATGACCCGAAGGCTCTCAGGGGTAGCTCAACTCCCCAAACGAACCTCTTCATCACATGCCGTGACTGGAATCTCCGCCCGCACCTGAAACAAGGCCCGATGATTCCCTCCATCAGAATATCCATATGGTGAAACACCCAAGGATATCTGGTCATGAAAGGTTCCACATTCGATGCTCTCTTACATGTTAAAAAGGAGAAGGATTCAACACCATTGACTAAAGGAAAAGGTCTCACGCCTTTTTCCTTACCAACATAGGGTTACACCCAACGCCCTGTGTCACCCTACTAACACCTCAAACAAGGAGCACGGAGAAATGCCTTTCACACGCAGAGCCTAAAAATTCTACTGCAAAAAGTATAAGAGTCGCAAGGGGTACCTCTCACCATCCCATGCTCTGTAGGATCATAGGCATCCAAAGTTCGCGGCTATCTGTGGTCCCAACCGTCAGCTCCCGGAGCCTGAAATGGACCGCCTAGTGGTGATGGGGAGATCTCGTAAAGTCATCCCCCACTACCAGCTCCTCCTGCTACTCTGCTAGCACCACCTCTCTGGGTACTACTCTGATCATGGCGCTACCTCTGCCGTTGTGGTGCACCTGCAGCCTGCCTGAAGCTCCTAGCAACTCGGATCGGTCAGTCTTGTGCCAAGTGACCTCGCCCATCACAAGCATAACACCGACTCTATCTAGGCTGCACTGGTGCCTTCCAGCGCCACTGTGGTGTACGACCATTCCCCTGAGTCTTGTTGTCAGTAAGCCACCCGCATCAAGGTTCTACTTTCCGACGCCCACTAGCTGTGGTAGACGTCTCAGCTCCAACGTGCCCACTGCCACCAACAACACTAGAATGCGATAGGAATCCCTCTGTCACCAACGCCTGCTCTAGAACCCCGACATATGTGGAAATTCCCAAGGGTACTATGACAGCACGAATCTCTCAGCGGAGACCCTCCTCAAACATCTGCGCTCAGATGTGGTCATCACGGACCAAGTCCGGGTAAAAGTGTCCACGGTCTGCAAAACTAGCTGCGTACTCGTCCACCGTCATCCCTCCCTGATGAAACTGTAGGAGCTCCTGAATCCGAACGGAGCACAAGCAGGAGGGGAAAAACTCCTCAGAAAACAACAACTGGAAGTCGTCCCACGAAAGTGACTACTCGTCAAGAAGCTGAGTCACCAGAATCCACCAATGCCAAGCTGCTCCATGAAAAAGGGTGGCTTCCAAAGCCACTCACTGATCTATCGGCATATGCACAAGCCTGATAAGGAAAACCACTGCCTCTAGCCAAACCTATGCTACCAGAGAGTATGGATCACCACTGAACCTCGGCGGTCTCTGCCATTGGAACTCACGGAGCGCACTCAATCTGTGCCCAAGCTCCGCCTACTCTACTGAAGCTGTCTGTTGCTCAACAGGTGGGGGTGCTGCTACCGTCCCACCCGGAGAAAGGGTCTTGCACAATGGGTCCTAGACTGTGGCCTCATAGCTCACAGGGTTGTCGTCACGCACCCAAATCTGGTATCCTGGCTAGCTGCCTTCGCGGAGACATTCTGAATATTATCAAGGAGTGTCGCGGTCAGATGATCATATATGTATATACCGATAACAACAACGATGGGGAGCTGACTCAAGAAGGACAGTCAAAGACTCAATCCTATGTGATGCACAAACAAATTTTCCTACAACAAGTTTCTAAGCATGTCGAGTCGACAAGCGGGTTATCAAGGTCCTGGTGAATGGATACGTCGGCCGCCACACCATCACTGGACTCCCTGTCCTGAGAGCCGCTCTCGACACAAGTTAACACTGTTGCCCTAAATCCCAACCAATTCCTCTTTTAGGGATGTCCGAACAGTGTCCCATGGAATGAACCAGCTCTGATACCACTTTGTCACGACCCGAACCTACCCGAGCTCGATCCGCAACTACCCCAAGCCCGCCTCCATAGGCCAGGGGCTGGAAACTAGCGCCGAAGGCACAAAAACTCAGGGAGGCCTTTTCCTAAGAACCTGTACACACCCACACGTAGAACACTCAATGAAAAGTGCAGAGTAAAAGGAAAGACAAGTAAAGAAAAAGGGAAACTGCTATATAAACCACAAAGTGCATCGACCTCCACAAGTACAAAGAAAGCTGAAGGTACACTGAAAAGTAAAGGGGAAAACAGGCGCCCAATCAGAAAAGTGCCACAACCTGGCAACAGGTAAACAAAGAAAATAGTTGATAGGGTCCCCTACCTAGAACCCGACTCCGACCACCACACGCGGTCCAAGCTGCCATGCTCCTGTGCTCCTATGGAATCACAACCAACCTGTCTGTCGTCTGCAAGGGCACACTGAGTGCGGGCAAAGCCCAAGCAGAGGTGAGTATAAAAATACTCAGTAGGATACCCTGAAGGCTCGAGGGAGAAACAAAGGAGGTACCGAAGGGTGAGCAGTAGAGTGAACAGGGAAAGTAAAGGAGTCCAACTGAGGGTACAGTAAAGAGTAACATCACAATAGAGAGTCCAGCTCAACCCAACAAGAGGAAAGAAGGTAGACTCGTCCAGACACAAGGAGCTGGAAACGGTGAGGAGATGAACTTCTCGTAGAGTCTTCGCTACCTATAGCAGGAGAGTAGACTCATCCAACCACGAGAAGCTAGACACGGAAAGCACGTGGCATACCCCACACGTCTTCGCCTCTCCTGGAAGGAGAGTATCCAAAACCCAAGGAGTGGGTACTCGTACGAGGTATATACATATATATGCTCTGCCAAGAATCCCGAATAAGCTCTTAATGGGATCTCCATCCCGTATCTCAGCCCAAGAAAATGAGTCTCCAACAGTCCCAAACATAACACCATCATCGATTCCCAGCATCCCGCCCGTCTGCCCTGAACCGCAAGCCAAGGGACTCTATCACCGCCCCTTGATACTATCTGCTTTGGGCAGCACTGACTCACCCACACGGTTTTAGATCACATCACAAGAATGTGTCTCGGTGGGGAATGTGCCCCTCGAACATGAGAGTTCTAGGGAAATTCAAACCACACCTCGTCACTGCCCTACAGTCGATAGGTCTCCTCAAAGCCAAGTTGTTCCATCACCGACCCGTACAACCAAGGGTCCCGCTCTGGTGGTCACAGAGGAAATCCACAGAGTATCTTAGTAGTAAAGACTGTGTCTGGAATGCCAACAGGTGTCCCACTGCCCAGCCCTGCTGGAGAGTAATTCATAACCAGATATCGGGTGACCCACTGCCCAGCCCTACAGAGGGTAAACCCTAATATATCATCAGGAGACCCACTGCCCAGCCCCGCTGGAGGTTAAACCATAAGACATCATCCGGGGACCCATTGCCCAGCCCCGCTGGAGGGTAGACCATAACACATCATCTGGCGATCCACTTCCCAGCCCCGCTGGAGGGTAGACCTAGAATAGGTTGACAGGAAACCCACTGCCTAGCCTTGCTAGAGGGTAGACCTGAAATAAGCCGACAGGCGACCCACTGCCCAGCCTTGCTAGAGGGTGGACCTGGAACTAGACGACGGGTGACCCACTACCCAGCCCTACTAGAGGGTAGACCCTAAGAGGTCGTCGGGTGACCCACTGCCCAGTCTCTACTGGAGGGTAGACCCTAATAGCGTCGGGTGACCCACTGCCCAGTCTCTGTTGGAGGGTAAACCCTAGAATCCACTGAGCAACCCACTGCCCAGCCCTGCTGGAGGGTAAGCCCAAGGAAGTCGATGAGTAACCCACTGCCTTGCCCCGCTGGAGGATAAAACTCAGAACTGCTCTGTCCATCTCTACAGGAGGGTACAACACTGTCCAACCAAACACGGAGTGGGTGTCGCGCAACCACCCAACTCCAGAACAACTCTCCCAAAAGAGGTTCAGTGCCTGTTCCATCACTGGGTGTCACTATCCCTACTATCGGCCAATCCATCAAGAACCAAACTTGGGGGAGACCACTCAACCCTGCTGGTTAACTAACGAGCACAGAGCCAAGGGAAAAACTCCACCCTGCTGGTCAAACAAACACACAGAGGGATCCTCTACGTTGCGAGAGGTCATAGTACGCAAAGTAGAACACGACACGCACAGGGGGCCCACACGATGTGTGGCCCCATGTCAACCCCAACTGAGCGCACAAATGTTCTCAGGTACAAACCACACGTACCTCCAAGTGCTCTCGTATACTCCCAGAGTATACCACGTTCCAGCCCATAGGCTATCGTGCACACGACACCCAACATCAACATGAAGGTGTGACATAACAACTCCAACCTTCCACCTCATTGGTTGAGGCACAGCCAACCACATCTCATAGACTAATTATATCACTCTCCCAAGAGTGCACGATCACACGCCAAGGGTCCTCTACAAACAAGGTTGGATGAACCACCACCGAAGCACCTCTCATGCTCCATATTTAAAAAGATCACGCAAGAGGCTACACACCACCAAACGGATCACACCATTATAATCCTTGTGGAAAAACACATGAGATCGACTACTTATTCGCCTCCAACAGATATCCAATGGAAAAGTCACCAACACCGCCTCACGCCCGACACGTCGCCCCGTGATCCCGAGCCCCAGCCTCAAAAACAGTCAGGCGCATCGCACCATTGCAATCCCCTCGGGAAAACACGTCAAAAGAACTACTCACATGAGTGCAACGGATATCCGGAGAAAAAGGTGCATTCCGACGCACCGGACACGAGCGGCGCCATGTGGGACCCACATCCCGGTCCCGAAACTCAATGAACGGATCACACCGTTGCGGTCTTCTCAAAAAATCACACCAGATGGACTATTCACTTGTCCAAAACGGTCGCCCGGTGATAAAGATGGAAAAAATCACCGTCGACGCCCAAACGTCCCTCGTAGGCCCCGCACCATCGTGTCAAAATTTCAGCGGGCAGACTACGCCAATGCGATGTCCTCGGAAAAACAACCAACATCAACTGCTCGCACGCCTCGAACGGACTTCCGGTGAAAAAGTTTCTAAAAGCTGCACGCAGCTCAAAAGACGGGCTGTGGGGCCCACATCTCAACTTCGGCCTCAACGCCTGAAACCACCCTGGAAAGATCTGCCTCTGTTCCAGGGTCCCAACGCCATAGACGGAGTTTAAATCGGACATCGGACGCGTCCGCGCCGTCCAAGACAAGTTTCCCCTGGAGAATGACAAACCACTTAAAGACGCGTCGCACCTCCACGACCCCTCGTTTTGGGAATTAAAAATTCCTGAAACCATATCAAAGTGTTCCCCTCAATTCGAGGTCCGCGCATCCGCTGACATCACGCAAAATGGACGCCTGTAGCGAAAGCTACGGGCGTCGGAAATTCCAAAGGGGCGGGGGAGGGACCCCCTTGGGCCGGACCGGCCCGGTCCGGCCGGTCCACCCCGCTCGAGCCGGCCGGTCCGCCCCGCTCGAGCTGGCCCGATCCGGCCGGCTCGCTAGGACAGCGGCCCAGCCGCCTCCCCCGAGTCACCATGCCCGCGCCGTGCCGGCGGCTCTTCCACCGACCGGCCGACACGGCCGGTCGGCCTTCCACGCGGAGACCCACGTCGCGCGGGTCTCTGTCCAGCCGCGGGGTCGCACATCGCGACCCTGGCCGTCCCCTCTCGCCGGTGCCCGTGGCCGCCCCGCTGACCGGCTTCCCTTGCCGGAACCCGCAGCCGCGCCGCCTCCTGGAGACCCACCGGACCACCATTCCGCCACCGCCTGGTGATCACCGAACCACCGTGCCGCCACCGCTGGACACCCGCCGGACCACCGTGCCGTCCAGAAAACCCCAAAAACCCGCGGATCTTCGCCAAGCCACTGCGGAGGCTTCGGAGGTTGGATTTAGAATCTGAAACAAGAATTGGAAAGCTCGGATAACGTACTACGCGATCGTGGGCATCGATCGACGATCGGATAACACTTCGATGCTACAAAATGGGCTCAATAATTGCAGGAGATTAAAAACGAAACGACAAACCCCTACCTCGATGGGCGTAGCCCGATGCTTCGTGTGTGGACCGTCGGAACCGCTGCGCCTCATTGGAGGTCGCCTCGTCAGAGCTGCCTTTCCATATCTGGAGGAGAGGATAGGGTTTGGGGAAGAAGAAGGAGAAGAGGTGAGGGGATGCGTTTAAGTAGAAAATACTTAAAAGCCGCCCGATTGCCCCGAACACGAAATTTCAGCAGGGTCGGGATTAAGACTCACCTAGGCTAAAAACCGGGCTCCGAGCACAACAAAAGTCTCTAAAATTTAATCTGATACCCCGTTACAAAAGTTATAAAATTTAACGTCTGAAGCCGCTAAATTACGAAAACGCCCCTGGGGCCATTTTTCACAAATGGCCCGCGCCCGCAAAACATACACCTGTCCTAGGGTAAACAGCACATTCCAAACTCAACGGTGCCCTCAGTTTTCTCATCCGAGCTACTTTTTAGATGATACTATAGTTTCAAATCTAAACGAATTAATTAATTAATTAATTAATCTGTTTAACGTTCCAGAAGCGGGCGAGGGGTCCAAACGTCCCGCGCCGACAAGTTTTATGTCATTCCTAGGGTAAACACCCCATTCCGGACCCATCTGTACACTCAGATCTCTGATATGAAGCTCCGTTTAGGAGTTATCCCATTTATTTAGCATATCCAGTGTGAACGCACTGGAAATTTAATTCTGGCCACTCCGGGGCTCAGAATCGCTCGCCGTCTGAAGGCACTGCTCTAGAATATTATCAAGAATATTCCAAAGTCTTTCTCAGCAAAAACCGGGTTCTTACAATATATATGATATATAAATAATGAATATCATTCTGGATATAATGGACTATTGACCACATGGAAAACTTGTAATATAAGGTGTTCATTTTTGACTCAAGTACCAAATATCGACAAAACGAACATTATTAACTTAGATGATTACATAATGTTTATAACATGGTAATAAGTGATATAAAAGTAATAAAAAACTTGAAAAATGTTCTTAAGCAAGTAGAAATTAACTTTAGATTATTATTCAGGAGATTAAAGAACGATCGAGTCAAGTCGGACACGAGGTAAGGGAACTTCTTAACCAAATTTCTGTTCTTTGGGTGGATCTTCCTTTTCTTGTTTATGTCATTCTTTGATTGTGTGAGAAATGAATTTTTATGTATTTATACTTGATTTATATCTGAATATATTGAATACACATAATATATCTATTTTATTTCCAAAATGATCATTGTATGGGACTTCATCTCAATCTCCTTTCATTGAGGTATATTTGGTTTTAATACACAACTTTCTTTTATACGTTGTATAAACACCCTTGAATTTTAAAAGGGAATCTTTTTCTTTGAATCGTTTTACTAAACGAAAAAAAGTATGTTTCTTTTTAATTTAAGTGGTGAAAATGACCTTTTCTGCTGCCACGAGTATTATTTGATCTTTGGTTTCCTCAACAAGTCGTAATGTTTTTAAAAGAAAATAAATACCTTATACTCTTTCATGTATTTTTGGTATTGAAATTTTTTTTGAAAATGGATTTTCTATGTAAATATATTTAAGTGATATATTGTGAATGAAATGTGAAAATGTTTCCTTTCCTTTATATTTTATGAATGTGTTATGATTTTATATTGGTACTTGGACATTTGACAGGTGGTTACGTGATAAACCAAATGACGGGTGGTGCCGTGAATACCAGGATAGGTGGTTATGTTATAACCTCCAATGAATTTGGTATGGAAGTCGGCCGTATGGATTTTGCATTTAGTGATATTTTTTGAAGTCGACCATATGGTTAATCCATTTATGTATTTTTATGTCCCAATATACCTTTATATGTTATGTGTTATTTTTATGGGTTTTATGGTAATATTTTGGTTAAAATAGGGTAGTTAATGATATTTTATTCAGTGAAGAGTATTTACTACATCATAAAGGTGAAAAGTATTACTTATGATAAAGTATTCATGGTTTACTTGTTGTTTTGAAAAACTAACAATTTTACTTCTTTGTGTATCCCTTACTGAGATTTTTATGCTCATACCAAGTTTTTGAAATGTTTTTCATAGGACATAATTTGGAATAGTTTCAACGATGGGATCAAAGGAAATTCATGTTGTGTTAAACATGGAACTAGACATGGCTCGTTTTTTTTCAAGAGTTCATGTTTTGAAAAAAAAAATGGGCACTAGGTAGAAGTGTCTACTTTTTAATTTTTTAAAATGTAGTGGTTATGGTCTAACTCTTAAAAACCCTAAACCTGAAAATATCCTCAGTGTGAATTATTGATTTAGTTCAAGATTATGTAATTTTTTAATGCCGATTCTTATAGCGCTATCCTCTACTACCCACGCCTCTCCCGCCTCCACGTGGCCGAGTGTGTCATGTGCCCTTCGGAATCTGGATCCCATGTGTGTGGCGTGCGATGTCTCCCACGGAAGCGATGCTGCGAGCTCCTTTCTTGGTTTAGTGTTCAGATCTATCTAGTTTCGGTGACTCTTGGGTTTCGTGCTTTAGGTCCCCCTCCTCCCAGATCTGTTGAGATCTAGTGTGTTAGTTCTCTTCCAATTCTACATTGGGTTGGCTCTCCTGATGTGTAGGATCATTGACTAGGGTTTACGTGGGTAGATGCGGTGCGGGACGCACACTGGGGCTTGCACAAGAACCAGACATTCATCCTGGGACAAGTTTGTATCTACAGAAGATGTCGTAGAGTTATGCATCTGGATGGTTCAACATTTCTTTGGTTCCCTCTACCATTGCATCATGCCCCATCGTGCACGACCCCAATTTGGTTGGGTTCATTGGATTCTTTGATTCTTTGGATTATGCAGGTGGTCATGGTTATGAATGAACTTTTAGAGTGCACTTTTGTTGGTTCCTGGTGTTGATGTGTTTTGGGAGGATTTGGTTTTTGTTTAGTTTCTCTTTTGGGTGGGTCTGGATTTTTAAGTGGTTCCAAATCCCACCAGCTTATGGTTCTCATTGATTGTTCAGTTCTCACTAACCCAAAAAATGACTTTTTTGAGAAATAAAAAAAATAAGTTTCAGAAAGGCATGAGGAGAAATATAATTCAGAAGAAATTTTCATTCAAGAAGTGTTAGTTTTGTGTCTATTTGAGACATACTATATCATACTGCAAAAAGGCAAGGAGATAAATGAAAGAGGAATAGTTAGGAGTTCAAAAAAGGAGAACCTATTCATTTACTAATTGTTGTAGAAGAAATAATTTCATGGTATATTGTTTTCATTGTTCAAACTTTGGCCATAAAGAATTGTATTTTAGGCATAGGTTCTACAGGAGAAATTTATACTATGCTCAAATATGAGTCAATACTCATAAACTAGATGGTGTTTCTATTTCAAATAGGTTTTCTACTCTAGAAGAAGAATGTGAATATGAAGAACCCATGTACACAAAAGACATATGAAAGGTCATTTGTGCCCTACACTCAATCCAATAGCTCATTGAAAGAAAAGGGGAAAATTGAAAAGTCCAACATTGAAGAAGTAACCCTCAAAGCTACAAATAACAAAAAGACATGGATTCTTGATAGCGGATGTTCATCCCACATGATTGCATATTAGACGAGATATGCAATCATGTGAAATGAAATTCATGAATCTGGATGCATCATGGAAATCACATCACAAAAACATGAAATGATACATTCCTCATTAATTTCATGATCCAAATATCACCTAAAAAATCACATTATATATGTTACATCTCTAAACATCATGATCCATCATAAGATTTGTGATAACGTGCCCCAAAGTTAGTCATGTTTCCCTCATGATGACTAAGTGATCACGCAACTGATCCAGTAGATCCCGAGGAGCCTCAATGTCATACAACTAAAATTCTAGGCAAGGGTTCAATAATTTATTAATAACTAATTTTTGGTTCATCTAAATAAGATCTGAGGAAAATTAGAGTGCACAATCAGATCTTAGAAAACAAAATCTTGAAACAGTCTTCTGATCTGTTCATGATATTTATTCTTGAAGGGAGGACTTTATAAATGAATATTGTTATGAGGTATTTCTATGAGATCATGTGATGGAATAAAATTCACGATATCTAGATGTAAAGGTAATTGTATCACTGATATTCCCCTTACACACCTATTTTTAGGCCACTCTAAGGAATTCCAATGGTCACTCTAGAGACTAGCTATTTCCCAAGACACTGATTAGTGATACCCCAAAGCCTCAGGTGGTCATTTATATTCCTCAAAATTTATTTCTTTTCCCTATATAAGTCTCTATTGGGGGATATGTTTTGACACTCACCCAATTAGTGTCATAAAATCTATAATGGAAGAAATACATGAAGCTTGGGTATTATTTTCTCTACATAAAATTAGGCCAGGATGCTGAATCACATAGATCACATAACCTTTATATGGAAATTCAATCATGTGATCTTTCAAAGGTCATGTGAATGAGTAATTCACTATTCATGATCTTATTTTGATTGCATGAATCCCCTTTGGACAAGACCACATGTTATGATAATGGTTTTTTAAAAAGAACTAATGATCATGTGGATGAAAACAGCTGATTTCCTCCGATCATATGACTTGTCAACAGATGAAAACTTGAAAATAATCCAAACCCACTTAAAATAAAGCTAATGAAATGTAAAAGCCTCATATAAGGGATAGATACATTGATATTTGTGAGACATACAGATTTTATTTTCAAGACCCCATAGAGCCCCTGGTGGCATGTCCACCATATTTCTCAATAACATGTTATCTTATCACCATCATCATGTGGAGGAAATCTGAAATATCCATTCACGAATATAATTTCCCTATGGATCTAGATACAAGAAGAGGGGTTTTTCATGGAACTTATTTCACATCATTATGATATCTATTGTGGATCATGTGTCCTATCATAGACAATGATAGTTATTTTCCACAAAAAATCTCACATGAAATTGCAATATATCCAATCCTTGTAAAATAAGGAATGAAAAAAGGGAACAAGGTGGAAGCATCTCACGAAGGGAGGAAACAATGATCTCTGTGTAGATTGATTTATCTTCCCTAGTCGATCACTATTGATATTGTGAAGACCCTTAAACATGTCATCTTGATCCTATGGAGGCCCCCTTGACAAGCCTCAATAGTCTCATGAAGAACCCCATACAAGATATCTTTAATCATGTGAATTGCTTGCCAGAAGATTCCTATTCTGAAGAAGACTCCAATTATTATTGGACAGACCATGTGAAGACTCTTTGACAAGTCATTAGGTGTATTCAAAATCACTTTCATTATATATGGTCAAATAAATATGGTGATGGATAAATGTTCTCGTATTCACTAATCATCGTGTGACACCATGGATGACCCATGGTGGGATCATGAGAAGTTTGTGACACCAAAATCAATCCACTGAATCTAACTCATATTTATGAGATAAATTTTGTGCATTTCATTATATAATTGAGGTTTTGGGGCCCATAAATCCCTCCCCCTAAACACAAAATAACACACACATATTAGTGACTACTAAGTAGTGGAAAAGGAGAATACTTCTCATAAAGAAAAGTTATGTGATATCAATATTCTAATGCCATGTTAAATCTAGGGAATGAAATAAGTGATCATGCATCATGAGTATGTGCATCATGTGGTCACTCTATAGAGTATGTAAATGACTTTTGGTATGTTATATAGATTATTCGAAGGAATTCCTCTTGTTGATTGGATCATGTGAATCCTAAAATAAGATAATTAATAAAAAAATTGATGAACATGTGAAATAAAGATTAGAAAATGAATAAAAATATGGAAGGGTTATTCCAAGATAGATATTATGATCTTCATTAATTTCGAATTACATATCCAAATCTTGTAACAACACAAGGTAATGTTTACCAATTCATGAATCACCCTCCAGACATGCCATTTGAATCATGGGATTTTCCTAATACATGGTGAGAAAGTTAAGTGGTGACACCAGGTCCTACCACACGTGCCTTGAAAAGTCATCCAAGCTTTCAAGATAGATCATGTGATGTACTAAAGACATATCACCCAAATTCTACATAAATATCATGTCATTTCACACATATCTCGTAAATTCCTTTCAACATATCACCCATGTCTTTTGATGTGCACCAAGAATTTAAACCAAGTCTTTTGATCCCCTTTAGGCTTGTTATCTATTTCAAGTGACACCCTCCAGACATGTCAAACAGGTCATGAAACACCCTCCAAACATGGTAGCCTTGATCATGAAACACCCTATAGACATTTCAATATTAATCATGCGATAGAATCCCTGATATAACATACAAATAATGCACTTTTATTCATAAAATTCAACTATATCATATGATTCTATTTAGGAATGTCCTCTAGGAAACCAAGACATGAATATACACCATCATAAATATCATAAAGACAACTCAGATATATCGGTAATCAAAATAGGGCATGTGTGGCAGCCATCTTAGGACAAGATAACCTTGTCCAGTGGACACATTTTGGATTAAACCCAAAATAAACTATGATAACTTTTATTATTTTCCAAATACTATATGTAGGATCCTTCCTATGTCCCAAGATCCAATGGGAATCCACCACAAGTTTAGTTCATCCAAGTCTCTATCATTCAAACCCTTGGGACTAAACTCACCTAAGGGTTCATCTAACTACCTCATCCATCAATATATTGAGAATACAACTAAACTATGAATACTATGAATCCTATGGTGAACATGATACATATGATGCATTCCTATGGTATAAGATCTATATCAACCACCACTGATGGTCTCCACTAGAAAATAATTCTCGAATCCACATGTGATGAGACAAATAACTTTTTATCCCTTGTTTCCCACAATGAGCATGGATCATGTGGGATTATGTTTTTTCAAATATAATATCATTCAAATCCCTGATCATATAATTCACATTCTAAATATCACTATATAGTGATTCCCTAGTCTGTATGCCCCATTTAATGATATGACTGCCTCAGTGTAATGGAATCAACCTCATTGTTAGTCCCAATTGTGTTATTTAACTTTTATGAATTTGATTCTTATTATAAACAAGATAAATATGATTCTTCCCCCAGGCATGAGCTTAATGACCATTTCATATGTTCCCTCGAACATGTCCTTTATGGATGATATTAAATTGTACAACATAAATGAACTACATGGGTATTGATTCCAATAAAAAATAGGATACATATGACACATCATAAAGGTTCAATCCCTTATTCCATACATCAAACCCATCATTCGATGGAAGTAAATTCTATATTACCAAGTTATATTTCATCAAAATATAAGAACATACCCTTTATTAAAAAACAATTAAATAGATTATGAACCATCGATACATACAGATTGTCTAATTAATATAACCCCATCCACACGTGGATAGATTCAACACATGATCAATTTTCTTGGTATCCACTTCAATATTAGGATTAGGATGAAATTCATGGAAATATCTAAAATAAATAATAGAGTCCCATTGTGGGAAACAATTCCCCCAAAAAGGTTGTCATGAGCCCGGCCTCCCATTCTACTGAGTAATGGGATTTCCTAAGTGTCGTTGGGTATTAAACCCCAAATGAACACATCCCTTTAGAAAGTAGGAATGTGTCTAGTTAAGGATGTGGGTACCATTGGTAAATTTCGATGAAATATTAAAATGATGAACTCAATATGGAATCATTCATATATGACACCCCCTTGAATAGTTAAATGTGATAGATTTACCGGATCTCGTTGAACCGTTTCATTACCATTATTCGTCACGTTTCTTGGAAATACTTTTTTCACAAGATATCACTACATGAATCATCTTAGGTTCTGTGGAAATACCTTTTTGATATCACATAATACATGAATATAAAATATAGGATTCATATCTAGCATTTTAACATTATAGAATTTATTCTATATTCATTCAATGATCCCAAAAAAATTATAGGTGGCCCTCATGATCCTCCTTCCTCTTGGAGTAAACCAAATTGAAACCATGAACACCTTAAAAAAATTCAAGACACTAGTGAAATAAATTGTTCATCAATACCATTAATTATACTAGATAATTAGTAAGGACATGTTGTATGATAATATACACATAGTGATCAAACCTGCTACAAATAGTAGCCTTAGGAACATTTTTTTCCTCACACTAAACCGGTTGTATCTTAATGTAAGGTAAATCATTGAAAAAAATAATTATTGCCTAAGTAATTCATATAGATCATTGATCTAATATAATTCATAAAAATAATTTATGGTCTCCTATTTGATAATTTCTTAAGCCAGTAAATATCAGAGACTTTGATTCAGCTTCTTTACAATGAAAACTAGTGTTGCTTATGGTAACATGCTAGGATAAATAAAAACATTACTCATAAGATCATCAAATTACTTCATCAATTTCATTATCATATAGTAATATATCTGATAATATAGTAAGAAAATGGTCATTGTCCAGGGGATATGATCAATAGATAACTTCTCCTCCCAATCAAGTGTAAACTAAGATAAATCATTAGGGAAACCTTCGTGATGCTTATCCAACATCCAATGATTTGACCTTCTCAAATCCCATCAATAGTATGTAAAATTAGTCATGATATCAGACATAAAATTGTTCCAAAATATGTTTAATAGTTTCTTTCCTAAATGATCATAGATATCACTCACCATGGCATAAGTTAATTTTTCAATCAAGAGTACGCAACAAAACATTCGGATGATAATAGTCAATATGAGCTATAGATCTTGTCATCTCTTCTATACTAAGGAAGATATTATAGATATCTAAATTATGAACTATAAAATAAAAAATTGTATCAATATCAACAATCATCACATGGAATTGAGAACACTTGAAGCTCTATTTTTTTCCCAAAGGAGTAGAAATATCCGTCACATAATGTAACAATTCAAATTGTAGCCCAAATTCAGTTAACCAATTTTGATGACATGAATGAATGTAATGTACCTATTCCAGATAAATACAATTCCATTGAAGATTATATTATCATCATACCTCAAATAGTAATTGGATTGAAATCGTATTTCATATGTATATTCTCTATTATATATAAGAGAACTGATATGGGTCCACTATGAGACTTCTTTGGTGGATAAGAATTCCCCTTTATCTAAATTCACACTAATCTTCTTATTCGATGAGTTCTGGATTCATTATATACATATAATTTCACCAATTATCTTCAAGTATAAGAAGGCTCGAAGTTACTACTGTTTAGAGGTTTCCAGTAAAATCACTGAAAAAACATTAGCTTCCCATATGAATTTAACTTATTTATAGAATTATAAATATTTAGTATAATGTGACCTAATATCCTCTAATATAAGATAAATAATGTCTTATTACTCAAAGTAATCATAGGATTGGAATCATATTAGAGGTGTAAAATCCTAAAAATACCTTATTGGGAGTCACCACAAATCATATTTTGACTAAATGACAATCTTTAACAACTGCCTATAGATTATTGTAAACACACATCATGATTATCCATCTTATATACTTCTTTGAAATCATTGCCTAATTAATCACTTCATCATATGATAGAAGAATAAAAAATAAATAATTCTTTATATTACCTCTATTCTCAAACTTTTTATCCTTCACATGATAATTTATGAAAATTTTAGTGGAAAATTTGACTAATTTAGAAAACCATGTAGCATATTCTATCACAAAGGACTATCTTGATCTCTATTCAATAACTATATTGCGTTAAAAACCATCAATTTCTCAAGTAAAACTATTAGTTTAACATATCATTAAACATGGATGAAGTGAGTTCTTCATAGTTCTTGGACTATATGATGGATTTTCATCCTTTACAGATCGATCCCATTAGTACACAAGTTGAGAAACAAACATTATATTTTCAAGGGGTGGGAAGAAAAACCAATATACACTAAATTATAACAATTAATAATTTATGATACTGAGACACTTGGTCTCTATGGAATATGGGTAGGTTATTCATAGTAAATTCTTATGAATAATTATAATGCCCTAAAACCTTTTTTCATGTAATGATAATAATATGGTTTTATCTTATTTATTTTGTAATATGAATGAAACATAAAAAATGGACACACAGATTTTTTTAATAAGACACTGAAGTGTTTACAATACAAAAAGATCAAAATATAACATACTACCTAAAAATACCTTTTAAAATCCCTATCTAAAATTACTAGGAGACCACCCAAAACAACAAGAACACCAACAAGGTAATTTGGGTCCTTAGGATCCGTCATAATGAACATTATTATGGAAAAAGCCACTACGGCCACACTAAGAACCAATGGAATGACGCGAACCATATTCTTCATATTTATTGCATATTGGAAGACCCAAATGTTTGGTTTTATAGGATATCTACCCAACCATTACCCCTTGGGTAATCATTGGAGATGTATGTGACCGTTGAGTTCTAATGGCTATAATTATAATCGTTTGTCTCTTTGGTGGTTTAATAAAAAATATTTAATGTAGTTTTTCAAAACATTATGTTATGAAAATGTAACAAAACTTCTTAACATGAGTTTTTATTGGAAAATGATTTATGATTTACACTTTGGTAATTTTAATGAGAGGAGGATTTCAAAAATATTACAAATATTTTAAACATCTTGTAAATGTACTACTTCATGAAACATAAAACCAAACTATGTTTTGTATTTCTTTAATACTGTTATAAAAGTTTTCATGTGGATATATTAAATTTCAATTTATAAATTTGTTTTTTAAAACTATGGTTTTTATAAATAATTTTAGTGAATACAAATTATAATTTAAATTTGATCATTTAATCTTTAAATCTTAAAATAAAAAGTCATGTTTTATATAGTTTTAGTTATTATCAATATAGTTAGAATGAATGTATTATTTTTCTTAAGGCATAGTAAATTTTAATGTCGGATTTTATAAAAAATAATCCCATTAGGGCCATCCCTTAAGCCCGGCTACGGGAGGCATCTCATGCTAGGTGGCTGACCCTAGCCCTCATCCTCAACTCAGATTGGCGCGAGTGTGGGAATAGACTCCCCAAGGGACACCAGAGCGCATGAAGGATCAGAGTGCACCACTGTGGGCATAAGGCCATGACGAGGAAAGGCTAGGAAAAGGGCTGCATGTGGTGGGGACCTATGTGTAAGGACCCCTTGTGTGTGTGTTGTGTTTTTTTCATAGCAGATGTTCAGAGTCTCGGGATTATAAATAGTGACAAAACCTCTCACCATTTCGATGTGGGGTGGAAAAAATCACCTGGGATCAAATCCAGACTATTGGATTGCGTCACGCGTGATCTAAGCCATCTATTTTTATCCAACGCTCAACCCTTAGCAACCACGAGATACCTATGCGTTTTCGTACACCATTCAATCTGACATAGATCTAATCTCAGTCGCCTGAGATTTTTAAAACACCTCATTGAAATAGAGCCATCCGATCAAGCTGTGGATCTAATCCGAGAAGAATATTCTTTTAAATCTATCGGATGAACCTCAACTATCAGATGGAGGCCCGATCAAATCCTAGTCGTCCATTTAATCTCTGGGTTTTCTCTTCCCATGACATCTTCTTCTTCACGTGTGCAGCACCAGTAACCCCTACTACCAATTTGAACCTTTTTTCTTCACCCATGAAAACCAGTGGACCCTCCTTTCCCTCCTTTTCTACAATGTCTTCCCCCATCTATTTAATGTATCAGTTAGACATCAGTTTCCCTAAAACAACATTAATTTTCTCATCTTTATTTTATACATAGTACAACATATAAGAAACCTAGTTGCACCCCTAAGAATACCTCAGATTTCTCTTCTACCTCCAGCACCTTATTTAATAACCATCGAGCTCTTCCAAAGCCCCCTCCTCCTCCACGAGCTAAGGTATGGGTTTTAAATTTTACTTGTCTTGTTATTTTTGAGAGAATATACATATATATATGCTCCTAAAAATATATTTATAACTTTCCAGTTTGGTTTAAAATTTCTTATGTGCCGAACCTAGGCCTTTTGGTTTTCGAGTTCAAGTAATATAATGGATCTAAGAGTTCAATTACATTTTGTCTCCCTTGTGCAATAATATGTTTATACACTTCATATTCTTGGTTTATGAAAATATATATGTTTACTCATATATATATATAGGTACACATCCTTGAGGTTTAGTTAAAACCCACAAATAGACGACCTAAATTGTTCTGTATTTAATTCCGGGGGGTTTTGTGAACATAAGAGTGCATTTTTTACATGAAAAATATAATAATGTACTTTATATATATATATGTGTTATATTTTTTGTATATTCGGTTATTAATATATAAATTCATGAATGATCATAGGGTTTTGGGTGGAATCCCTCAAACACTCGTCCCTAGATTTTACAGATTTTGAGTTATGCAATATTTTATACTTGAAGGAATATTTTCCCTCCTCATGCAATGTTTATATCCGATTATATATGTACACATATTTTTATATATAACCATACGGTTTAAAATGATCTTCTATGATGTTTCGGTTTCAAGTCCCCTACACTTTTTGTTTCAAAAATGAGGTTGAATTTTGTTTTAAACATAAGGAATTATATTTTCTTATATGTTTATATAACGTATACATGGACTTATATAATTGTATAGTATGTATAACACACCTTCTGGACCAGTTTAAACTCCCTAAAAATTAGACTTCAAATATTCAATAGACATTTTAATAGACTTGTTTGTGTCTTTTGATTTTTGGTGTAAGACCCCTAGGTATACCTGATTATTCACATAAGATATATGTGTGATTGAGGTACACACATTAATAAATTTTATTTTAAATAAACAATTAAAACCTTATTTTTATTATTTGGGAACATCAGTTAATTAATGCGACTAAATAATCATAGTCATATAGGTGTCATGGATTTTTTGGTTTATTGTCTTTTATACGTGATATGTTTTCAGATTTGTGAAAATATTGGTGTACCCATAAACATTGTTCCTTAATTTTATTTATAATTTTCCAAGGTTTGAAAAGGAAATATGAAACATGTGTTTTCAAAATTTATTTAATAATTACTACTCTACATATACCCTATTATATAAAACATTTATACAACCCCTCACCCCTAAGTGTGGATATTCCAAATACTATACTTTTGTTGTTTTTAGATCATGAGTATTATATTTGGGGTGTGAAACTCTATATTCACATGTACGAGTCACTAATTCTCTTTCATGGTATTTGTTATGGTTGGGATACATTCTTTCTATTTTTGACATTATAATGGATTCAATAAACGCATATTAGCAATAAATGTTGGAGAATATTCAAGCATTAAACCCGACATGAAATGCTTGGTTTGTCTTTAAGTAATTATGCATCCAGAATAAATTCCAATATGAATTATAATTAATATGATTTTACAATTTTTAAGGTTACTATTGCATTTTACAAAACTAGTATTTCATCTATTACCATGGTTGTCATCACATATTCCATAATCTGATTACTATATTCACCATTCAATGAAAATGCCTTGTAGTTGATAGTTTTGTTATTAATCTCTTCTGGTATGACTCACTTATATATATTTAAATGTTAAAGGATGAAATTTAACTACTAGGAACAAATATGGAATAAATTAAATTATTCAAGGTTGTATGGGACATATTGAATAATATTAAATTTTAAATTAAATTATTCAATGTGGTATTGGACACTTTCAATAATGTGAAATAAGGTAACAGGAAATATGTGAAATTTAAAATGGTAAGTAATAAGTAATTTAATAAATCTGAGTGGTATGTGCACTATTATTTAGAGAGATTAGGAATGAATAGGACTTAGTATGTAACGGGTGGGGCATGTTGTATACCCTCGATGCATCGATAGGTCTCATAAGACAAACTACGGTCTTGGCACAAGGCCTTGAAAAAATGATTATTTATGGTCCTGGTACAAGGCCTAAACAGTATGGTTATGATGTCCAATATATGCACTTTCCTCATTATGGCTATGAAATTTAATTAACCAGAATAATATTCGACTAGTATAATATTCTTGGTTAAAGAGATTATGTACATGAAAATCATAAGATGTAATAATTATGGATATGAAATTTAATTAACTAGAATAATATTAGACTAGTAGAATATTATTGGTTAAAGAGCATATGTATATGAAAATTAGAAGAAGTAAAAGTTATGGCAATGTATTTATGTTCTACTCAACGTCTTTAGCCAGTGTATGTTTCTCTTGGAATTTAAGTTTTTATTTAAGCGCAACTCAGATCATGTAAGACTATTAGTAATTAATTTTTCACTTTCATTTTCACATGTAATGTATTTTACTTATTACCCCGTAAGATCTTGCCTATAATTGAATCTTGTTACCTTTTTAACTCCGTTAGTATTCTTCAAATTGTTCTATTTTAATGGATATGTTATGACTCATGTGTTATATAATTTCTTAAGAAATGTTTTATAAATATATTAAAATGATGATTTTCAATGTTTTAATTTGTTTATTATGTTTTAAAACCCCTTATTGGGCATTCTTATGATCACCCTACATTTCTGATTAAAAATTTTAGGTATAAGTTTTTAGCTAAATAATCTTGACAGAAGTGCTTGGTTTCCTAGAACCTGAACTGAATTTGATCATTTGTATGGTACATAATGTGTAATTTTTCAAAGCATGTTCTTGTTAAAAATTTATCATCTTGTTTTCAATCCACCATCTCTAGGTATGTTGGGGTCTGGTCCTCACAGTTGGTATCATAGGATTGGGTTTAGATAACTCCGCAAAACAAGATGTAAAAAAATTTACTTATGTAGTATGGTATTTTCTTAATTTCCATATGGAAAATGAGAACACCAGTCTTTTGTCTCTTCCTATTGAGGCCTTAGAAATGATAATTTTTTGTAGCCCATCATGAAAACTTTATAAACTATCCCCATATTCGTATGATATACAAACACCTCTATGATGTGTCCAACTCTCACCGAGTACTTCAACTCCACCGACGAGTGGGTTTGGACAATATTTTTATGATCCAAACCTAATTTCCATCTTATGAACATAGTGGGAAATACTTTTATAGAATTTTTAGATGCTTCACCGTAGTGGAAGGCATCTCATCTCTCATGGCCTGCAAAGAAGCTGCCATAGCGAGATACCTCCTCTCAACATATACGTACCAAGTCATATACTATGGTCATTTTGGTCAAGTGATGGACTTTGAAATTATTGAATTTGAAGCCTCCCATTCCATGTACAGACATAAAGTACATACTGATGTGTCTCAGCTATACACCCCTCATGTCAGACTCTGGAGATACCACAAGTTCTCCCCCAAGATTAACCCAGACTGCTCAGGTTTCATTTGGTTCAGGTAGATTAAGAGTTTTGAACTTGTTTTGGGGATTTGTGTATTTGGGAACTTAGGAAACCATGAGTCTGGGGTGTTATGTACTAGTTTTTTATGAAAATATAATTTATTGTATCTTCCTATTTCTACCTTTTTTGTGTTTTTGTATCACTAATTGGAATTTTATAAATTTTTCAAATGGAAGGAAAAACACACATCTTAACATATCCTAATGAGGTACTAGAGTCCATTATGGTCAAAACATGTTCATAAGAGTGCCTTCCCTTTGTAAACCTTCGGATAACATGCAAATATCTTTACAGGATATCAAACAGTATGGACTTTCTCAATTCCTTTCAAGAGAATTCTTACATCTACCACCATATAAAAAATTCTAAACTTACTGAGTACAAATGAAGTGAAAAGTACCAAGAATGTATTTTCCTATGATTTACACAATACAGAAACATCACGGACAGGGTAAGGTTTCAAGAGGTATCCTTGAAAGGGGACCTACGTGCCACCTATATGTACCAGATTCTAAGTATTAGTTTGTATGACCATGTTGATGTCATTGACATTCTCAGAAGGGATACGGTTCGATGACTCCTTAGATATTTTTTCCATTCATACATCTCTGAGCTCTATACCATTCAAGCATCCCTTTGAAAGCTTGAGTGTTTGTAGCATGAGTCCATCCCATACTGTCTGAGGTGTGTTTGTTCTAGGGAAGCATAAGAGTTGAAAACCAACTTGGGTATTCATCTAGCCTTACTTGAGGATCCTCCACGATGGAGGATGTGGTAAATAATGTCAAGGAGTCTTCATTATATTGGTTGTATGAAATGAATTGTGAGGGCACAATTACTGTTGAGGGGGAGATAATGTAACACCTGAAAACTTTTCCTCATGTGATGATAATAATATGCTTTTATTTTATTTCTTTTTCAATTTGAATGGAACATACTAATTGAACACATGGCTTTTTATTTAAATAAGACACTGAAGTATTTACAATACACCATGACCACAATAATCCGTACTACCCAAAAATACATATTAAAATCCCAATCAAAATTACTGGGAGACCACCCAAAATAACGAGAACCCTAAGAAGATATTATGGGTCCTTAAGATCCCACGTAATAAACATTGGTATGGCCAAATCCATTACATCCACACTAATCACCAATGGAATGACGTGAAACATCTTCTTCATTTTATTGAGTATTTGAACACCAAAATGTTTGGTTTTATAGGAGAACTACCCAGCCGTTAACCCTTGGGTAACCATTTTATATGTATGTTATAGTTGATTTCTAGCCGCTATAATTATATCTATTGGTATCTTCAGTGGTTTAATAAAAAATATCTGTTGTAGTATTACAAAGAATTTATGTTATGAAAATGTAACAAAACCTCTTAATATGAGTTTTTAATAGACAAATATTTATTATTTACACTTAGGTAATTTTAATGAGATGAGGATTTAAAATGTATTACAAATATTATAAATATATTTTAAATGTTCTCCTTCTTGAAACATAAAACCAAACTATGTTTTGTATTTCTATAATACTGATATAAAAGATTTCTTGTGGATATATTAAATTTCAATTTATTAATTTGTATTTTAAAACTATGGTGTTTATAAATAATTTCAGTAAGGACAAAGTATAATTTTAATTGAAAACATTATTATTTCAATTTTTAAGTAAAAATTAATGTTTTATTAAATTTGAGTTATTCTCTATATAGTTAGAATTAATGTTTTAATTTTCTTATAACATAGTAATTTGAATGTCGAATTTTATAAAAAATAATCCCTTTAGGGAAAAACCTAAAGCTAGGCTGAGGGAGGTAGCTCACACAAGGTGGCTAATCCTAGACCTTATCCTAAACTTAGGCCAACTCAAGCATTGGCATAGTTTCCCTACGGTACACAAGAGGGAATAAAGGATCAAAGTGTGCCACTGTGGGGACGAGGCCACGACGAGGCTTGAGTAGGCCAAGGCCTACGGGGGGTGGGGGCCATGTTTAAGGCCCCCTGGTGTGTGTGTCGTGTTTTTTTCCTGAGCTGATGTTCGGAGTCTCAGGCTTATAAAGAGCCGAAAAACCTCTCACTATTTCGATGTGGACAGAAAAAATATCATGGGATCAAATCTAGACTGTTGGATCACATCACGCGTTTTCAGGGCTGTCGATTTTGATCCAGCACTCGACCCTCAGCAACTATAGGATACCATTGTTTCTTCTTAATTTTTTCAATCTAATGCGGATCTAATCTTAGTCATCCAAGATTTTTAAAACACCCCATTGAACCAGACACATCCAATCAAGCCTTCGATCTAATCCAAGCTGCCAATTATTTTAAATCTCATGGATGAGCCTCAACTATCAGATGGAGGCCAGAATAGATCCTGGACGTCCATTCAATCATTAGTTTTTCTCTTCTCATGGAGTCTCCTCCTTCTTCTTTGTGTGCACTACACCAATAACCCCTACTAACTATTTGAACCATTTTTCTTCACCCATGACAACCAGTGGACCCTCATTTCCATCCATTTCCACAAAGTCTTCCCCCGACCATTTAATTTACCAGATAGACATCAGTTTCCCAATGGAAGCATTAAATTTCTCATCTTTATTTTATACATAGTATAGCATATAAGCAACCCAGTGTCACCCCAAGGAATCCCTTGGCATTCTCTTCAACCTCCAGCACCTTCTTCGAGAATCTCTGAGCTCTTCTCGAGCCCCCTCATTCTCTACAAGCTAAGGTAAGGGTTTTAAATTTTCCTTATCTTATTTCTTTAGATAATATACATATATATTCTCATAAATGTATATTTATAACTTTTCACTTTGGTTTAAATTTTTGTTTGGTTCTAAACCTAGGCCTTTGGGTTTTCGAGTTCAAGTGATATAATGGATGTAATAGTCCAATTACAATTTGTCTCCCTTGCGCAATAATTTTTTTTTACACTTTATATACTCGGTCTAGTAAAATATATATGATTACTCATATATATAGGTATACATCCTTGAGGTTTATTTGAAAACCACAAATACCCAACCCAAATCATTCTTTAATGGAGTCTGGGGGGTTTTGTGAACATAAGAGTGTATTTTATACATGAAAAACTTAACATTTTACTTTATATATATATATATACTATTTTGGGTATATTCTGTTATGAATATATAAATGCATGTATGATCATATGTTTTTGGGTGGAAATCCTCAAACACCCGACCCTAGGTTTTATGTATTTTGAGTTATTCACTCTTTTAAACATGAAGGAATATTTTCTCTCATCATGAAATGTTTATATCTGATTATATATGTACACATATTTTTTTATATAACCATATGATTTTAAAAAAACCTCTATGATATTTTGGTTTCATGTCCCCTACACTTTGAGTTTAAAAAATGAGGTTGAATTTTGTTTTAAACATATAAATTATATTTTCATATATGTTTATATATCATATACATGAACATATATAATTGTGTAGAATGTATAATCCACCTTATGGGCCAGTTTAAAGTCCCTAAAAATTAGACATCAAAGATTATATTTACATTTGGATAAACATGTATGTGTCATTTGATTTTGGTGTAAGACCCCTAAGTATACCTGATTATTCACATAAGTTATATGTGTCATCGAGGTATACACTTTTATAATTTTTTTTAATAAATAATACTTTAAAATATTATTTTTATGATTTGGGATCTTTAGTTAATTAATGTGACTAAAATATCAAATTCATATGGGTTTCATGGATTTTTGCGTTTAACCTCTTTTATAAATGATATGTTTTCGAATTTGTGAAAATATGGGTGTACACATAAACTTTGATCCTTAATTTTATTTAGAATTTTCCAAGGTTTTCAAAGGAAATGTTAAAAATGTGTTTTCAAAATATATTTAGTCTTCACTAATATTTATATATACCCAAATTTATAAATAAATTTACACAAACCCTCATCCCAAAGTGTGGATTTTCCAATTACTATGCTTTTTTTGTGTTTCGTTCATGAGTATTATATTTGGGGTTTGTAACTTCTATATTCACATGTATGAGTAACTTGTTTTCTTACATAGTATTGGTTATGGTTGGGATATATGATTTCTAATATTGACATTGTAATGTGTTCTCCAAAATAATATTAGCAATAAATGTTTGAGCATCTTCAAGCTTGAAACCCCAAATGAAATGCTTGGTTTTTCTTTAAGTAATTAAGTATCCCGCAGAAATTATAATATGAATTATGATTAATAATATTTTCGAATTATAAGGTTACTATTACAAGGTACAAAACTAGTATTTCATTTAGTACCATGGTTGTCATCACATATTCCATGGTCTGCTTACTATATTCACCATTCAATGACAAAGACATGTAGTTGATATTTTTGTTATTAATATCTTCTTTCATGACACACTTATATATATATAAATGTTAAAGAATGAAATTTAATTACTATGACCAAATATGGAATAAATAAAATTATTCAAGGTGGTATGGGACACTTTGAATAATATGAAATGTAAAATTAAATTATTCAAGGTGGTATGGGACACTTTGGATAATGTGAAATATGCTAAAAGGAAATATGTGACATTTAAAATGGTAAATAATTAGTAATTTACTAAATAAGAGTAGTATGTGCACTATGATTTAGAGAGATGAGAAATCAATTCGTCTTAGTATGTGATGGGTGGGGGCCACTATATCCCCTCGAAGCATCGGTGGGTCTCATGAGACAAAATACGGTCTTGGAACAAGGCCTTGACAAAATGATTATTTATTGTCCTGGCACGATGCCTAGACAGTATGGTTATGATGTCCCTCATATGCAATTTCCTCATTATGGATATTAATTTTAATTAACCATAAGAATATTTCACTTGTATAATATTCTTTTTTAAAGATCTTATGTACATGAAAATCAGAAGAAGTAAAAATTGTGGCTATGAAATTTAATTAACCAGAAGAATATTCTACTATTAGAATATTCTTGGTTAAAGAGCTTATGTAAATTAGAATTATAAGAAGAAAAATTTATGGAACTATATTTATGTAGTAATCAAAGTCTTTATCAAGTTATTGTTTCCCATGGAATTGATGTTTTTATTTAAGCAAAACTCTGGTCATGTAATACTCTTATTAATTAATTTTTTACGTACATTTTCACATGAAATGTCTTTTACTTTTTACCCTATAAGAGCATGCCTATAATTCAACCATGTTTCCATTTTAACTCTGTTAGTATTATTTTAATTGTGCTCTTTTAATGTTTAGGTTATGATTCATGTGTTATAGCATCTCTTAAGATATGTTTTTTAGAAAATTTTAAAATAATGATTTTCGAAGTTGTAATTAGTTTATTATGTTTTAAAACCCCGTACTGGGCATTTGTATGCTCACCATATGTTTCTGAATAAAATTTTCAGGTATCATTTTTCAACTGAATAATATTTATAGAAGTTCCTAGTTTCCCATAACGTGAACCAAATTCGATCATATGTATGGGAGGTGATGTGAAATTTAGTAGTGCATGTTTTCATTAAAAATTACACATCATGTTATGAAGGAACCGTCTCCAGGTATTCTGGGGTTAGGTCTTTAAAATAAACCTCCACTCAAGATTCCACCCACCCTCCTTATTGGACTAGATATTGAATAGTTGAAATATCCAACTCAATGAAAATAGGTTTTGTATGAGGTTTTGAAAATAGAATTTTTGTTACAACTAAAAATATACTTGTTCGTGATTTATTTTGGGGAGGAATTATCTATAAAGGATTAGATGCACAAATCAATAAATATATATATATATAATAATAATAATTGGTAAAATATAATAGTTCACTAAAAATATCATAAAAAAAATTATGACCATTGAAATCTAAAATACCGATGTTGGGAAAATATTAAAATTTTCAACATTTTATCTTTACAAATAATATGATCTCCTGGTTTGGGAGTCCATGTGAGTGACCCTATGTATTTTTATTGATCAAGTCATAAATTTTATTCATGATTTTATAGATCATGTGACAAAACCATGCACCTCTATCGACCTTACCATTTATATAAGAAATGTTTTTTGAAATAACTCATAAAATTCCCCTAACATTTCTGCCCAAAGTAAATCACATTAAATCTTAAAAATACAATACAGAAATATCAACCTAAAAATATAATTATTTACCACCAATGGTAACTCAAGGATCATTGTAAAAATGTATTATCCAAAACTACCTCATTCATACCTCTCAAGCTCCAATGATCCTATCACTTTTAAAAAAAACATCTACAAATAACAAGAGGTCATTGAAACTATTTTTTTAACAAACCAGCACACCAAACTGATCAAAGAAAATTCTCATTCCCCATGGGATGGTGAAAATTGTTGTGGATACAAAATATAACCACTGAAAATGATTTCACTATAAAAATATAATAAACCATTAAAAATTCCATTTATGAATCCAAATTGATTTAACCATGTTTTTTTTCATCGAAACGATAAATAATTAATAATTATAATTAAAAAAATTCAACTTGGAAAAATATTATAAAAATAACCAACATCCAACAACCCCATTATAAACTGAACGAAATTGATAAATGAATAAAATATTTATACAATATCATAAAATTATATTATATTCAATTGTGTATGATACATAAACATCCCAAAATAAATTTTCATTTGAGTATTCCAAAAATAAATTAAACATTACAACTCCTTATAAATTGTGGTCCTCAAAAAACATCACCCTACATTATCAAAGATTATGGTAAAAAAATGATTCACAAAATTTTGGTGGATCCTTTCCCTTTACCAACATTATACAATACAAAGTCCACATACCCCCCTTGGGTGTAAGTAGGGTGTGAGGAAATACCCTAATAAGTATAATAACAAAGGTATTTATAGAATAATAGTTTTTGTTTTCTATTAGTATTTATGAATAAGATATTAATTTTATTTTGAATGGGATGCTTTTTACGATATTATACCCAACACGCAACAACGAGTTTCTCTGAAATCTTACATTTCACACAAAATTGAGTTATTCTAAAAAAATAAAACAAAAATAATATTATTAATTTAAATGTTAGTTAATTACTAGCCATTGGAATGACAGGAATGAATAGTATCAACTGAAATTTTAAAAATGGTTTACACATGTTTAAATAATGATTCATTAATTACCATATTTTTTATAAATAGAAGTAAAACACCATTTGACTACAAATGATGTGTTTTTATGAATACCTATTTAAAAAGATAATAATTGTTTTTATAAAATCATATCACTCTTTATGGATTTTTATTTAATGTAAAATATATTTCATATATTCAATTTTATGTTTTAAATTAGTCTAATATTTTTTTTACATATGATATATCAACAAATTAAATTATTTTTATTAAAGAAATATTTATCTAAAAATGTTGTTTTTCAGAGATTTAATAGAAAACAATTTTTAAATTTAGTTTTTTTAACATTTATATGTTTTATTTGAAAAAATAAAAATTTTATTTAGAATCAGGATAAGGAAATTTTCTTTGGATTAATTTTTTAAATTTTTCTGATAACTATCATGTTTTGATGAATAATAACAATACGCTAGATTTTAAATGAAAGAAAAAATCCATTGACATAATTTATATGGTTAAATCATATTATTTAATGGTTTTAAAGTATAAATGGAATATATTTTTTTCATTTAATCCATAATTTTTCAATGGAATTAATTTCACTTTGAAATTGGATATAAACACATGTAATCCTTTTGATTGTTATTACTTCTTAAAAACCTCTTTTTTTGGTTTTAACAATAGGAATTAATTTTAAATTAATTACTTCAACTTCTGTGATTTGAATTTTGAAAAATGGACTCCTTATTTGGAATCAAAAGGTCTGTGTTTTTTTAATAGGAACCTTTTATTTTTGGAAATTATGAATAGTAACCTCAGTAATTATTTTATTATCTATGATTAAAGGGTAAATCTGATAAATAAAGAGAAAAATAATAATTTAACATCATAAAACTACCCTAAAATGTGTCTTAATACTATTTTATGATATATTTACGACCATGGTCATACATTTGTTGATTTTGTGACACCATGGAGCCACATGCATGTGAAAATGACATTATATAAGAATTAATTTAATGTAAATAGAAATATAACATAAAGATGTATCTTTTACTAAAAAAATATTAATATGGGGGTTTATAAATGATATATTTGACTATAAATAGTAATTATATAGATAAAAAATTCCATAAATCAAAGTTATTTATTTATAATTTTTAGACATTAAATAAATAAATTTAATTATGACACAATGCTGATGTAGTGATTAATTCATTAATAGAGGATTCAAATAAATGATATTATAAATATTAAAATAAACGTAATTTTATTAATTTGACACCATAAAATATTTTTATGGATTCTAATGAAATATTATAATTAATTAAATTACTTGGGTTCAAATGAATCAGGTTGTTATGAATTTTCATAAAAAGTCAAGTATAAATAGTTTGTAGAACTGATATAATTCATAACATAAAGAATAAATTAGTTTACCAAATGATATTAAATTCCTAAAAATATATGATTGGGTAAAATGGTTAATAAAATTCCAAATATTTCATAAATGACTTATTGTGGTTATTTTGACATGATATGGTAATTACATTAACCCACAATGTGTAAACAACATGATATCACTATTAGATTAAAAAGGGTTATATAAGAGGTAAACCAAAATGATAAGGATAAAAAAATTAAAAACATTAAAAAAAATTATTGTATGATAGGTATTGGAACCATAATTATCTTATATTTTAATTAAATGAGTTTTTGAAAATTTTTTATCTAAATATAATTTTTAATAAATTAATATTTCAAGACTTTCTTAAAGTGACCCTCCTCCCTCTTATAAAAGTCCAAAACCTCTACCCACATAACTCAAACCTCTCAAGCCCATTGGATCATCAAAATCCTTCCCAAATAATCTCTCAGCATCCCTCCCTTCTTCTTATAAGTCTTTAATTGCGGAGAAGGAAATTCAAGAAAGCCTTTTGGCTCAAATCAAAAAAAGTTACGCGATGTCGAGGGAATGACTTCTCTCAAGTTCTTTTCGTTAATTTTCCTTATCCAATCCCTATGCTCGTATTATTAATTGATTACATTAGAACACCAGTATCCTTAATATAGTAATATTTTTTTATGATACATATTCAAACACACTTATACACACCTCCATCTAATGGATATAAATAAATTGTTTCTGTGTATGGAAAACTACTACCTTACGAAACGATGATTGTTCAATTTTTTCTTACCACCCCCCATGGTAGAAATTATGATGTCACTGTATTTATATATTATATATATTATATGTTTATTTTCTCTATTTTTTTTATTTTCTTTATTTATTTCATACCTTTATGCATTCTATAGTGAGTAAATATGATAATTTCATTTGAGAAAGTGCGCACTACCGCACCCTCAAAGTGATATGAATCATTCATTCCATACATGGAATGTATAAAGGATTTATTTAATGAACTTATGTAACATATATAACATATATATTATATTGGAATTATAATATACCTATGTATAATTTATTTTTCATTCCTTTAACATGACAATGAAATAAAAGTACTGTTCAGGTGTACGTACGACCTACCATCTCCAAGAACGGTGCATTTTATTTCTTATCTCAAAATTTTTCTTACTGTTATAAATACATATATATATATATACTGGATATATATATGATATTTAAATCATTAATACTAGTTTGGAGATATTTTAGTTTTGACCAAATGGGAAATTTGTAATTATAACTAGTTCATTTTCAACTTAGGAGTCGAATATCAACAAAAATGACTGATATAAACATGAATACTTATATGATTGTTATAAAAATTTTATAAGTGATATAAAAGGAATAATAAACATGAAAAGGTTTCTTAATAAATGATAGATTAACTTATTTTTATTATTCAAGGAGATAAAGAATAAACAAGTCTGGTAAGACTCAAGGTAAGGGACATAATCCCAATCTCCTTTCACTGATGCATTAATTGATGTTATAAACCTCCTACATTTATATGGTGTATAATTGTATTGTTATTATTTTAATTCAATTAAATGGTTTTCAAATTTAATCTTTTTCTATGAAGTGTTTTAATAAATGACAAAAGGAATGTTTTTTAATGTATATGGAAACAATGAATTTTCTTCCACTGTAAGCATTATTTGATATTTTTCATCCTTAACAAGAAAAAATGTATTTAAAATGAAAATAAACACCATATACCCTTATTATATTTTTTTTATTCAATATGGTCTTGAGAAAACATTTATTATGTCAATATCTTTAATTGATTTATTGTGATTTCAGTGTTGAAATTTTATCATCCTTTTATGCTTGTTTTATGTGTCATGATAATGTTATGGTTCAATGGAATTGTTTAGGAATATGGGTTGTTATGTGATAAACCGAGGGCGGGTGACCCCATGAAATCTCTTTAATGCAATGGGTAATGTGATAGATGTAAATGATAATGTTTCTCTTAAGGGATTTAAATAATATACTGTAATGGGAATTCCAAATGTAACCATTATTGTTACTCCCTATGTAGTTATAAATACTGTAGTGTAAGTATGTATGGATGCTACATGTTAACATTCTGATTTATGATTTCTATGAGTTATTAATAAATATCATTATTTCATGAGGTTTGTTAAAGAGCTTCTGTTTTATTCCTGAAAAGTATGATTTTAGTGATTTGAATATATTCATTTACAAATGCTTTCTTTCCTTCTTTTATATCGCATACTATTATTTTTATGGTCATCCAAAGTTTATGAAATTTTTTTTAGATGGAATAATAATGTGTAAGTGAAAATATTATTTAAAGAATATTTTAATACAGAAAAGATATTTTGTTTTATTTAAAGAATTTTTATTGTTGTAAAAAAACTGGATAGTGTAGAAGTTTCTACTCTATAATATTTGAGATGTAATTTAATGGTTATGGACTAATTCTATAAAACTCTAAACCTAAAAATACCCTCAATTTGAATTCTTGACTTAATTAATATTATTTATTGTTTAAGGTTTTGTTCCTTATAGTTGGTATCATAGTTCAATTTAAATAACTTTTGTGGTTAGGGTGTTATCTTGGTGTAGGTAAAGGATCCCATATAACCAAGAGATTTATTAACATATGGAAACTTTTTTAGGGTTATGGTAAAATAGATTGTTTTGATAAAAACCTGAACAATATAGATATAAATAGGTTGATGGAATAGATTAATATAAATTTTCTTATGTTATCTTTACCCTATAGAGGATTAATTTTTTAATAATAATAATTAGCTTCATGTTTAAGTGTTAATTATTTTCAAAATATTAAGGATCATTTGTCAATATGGAAGGAAATAGATCATACATTACCTACTTATCCCTCCTTGACTATTTGATCATCACCATTATGGAAAAATCATATTCGAATGATTTTCATAGCTTCTTGAGTATTCAAATCACTTATAATAAATTGTTTGAGTAATCCGACACCTACTCATTTCTAAAACAATTTTATGGTTCATGGTATCTTTTTCTTGGGAAATAACGATATCAACTTTTCCAACTATAACTAAATGTGAAATTATATGAGTGGAGAAAACATTTAATTTTTGAAATTATGAAAACATGCCGAAAGGGGAAAGGAACATCCTGATGATAATGATGTCTAGATTCAAGGTATGATTTGTTTTCTTATCCATAAAGAATGAAGCATCTTTGGATTTAAATTTATAATTGATTCTGATATTTGATCTTTAGGAATTATTTATTAATAAATAAGGTGAAAATCGATAGTTAATGGATTATAAGGAATACTGAATGAAAAATAAGTCTACATATAAGGGATACAAGAGTTATGGTATATTTTAGTATGATTAAAAGTTTAATAGTATTAATTCTCTTTTGATGATGGGATTACTTTGATGAATTTTTATAGTTTGTGTAACCCTAAAGTTTGATATGTGAAAATGTTATTCAAGATTGAATTTTCTTTTCTTTTATGGACATAATGGATAACCATGGGTGTTCATATGAACTTTTTTTTTTGAAGTGATGAATGATTATTACATTTTGGGATTCAAAATGATTTGTATTAGATATCCTCTGAGGATAAAGCATGTTTTGGTTATTTTTGGTAAATTTTCTTATTTTTGATAATCTTATAATAATGACATGGTTTAAAAAAAAGGACAAACCATAGGATGGTGACATCCCATCACATCTGGCAAGTCCATGGGAATTGAACCCACAATCGAAGGATGAAAAGAGTGCATTGCCTACCACTAGCCTATGTGATATCCCTGGTTAGTATGAATTATTATTTATAGTTAAATGGTTTTATTGATCAAGAATAAGTTTATTTTTGGATCTTATATTTTATCAAATATATATACTTCATATTGGAAAATAATTCGGTGATTAAGTGATAAATGTTATTTTTCAAGACATTCTCTCTTTTGGGAACACTATATGCCTATGGAAAATAGAATATTGTGGGATTTCATTTGTGGAGTAATAGTTGGAATATTATTTTGGAAGAATCTATGTTTTTATTATGTACATATGGTGATACAAGTTATTTATGGAAATAATTAACCTATCATAGAGAATATGTTATTAGTTTAATTACTTTTTAGTATGACACTTTAAGAGAAGTTGATGTGATTTGGAAATAAATGTTAAGATTTATCATGGAATACTATGTTATCAAATCCTTCTGAATTTTGGGTTTCAGTATTAGATTGGATTATTTTGAATAATTTTATGAAATATAGTGTATTGAATGTTATTTTTGGAACACTAGGTATTGTTTTTAAATTTTTGAGATTAAGAGTAGTGTTATCAAATAAAGGATTATTCTTTATGGGTATTATCTGGTATTTTACAATTCATTTTGGTTTTGGTTAATGCCTAAAAGTAAGGGAAATATATATTTAGTATTTTTTGGATTATGTGATTCTCTAGATATAGATTCTAGCTCTTTAGGTGTGACCTAGTCATCTTTAATACTCATCATTTGTAGAGAAGATGTGTTTGTGGTCGAAATTTATTGAAAGATGAAACTCTACTTGAAAAGTAAGTATATTTATTTATATTGATAGTTAATATCATAAATAAATTACCCCAATTTATGAAAATGAATATTAAAATACATTTTCTGTTAAATTTTCCTAATGGAGAATCAAAGATAGATTAACCCTTCAAAAGTTTATGGTTTTCTGGTAGTTAACTTTATTTTGATCAAGTTTTATATGACTCTTCATCAGAACTTGATGGTTTGTTTTATTCCAAATCAATGAATTCCTATATCAAATCCTAATATGTGTTAACTTGGGTGATCTATTTACTTCTCTTTTATTCTTTTAATGTTATAGTTTTACTGACTCTTTCTGATGTGGGATTTCCAATGATGTTTCCGAGACCAATTTTAAAATCTTGAGGACACAATTTCCTAAAGGGAGTAATGATGTAATCAACTAGGTATTTATAGAATAATACCTTTTAATTTATATTAATATTTATGAATAATATATTAATTTTATGTTAAATGGGGTTCCTTTTCGGATAGCATACTTAACATGCCACAATGGATTTCCCTAAAATATTACGTTTCACACAACATTGAGTTATATTGAAAAATAATAAAATTTTATTATTATTATTTTAAATGGTAGTTAATTCCTAGATATTGGAATGGAGGGAATGAATAGTATCAACTTAATTTTGAGACATGGTTTACACATGTTTAAATAATTATTCATTAGTTACAAAATGTTTTATATATGGAAATAAAAACCAAATGAATATAAAGGATGTGTTTTTATGAAAAAGTAACTAAAAAGAGAATAATTGTGTTTATAAAATCATATAACTCATTATGTATTTTTATTAAATATAAAATACATCTTATATATTCAATTTAATTATTTAAATTTATCTTATATGTTTTCTTGATATGATATAAGAACAAATTCAATTTTTCAGATAAAAGAATTATTTTTCTAAAAATGAAATTTACCACCTTTGGATGGAGAAACCTTTTTAAATTTAGTATTTGAAACATTTATATGAAAAATTTTAAAAAATAAAATTCTTGTTTAGAATCACGGCTTCAAAATTTACTTTGGAGGAATTTTTTATATTTTTCTGATAACTATCATGTTTTGATGAATAGTAAAAATACACAAAATTTTAATTGAAACCCACTTTTCCATCGAGAATATTTTTCTCGTTAAACCATATTGTTTAATGGTTTTAAATTAAAAATGGAAAATATTTTTATCATTTAATACAATTATGGCCATTTTAAGTAATTTCACATTTATGTTGGATATAAACACATGTCAATCATTTCAAAGTTATTACTTCTTAAAAACCCACCTTTTGGTTTTGACAATGGGAATTAATTTTAAATTAATTACTCAAAATTATGTGTTTTCAATTTGTAAAAATGGATTCCATTTTTTGAATAATAAATTACAAATTGTGTGAAAGTGTACCTTTTAATTTTTGGCATTATGAATAGTAACTTTAGTAATTATTTTATTTACCCTGGTTGAAAGATAAATTTTGTAAATAAATTTGAAAAAATAATAATTTTATAATATAAAACTACCCTAAAATTTTTCTTAATACTATTTTATGTGATACTTATGATCCTAGGAATACATGGGTAGATTTTGAGACCCCATGGATCTACTTGGATGTGAAAATTACATTTTATAAGAATTAATTTAATGTAAAGAGAAATATAACATAAACATGTATCATTTACTAAAACTATTTTAATATGGGGTTATAAAACCAATATATTTGACTATAAATAGTCAATAGAAATATATAATGATTTAAAACATCATGGTTTTTCATTTATAAGTTCTAGGCATTAAATAAATAAATTTAATTATGACACAATAATGATGCAGGTTTTGATTTATTAATAAAGGATTCAAATAAGTGATATTATATATATTAAAATAAATGTAATTTGATTATTCGAATGCTATAAACTAATTTTATGGATTATATTTACATATTATATTTTAGTTAATTCTTTTGGTTTAAAGGAATCTGGTTCTTATGAATTTTCATGAAAGTCAAGTATGAATAGTTTCCAGAATTGACATAATTCATAACTTAAAACATAAAATAGTTTCTTAAAAGAAATTAAATTTTAAAAATTATAATATTGTGCCAAATGGTTATGAAAATTAAAAATATGTTATAAATTACTTTTTTGGGTATTTTTACATGATTTGGTAATTTCATTAAATTACAATGTTAAATGACATGATATCACTATAAGATTAATAAGGAAAAAAAATAAGGGTTAAACAAAAATAATAATGATAAAATTATTAAACAAATTTATAAAAATTATTGGATGATTGGTATTCGAAACAAAATAATATTTTAATTGAATTGAATTATTTTTGGACCACTTGTAATTGAAATTGATTTTATAATAAATTAATATTTCAAGACTTTACTATAGTGCCCCTCCTCCCTCTTATAAAAGGCCACGACCTCTACCCATATAACTAACACCTCTAAAGCCCCTTGGATCATCGAAATTTTACCCTAATAAGCTCCCAACATCCCTCCCATCCTCCTAGAAGCCATAACTTTGGAAGAAGGCAATTCCAAAAATCCTTTTGGCTCAAAACACAATAAGTTACTAGATTTAGAGGAAATGTCTTCTATCAAGTTCATTTATTTTATTTTACTTATCCACTCTCTATGCTCTTCCTATTATTTTATTAAATGACTATACCATAATCATAAATATGATATTATTTTTTATGACAAATATTTGAACTAAACATACACACACCTCTATCTAATGGATATAATAAAATTATTTCTTTGTACGGCACACAGTTGCCTCACGAAATGAGGATTATTCAATTTTCCCCTACCATCAATCATGGTGGCGATTATGATGGAACTGTATTTATATATGATATAAATTATATTAATATTGTCTCAAATATTATGTAATTTTTATTTATTTCATAACTTTATACTTTCCATAATGAGTAAATATAATAATTTCATTTGAGGATGTGTGGACTACCTCCCCCTCAAAGAGATATGAATCGTCCATTGAATACATGGAACTTATAAATGTTGGAATTAATGAACTTATGTTACATATATAATATAGATATTATACTTTAATTATAATATACCTATGTATCATTTATTTTTCATTTCATTAATATGAAAAAGAAATGAAACTAACGTTCATGCGTACTCCTGGCTTGTCGTCTCAATGAATGGTGCATTTCATTTATAACTACAAATGATATGTATTATTATAAATACTTATATATAGTATATATATATGATATTTAAATCATTAATAATATTCTAGATATAATTTACTTTTAACCACATGGATAATATGTAATTATAAGAAGTTCATTTTTGACTCACGTACCAAATATCAACAAAACGACCGATATGAACTTGAATAATAATATGATTATTATAAAAAGGTAATAAGTGATATAAAAGGAATAATAAACATGAAAAATGTTCTGAATAAATTATACATTATCTTATGTTTTTCATTCATGGAGATACATAATGAACAAGACAAGTCAGACTCAAAGTAGGGGACTTTGTCTCAATCTCTTTTTATTGAGGAATATATTGATGTTTTATACCACCTTATTTTATACATTGTATATTTATAACATTTTACTTTTAATTTAGATAAATGGTTTTAAAAGGAATATTTCTCTACAAATAATTTTACTAATTACAAAAGGAATGTTTCATTTCAACACACATGGTGACGTTGGATTTTTCTCTTCTACGAGCATTATTTGATATTTGTCTTTTGTAACAAGTTTTATTGTCATTAAAAGGAAAATAAACACCATATAACCATTATATATATTTTTTTTATTGAAAATTGTTTTTATAAATTATTTATTATGTCAATATATTGAAATGATATATTGGTATTGCAATGTGGAATGTTATCTTTTTCTTTTTTCTGGTTTTATGTGTTATAATTTTGTTATGGTTCATGGGAATTGTTTATGTATATGTGTTGTTCTTTGATAAACCAAGGGTGGTTGATCACCTAATAGATCTCCAATGAATTGGTTAATTTGATGGAGGTAAACAATTATTATTCTCCTAATAGCTTTAGGGAATATACTATGATGGGTATTCCAAATGTAACCATGAAGGTTACTTCCAATGTAGCTGTGAAATATACAATGTAAGTATGTCATGAATGCCACAAGTTTTCTTTATGATTTATTATTTCTATGAGTTATTCATAAATCTTATGATTTCCTTATGTTGGTTAAGGAGCTTATGTTTTTTGAGTGAAATGTATGATTTCATTCATTGGTATATATTAATGGAGTAATGTTTTATTTCCTTATTATGTATTCCTTAATGAGATTTTTATGCTTATACCACATTTTTGAAATGTTATTCACAGGGTATAAAGAAGGGTATGAGAAAGGAAGACCTCAAGACTATTTTTATCAATAAAATAATTCTTTTTTATTTAGGAAAATTTTATGATTGTGAAAAAATTGGATGGAGTAGAACTGTCTACTTTGTAATATTTGAGATATAATGTAATAGTTATGGACTAATTAACAACAAATATAATCCTAAATAGATTTTCAATTTAAATTCTATAAATAACTCAAGATTGTGTAATTATAAAGGTAGTGGGCCTTATAGTTGGTATCATAGGATGATTTAGATAATTTTTTTTGTTAGAGTGTTATATGGGTGTAGTTAAAGGATCCCATAGAACCAGTAGGGTTATTACAATATAGAAACTTTTGGGGGTTATATTAAAATTTGTGGTTTGGATAAAAAATAAATAGTTGACATATTATGAGGTTGATTGATTAGAGTAACATAAATGTTTGTATGGTATCATAACAAAATAGTAGATTCTTTTTTAATAGTAATAATTCCTTTCATGTTTAATTGTTGATTATTTTAAGTGGATTAAGGATCATTTGTCAATATTTAAGGAAAGAGATCTTGGATAACCATATTATCCCTCCCCAATGATTTGATCATCACTATTACGGGAAAATACTATTCAAATTATTTTGGTAGCTTCTTGAGTATTCATATCTCCAGCAAGAAATTTTTTGAGTTATCCCACACCTACTCATTTCTAAAACAATTTTATGGGTCATGGTATCCTTTTCATATGATTTAAGGATCTCAAATTTTCAAACTCTATCCAAAAGTGAAATTATAGAAGTGGAGTGAACATTTACTTTTTGAATGTAGGACAACTTGCAAAAAGAGGAATGGAACATCATGAAGATAATGATGTTTGGATTCATGGTATGATTTGTTTTATTATCCATAAATAATGAATTATCTTTGGATTGATATTTATAAATGATTAGGATATTTGATTTTCCAGAATTATGTATTAAGAAATATGTTTGAAATGTATAATTAATGGAATATGAAGAATGTTGAATGAGTAAGAAGTCTACATATAAGGGATTCAAGATTTATGGTAGATTTTAGGGTGATGAAATATTTAATAGTATTAATGCTCTTTTGATGATGAGATTACATTGGAATATTTTTTGAAGTATGTGTAACCCTGATGTTTGATATGTGAAAATGTTATTCAATTAAGAATTATCTTTTTGGGTGTGGACATAACAGACAAACTTAGGGGTTTATATGATCTTTTGTTTTTGATGTGATTAATTGTTATTAAATTTTGGGATGAAAAATGAATGGTATTTGATAACATTTGAGAATAAATACGGTCATGGTTATTTTTTAGGAAATTATATTATTTTTTAGAATTTTATAAAATGGTATGGTTTCATAAAAAGGACAACCCATAAAATGGTGACAACTCATCACGTCCAAAAAGGCCATGAGAATCAAACCCACAACTGAAGGGCGAAAAGGGTGCCTCACCAACCACTAGCCTACGTGATGTCCCTGGTTAATATGAATTATTATTTTTATTTAAAATATTTTATGGATTATGAATATGTTGATTTTGGGAACTTATGTTTTATCAAATAGAGATCCTTAGTATAGGAAACTGATTTGGTGATTGAGTGATAAATGTTATTTTAGAATATGTTCTCTCTTTCGGGAACACTATATGGCTATGGAATATAGAATACTATAGGACTTCATTTGTGGAGTAATGGTTGAAATTTTATTTTATAAGAATATATGTTTTTATTGTGGATATATGTTGATGTGGGTTAATTATGTAAATAATAACCTATCATATAGAATATCTGATAAGGTTAATTACTTTTCTGTGTGAGAATTTAAGAGTAGTCGATGTTATTTGGAGATAAATGTTATGATTTATCATGGAATACAATTTTATCATATCCTTATAAATTTTAGGTTTCAATATTAATTTGTATTATTTAGAAGAATTTTATGGAAAATTGTGTAATTAATGGTCTTTGTTGAAATCTAGGAATTTTTTGTTTAATTTTGGATATTTAGAGATGTATTATTAAAAAAAGGATCATTCGTTTTTGGCATTATCAGATTGTGTACTATCCATTTTGGTTTTTGTTAATGTCTAAAGATAGGGGAAATATATATTTAATATTCTTTGGATTATATGATTCTCAAGAATTTTATTATAGCACTTTCTGTGTGACCAATTCATCTTTAATACTCATCATTTGGAGAAAAAAATGATTTTGTGTTAGAAATTTATTAATGTTTGAAACTCTACATGAAATGTAAGTATATTTCCTTATATTCTTAGTCATGGTCATAAATAAATTACTCAACAACATGAAAAATAACATAAAACCAAAATGATTTACATTTAAATTTCCTACTGGGGAATCAAAAACCGTTTTACCCATCACTAGTTTAGTGTTTTTTGGTAGTTACCTTTTTTCTAATCATGTTTTGTATCACTCTCCATCAGAATATGAGGGTTAGTTTTTATTCCATATTCACACATTCCTACATGGAATCCTAATATATGTTAACTTTGGTGACATTTGTACTTTTATTTCATTATTTTAATGTGGTAGTTTTCATGACTCTTTTTCTGATGTGGGATTTTCAATGACGTTTCAGAGCCAAATTTTAAAATTGCAAGGATGCAATTTCAAAAAGGGGGGAATGATTTAATGACCCAAGTATTTATAGAATAAAACTTTTTATTTTTGATTAATATTTATGAATAGGAAAATAATTTTATGTTATAGGGGATGCTTTTCATGATTGCGTACTCAACATGCAATAACAGGTTTCTCTGAGATCTTATGTTGTACACAACATTGAGTTATACTAATAAATAATACAATAATAATATTATAATTTTAAATGGTAGATAATGCATCAACCTTAGAATGAAGGTAATTAGTAGTATCAACTGAATTTTGAAATATGGTTTACACATGTTTAAATAATGATTCATTGGTTGAAAAGTTTTATATAAATGGAAATAAAAACCAATTGAATAAAAATGATGTGATTTTATGAGAACATATTTAAAAAGAGAATAATTGTGTTTATAAAATAATATCACTACTTATGTATTTTTATTAAATAGAAAATATATTTTATTTATTCAATATAATGTTTTAAATTTATCTTATATTTTTTAAATATATGATATAAAAACATATTCATTTTTTCAGATAAAATAAGTATTTTTCTAAAATTACAGTTTTACATCTTTTTGATGGAGAATCCTTTTTAAATTTGGTTTTTGGAACCTTTTTATGTTATATTTTACAAAATAAACTTATTAATTATAATTAGGACATCAAAAATTACTTTGGATTATGTTTTCATATTTTGCGGATAACTATCATGTTTTGATGAATAGTAAAAATTCGCTAAATTTTATTGAATTTTTTTTCCCATAAATATAATTTATATGGTTAAATGATATTATTTAATGGTTTTAATGTATAAATGGATTAAATATTTACCATTAAATAAAATTTTTTCCATTGGAAGAAATTTCACATTTAAATTCGATATAAACACATGTCATTATTTTGATAGTTATTATTTCATAAAAACACGCTTTTTGGTTTAGACAACGAGAATTAATTTTAAATTAATTACTAAATATTATATGTTCTGAAATGGAAAAAATAGATTCCATATTGGGAATCATAAGGTATATGTCGTGTGAATAAGTACATTTTATTTTTGGGCATTATGAATAGTAACTTTAGTAATTATTTTATTTATCATGGTTACACGGAAAATCCAGAAAATAAGGGTAAAAAACTAATAATTTAATAATATAAAACTACCCTAAAACATGTTTTAATTATATTGGATGAGATATGTCCAACCCTGGGCATACTTGTGTCAATTTTGATACTCCATAGATCCACATGGATATGAAAATGACATTTTATAAGAATTAATTTAATATAAAGAGAAATATAACATAAACATGTATATTTTAATAATAAATTTTAATATGGTGTTATATAATCGATATATTTGAATATAAATAATAATTATAAAGGTAAAATTATTTTCTATATCATGGAATTTTATTTATAATTTTTATTCATTAAATAAATAAATTTAATTATGACACAATGATGATGGAGATATAGAATCATTAATAAAGGATTCAAATAAATGATATTATAAATAATAAAATAAATGTAATTTTATTATTTTGATGTCATGAATGAATTTTCTAGATGATATTGACATATTATATTTGATTTAATGCCTCTAGATCTATGGAATTGGGTTGTTATCAATTTATAAAAAAGTCAAGTATGAATATTGTTCCGAATTGACATAATTCAAAACATAAAACACAAAATAGTTTATTAAATGATATTAATTTCCTAAAAATCTATTATTCACCCAAAATAGTAATTAACTATCCAAATAAGTCATAAATTTATTTTTCGTGGTTCTTTTTACATGATATGGTAATTAATATAATTAACAAAGTGTAAATAACATGAAATCACTGTATGATTAAAAATGTTAAAATACGGGTTAAACCAAAAAGATATTGATAAAACAATATTCAAAATATTTATAAAAATTATTGGATGATGTGTATTAAAAAATCATATTTTATTTTGAATAAATGATTTTTGGATATTTTTAGTCAAAATTGGATTTATACAAAATTAATATTTTATGACTTTCCTAAAGTGCCTATCCTCCCTCGTATAAAAGGCCACAACCTCTACACACATAACTCACACCTCTAAATCCTGTTGTATCATCCATATTCTAAAAAAAATAAGTTCCCAACATCCCTCCCTTACTCCTATAATCCTTAACTTGGGAAGAATCCAATTTGACAAATTCTTTTGGATCAAATCAAAAAATGTGACCCGATTTAGAGGTAACATCTTCTCTCAAGTTCATTTCTTTTATTTTCCTTCTCCACTCCCTATAATCTTAGTATTATATTATTACATAAAAATACCAATATAATAAATATAGTAGGATTTTTTATGATTTTTATTTGAAATACACATACACACACTTCTATCTAATGGATACAAACATATTGTTTCTGTGTGTGGTACACTACTACATCATGAAACGATGATTGTTCAATTTTCTCCTACCATCTATCATGGTGGCCATTATGATGGAATTGTATTTATATAAGATGTATATTATATTAATATTGTATCTATGATTATGTCTTTTTGTATATACATCATACCCTTATGACTTCCATAATGGGTAAATATGATAATTTCATTTGAGGAAATGCAGACTATCATCCCCTCAAAGTGATATAACCCATTCAGGACATACATGGAATGTATAAAGGGTGGATTTAATGAAATTGTGTAAAATATATCACATATATATTATACTGAAATTATAATATACCTATGTATCATTTAGTTTTCATTCTTTTAATATGACAAAAAATTAAAGTATTGTTCATGCGTACATATGGCCTACCGTCTCCATGAATGGTGCATTTTATTTCATATCTCAAAATATTATGTACTATTATAAATACATATATATATATATATATATAATATATATATGATATCTAAATATTGAATACTGTTACGGAGATAATGGAATTTTGACCATATGGACAATTTTTAATTATAACATGCTTATTTTCGACTCACGTACCGAATATCAACAAAATGACTAATATGAACATGAAAAATTTTATGATTGTTATAACAAAATAATAAGTGATATAAAAGAGATAGTAAACATTAAAAATATTCTAAATCAATTACAAAATAACTTATGTTTATTATTCATGGAGATAAATAACGGACAAGACAAGTCAGACTCAAGGTGAGGGACTTCATCTCAATCTCCTTTCATTGAGGAATATTTGGATGTTATACACCACTTTATTTTATACGGTGTATAATTATATCCATTTTCTTTTAATTAAATTAAATTTTTTTCCAAAGGAATATTTTTCTACGAATAATTTTACTAAATGACAAAAGGAATGTTTCTTTTTAACATACACAGCGATAATAACTTTTCTGCCATCACGATAAATATTTGATATTTTTATTCCATAACATGTTATAATGTATTTAAAAGGAAAATTAACACCATATATAATTTTTACATATTTTTTAATTGAATAAGGATTTTAGAAATAATTTATTATGTCAATATCTTGAAAATATATATTGTGATTGCAATGTGGAAATCTTATCTTTCTACTATGGTTGTTTTATGTGTTATGATTAAGTTATGGTTCTTAGTAATTATTTATGTATATGGGTTATTCCATGATAAATTGAGGGTGGGTGAGCTCGTGATAGCTCTCCAATGAATTCGGTAATGTGACGAAGGTAATCAATAATGTTTCTCTTAACATATTTAGGAAATATATTGTGATGAGTATTCCAAAGGTAACCATAAAGGTTACTCCCTATATAGCTGTGAAAGCTATAATGTATGTATGTTATGGATTCCACAATTTACCATTATTATTTATTATTCGTATTATTTATTCATAAATCTTATGATTTCATGAGTTTTTTTAAAGATATTATATTTTATGAGAAAAAATTATGATTTCAATTATTTGTATATATTTAGGGGCTAGTGTTTTATTTCCTTATTCTATGTCCCATATGTAGGTTTTTTTATCATCCCATGTTTTTGAAATTATTTTCATATGTTATCAAGAAGGGTAAGAGAAAGGAATAATTCAAGAAGATTTTAATCAATAAAATAATTCTTGTTTAATTTAAGGAGTCGTATTATTGTGAAAAAATAAGATAGAGTACAAATGTCTACTATGTAATATTTGAGATGTAATTTAAGACTTATGTAATTATTCATTAAAACTATAAAATTGAAAATATCCTCAATTTTAATTCCAAAATTAACACAATATTATGTAATGTTTAAGGTTTTTGGGATAATAGTCAGTATTAAAGGCCAGTTTTGATTACATTAGAGGTTAGGGTGTTATCTGGATGTAGGAAAAGGATCCCATATAACCATGAGGGTTATTATAATATTGAAATTTTTGGAGGGTTATAGTAAAATGGTTTGTTTGGATAAAATCATAAACAATGTAAATATAGTAAGGCTGATAGATTAGTGTAATATAAACATTTTTATGTTATAATTGCCCTATAGAGGATACTTTTTTTTTAATAATAATAATTTCTTTCATGTTTAAGTGTTGATTTTTTTAGCGAATTAAGGATCATTTTTCAACAAGGAAGGAAAGAGATATTGCACAACATTTTTATCCCTCCTTAATAATTTGATCATCTCTAATATGGAAAAATCATGTTTGAATTATTTTGATAGCTTCTTGAGTGTTCAAATCACATGCAAGAGATTTTTTGAGTTATCCAACACCTAATAATTTCTAAAACAATTTTATGGGTCAAGGTATATTTTTTATATGATCTCAAGATCTAAAATTTTCCAACTCTATCAAAAAGTAATATTACAGAAGTGGAGAAAATGTTTTCTCTTTGAAAGTATGACAACATGCCAAAATACGAACAAAACATCCTGAAAATAATGATGTCTAGATTCAAGGTATGATTTGTTTTCTTATCTATAAATAATGAATCATTTTTGTATTGATATTTATAAATAATTAGAATATTTGATCTACAATAATGATTTATTAAAAACTAACATGAAAATGCATAATTAATGGATTATAAATAAATCTTAATGAGTAAAAATTCTACATATAAGGGATTCAAGAGTTATGATAGATTGTAAGATGATGAAATGTTTAATAGTATTAATGCTCTTTTTATGATTTGATAAATTTGGAAGTATTTTACTAGTAAGTGTAACCCTGAAGTTTGAGATGTGAAAATGTTATTAAATGAAGAATTATCTTTTCTTCTGCGGACATAATGGATAACCTTAGGGGTTTATATGATCTTTTTTTCAGGTTATTAATGGTTATTACATTTTGGGATGCAAAATGAAAGGTATTAGATAACCATTGAAGATGAAGTAGGATATAGTTATTTTTGAAGAAATTATATTATTTTTTAGAATATTTTAAGAATGATATGGTTTTATAAAAAGGAAAATTGATATGATAGGGACTGCGCATCGTGTTTGGCAAGGCCATGGGAATTGAAACCACAGCTAAAGAGAGATAAGGATGCATCACCCACCACTTTACAATGTGAAGTCCCTGGTTAGTATGACATATTCATTTTAGAAAAACGATTTTATGGATCAATAATAACATTATTTTGGGAAATTATGTTTTATCAAATAGAGATCCTTACTATAGGAAAACTATTTGGTAATTAAGTGATAAATGTGATTTTAGAAGACGTTCTCTCTTTTGGGAACAATATATACCTAAGGAAAATTAAATAATATGGGATTTCATTTTTTAAGGAATGGTTTACATATTATTTCGGAAGAATCTATGTTTTCAATATGTAAATATTAAGATTTGGGTAATTTATGGAAATAATTAACATGTCATAGAGAATTTGTGATCTGGTTAATTGATTTTCAGTATGAGACTATAAGAGTAGTCGATGTTATTTGGAGATAAATGTAATGATTTATCATGGAATATTATGTGATCAAATCCTTCTGAATTTTGGGTTTCAATCATAGTTTGGATTATATTGATGAATTTTAAGGACCATTTTGTATATAATGGTTTTGTTGAACTTTGGGTATTTTTTGTTTAATTTTGGAGATTAATATTAGTATTATCAAATAAAGGATTATCCTTTTTGGGGATTATTTGATTCTGTAGAAACCATTTTGGTTTTGGTTAATGTATAAAGATAGGGTAAATATATATTTCATAATTTTTGGATTATGTGATTATCTATAATTTTATTCTAGCACTTCAGGTTTCACCAAGCCATCTTTAATACACATCTTTTGGAGAGAGGATGTGTTTTTGGTAGAAATTTATTAAAGGATGAAACTCTACTTGAAAAGTAATTATATTTCCTTATGTTATTAGTGAATATCGTAAATAAATTCCTCAAATTTATGAAAAGGAAATCTAACCAAAAACTTTTCCCGTTTACTTTTCATATGGGGGAATAAAATATCATTTAACCCATCGCAATTTTATGATTTTCTTGTTGTTAAATTTCTCCAGATCATATTTTATATCACTCTCTATCAGAACATGATCTTTAGTTTTTCTCCCATATCCATGCATTACTACGTGGAATACTAAAATGAGTTGTCTTTGGTGACCTTTTTACTTCACTTTAATCTTTTAAAGTGGTAGTTATATTGACTCTTTTTTTGATTATAGATTTTCAGTGAAGTTTCTGTTGCCAATTTTAAAATTGCGAGGGAGTAATTTTTAAAATGGGGGAATGATGTAATGACCCAGGTATTTATAAAATAAAACTTTTCCCATTATTTTAATATTTATTAATATTATATTAATTTTCTGTTAAAGGGGATGCATTTTCCGATAGTATACTCGACACGTAACGACAGGTTCCTATGAAATCTAACTTTGCACACAACTTTGAGTTATACTGAAAATATTATAATATTATTATTATTATTTTAAATAGTAGTTAATGCCTAACTGTTGAAATAGAGGGAATTAACAGTATAAAATTAATTGTGTAATGTTGTTTACAAATGATTAAATAATTATTCATTGGTTATAAAACATTTTTTAAATAGAAATAAAATCCAACTAAATATAAAGGATCTGTTTCAATGAAAACCTTTTTAAAAAGAGAATAATTATATTTATAAAATCATATCAATATTTATGGGTTTTTATTTAATGGAAAATATATGTTATATATTAAATTTAATTTTTTAAATTTATCTTATATTTTTTCCAAGATATGATATAAGAAAAAATTCAATTTTTCAGATAAAAGAAGTATTTTTCTAACAATGTAGTTTTACCACCTTTTGATGGAGAGATATTTTTTAATTCAATTTTGACCCCTTTATATGTTATATTTGACAAAATAAACATCTTAATTATAATAATAACATAAATATTTACTTTTTATGACTTTTCGATATTTTTCTAATAACAATCCTGGTTTGATGAATAGTAAAACTACGGCAAATTTTAATTGAAAACAAATTCTTCCATTGAGATAATTTATATAGTTAAATCATATTATTTAATTGTTTTATCGTATAAATTGGAAATATTTTTTTCATTTAATCCAATTTTTTTCATTGGATGTAATTTTACTTTTAAATTGGATATAAACACATGTCATTTGTTTGATAGTTATTACTTCTTAAAACCCTACTTTTTGGTTTTTTACAACTGGAATTAATTTTAAATTAATTACTAAAAATTATAAGTTTTGAATTTTAAAAAAATTGGATTCCTTATTTATAATTATAAGGGAAACATTTTGGGAATATTCGAATTTTGTATTTGGGCAACCTAAATAGTAACTTCAGTAAATATTTTCTTTATCATGGTTAAAACGTAAATCTGGGAAATAAAGATAAAAATAATTTATTAATATAATTCTCATTTAAAACAAGTATAAATCTTATTGGATTAGATATTTCCGACCCTGGGAATACTTGGGTCGATTTTGGGACTCCATGGAGCCACTTGAAAGTGAAAATAACATTTTAGAAGATTTAGTTTAAAGTAAAGATAAATATATCAAAAACATGTATCTTTTACTAAAATAATTTTAATATAGGGTTATATATATGATATATTTAACTATAAATAGTAAATATACAGATAAAATTATTTCCAAATTTTTTTTTAAAAAAATTTTGAACTTTAAATAAATAAATTTAATTATGACACAATGATAATGCTGTGATTGATTTATTAATAAAGTATTCAAACAAATAATATTATAAATAATAAAATAAATGTAATTTTATTATTTTGATGATATAAACAAATTTTCTGGTTTATATTGACATATTATAGTTGATTTAATGTCCTCTGGTTTTAGGTAATTAGATTATTATAAAATTTTATGATATTAAAATATGAATAGTTTCCATAATTGACATAATTCATAACTTAAAAAATAAAATAGTTTATTAAATGATAAAAAATTACTAAAACTGAAAGAATTAAAAAAATGATGAATAAAACTCCCAATATGTCATAATTTATTTTTTTGGGTCTTTTTTACATGATATGGTAATTGCATTAACCCACAATGTGTAAATAACATTATATCACTATAAGATAAAAAATGGTAAAATAAGGGTTAAACCAAAAAGATAATGATAAAAAAATATCAAAAACCTATATAAAATTTATTGTATTATAATTATTCGCACAAAAATCATCTTTTATTAGAATAAAATGTGTTTAGGTCCTTTTTTAATCGAAATTTAATTTATAATAAATTTATATTTCAAGACATTCCTAAATTTCCTCTACTCCCTCTTATAAAAGGTCAAAACTTCTTCCTCGATATCTCACACCTCTCAAGCCCCTTGGATCATTAAAATTCAACCCAAATAAGCTACCAACATCCCTCTATTCCTCTTAAAATCCTTAAAATCGGCAGAAGGTAATTCAAGAAATCCTTTTGGCTCAAATCAATAGAAGTTACCCGATTTAGAGGTAACGTCTTCTCTCAAGTTATTTTATTTTATTTTCCTTCTCCAATCCATATGATCTTATTATTCTTTGATTAAATAATATTAATAGTATTATAAATATACTAGTGTTTTTTTATGATATGGATTTATTCTACACTTATACACACCTCCATCTAATTGATTCGAACATATTGTTCATGTGTACGTCACACTACTACCTCACAGAATGATGATTTTTCAAATTTATCCTACCATCTAACATGGTATCCATTATGATGGCACTATATTTATATATGATATATATTATATTTATATTATCTCTATGATTCTGTATTTTTTTATTTACAACATTCCTTTATTCTTTCTATAATGAGTAAATACGATAATTTCATTTGAGGAAGTGTGTACTATCTCCCACTCAATGTGATATGACTCATCCATGCCATACATGGAACTTATAAATGATAGAATTAATGAACTTATTTAACATATATAACATGTATATTGTACATTAATAATAATATACCTATTAATCTTTTAGTTTTAATTCCATTAATATGAAAAAGAAATGCAAGTAGTGTTCATGTGTACGTACGGTCTACTTTCTCAATGAAAAGTGCATTTCATTTCTTATCTCCAAATGATAAGTACTATTATAAATATATATATATATGTGTATATATATGATATTGAAATCATGAATTATAATCTATAGAAAATATACTTTTGACCACATATACAATTTGTAATTATAATAAGTTCATTTTCAACTCATGTACCGAATATGAACAAAACAACCGATGTGAACATGAATAATTATATAATTGTTATAACAAGGTAATAAGTGATATAAATAGAATAATAAACAAGAAAAATGTTTTTATTCAATTTTAAATTAACAGAAGTTAATTATTTTTTGAGATAAAGAACAAACAAGACAAGTCGAACTCAATGTAAGGGACTTCAACTCAATCTCCTTTAATTGAGGTGTATTTTGATGTTAAACACCACCTTATTTTATTTAGTGTATAATTATACCATTATTCATTTAATTATATTAAATGGTTTTCAAAAGGACTCATTTTCTATGAATTGTTTTACTAAATTACAAAAGGAATGTATCTTTTTAACATACAAAACAACTAATAACATTTCCACCACCATAAGAATTATTTTATATTTGGATTCATCAACAAGATTTAATGAAATTAAAAGGAAAATAATCACCATATATCCCTTTTAAATATTTTTTTATTTAAAATGGTTATGATAATGAATTTATTATTTAAATATCTTGAAATTATATATTGTGATTGTAATGTGGAAATGTTTTCTTTCCTTTATGCTTGTTTTATGTGTTATGATTATGTTTTGGTTCTTGGACATTTTTTACATATATGGGTTGTTTCATGATAAACCTAGGTTGGGTGAGCCTATTATAGATCTCCAATGCATTGGTTAATGTGATAGAGGTTAATGATATAGTTTCTCCTAATATATTTTGGTAATATACTTTGATGGGTATTCTAAACCTAACAATGATGGTTACTCCCTATATATCTATGAATGCTACAATATAAGTATGTTATGGATGACACAAGTTACCTTTATGATATATTATTTCTATGAGTTATTCATAAATCTTATTATTACATTAGTTTTTTCAAAGAGCTTGTGTTTTATAAGGGAAATTGTGATTTTATTGATTTGTATATATTCATGTGCTATCGTGTTCTTTCCTTATTTTATATCACTTACTGATATTTTTATGATCATACCATGTTTTTGAATTTTTTTTTCATATTGTATGATGATGGGTAAGAGAAATAAAGAATTCAAGAATATTTTTATCAAGAAATTAATTCTTGTATTATTTAAGGAGTTTTATTATTGTGAAAAATTTGGATAGAGTAGAATTGACTAATCTGTAATATTTGAGATATAATATAATAGTTACGGAGTAATTAACTAAAAAATTAATCCTAAAAAGTTACACAAGGTGATTTCTTATATTAACACAAAATTATCTAATATTTATGTTTGTGGGCCTTATAGTTGGTATCAGAGGCCGATTTAGATAACTTTAGAGGTTAGGGTGTTATATGGGTGTAGGTAAAGGACCCAATATAACCAAGAGGGTTATTATCATATAAAAAAATAGTAGTTTTATGTTAAAATAGGTTGTTTGGATTAAAACCTAAACATTGTATATATAATTATATTTATGGATTAGAGTAATATAAATTTTTTTATGTTATCTTTACGCTTTAAAGAATTATTCTTTTTAAAAATAATAATTTGTTTCATGTTTAAGAGCTGATTATTCCCTGTGGATTGGGGATCATTTTTTATGATGGACGGAAAGATATCTTGCACAATATTTTTATCCCTCCCATATTATTTGATCATCACTATTATGGAAAAAGCATGTTCAAATGGTTTTGAAAGCTTCTTGAGTATTCAAATCACGTCCCAGAAATTGTTTGAGTTATCCAACACCTACTCCTTTATAAAACAATTTTATCAGTCATGGTATTATTTTTATATGATTTAAATATCTAAAATTTTCCAACTCTATCGAAAAGTGTAATTATAGAAGTTCCAAGGACTTTTACTTTTTGAAAGTAGGAAAACATGTTGAAAGAGGAAGGGAACATCTTGATGATAATGATGTCTGGATTCAAGGTTTGATTTGTTTTATTGTCCATAAATAATAAAGCATATTTGGATTGATATTTTTAAATGATGAGGATATTTTTTTCTGAATGAGTTATGTATTAATAAATAAGGTGAAAATTCATATTTAATGGATTATGAATAATGGTGAATGAGTAAGAAGTCTACATATAAGAGAATTAAGAGTTATGATAGATTGTAGGATAATGAAATGTTTAATAGTATTAATTATATTTTGATGATGGGATTACATTGGAGGACTTTTTCTATAATGTGAACCCCTGATGTTTGATATGTGAAAAATTTTATTCAAGGATGAATTTTATTTTATTGTGTGGACATAACGGATAACATTAGTGGTTCATATAATATATTTTTAGTTTATTAATGGTTATTACTTTTTCTGATGCAAAGTAAAATGTATTAGATAACCTTTGAGGATAAAGCAGGTTGCAATTATTTTTGAAGAAACTATCTTAATTATGAGCATGTTATAAGAACAATATGTTTTTATAAAAAAAAATAACCCCTAGGATAGTGATAACTCATCACCTCCATCCATGCCAGGGGAATTGAACCCATAACCAAAGGACAACAAGTCTGTATCGCCTAACACTGGCCTACATGAAGTCCCTGGTTAGTATGACTTATTATTTTTAGTTATATGATTTTATGCATCAAGAATAAGTTGATTTTGGGGACTTATGTTTTATCAAATGCAGATCCTTAGTATAGGAAAATGATTTTTTGATTAAGTTATAAATGTAACTTTGGAAGACATTCTCTCTTTTGGGAACACAATACGCCTAAGAAAAAAAATAATTCTATCAGATTTCATTTGGGGAGTAATGGTTGAAATATTATTTTGAACCATATTTTATTTATTGTGGACATATGAAAATTTTTGTTATTTATGGAAATAATTAAAATATCATAGAGAATATGTGATTAGGTTAATTAATTTTTAGTATGAGACTTTAAGATTAGTCAATGTTATTTAGAGAACAATGTTAAGTTTTATCATGGAATACTATGTGATCAAATCCTTATGAATTTTTTGTTTCAATCTTAGTTTGGATTATTTTGAAGAATTTTAAGGACAATTGTGTATTGAATGGTCTTTGTTTAACTTTGGGTATTGATTGTTTAATTTTGGATATTAATAGTTTTATTATCATATAAAGGATTATCCTTTTCGGGGATTATCTGATCTTATACTAAACAATTTGGTTTTGGTTAATGTATAAAGATAGGGAAAATAAATATTTCATATTTTTTGGATTATTTGAATCTCTAGAAGTTGATTCTACCACTTTAGGTGTGAAAACGTATTCTTGAATACTCATCATTTGTAGAAAAGATGATTTTGTGGTAGAAATTTATTGAATGATGAAACTCTACTGGAAAATTTAGTGTATTTCCTCATGTTCTTTGTAAATACCAGTAATAAATTCTTCAACATTATAAAAAAGAACATAAAACAAAAAAATCCGTTTTTATTTCATACTAGGGAATTCAATACCGTTTAACCTATCACAAGTTTATGGTTTTTTTGTAGATAAATTTTTCCGGATCATGTTTTATATCACTCTCAATCAGAACTTGATGGGTAGTTTTTCTTCGATATCCATGCATTACTATATGGAATCATAATATGTGTTATCTTGTGTGACCTTTTTACTTCACTTTATTTCATTTAAATTGATATTTTTATTGACTCTTTTTTCTAATGTTGTATTTTTGATGTAGTTTCTAAGCCCAATTTTAAAATTTTGAGGATGAAATTTCTAAAAGGGGGGAATGATGTAATATCCCGAGTATTTATAGAATAATATTTTTTTCTTTTCTATTAATTTTTTTTAATAATATATTAGTTTTACGTTAAGTGGGACTCTTTTTTCGATAGCGTACTCGATACACAATAATGAGTTTCTCTGAAATCTTACTTTACACACAACATTGAGTTATATGGAAAAATAATACAATAATACTATTATTATTTTTAATGGTAGTTAATTTCTAGCCAATAGAATGGTGATAACGAATAGTATCAACAAAATTTTGAAATATGGTTTATGCATGTTTAAATAATGATTCATTGGTTACAAAATGTTTTATTAGTCGAAATAAAACCCAATGGAATATAAAGGATGTGTTTTTATAAAAACCTATTTAAAAAGGGAATTATTGTGTCTATAAAATCATTTCACTCTTTATATATTTTTATTTAATGTAAAATAAATTTTATATATTCAATTTAATGTTTTAGAATTATCTTATATGTTTTCTAGATATGATATAAGAACAAATTTAATTTTTTTTATAAAAGATGTAATTTTTTAAAAATTCATTTTTACCGCCTTTTGATGGAGAACCCTTTTTTAATTTTAGTTCTAAACACATTTATATGTTCTATATATAAGAATAAACTTCTTCTTTAGAATCAGGACATCAAAATTTACTTTGGATTAATTCTTTATATTTACTTGATAACTATCATGTTTTGATGAATAGTAAAAATACGCTAAATTTTAATTGAAAAGAAATTTTTCCATTAAGGTAATTTATATGGATACTTAATATTATTTAATGGTTATAAAGTATAAATGGTATATATTTTTAACATTTTTTACAATTTTTTTCATTGGAATTAATTTTTATTTTTAATTGATACAAACACATGTCAATCTTTTGAAATTTATTACTTCCTAAAAACCCACTTTTTGGTTTTAACAATGAGGTTATATTTTAATTAATTAATAAAAATGAAATTTTTTGAATTTGGGAAAATAGATACCATATTTTTAATTATAAGATCAAATTTTTTTGAATAGATACCATTTATTTTTTCCATTATGAGTAGCAACTTTAGTAATTATTTTATTCACCATGGTTAAAGGGTAAATCTGGTAGATAAGGATAACAATTAATAATTTAATAACTTAAAACTAACCTAAAACTGGTCTTAAAACTATTGGGTGAGATATATACGACCCCATGCATACATGGGTCGATTTTGGGACCCCATGGGGCCACTTAGATATCAAAATGACATTTTATTAGAATTAATTTAAAGTAAAGAGAAATATAACATAAACATGTATCTTTTACTAAAACAGTTTTTATATGTGGTTATATAGATGATATATTTAAATATAAATACAAATTAGAAATATAAATTTATTTACTATATCATATTATTTTATTTATAATTTTTTAGACATTAAATAAATAAATTTAATTATCTGACAATGATGATGCAGTGATTGATTCATTAATCAAGGATTCAAATAAATGATATTATAAATTTTAAAATAAATTTAATTTGATTATTTTGATTCCGTACAAGACTTTTGTGGATTATATTAACATATTATATGTCTTTATTGAATTTTTATCTAAGGAATCAAGTTTTTATGAATTTTTAAAAAACTCTAAGTATGAATAGTTTCCAGAATTGACAGAATTCATAACTTAAAACATAAAATAATTTGATAAATGAAATTAAATTACTAAAAATATAATATTTTTTCTAATTTTAATGAAATGTAAAAAAATGTAACAAATGATTTTTTGGGTATTTTAACATGATATGGTAATTACATTAACCCACAATGTGTAAATAACATGATATCACTATAAGATTGGAAAGGGTAAAATAGGGATTAAACGAAAACGTTATGGATATAATAATATTACAAAATAGTATAAAAATAATTTGATGATGGGTATTATAACCAAAATAATATTTCGTTTTACTTTTTATTTTTTTAGAACCATTTTTAATTGAAATTTAATTTATAATAAACTAATATTTCAAAATTTTCTTAAAGTGCCCCTCATCCCTCTTATAAAAGGCCACAACCTCTACACAAATAAGTCACACCTATCAAACACATTGGATCATCCAAATTCTTTCCAAATAAGCTCCCAATATCTATCTCTTACTCTTAGAATCCATAACTTGCGAATATAGAAATTCAAGAAAGCCTTTTGGCTCAAATCATAAGAAGTTACCCAATTTAGAGCTAATGTCTTCTCTCAAGTTCTTTAATTTTATTTTATTTCTCCACTCCATATGATTTTATTATTGATTTATTAAATAAAAATAATAGTATATTCAATATACTAGGATGTTGTTATCTTATGTATTTTAACAACACTTACACACACCTCTATATAATGGATACGAACATATCGTTTCTGTGTACGACACACTACTGCTCACGAAATGATGATTATTATATTTTCCCCTACTGTATCTCATGGGGAAAATTATGATGACACTATATTTGTATATGATATATATTATATTTACACTGTCTCTATGCTTCGGTTTTTTTATTTACATTATAGATTTATGCTTTCCATAATGTGTAAATACTATAATTTCATTCGAGGAAGGGAGGACTACCGGCCCCTCAAACTGATATGACTCGTTCAATCCACACATGGAACGTATAAAGGATAGAATTAATGAAATAATGTAACATATATAAGATATATATTATATAGGAATTATAATATACGTATTTATCATTTTTTTAATTCCATTAATATGAAAAATAAATGAAAGTAGTGTTCAAGCATACGTACAACAAACCATCTCCATGAACCGTGCATTTCATTTATTATCTCAAAATTTTATGTACTATTATAAATAAATATATGTACTTGATGATTATGATATTTAAATCATATATACAATTATAAATATAATGGAATTTTGAACACATGGACATTTTATAGTTATAAATTGTTTATTTTTGACTCACATACCGAATATCAACAAAACGACCGATATGAACATTAATAATTATATGATTGTTACAACAAGGTAGTAAGTGATATAACTAGAATAGTAAACATGAAAAACGTTATGAATCATGTATAAATTAAATTAAGTTTATTATTCAGGTTGATATAGAACAGGCAAGAGTAGTCAGACTCAATGTAAGGGATTTCATCCCAATCTCTTTTCATTGAGGCATAATTTGATGTTATACACCACCTTATTTTATATGGTGTATAATTATACCCTTTTTCTATTAATTCAATTAAATGTTTTTCAAAGGAGTCTTTTTCTATGAATCATTTTACTAACTGAAAAAAGGAATGTTTTTTAATGTACACAGCGATAATGAATTTTCCACCACCATGAGCAATATTTGATATTTGGAATCCTTAACAAGCTGTAATGTCTTTAAAATGAAAATAAACACCAAATACCCTTTTTATGTATTTATTTACTGAAAATGGTTTTGATAAAGCATTGATTATGTCAATATCTGGAAATGGCATATTGTGATTCCAATGTGGAAATTTTATCGTTCCTTTATGTTTGTTTTATGTGTTATGATTATGTTATAGTTCTTGGGAATTATTTAGGGGTATGGGTGTTTTCGTGATAAAATGAGGGCAGGTGATCTCGCAATAGATCTCTAATCTATTGGGTAACATGATGAAGGTAAATGATAAATTTTCTCCTAAGATATTTAGGAAATATACTATGACGGGTATTCTAAATTTAACCATGAAGGTTACTCCATATGTAGCATTGAAATCTACAATGTAAGTATGTTATGGACGCCACAAGATACCATTATGATTTATGATTTCTATGAGTTATTCATAAATATTATTATTTCATATGGTATGTTAATGATATTATGTTTTATGAGTGAAAAGTATGATTTTATTGATTTGTATATATTCATGGACTAATGTTTTCTTTCTTTATTTTATATCTGTAAATATGATTTTTATGCTCATCCCATGTTTTTGAAATGTTTTTAATAGGGTATATGGAAGGGTAATAGAAAATAATAATTCAAGAATATTTTTATGAAGAAAATAATTCTTGTTTTATTTAAGTATTTTTGTTATTGTGAAAAAATTGGATAGACTATTAGTTTATACTTTGTAATATTTAAGATATAATTTAATAGTTATGGCCTAATTCTCCAATACACTAATATTGAAAACATCCTCAATGTAAATTCACAACATAACATAGGATTATGTAATGTTAGAGGCTACGGGGCTTATAATAAGAGACAAAAATGAATCTATATATTATCTTTTTTGGTGAAAAATGTTTTCCCTAGTTTTAAGATATCATTCGGAAACCAATTTTCATTTTATAAAGAAATATTTAGAAATTTAAATCATATTCATTTGGTTTAATCAAAATAGAACAAGCTATATAGGAAATCATGATATGCAAAAAATAAAACATCATTATAAGGAAATATAATAGAAACAACTTCAAAATTCCTGGGGAAATAAGGTTTTAGAAAATAGGAATATATGAAAAAATTGACTTGTGAACATATCATAACATTAAACATCATGGGATTTGTCCTTTGGTACATGTAAATTAAAGAAAGGGTTAAACTAGGATCTCACATCATTAAACACATTAGGATGGTAAAACTATGATGGACATGATAGAATCCCAACCATGACATACCCTCTTTGCCTCACTAGATGGAATCTCTTATCATGTGAATGAACATCATTCAGGGCTATTTCAAGTGCAATAATCTTAAATATTCTAATACTCATCAAAATAACCCCAGCACGTACCCTGTATTTCCATGTTTAACTCATTAATAAACAATTATAAAAAACAAATCCAACAACATATATATGTAAATCCTAAAATCCATATCAAATTAAAAAACATTTTATCAGAAGATATACAACATCAAATTCAATAATTAGTGAATGAAATAATATTTTCTAATAAATAAGCCTTAAAATAACTGAAATAAAATTTATATAACAATTTCCCTTAAAAAACATCCTTTTAAGTCTATTTGATATCAAACTGTTCATTAAAACATCTCATTTAACACTTAATAAGCATAAATTTAGTTTTATAATGAACCTCCAATATAGAAAATTATTTTTATTACTAGGGTTATTTTTCATTTTAAGGGGTCTATGTCACGACCCGTCCTCGGGGCCCGTGCCGTGACTACACCAAGCCCGCCTTCCATAGGCCAGGGGCTGGCGACTAACACCAAAGGCGTAAATCCCGATAACTGGGAAGGCATTTCCTTTATAAAAGTAAACAAAACATCACAGAGTACAAGAGAAAGTAAAACACTGAGTACAAAGAGAAGTGTTGAAAGGTAAATGGGCCAGAATACAAACCCAAATGAAAGTACAACTACAACTGAACAAAGTACAACAGAAAAAGAAAACAGTTGGAAGAATGGAAGCGGATCCTGGGTCGTCCTCCTCAGATCCTACCTGAAGGGTAGGTATAGATGGCGCAGCTCTTAGATCGTCCACCACGGATCCTACCTGAAGGGTAGGTACATATAGCCTCCACAATGCTCTCACCCGTAAAACTCCTCTGTGTGTCATCTCGTCACGTAGTCCACCTCAGGATACTGACTCGTCATGTGCTCCAACTCTGGGTATCATCCAGTCCTCGAACACTCGGCCTCCGTCAGCACTGTCCATCGTCTACAACCAACACAATGAGGTGCGGGCATAGTCCATGTAGGGGTGAGTATAACGATACTCAGTAGGGACCCCGAGACCCTCAAGGTCTCACTAAAACCAACATGGATAACCACAAATAAGATCTCAACAGATAACCTCTACTTAGGTATATTCCCATGCATATACCTAAGTTATCAAGTAACCCATCTCAATCATGAGGAAAACACCAAGATCATGAAATAAACGGATAACCACCACCCAGGTATATGCCCATACATATACCTAAGTAATCAAGTGACCTATCTCAATCAAGAGGTAAACAAAAAGGTCAAAGTCTCAGATCAAACCAGGATTTTCATTATCAAAACCATAACTGCTGAAGAGCTCCGTCTCTGGAGTGTACAGTGGTCTTGTCACGACTCCGAGGTACTTATCACTAACCTAAGACTGCTAAGGTACTCCTCCTATCGAGTACCGCGGGTCAGCCACCCAAACATAGTAGTGCTTCCCGCCGGGGTATCCCACCCAAACACAGTAGTGCACACCACCTAGTAGCCTGACGAGGTACTATTCGGATGAGTACTGTGGGTCTGCACTTTCACACAGGTAGTGCTCCATACGCCATGGGTCTGCACCTCACAAAGTAGTGCTCCATCCACTGGGCTAGTCGACTCACTCCAAGTCGAGTCGGTCAAGCCGTCGTCAGGTCTCAGTCGGCTACACGGTCTCCATACTCCGCACGCTCGTCTCTGGGAGGGTCCGCTCCAAGAGCTACAGGTTGATACTCCAAGTATCACAAGTCCCACGAAGAAGTATCTCAAAGGACCACCTTGTCATTGGGGTCTCAACGCAACAAACGACACGTCAATCAGACGCCCGGACTATGAGGTATTAATCTTTTCATCCCAGGGGCCCGGTTGGTTTTGTGTGTGAACCAACCCGGCCGTATGTCAACTGTACCCCGAACTCTCATAGGGTATACTCATCAGGACTGTTTCTCAACAAGACCACCAACACCGCTGACGGTTTGTCAAACGGACGTCCGGTCTGAAAGATATCAGGTTTTCCGTTCCAGGGGCCCGGTTGGATTTCGGGTGCAATCCAACCCTACCACTATCCAACTGCATCCAAATCTCGGGCGAAGTATTCCAAAAGTTCCGTCTCATCAAGAGGAATTCAACAAACCAGACGGCGTGTCAATCGGACGCCCGGTCTGTGAGTTATTGGCTCTTTCGTTCCAGGGGCCCGGTTGGTTTCGTGTGCGAACCAACCCGATCGCACTCTGATGGCATCCAAACCTCGAGAGGAGTAAGACAAAAGATCTGTCTCACTTAGAGGAATCCATCAAAGTCGACGGCATGTCAATCAGACGTCCGGAACTCAAGATATAAGCATTTCTGCTCCGAGGGCCCGACTGGTTTCATATCCGAACCAACCCGGCTGAATCCACAGTATTCCGAAACCTTAAGTGCGATATACCGAAATAACCGTCTCGATCCAAGGATCGCATCGCCGCTGACGGTGCGTCGATCGGAGGTCTACAGCTCAACATACAGGCAAAAGACCGAAAAGGGTCCGAAAAAGGGGGGTCTGGGCCCGGACCGACCCGGCCCAACCCCCCCGGGTCGACCCGACCCGGGTCCGTGTCCGAACCGGATAGTACGACCCGGCCCGGCATGGGCGCGACCCGGCCCGGCTGGTGGGTCGGCTCGGCCGGTTATGGCCAAGCGGAGCAGAGTGGGGCGCTGCCCCCGCGTGAAGAACCGCGGCCCCGCGTGGGGCCGCCCGTGACAACGGACGCGGTAGCTGGACGCGTCCCACCGCTCCCCTCTGGTCCCGCGCGGTCGCGGGACAGCACTCCGCCGCCGCAACTTTAGCCATGGCGGATTTTTTCGGCGGCGCTCCGGGCACCGCCGCCCCTGACCGCCGGTGCCGGCGGGGGATTCCGCGGACCACCGGATGCATTCCGGTGGTCCAATTCGCGTGCGGTCTTCGCCAGTGGTCATCTTGGGACCCATCCTTCGCTGCAAAGTCTTCAAAATTCCTTCGCGGCTTCACTGCCATTTTTCGGCACGGTGCGACGGTGCCGTGGCTTGTTCAAATTCATCGGCGCGGTCGCGACGGCGCCGCGCTTCTTAGCCCTTCCTCACAATATCTGCGCGGTGCAACGGCACCGCACCGCCTTTCACGTGCCACTACAAATTCAAACAACAAGGGGGGAGGAGGTTCGGTCGTGTTCGTGCGGTCCGACCTCCTCCCGTTATAATGATAGCATGCGACCATCTAATAGAAGTCGACGTACGACAAATAAAAAATTTACGGACAAAAACAATAATCCTCAACATCAATCCGCATGAACGAACGATCCGCGGATCAACCTGGAATTGGTTGGTCCGCGCTCATCGTTCTTTTCTCAAAAGATAAGAGAACACAAAAATAAAATTCCCCTACCTCGTGCGAGATTGAACGGAGGTTCGTCGAATGAGGATTCGTCGCGGGTAGAGATGTCACGGAAGGAGGCGTCGTGGAAGAACCGTCGTGGTACATGGCGTTGCGTATTCGGTTTTCGAGAACTCGGTGTTCTTCGTCAGAGATGAATAAGTTCCTCAATCCTTAGCCTTTTTCTCCCCAATAACCCACCACAAGAAACTAACCCAAAATAAATTAAGCTCTCACTTAATTTTTTAACTAGACATGAGTTTGAATTTCAAACCCACACACACATTAAACTCACCTCATTAATAACATAAGTTATTAATTCTTAAGTTATCAAATTTAAACAAGAGTTTAGGGAGTTAAGGAATGTGAAGGGGTGGGGTTTGTGTGGGCCCCACCATCCTCATAACCTCCCTTGGGAAGTTGGGTAGTTACCCAACTTCCACCCAAAGCCTTAAACCACTAAAAGAAAATAAAAATTGTAGTTAATTTATAAATTAAACTTTCACAATTTTTATCATCTTCTCTCGTGAAAAAGAAATTCTGAAAATGGGGTTCCTAAGAAATTACCGGCGCTACGGTTCCATCGGTGCCCTCGGAATTTGATTCTGTGCACCAGTTCAAAAAAGAGGAATTCTCGCTCGTTCGTTCACTGAACGTACCTGATCCAAACTTCGGAAAATGATTCCGGGAACACCGGGTCTCGGAATCAGGTGCCATCAGAAACTGCGTTCTTGTAAAATTCCAACGAAAATTAAGAAAAAAATTTCCATGAAATTTCCGGGTCTTTACATTACTCCCACCTCAGGGCTTTACGTCCCCGTAATGCTTTAACACAAACTATGGTCACAAACGTGGTATTGAGCACACATTTGAGCCTTCCGCTCTCATGCGCTTACCTGGAGATTCCTGTACTTCTAAAGGAATTGCACCCGAGGAATCGACCATCCTCATAGGATCCTCTCCTGTCGATCCTCGATCCCCACTAGAACCTCCGTGGAAGTAACCCCATCGCCATCGTCCTGCTCCTCATGGTCGATGATATGCGAATGGTCGAGCACGTATCTCCTCAGTTGAGGTACCTGGAAAACGTCATGCACCTGGTGCAACTGAGGTGGATGGGTCAAGCGGTAAACCACCACACCTACCCAGCTGAGGACCTAGAAAGGTCCGTTGAACCTCAGAGATAACTTTCCGCCTTGGCCACATCTCCGTAAACCTCATCGAGGTGAGGCCCGTATAAGGACATGATCATCATCCTCGAACTCTAGAGGTCTCCAATTCCTATTAGAACTGAAACTCAAACAACTGCTGCCACGAGGGTAAGGTTGACTGACTTAAGAGTGATCGGTCGCACCCACCTGTGCAAGAGTTTATCTTGTGCTGCCTGGGGTTTCCTTTTTCGCCGACCAAGGAAACCCCATTCCGACGTCGTAGTTAAACCACAACCTTTTTGCCTAAAACTGTCAATTTGTGTACGAACTGTGATTGCCCAGTCCATACTCAAACCAACATCGTAAGGCCTCGACGCTGCCACCAAGATATTCCAACCGAAACTCTTGCATCGAGGGTCTGACCACACTGTCGGCGTAAGTGTGATTATCGAGTCTTCTCCCAAGTTATCTCCAAACGTGAGGGTCAAGTCTATGGCTTACCGGAAACTCTAGGTCTACGACAAGATTTGTGGAAGGAAGGAATGATTCGTATCAACATCTGTTACTACGACAGCTAGTAGTGGACATAGATGGTCCCTTGAATAATTTTTAGAGCCATTGGGTCACACTCCTTCACCGCATGCATCCGCACTCTTCCTCCGCCCTCCAGCTCCCTGAGCCTAGCGGGGATAACTAAGGCGGGTGGTTGTATCATGTTAAGATGTACACCACCTCATACTGCTCTCCTAGCTCTACCTCCATGTCTGCTGCTTCGCAGTCTCATCTCTCCTTAAAGATTCCTCTTCTTGAAACATTTAACATGCCCGAGTCTCTAAGACTGGTGCCAGTTTCTTGTTTCTTACTACACTGTGCAGTATTTATCCGCTCCTGGATGACCTGCACCTTCTTTTCCTATGATCTGAAAGAGCTGCTAAAAGTTTCTCCTTTGACAAAAAGAGAAACTCGATCTCATCCCCTGGATGAACCACGCCCATTGCCTAATATAGTCAATCCCAACATGAATGATGCATTCATGCCATGGATGACGTCGTAAGGCCTCGACGTAACTACCAGGAGATCCAACTGTCACTCTCGCCTCTAAGGGTTGAGTCACACTGTCGGAATCAGTGTGAGGTCACTAGGTCTCCTCCAGTAGAAATCTCGAAAGTGAGGATCAAGTCAACAGTTTTAACCAGGACCTCTCAGTATCAACCAAACAAAAGGACAGGAAAGAAAACATCATAAAGATAAGTGTCTTTTTATTATTTCAGCTCATAGTAAAAAGACATGAATACAACAGCAACATGGAACTAGAAGTACAAGGGACATATCCACTAGTTCCTCTCCTATCCACCTGCTCCCGGAGCTCTACTGCCTTGTCCACTGATCGGCTGCTGCTCAAGCACCAGCCGCTGCTTCTGTCTCGGTGGCTCCTCCAAAGCCAGCGGATCAAATGTATGAGGAGTCGGACAGTCACGTGCCAGGTTACCCTTTCCGCCGCATTCATAACACTTCCTGCTCCTCGTACGGCTGGCTCTGGCACTCTTGGACCTCTGCATCATCTGTCTAATGCCCACAAATGACTCGGCTACCGATCAAAAAACACGAGTCAAAGGCAGCAGCTCCTGAACACGCTCGGGGTGTAGAGCTACTGGCACAAACTCCACCCTGAAGAAGGTCTCGAAGTCTTCCCATGTGAAGGTCATCCTGTCGCAAAACTGGAACAAGTGGCTCCACCACCTGCCTACTGCTGCCTGAAGAAGGATGGCAGCAAAGATCACCTTGAAGTCTGTCGGCGTCCCCACTAGCCTGAAGACTCTCACCACAGCCTCCAGCCAATCCTCAGCTGCCTGTGGGTCCGTCTCTCCCCGTAACCTGGGTGGCCTCTGGCGCTGGAACTCGTGCAGTGCGCTCAAGTGGCGTGCATCGCCTACTACTGGGGCTGGTGGCATCGGTGGCCCAACGTATGGTAGTACCGCTGGTGCCTCAACTGCAAGAGGGCCCTGTACTGAAGCCTCGTCGCTCGACAGGCTGTCAGTACGCACATCCCTCTGGGCTCTAGCTGGTCGTCCGAGAAAAGGCATCCTGAAAGAAACAACGTGACATGGTTAATGATTATACCTGGTGAGCTGACCTGGTTTGAGCTGACATTTAAAAACTTCTTGAAACACACACGCAATCATTGTTTTCGTGCACAAAGTTGGAAATCAGTTGTCAGGGTCCTAGTGTATGGATACGTCGGCCACCCGCACCAACACTGGACTCCCTAAACTGAAAACTACACTCGGTACTCTTAACACTATTACTTCACAGAAATAAAATATCAGAGTTATAAGTTCTACGGTAGAACCAACGCCTCTGATACCAATTTGTCATGACCCGTCCTCGGGGCCCATGCCGTGACTACCCCAAGCCCGCCTTCCATAGGACAGGGGATGGCGACTAACACCAAAGGCGTAAATCCCGATAACTGGGAAGGCATTGCCTTTATAAAAGTAAACAAAACACCACAGAGTACAAGAAGAAGTAAATCACTAAGTACAAAGAGAAGTGCTGAAAGGTAAATGGGCCAGAATACAAACTCAAATGAAAGTACAACTACAACTGAACAAAGTACAATAGAAAAAGACAATAGCTGGAAGAACAGAAGCTGCTCCAGGGTCTTCCTCCTCGGATCCTACCTGAAGGGTATGTACAGATGGCGTAGCTCCTGGATCGTCCACCACGGATCCTACCTGAAGGGTAGGTACAGATAGCCTCCACAACCCTCTCGCCCGTCAACCTCCTCCATGTGTCGTCTCGTCGCGAAGTCCACCTTTGGATACTGACTCGTCGTGTGGTCCACCTCTGGGTACCTTCCAGTCCTCGAACACTCGGCCTCCGTCAGCACTGTCCGTCATCTGCAACCAACACAACGAGGTGCGGGCATATCCTGTGCAAGTGTGAGTATAACGATACTCAGTAGGGAGCCCGAGACCCTCAAGGTCTCACTAAAACCAACATGCACAACCACAAATAAGATCTCAACAGATAACCTCTACTTAGGTATATGCCCATGCATATACCTAAGTTATCAAGTAACCCATCTCAATCATGAGGAAAACACCAAGATCATGAAATCAATGGATAACCACCACCCAGGTATATGCCCATACATATACCGAATTTATCAAGTGACCCATCTCAATCAAGAGGTAAACACAAAGGTCAAAGTCTCAGCTCAAACGAGGATTTTCATTATCGAAACAGTAACTGCAGAAGAGCTCAATCTCTGGAGTGTATAGTGGTCATGTCACGACTCCGAAGTACTGCTCACTAACCTAATACTGCTGAGGTACTCCTCTTGTCGAGTATCGCGTGTCAGCCACCCAAACACAGTAGTGATTCCCGCCGGGGTATGCCACCCAAACACAGTAGTGAACACCCCCTAGTAGCCTGCAGAGGTACTCTCTGGACGAGTACCGTGGGTCTGCACTGTCGCACAGGTAGTGCTCCGTCCTCCATGGGTCTGCACCTCACAAAGTAGTGCTCCGTCCACTGGGCTAGTCGACTCACTCCATGTCGAGTCAGTCAAGCAGTCGTCTGGTCTCAGTTAGCTACACGGTCTCCGTACTCCACACGCTCATCTCTGGGAGGGTCTGCTCCACGAGCTATAGGTCGATACTCCAAGTATCACAAGTCCCATGAAGAAGTATCTCAATGGACCGCCTCATCATAGGGGTCTCAACGCAACAGACGGCGCATCAATCGGACGCCCGGACTGTGAGTTATTAACCTTTTCGTCCCAGGGGCCCAGTTGGTTTCGTATGCAAACCAACCCGGCCGTATCTCAACTGTACCTCGAACTCTCATAGGTTATACTCATAGGGATTGTTTCTCAACAAGATCACCTACGCTGCTGACGGTTCGTCAAACGGACGTCCGGTCTGAAATATATTAGCTTTTCTGTTCCAGGGGCCCCGTTGGATTTCGAGTGCAATCCAACCCGGCCACTATCCAACTACATCCAAATCTCAGGCGAAGTATGCCAAAAGTTCCGTCTCATCAAAAGGAATTCAACGAAATAGACGGTGCGTCAATCAGACCCCCGGTCTGTGAGTTATTGACTTTTTCGTTCCTGGGACCCGGTTGGTTTCGTGAGCGAACCAACCTGACCGCACTCCGACGACATCCAAACCTCGAGCGGAGTAATCCAAAAGATCCGTCTCACTTAGAGGAATCCATCAAAGTGGACGGCACATCAATCAGAAATCCGGAACTCACGATATAAGCGTTTCCGCTCCTAGGGCCCTGTTGGTTTCGTATCCGAACCAACTCGATCGAACCCAAAGTATTCCGAAACCTTGAGTGCAATATACCGAAACGACCGTCTTGATCCAAGGATCACATCACCGCTAATGGTCCGTCGATCTGAGGTCTACAGCTCAAGATATGGGAAAAATACCGAAAAGGGTCTGAAAACAGGGGGTCTGGGCCCAGACCGACCAGGCCCAACTCCCCTAGGTCGGCCCGAACCGGGCGACCCGACCCGGGTCCAGGTCCGACCCAGATAGCGCGACCCGGCCTGGCCTGGGCATGACCCGGCCCGGCCGGTGGGTATGCTCGGCTGGTTACGGCCGAGTGGAGCAGAGCGGGGCACTGCCCCCGCATGAAGAACCGCGACCCCGCGTGGGGCCGCCCGTGCCGGCGGACGTGACAGCCAGCTGTATCCCACCGCTCCCCTCTGGTCCCGCGCGGTCGCGAGACAGCGCTCTGCCGCCGCGGCTTCAGCAGCGGCGGATTTTTCCTGGGGCGCTCCGGGCGCCGCCGCCCCCGACCGCCGGACGCGCTCCGGTGGTCCGATTCGCCTACAGTCTTCGCCAGAGGTCATCTCGGGACTCGATCTTTGCTGCAATTCCTTCAAAACGCCTTCGTGTCTTTGTTTTCATTTTCCAGCGCGGCGCGACGACACCGTGGCTTGTTCAACTTCATCAGCGCGGTCGCGACGGCGCTGCGCTTCTTAGCCCTTCCTCACAATTTTCGCGCGGTGCAATGGCACCACGCCGCCTTTCACATGCCGCTACAAAATCAAACAACAAGGGGGGAGGAGGGTCGGCCGTGTTCGTGCGATCCGACCTCCACCGGTTATAATGATAGCATGCATCCATCTAATAGAATTCGACGTACGGCAAAGAAATAATTTACGGACAAAAACAATAATCCTCAACATCAATCGCTGTGAACGAACGATCCATAGATCAACCTAGAATTGGTTGGTCCGTGCTTGTCATTCTTTTCTCAAAAGATAAGAGAACACAAAAATAAAATTCCCCTACCTCGTGCGAGATTGAACAGAGGTTCGTCGAACGAGGATTCATCGCGGGTAGAGATGTCGCAGAAGGAGACGTCGTGGATGAACCGTCGCGGTACACAGCGTCGCGTATTCGATTTCTGAGAACTCGGCGTTCTTCATTGGAGATGAAGAAGTTCCTCAATCCTTAGCCTTTTTCTCCCCAAGACTCCACTACAAGAAACTAACCCAAAATAAATTAAGCTCTTACTTAATTTATTAACTAGACATGAGTTTGAATTTCAAACCCACACACACATTAAACTCACCTCATTAATAACATATGTTATTAATTCTTAAGTTATCAAATTTAAACAAGAGTTGATGGAGTTAAGGAATGTGAAGGGGTGGGGTTCGTGTGGGCCCCACCACCCTCATAACCTCACTTGGGAAGTTGGGTAGTTACCCAACTTCCACCGAAAGCCTTAAACCACTAAAAGAAAATAAAAATTGTAGTTAATTTATAACTTAATCTTCCACAATTTTTATCATCTTCTCTCATGAAAACACAACTCCAGAAATGGCATTCCTAAGAAATTACTGGCGCTACAGTTCCATCGGTGCCCTCGGAATTCGATTCCGAGCACCGGTTCAAAAGATATGAATTCCCACTCGTTCGTTCACTGAACGTACCCGAGCCAAACTTTGGAAAATGATTCCAGGCACACCGGGCCTCGGAATCAGGCGCCGTCAGAAACTGCATTCTTGTAAAATTCCAAAGAAAATTAAGAAAAAAATTTCCTTGAAATTTCCGGGTCTTTACAGTCTATAAACCCTTATAAGTAATTTAGTGATGATTGTACCAAAATGTCACCAATGTTTCTTCCTACTCCTATTATTGACAATTTTCCAAATGCATTGGTAATTGTAAAAAAATTAGTGTTCATTATCTTTGTGGGGTTTTGAAAAAACCAATTGTTTTGAAAAAAAATTAAACCCACTACTAACAGTTGTTGTTTTTAAAAAAAAATAATCAATTTTTCGTTTTTTTAAACCACCCCAAATTTTATGTTATTTTTGTATATAAAAATTATAATTCAAAAAGATCCAAATCCCCCACCAATTTTATAAATTGAACCGCAATGTGATATTATTCCTTTCCAATGAAAATACTACCATCAAGTGGAATTTTGATCTAACGCGGCCCGAATGAAACCCCGAACAACCAACCACTATTCTAAATCAAGCATTTGAAATATTTGTAAATAGGTTTATATATATATATAAATATGTGTAGAAAATTTATAAATAATTTTTATAAGTCTATTTAATTAGATTTAATGATATAAAAGTTTATATATATTAATTTATTTATAGTTAAATAATATATAAATTTACATCATATACATTTATATTATATATTAAACACATTATATGAATGTATACACAAATTTAAATATGGTATATATTTATAAAATATAGATTATAATATACATTATTCATATGTATATAAAATATATTTTAATTATATATTATACAAATATGTTATATATATATATATATATATATATTACACAAATATATTTATAATAAAATTAAAAATACATGTTATATTGTAAAAATATAAAATTTAAATAAAAATGTATATTTGTTATTTTTATATGTTTACAAATATATATATTATATATTATATATTATATATTTATATATAATACAAATACACTATTGAAATATATATATATATACACATATACAAATATATATTATATAATAAAAAATTATATAATACAAATATATATTTTGTAAATTCACACACACACACACACATATTACATAGATCAATATAAATATATGTATATACATATATATATTTGATAAATTTAGATGTATAAAATTCAAAAATATAAATATATATCATATATTAAAATATATATTATTTATTATATTTATATGAATCAAAAAAATATATATAATACATATTTATATATTACAAAAATATATTACAAAAATATATTATTATATTATTATATTTATAAGTATACAATTAAAATGATACATATATTTTCATACATATATACATAAAATATAATATGATATGATATATTAAATTAAATTATAATATAATATTTATATTTATATAAAATTATATATATGTGTGTATATAAATATATTTTACATATATAAATATATATATATATATATATATATATATTAATTTATAGATATATATTGTTATATTGTGTATAAAAATATGAATTTAATATATTTATTCTAATACATATTTTATCTTAATATAAATTTTTATATTTATAAAAATATTTGTATAGTAGAACATAACATAATATTAATTTATTTATTTATATGCACTCACTCCCACTAAATTATATTCTTTATGTGTATTTAAATGAATATATTTAAATATAAATTTCCATTAAGTATACACAGACACACACATGTTTATATTTAAATCGATACAGGGGAAAGAGGCTATATTGTAAGGAAAATCATGCAACACGTTAATGAAGGAAATAACTCAGCGAAGCTCAAAACTGAGACCTATACATATATCTCTATATAAATATTCATACACACACAAATGAAGGTGTGTTTATATATTTATTTTTAAATATTTATTTAAATTTTTATTTTCATATATTTATACATATATATATACTAACAGTATATATATATATAATATAATATTTACATAATATATGTTCAAAATTTATATATACAAAAAAATATAATCTTTATATTTATATCAATAGTTTTACATACTTACATTTATTTTTATCTATTTATGTATTCATTTATTGAAATTATTTGTAGTCTATATATAATATATTTATTATGTATCTAAATACATTTATATAATTCCTTTATATAAGAAACACACGTATATTTTAAAATTTAACATTTGAAATAACAAATACGTTGTTTAAAACCCCTCTATCCCAATAAATTAACGATCATTATTAGCTTCCTCTTATTTATCATATTATAGGGGATTTTAACCCCCCCCCCCCCCAATTAAATTTTTTATTTTATATTTTAGTGGGGATTAAGTCAAACCACCACTAAATTAGAATATAGATTCCATTTTGAATCGATCTTCAATAATTTACAAAAAACAATTTAGGGGGTTGTACACCACTCCCTCTAAAACCCACCGCCGAGTGCATTGTTTTCTTTAAATCATACTTTTTTATAACAGAGTCATCGAAATAACAAATAAATATAAATCTAGCCTCAAAAATTTATTTCACTCATAATATGGTAGGAAGAATATTTAGAAAGACCAGGTGACAAAATTATGTCTATTGAAAGGGCATTATGTTGAGACACAAACCCCATGCTCATTATAACTAGATCACCTTCCTAAAATATCAGAATATTATGGATTAAAGTATCTTAATGAACCCTAAGATAAAAAATAATATTTTTATGAAATTTAAGTACTTTATGTTTTATGAATTAGATTACACTTTAAAAATAATAAATTCTATTCATGGAAAGATGTTATAGAAAACACATGCCCTACACTCTAAGAAGATATATCCAATAAAATTTAAAATAATTTAAGCATCATAAAAAATTATAATATATACATTATGTACTGATCACTGTGATGAGTGTATAATATAGTTTATAATAAATTTGATTAACACAAACAAAAGAAGTGATGACCATGACCAGTAGGATCATACCATATAAATCCCATTTATGGGAGCATTAGAGGGAGATTAAATCAGTGATATTTTACCTTTACTAAGACCTAGCTGAGATTAAGAATCTAAATCATGAGTGAAATTCTTTATTGGAAAAGTTAAAGATTATAGAGATCAAGACTGAAACCCTATCTTCCAATCCACTTCATGAAATGGTCGTCATCGCATAATATACCCTTATAGAATATACTGGTTTTATAAGGGGTTATATATCTAAACCATAATAGTAAAAAAATCGTTATTTTTAAATAAATATTGACTGTCTAAATATTTCTTTATTATTACATTATATATTATTATATAATGAGTTGGATAAAACATATATTTTTATATTATGAATAAAAATTTTCATTTTTAGAAATACAAAGTTTTAATAAATAATCCCTTTCGATGAATGCAAGAATTTTTTTAAAAAATATTTTAATGAAATATTTTAATTAAATAATATTTACTCAAATATAAATGATTATATAATTTTATAATGTCAAATTTATTTTTTAAATGGTCATACAAATATTATCATTATAAAATGCCATATTATTTAGTAGAAAAGGTTTTTTATTTTAATGTGAAAAATCTCAAATTTAACAAATTATTTTGATAAAATAAATATTACTCTCAAAATCAGCATGTCGAAATTATCCAATGATTAATTTTTAATAATTTTCTAAGATATTCTATTTTTTGGGTAAAAATTATATAATTTATGTATTCTGACATCATAAAATCCCAAATGTGATGTAGTAAAAAAAGATAAATATTATCCATGATAAAAATTACCCATTAAAAATTGAAGTCATTTGATTAATATTATAAACCCTTGTGGAATCCTCCAAAACATATATTATATTTTGAGATTTTAAAATGAATATTTTAAGAACATAATTGGTTACTACCTCATGAATGGTATTATTATAATGATTTTTTTTTATACATCCAAAATATTGAAAAAATACTCTTTTGAAGATTCCATTGGATGTTTTTTAGTTTTTATTATTTTATCATATAGATTTTAAAACCTATGTTTAGACATTAATAAATAATTACCCTTATTTTTCTATAAAAAACCACCCAAATCCTTATTTGACTTCAATCAAAAACCCTTGTATAAAGAAGTTACTCCAAATTTCCTTTATATGTCCCTCCCAATGTGCCCAAAGCTATTGTGTATCTTTTACCTAGATTTTATAAACACCCCCTCAAGGTAAAAGATCCATTCCTTATACTTATTCAATAACCTTCATTATATTAGGACTTTTATTACCTCTTTTCAAGTTTTAACATGTTTCTACACACCCATATTACCAGTATTATGATTTCAAAGTGATGATATACCCCTTTTACTCTCGTTAATTCCTTCCATATATCATCATATACCCCTGTTATGTTGTTGAAATTATCCAATGATTTTCCATGACAAGAAATTATGCAGTGAAAACCCATACCTATTTCCACTCAATGCTATTAACCTAGTGATACCTATCCTTCATTGATTAGGGACTTATATGTATTTAACACTAAATCCTTAATAATATGATTAAAATTTATTCAATAAATCTATATTATGTATGATTTTTTTGGAACACTTATACAAATACAAATTTTGAATGTATCTAATTACCCAAAGATGCTAGGCCTCACAATATTATGAGGTTGTATTTAGTGTATCATTATGTAATAAATCATAATATTATTAAGTATTATAAATATCGTTTTCCATAGATGGTTTCATACTAATTTCTCATTATATTTTTCAGATGAGGATTATAAAAAATTAGGGATAAGAGTGAACATATGAAAACATCCAAAAATTATGGTACTGTGATGAGTAAGTGGTTTCAAAGAAACAAAATCACTGTCTTTATAATACATGTGGATATTATTCTAGAATAATTTTATCAATGGGTAATAAACATGAAATTACCACATTTCTCTTGACACAATCATCACCTAGTGGATGATAAAGAATCATTTCTTCGAACCTCATTTGAAACTCTCAGTGAATATACACTGCTAAATTCATAACCGCCTTATAAACAATTGTTAAGAAAACAATCCCATAAGGTTACATGTTATGAAATAGACCATCTATAAATTATATTAAAACCTATAAATTAATTTTTAATGAATATAAGTAATTTAGGATTTATCCCTCCACTGTTTCCATTTTATGTGTCCAATTATTTGAAAATTATCATTTATGAGTCTATTTTTACTAAAGTAAATTATTAACACTAGAATCAAATAAAGAATGGTGTGATTATTTCCCAATCAATAATATTAAATTACTTATGTTAATATGTTTATACATATTATTTAGTATCATTCATTTTTACTCTAATTATTCAAATACCACAAAAAATAGGTAAGTAGAGTTAGTGGTGAGTACATAACATGTGGATATTATAGCTTCCCAAGTATTTAACTTGAACCATATCTATATTTTTGGGTTCAACATCTCAGTGAAACTTGTGTTAATACCTTAGTATAATTCTATACTATTCTAATTATGGATTGTATCTTCTTTTATATAGTAAACATAAAATTTTTAGATAATAAAATGACCAAACGTATTGAAAATCACCCCCTAATTCTATACAGGTTCAATGAGGTGTATTAATATTATTGACTATCATCATCCCAATAACTGTAATTAATTCCTTATGATAAATCATATCAATCTTAAATTACTGAGACTAAAAAATAGCATCCTTCATTTCAATACCATTGGATGGGAATTCTCTTGGGTGTTTCTTGAATAATTGTTTATTCTTCCTCCTAGTCGAGCGGCTGAGTTCTTAATCCAACCTATACAAAAATATTTTACAATGTACCAAACTCAATATAGTGTAGAAATTGATAAACTTATGGGAAAAAATAAACAATTAGATAAGAATTTGAATAAATGGTTTAAACACCAAAGTGCTTTACCGTAGGGTGAACTGGTTCCTTTCGTTAGGAATAATGATGGGTCAATACACCTCTACATTAATTATCATGTGATAAAATAGATAATTATAAATAATAATTATCCTCTAACATGAATTTATGACATGTTTTATCAGCTACATGGATCCCAATACTACTCCAAGGGGGACCTTTAGTTGGGATATTATCATTTAAATGTGAAGAAGAAGGATACCCCCAAGACTTATTTTAAAACTAGTTATGAGAACTATGATTTTATTGTGATAATATTTGTAATTATTAATCCTCTATATATCTTCATGTACATGATTAATAGAATCCTTAGTGATATTATTGAAAAATATATGGCAGTATTATAGATGATATTCTTATATACTTCAAAATAAATTAGGATTTTGAAAAGTATTTACATATAGTTTTAAAAACATTGAAAAGGAAAATATATTTAAAAATTATAGTAAATTAATGTATAGGATTGAGAAATTAACATTATTGGGGAATGTTATAACCAAAAAATTGATATATATTGCTACATAAAAAATAGAGTAGATTGAGTGGTGGACAAGACCAAAATATTCCATAAAGATATATAGATTCTCTATATTATTTGGGTACTATAATATATTTGGGATAATATTCTCATGGTTTTCATGAACACTAACTAAATTAACATGTAAGAGAGAAAATCATTTTTGTAATGATGAATGTGAGGAGATAATTAAAGAGGTAAATAAGTGTCCAATAACAATACCTATGTTCACATTATCCACTAGTAGGGATGGGTTTTTGATATATAATGATGAATCCAAAATGAATGTGAGATGTGTACTCGTGAATGATGATAGTGTGATATCCTATACCCCCACCAATTAAATATTCATGATAATAACTATCTAATTTGTTATCTAGAATAGGATGTGGTGATCTTTGCATTGATGATTTGGTAAAATTATATATACATGGAGAAGTTTGACATATATATGTATCATAAAATCCTCAAATACATATATTGAAAAAAATCATCTCAATATGCACAAAAGTTTGTGGTTAGAGATGATCTAGAATTAAATTTCTTAAATCCAGCACCATATTATAAATTCTAATAAAGTAGCATATTTTCTATGTATAAACTATCTTGCAACCCTATCCTTGATAATTATTATAGTGGATAAAATAATCATGTAATTTCAAAGGATGGAAATAATTTTAATAAACAGATCATAATATTACCTTTATCAAATAACCTCTCAACCATCCATTCCTAAGATGATCAAGGAGGCCTAAAAATATTATAACATGATACAGAAAATGTTAGAAAATTCACTAGAGTTAGATGTTGATGAGTATTGAGTTATAAGGTTTGGAACATGAGTATGTGTACCATCAAAACTAGAGCAAGAAAAGAAACTTATGGATGATACATAAAGGTCATGACTCACTATTCATCTAAGAATATATAAGATGTATAGATTAATGAATAAAAAAATCAGGTAGGGTAAAATGAAGAGTCAGACTATAAAATTTGTATCCCGATACTTGGTATCTAACCAAGTTAAGGCATAATCATTGAATTATATGTGTGTGTTCCAATAATTTCCCATGCTTGTATAGAAATGGGAAAAATATCCAATGACTTCATCAATATACTTTGAAACTCATCTAATGGGAATAACCCTATATGGATAGTAGTTAATAACCTTACAATGTCATTTAAATTCATTGTTATCAAATAATAATTCTCTCCTGGATAACTATCCATGATATAAATAGGAGAATTGGTAAGAATATTTGGAATTTCACTCTCCATTATATATGATCAAGATATGAGGTGTACATAATGGTTTTGAAAAATAATTTAGTAAGAACTGAATATATAACTATATTTCAAAACATCTTTTCACCCTTATGAAGATGGTATTTTTTAGAGAACCATCAAAACACTATAGGATATACTGAGATCAGGTTCATTAGATTTCCAGGACTTTGGGATCAACACCTTCCCCAAGTATAGTTCTCATTTAACAAAAGTTCTTATTCTATAATTAAAATGTCACCTCATTAGGCTATGTATGGGATGCAATGTCAGAATATGACATGTTGAGATAATGTAGGATAGTGGAAGGTAATGGGAGAAGATCTTATCCCATAGATGGAATAAAAGGTTTAAATCATTTAGTATTATTTCAAATTTTCACAAATCTAAATGAAAATTTATGTAAATAGTCTTTTAAGTGACCTAGAATTTTAGTTTATAGAAAATGTGTTCCTTTACAATTTTCTTGGAAGAAATTCATGATGTTTTCAATGAAGGGATATCTTATACAAAGATACACCGACCCCTTTGAGATCCTCAATCTCATAGGAGTTATGACCTACCATCTATGACTCCCACCAAACCAATCTCAATTAAATGATGTTTTCAATGTATCCTTCCATAGGAAGTATATACCAGACACCTTACATGTATTAAATATTTAGATGTTAGCACTGGAGAATTATTTTTCAAATTATGAGAAACCAATGAAGATAATTGATCATAGATACAATGTTCTATGAAACAAGAAAACTCACCTGGTCAATGATCTGTGGAAGAACCACAGGTTTGAGGAATGAAAAAGGGAACCAATATAATCAATGAAATAGTAGTACCCTTGTCTATTTTTTTATGAAATAAAATTTCAATGGTAAGACTAATAAATGGTGGAAAAATTTTATCACCCAATTTTTTGTAAATAAAATTCCATTTTCATAGAAATAAATGTCTTATTATGTAATGATGTTATATAAAATATAAGAACTATTTAGGTTCCTTTGAACACCTTTTATTTATTTACAATATTATTTAAAAAACCATTAATCATCATAACCCTTGATAATATAGGTACTGTAGAATGATTTTTATAATTATTATATATTGATGGTTAAGATAAATACAACTAATGTAGAAACAAAAAGATGTGTTATCATCAACAATTATGATCATACCCTATGATGGCCATTTATCTAAAATTTTAAAGGAGATAATATCACTAGAATTTTACCTTTTCTATTTCCACAAATAGATAATGTAACTAATGAATGATTAAAAACATTTATGATAGTAGTTTAAGATTATAGAGATCATGTACCATGTCATGTTCATTGAACCATTCCATGAAAGTGCCACCATCGCACACCATACCCTTAAGGAATATACTGGTGTATTAATGGGTTATATGTCTAGACAATAGTTGTATAAATTTTTATATTTTAATTTTTCATAAAATAATTGTTATATATATCATTTTTTATTATTATATTATAAATAATTAAATAAAGTGTTTTATAAATATTAGATTTTGATAAAAAATAAAATTGAAATTTTCCCAAGAATATAGTTTCAATCAGAACAATATTCTTTATGAATTCAAGAACATTTAAAAAAATATTTTACTATAAAAATGAATTAAATAATTTTTATATTAATGTAATTTTCAATGTAAATTTATAAAGTCAACTGTAATTTTTATAAGGTCCAAAAAACTATTTTCTTTATAAAATAAGATTATTTTTTAGTAATTAATGATTTATCAGAATAGTTAAAATTAGCATATTTAGGAAATTGTCTTTTAAAATAAGTTTTTTTAATTGTTCACTTAAAAATATACAGATGGTGAATTTTTAAAAAAAATGAAGATTGTAAAATGTTTTGATAAAAAATTAATGATTTATAAATATTTAGTATGTATTATGAAATAATAAAATCAAAAAAGATAATTAATAAATAATATAAATGATATTCACATTTAAAATAAAGTTTCCCCTTTGAAATAATGTGTTTTTGACGTTATTTGATCAATTTTATAAACCCTTAATGAATCCACTAAAACATATATTACATTTTAATGTTTTAAAATAATTTCTATAAGAACCCAAATCACATCAACATCACCATGGGTAGTATTTTAATTATTATAGTCATTGTACTTATAAAATATTGAAATAACCTCCTATTTTATTGAAAAAATGGTAAAAACCCATTGTATGTTTTTTGTTTTTTTTCTATTTTAACATATAGAGTCCAAAACCTAAGTTTAGAAATCGTAATGAATTCCCATGTTTTTTTATTCTGAAAAATGAATCTCACATTATTATTCACTAAAAACCATTAGAGAATAATTTCTTTCTACCATTACCTCTATATAAACCTAATAAATATCCCAAATATCTTAAGGAGTTCTATTCATGATTATTTAAGTGCCAACTCAAGGTAAGGTAACCTCTCATTCTCATCCTTATTCTAGAAATTTATATTTGTTATGCCTTTTGATTTCCAATTTTTCATATTGGAATATATTTTTACACTTACCTATTAAATTAATTATGATATAAAAATGATTATATATTCCATTAAATCTCATTGTTCACTTTAATTAATATTGTGTACCCCTTTTATGCTGCCAAAATTATCATAAATGTTTTTATGACAATAATTTTCGTATTGAATAGTATTCCCAATTTCCATTAAAATGTATTTTCCTAGTTGTACTAACCAATAATTGATTAATGAAATCCATGTATATAAACCACACTCATTAATAATTGGATTAAAAGTGATCAAATACATACTTATACTATATTATTGATAGAGTTAATATTTTCAATTTTATTAATATTTTTTCAATGATTTAATCCCTCTAAATTATTCAATTTGAGTGTATTTGCATCATTTATGTGTTTTTGGTGTATTTTAGGCTTAAATGTGAAAATGGGGTAATTCTGTAAAATTGAAAATATTATATAGATTCTTTTTTTCAGAAATAACATTTAAAATATTTTTCCAATTGAACTAAATTCTTTTATTAGGCTTCATAAACTCTTGGGCTTCAAATTTGTCTTCTGAACCAAGACCCAATTCGAAACCCAATGGTATAGAAAAATCAATCAAGTAGAGAACTCAGTCTGGTTGGCAGAATGGACCCCACCACATTAACTCAACAATATATCATGCAAATGACCTTAGAATGAGGTTATTCGAGCTCGTGTCGATATAGTACATTCCAAGGATGGTGAAAAATAAAATTGATAAAATCTGAAGCTCATCAAGGCATCTTTTTGGCTCGTCTAAGTGGACTGGGTGAAACCGTTTTTGGTGGCCTGGAAAAGTAATTGTCATTGAGTTGGCCATATCGTTTTTTACACCAGTCAGATGACTCTAAACATTTTAGGTTCAATATCTAACTTCATTTCCAACATTCTATAAGAAGAGACCTCAGTGATTTTTGGCTGGATGGTGCGCATAACATAGGCAAACTTCGGGAGGATAGATTCTAGAGGATCAAAATTTCTTCTCTTGTTTTTCATTCTATTGTTCTTCTTAGCATTGTCATGACTTATTATTCCCCCTTTAGCTAAGTTACCCTTAACATGGTGGGGTATATCTTTTGAGTTATTGGGGAAGGGTAGGTTTACCCTTTTATAATTCTTGAGTTCTTACACGTAATATTTTAATATCCTCTTTTATCTTCTACGTATTAGTTTCAATTTCTTATAACAGTTTTTATTATCATGTATGATTGTATCTGATTTTGGATTCTGTTGTTTATTTTTATTTTGCCAATTCTCAATATCTCCCTCCACTGGGATCCAGTTTATTAATTATGGAATAGACTAGGATTTAGTGGTGTAGTACTCGGTGATCATCGGTACGAGTGTGAGGAGTAGTGAATGTTCCTGACTGCTTGGGATAAACAAGACCTGATTAGGAATTGCCTAAGATAATTGGGGGTATTCGCTACAACTCTATTACACATTGGATGGAGATTATACCAATCTGATTTTTTAGTAAGGTTTATTCTCACATTTTTATTTGACAAAGTGAGTGAGAAGAAACGATTTTGGATTCTCACTCTTAATGATTTAGCAGAAGAGAATTGGGTAAAGTGAACTGTGATAGAATTACAATTGAAAAACTGACCCGAACCGAATCACTATTTCATATCACTAATTTAAATCACATAATTTTTTAATTTTTTTAAAAATTTCTCTTAATTACTTTACTTTATTTAGTTTCCTTCTTGTATATTCCAAGTCAAACAATTTCAAAACCAACATCATTTCTTTCTCTTATTTTCAGTTACAAACACTATTTTTGAGCACTCCTCTCTAGAGAAAACCTAGGTAACACACTATAATACATTTTAACTTAGTTAATATTTGTTTTTTCCATACCCCACGATAGTAATGTGTCAAAACGTGGTGTCATTTCTGGGAGGGTAGAGCCAACATTTCTTTTCTTTTCTTTTCGCTCTTCTCATCTTTTCTCTTCAAAATTTCATGACTAGAACCTCAAAAACTGAACCTTTACCCATAGATCCTGAAATTGAAATAACCTTGTTTAATAGACATAGAAATATTAATTTTCAATCTGAATTTGAAGAAATTACCCTTGCAGACTCAAGGTAAACTTCTACTGTTCACTCTGAGCCTATCATCATGGCTGAAAATCAAAACCTAACTCATAGAGACCTTTGTGCACCACAATTCCTAAATCAAAATAATCAACTTGTCAAGACAGTATTACAAAATGATTTTGAAATGAAGCCTAATATGATTAAATTTCTTCCAATGTTTCATGGTTTGTCAGGTGAGATCAAAACATACATATTAAATAGTTCACACATGTTTTGTCAACTTTTAGACCCCGTGGAGTTACTGAGGAGCAGGATAAGTGGAAGGAATTTCCATTTTCATTGGATGGAGATACTAAAGAATGGTTGTACAACATACAACCAGGATATGTACATTACTGGAATGACCTGGTAAGGTGTTTTATGAAAATATTCTTCCCCACATCTAGATGCATATCCATTTGGAAGGAAATCTACACCATACAACAATCATCTAGAGAAAAACTTTACGAGTACTGGGAGATTTTTAAGAAGCTATGTGCCAGCTGTCCGCATCAAGCCATTGAAGAAAATAACTTTATTGTCTTATTATATCAAGGATTACTGGAATATGATAGAAACCTTCTTGATGAATCATATGGAGGTGCACTGATTGACAAGTCACCAGAAGAAGCCAAGGGATTGATTGAGAAAATTTCCCAGAACTCATAGTAGTTTGGAATAAGAGGTATTTGAAAAAGAGTTATTCATGAGGTAGAAACTTATCATCCATAAAACTTATTAGAAACTAGTATTTAATAGATTACTGGTTTGGTGAGACAGATGGCCTTGAAGCATGTTAGTGACCAATAAGCACCAGCTAAGGAAATTGGTTTATTCTCATCACCTGATCATTTCATTGACCAATGTTCTGAAATACAGGGAATGGAAATATGTGTAGAATCGTTTTAGAAAAAACAGTTTTAACAAAATCAAGGATATAGAGATCCTAACCAAGTCTAATATGGGTTTGGAAATCAGCAGAATCAAGATAGACCCCCATACCAAAACTAGTTTCAAAACCAACCCCCATTCCAGAATCCACCAGCATTTCAACAGAAATAATATTATAACCAGCCTTCTTACCTAAAAACAACCAATATCCAATGAACATTTGAGAAACCATCCACTAGTTCAAAACCTCCATTTCAAAACTAACAAAAATTGGAGTTTGAAGGACTTAAATACACTGTTAAAGAGTTGTCCAATAATTTTGAAATTCTCATGGGCTTTCTGACAAAAAATATAGGTAAACTCCCTTACCAAAAAATCCCAAACCCAAAATATATTTTTAGTAATATAACTAAAATAAGTGGAAAATAACTCCAACAACTATCCACCATTGAACCTGAAATAAGAATACCTGTTCTAGGAGAGATTGATGGTGGAAATGATGAAAATTCTATGAAAATACATCGGGAAGAATATAAGAAAGAGGAGGAGGATAAGTATTTGTCAAAGAAGAAGAAAAAATAAACACCATTTTAAAGGAAACAAATGGATAATAAAGATATATCACAAATATTTACATCAAGGATGATTGAATCAAAGAGCTTTCAAGAAGAAACACTACAAAAGGAAATTTTGGACACCTCCCAGAAAGTGGAAATCAACATACCTCTACATGAATGACTCAAAAAAATTCCAAAGTATGATAAATTTTTAAAGGATATTTTCACCAAGAAGAAGATACTTTAAGGGAATGAGAGGATCAGTTTCAGAAGAAGTGTCTCAGCCCTTATCACACCACAATTGCCAACCAAATGTCAATATCCAGTGACATTTTCTATTCAATGCTACATAGGTTCATTAAATTTCATTAATGATTTGTGTGATTTAGGTGCTTCAATTAATGTATTTCCTCGCTCATTAAATACTTCATTGCCAATGGGAGACTTGAATCCCCCAAGAGTGGTGGTATAGATTTTAAATAGATCCACAGTTTTCCGAGCAAGAGTTCTGGAGGATGTCTTGGTAAAAGTAAAAGATATTTTATTCTCTATAATATTTTATGTGTTGAATATGGAAGATGATAGGATCCCATCACACTCACCCATCATTTTTTGGAGACTATTCTTGAAGATGGCCAAAACCATAATAGATGTCCATAAAGGGACACTTACCATGGAGTTTGGAGACATCATTGTCCACTTTAATATTTTTTAATCCATGAGGCACCCATCATATGATGATTCACTCTTTTCACTCTCCCATGAAGATGGTATAGAACGAATTAATGAATAAGGTATGTTTCATGAATTTTTATCTTTAGGAGAATTTTTTTCCATTAAAAATATCATTGAACATATGGATTTCCAAAATCTTGGAGATTTTAATTTCTTATTGGAAGAAGAGGTAAAATGTTATTTATTTGATAATTTGTTAAATGATGATGAAGATGAAATGATTTCTTGTGTACAAGATGTAAAACCATTGGGTTTGGAGAACCTCAATTGAGTTTCATCCCTTGAGCATCCTCGTGATCTAGAACTAAAACCACTCCCCAGTGATTTAAAATATATTTAACTTGTGGGGGGAGAGAAATTACCAGTCATAATTACTAATAATCTATTTGAAACTCATGAAAAATCACTGATTGAGATTTTGAGAGAGAATGTCTAAGAAATCGGATGGAGCATAGGTGATATCCAAGGAATAAACCCAAAAATTTTCTCACATAAAATTTTTCTTGAGGGAAATTCAAAACCTATCAGACAACCCCAAAGGAGGTGGAACCCCACCCGAATTGAGGTTGTGAAAAAAGAGATTGAGAAGATTTTAGAATCTGGGATCATTGATCCCATATCATATTCAATATGGGTTAGCCCCATCCATTTAGTCCCAAAGAAAACTACCCTAAGCATTATGAGGAATAAAAAGAATGAATTATTCCCTGTGAGAATTCAGAATAGATGGGGAGTATGCATAGATTTTAGGAAGTTGAATCAGGTCACTCGAAAAGATCATTTCCCTATACCTTTCATAGAACATATTCTAGAGAGGTTGGCAGGTAGAACTCATTATTGCTTTTGGATGGATTTTTATGTTATTTTCAAGTACCCATTGCTCCCGAGGATCAAGAGAAGACTACATTTACTTTTCCTTTTGGTAGTTTTTCATATAAAAGTATCCTATTTGGATTGTGTAATTCCCCAGTACATTTTAGAGGTGTATGTTATGTATATTTTCGGATCACATTGAATATTTCTTGGAGTTTATTTGGGATGATTTCATAATTTTTAAAAAATCTTTTGACCACTGTTTGAAAAATATGGAAAAAGTTTTGAAACCTTGCATTGAAAAAAACCTTATTTTAAATTTTGAAAAGTGTAAATTTATGGTTTAGAGAGGAATTGTCCTTATGCATGTCATTTCTCAAAAAGGAATTGAAGTTGACAAATCAGAAATTGATGTGATAAATTCTTTGCCTTACCCAACTTGTGTGAAACATGTTAGATCATTCTTAGGATATGTAAGATTATACAAGAGGTTTATCAAAGATTTCAGTTAGATTTTTCTCCCTCTCTCTAGATTAATTTTGAAAAATGAAGATTTCGATTTCAATGGTTCATGTAGATAATCCTTTAATGAGTTGAAAATTAGATTGATTACACCACTAGTAATGCATCCAATCAATTGGGAAGAACCATTCGAGATACTTTGTGATTCTTCAAACCAAGCAGTTGGAGTAGTACTTTCTCAAAGAATTGATGGAAGGCGACAAGTCATTTCATATTCCTAGAAAACCATATATGCGGCCCAATTCAGCTACACAACAATCGAAAAAGAGTTTTTAGTAGTTTTTTTTATGTTATAAAGATTTAGATCGTATCTTCTTGGAACTAAAGTCATTTTGTTTTCTGATCATGCAGATCTTAGGTACTTGATGAAGAGTGATGAAGAAAAACCGAGGCTAGTGAGATGGATGATACAACTATAGGAGTTCAAAATAAAATCAATGATAAGAAGGGATCTGAGAACCAAGTGGCAGATCACCTAAGTAGACTACCCAACACCGCTGATATTAAAATTACAGACATTGAACCACTAAATTATCACCTTCCAATAGATCAGTTGTACTTTATAGAAGTAGAATTACATTGGTATACTGACCTGGTAAAATATCTGGTAACATCTCAGGTCCCATCACATTTAAATTCTCTCCTAATTCACAAATTAAAAGATGAATATAGATATTAAATCTGGGATGATCTATTCCTTTGGAATATTTTTAATGACCAAATGATCAGAATATGTTTTCCTAAAAATGAAATTGAATCAGTCTTTATGTTTTGTAACACATTAGATTGTGGAGGCCAATTTGGACCTCAAATTATAGCAAGGAAGGTTTTAGAATCTAGAATTTATTGGCCAACACTTTTCAAAGATTCCCATGAATTTTGCAAACGGTGTGAAAAATGTCACTTTACAAGAAATATTTCTAAGAGGTAAGAAATGCCCAAAAATCCACTTAATATTTGTGAAATTTTTTATGTTTGGGGGATATATTTTATGGGACCTTTCTCAATTTCATTTGGAAATTATTATATTATACTTGCTATTGATTATGTTTCTAAATGGGTTGAAGCAAAATCTATAAGGACTGACGATGCTAAATTTGTTTGGGATTTTTTCAAGGCTAACATATTTTTTAGGTTTGGAGTTCCTAGAGCCATCATCCATGATCAAAGGACTCACTTTTTCAATATAAGAATAGAGGATTTGTTGCAAAAGTATGGGGTGAATTATAAAAGATCAACTCCCTATCATCCACAAACTAATGGGAAAGATGAAGTGTCCAATAGGGAAATTAAAGGAATTTTGGAAAAGGTTGTTAATCCAAATAGGAAGGATTGGAGACAAAGGTTAGAAGACACATTATGGGCTTACAAGACAGCCTACAAAACCCCAATTGGAATGAGTACCTATATGTTTATTTATGGTAAAATTTTTCACCAACCTATGGAATTGGAACACAGGGCATACTGGGATTTGAGAAAGATGAATAAAGATCATGAAAGTTCTGGAAAAGAGATATGATTGTAGTTATAGGAGCAGGAAGAAATTATAAGGGAATCATTTGAAAATACAGGATTTAAAAAGAGAGAACAAGAGTGGGTCATGACATACTGATCCAATCAAAAGACTTTAATCCTAGAGGAAAAGTGTTGTTATTCAATTCAAGACTCAAGATAAAGCTAGGTAAACTTCATTCTAAGTGGGAAGGTCACTTTGTAGTTACTCATGTATATCCTTTTAGTGCTGTGTAGATTGTGAAGGATGGAGTGAAGGATCCATTCACTCTTAATGGGCACATGATGAAGAAATTCCTTGGGACCATGCCATATGAGCCAATGGAGGAGATCACACTCCTCTAACCTATTTATCAATAAACTTCATCAGGTCATACCTCTCCTTTATATTTTCTTGATTTATATGATTCAATTTCAAATATTCTTATACTTTAAATCAATTTGAATGCATTGTGGACAGTTCATCATTTAATTTTTGGGGAGGGATCCTTTGAAGTTAATGATTTTTATTTGTTGTTTGTTTTCCTATTTGTTTTAAAAAACATGTGTGTTTAAAATTGCGTGTTCTTATTTTTCAATTTTTTTGTGTTTTTGAAACTTTTGTGCTGAAATTATTATGTTTGAAATTTCTGAAACCCATGTTCATGGGAGAAATAATTTATTCCATGATACTTATCTTAAATGAATGCTGAAAATGAAATTGTTTCAAGTTCAATTCATTGGTAATTTCATAAAAAATACTCTGTTTTTTTAAATCCCATGCCAAATATCACTGTCTTTATATATAAAATCACATTTTCATAAGGCTTCTGAACCAATAATTTTCATATTATTTACATTCACCTCACTTCTTGAAATAACCAAACTATTCTTGTTTTAACTAGAATTTGATTTATTCCTTTCAAAAACTTGAGGGTATGGGGTACATGTGTTTTAAACGATTGAGTTATTTCTTTGGTTTGAAAGCCCCCTTTTCAAGATAAACCCTTTCATTTTGGACTACCTTGTAAATTTAATCCTTGAAGCCCATGAAATCTATAAACATCATGTTAGGTTAGCCACATTACAATCCAATTTTCCATATCCAACCTGCTCTTGAAGTGAAATTGCATAATCTAGTTGAACTTAAGTGTGGGAGAAGATGTCTTGTGTTGTTCTAGATCATTTTATGAAACATTGTTTGGAAAATAAAATGAGGAAGAGATGTTATGGCAATGAAAAAAATATATTCTTCTGAATGATGTGCCTTTTCTGGAGCTTTCACGTTGAGAGAATTTGTGCCTTTCTAGAGATTCTAATGAAGAAAGAAAGTTGTTCCACTTCTAGAGCTTTCAAGAAATATAATATTTGAGAACATTGAATTGTTTGCTGCTGAAATGATGAACTGTGTGAACATTCCTTGATATTCCATGAAGAAGGAGCTTATTTTCTACTAAGGCGACTGTATAGGAGACCATACTAGTGTGAAAATTAGAGTAATTCAATTTTGCTTCAAAAAGAGTCAAGCCCTCTTCATTCAGCCTCATAATTTTCACATCTAAATTCTACCACCCTAAAGCCACTGAACAACCATCACAATTCATCATGATAAACATATGTCTCTGACTCACATCAGGTGGAGATGTAAGAATTTATCAAGCCTATGGTGACCCTTTTATGAGTTTGTATGAGAAAGACATTGTTAAAAATTTGAAATTTGTGTGATGAGAGATAATGAAAGATAGGTAAGTGTTTTTTGTGCATGGGAAGAGAAATGAAGCGTAAATTTATTGAATGGTCTTAAATTAAGAACATGAAATAATATAGTTTGAGGATGCATGATATATTTGGTTTCTTGTTTTCATATTGGTGGATCTCATGGATATGTGTTTTGAATTTTCTTTGATTTTGTTTTGATTCTGACTTGTCCAAGAGTCCAAGTCATAAGTGTGGGGTAATTGATAGAGTTAATATTTTCAATATTATTAATACGTTTTAAATGATTTAATCCCTCTGAATTATTCAATTTGATTTTATTTTCATCAATTATGTATTTTTGGTGTATTTGGGGCTTAAATGTGAAAATGGGGTAATTTTGTAAAATTGACGGTTTTATATAGCTTCTATTATTTGGGAACAACTTTTAAAATACTGGTCCACTTGGAATGAATCCTTTTTTAGGCTTTATGTGCTCGTGGGATTCAAATTTTTCTTCTAGACCAAGACCCAATTCGAAACCTGACGGTACATAAAAATCAATCAAGAAGAGAACTCAGTCTGGTTGGAAGAATGTACCCCACCACATTAAAAAAACAATATCTCAGTCATCTGACCTTAGAATGAGGTTCTTCTTACTGGTTTTGACAGAGGACATTCAAAGTACGGTTCACAATAAATTTGATAAAATATGCAGCTCATCAAGGCATCCTTTTGGCTCGTCCAAGTGGAGTGGGTGAAAGAGTTTTTGGCCCCATGAAAAGTAATGGTCATTGATTTGAACATATCTTTATTTAAACATGTCCAGTGACTCTCAAATATTAAGGGTAGATATCTAAAATAATTTCTAGCATTCAATAAGAAGGTAACTCAGTGTTTTTCTGTCGGCTAGTGGGAATAACGGAGGAAAATGTTTTGAGAACAGATTCAGGAGGATCAAAATTTCTGTTCTTTTTTTTCGTTCTTTTATTCTTCTTAGCTTGGTAATGACTTGTTCTTCCCCCTTCGTATCAGTAACCCTTACCATGGTGGGGTAGATATTTTGAGTCATTGGGTAAAGGTAGGTTTACCCTTTTTTAGTTCCTGAGTTCTTGCACAAACTATTTTAAGATCCTCTTTTATCTTCTGTGAATCAGTTTCAATTTCTTATAACAGTTTTTATTATCGTGTATGATTGTATCTGATTTTGGATTTTGTTGTTTATTTATATTTGGTCAATGATCAATATATCCCTCCACTAGGTTATGGTTAATTAATAATGTAATATACCAAGATTTTGTGGTGTAGTACTCGGTGATCACCGGTACGTGTGTGAGGTGTAACGCCCCGACCCTTGTTACCCAGAGTCGGTGCATTATTACATAACATTGGCATGATCACAAGGAATATCAAATCTCGAAAGACCAATTGGTTTAGTAGCCTTGGAAACACTAGATATATTCATAAGTCTTACATTACATTATAAAATGAAAAACCACTACAACGACATATAGTATCCATAAACCACACTCATATCCCCACATAATATCCCTGCAGGTCAATCATAATTTACTTCTTCACTTCTTGGGAAAAATAAAACATAGAAAAGGGGTGAGCTCAAATGCCCAGTAAGGATAACAATATAGTGGAAACATTCAAAAATAAGCATAAACATTAAGTCAATGTATAACTAAAACAAAAGCCTTTTAAACTTGAACTTCAATATAGTATGGCAAAAGTAAAATGAAATAATGCCATTTACTTATTCACATGGATATTCTACTAATCGAATAATCACATGAAATATCAATAACCACTTTCATAATGATGGAATGCATAATGCTAGACTATCATAACCACATAGCCAAGGCCTTGTGCCAAGACTAAAAATAAGATTTTTCCAAGGCCTTGTGCCAAGACACTAGTTTGTCTCATGAGACCTACCGATGCATCGAGGAGCTATAGCGGGCTCCACCCGTCATATATTAAGTCCAATGCATTCCCATATGAAAAGGTTTATACATAACATAAACATTCTTATTAAAACTAGCATACGAAATGTCAATAATTTCACCATAATCAATGAATGGTATAAAAATAGCACATCCACAGTCAAAAATTGTAAAAACCCGTAAATTTCAAGGAAATTTTTTTCTTAATTTTCTTTGGAATTTTACAAGAACACAGTTTCTGACGGAGCCTGATTCTGAGGCCCGGTGTGCCCGGAATCATTTTCTGAAGTTTGGCTCGGGTACGTTCAGTGAACGGACGAGTGGGTTTTTCTAACTTTTGAACCGTTTCCCGGAATCGAATTCTGAGGGCACCGATGAAATCGCAGCGCCGGTATTCGCTTAGAAACGCCTCTTCCGGAGTTGCGTTTTCTCGGGTGTGGTTTTTAATTTTCGGGCTTAAAGTTAAGAAATAAAATAATTTTGCGACAACTTTATTTTATTTCACTTAAGCCACTTGGAAGCCACTTGAAGCCACTTAAAGGAGGCTTGAACTGAGTTGAACTGGATAGGATGCTATCCAGAAATATCCTACCCCCTTGGTAGGATATTTGTGAGGTGGGGCCCGCACGAGCCCCGCCATTTCATTCCGCTAAGAAACGCACCTGTGAAAACCCGTCTTAATGAAAGTCAACCGACGTGATTTCTAAATTCTTAACAGACCATTTAATTGGGCGGTTTATTTCGTGAATTAAATGGGCTGTTTCTTTCGTGAATTAAATGGGTCGTTTCTTTCATTGAATTAATTCAACGAATTGATGGATCGTTTCTTAACCAGTTTTTCAAATTCGTTGGCGTAATAATAAAATAAGACCAACGCTTAACCTCTGGTTATTTGCGCTTGAGAAGATTTGGGAGAACCCTCGCAACTTCTTCTCCCTCGCGAAGAACGCGAAGAACGCGAAGAACGCGAAGAACGCCGAACCCGGAAATCGACGACGCCTTCGCCCGAGACGTTCTTCCGATCTCCGATCTCCGATCACCGACCATTCGAGGTGAGTGCTTTTGGATTTCCTCTCAAGTTCTTTTCTTTGGTTTTAAACGAAACACAGATTTAAATATTAATAATTTAAATCTGTTGTTCTTGATTCGTTGAGCTCGCCGACTCAACGCCGGAATCCGCGACGACGCGACGCCTCCCCGCGACGACGCGACGATCGATCTCTTCCGCGACGGTCACTTCCGCGAAGAACGCCCGCGCACGACGATCATCAAGGTAGGGATTCATTTGGAAATTTTTTTCCCCTTTTAAATTTTCTCGTGAACGTTCTTGAAAATTAAAAAGCCGGTTTTCAATGAACAATTTTATTTTAATTAAAATTGTTGGATCATGTGTTGATCGTTTTTCTCCCGGTTGTTTATCTCTAACGTGGAGGGTGCGGGCCGAACGAACACGGCCCGACGACCCTCCGTCGTTCTTCGTTTTGTGCGGATTTGACGGTCGACGACGGAACGTGCCGCAGCGGACGTTTGACGATCCCGCAGTAAAGAACGGATCCCGGGAGGAGCAACGGCGCAGACGGGAAAGAAAACGGGCCACCGGAGCGATGCCGGACGAAATCCGCCGCGGCTGAAGCCGTGGCGGCGGCGGCCAAACGGACCCGCGGCGCGCGGGTCCGGTTCATCCGGGCGGACGCGGCTCAGCGCGTCCGCGGCTCGCCAGCGCGGCCCACACGCGGGCCGCGGTCCTTCCTGAAGCCGCGGGTCAGCGCCCGCGGCTTCCACCCATGCGGCTCGGCCAAGCCGAGCCGGTCGGGTCGACCCGGTTCGGGCCGACCTAGGGGGGGTCGGGCCGGGTCGGTCCGGGCCCGTACCCCCCCATCTTCGGACGTTTTCTTTCAAACGCCCATATCTTGAGCTTCGTGCCTCCAAACGACTCGCTGTCAACGGAAACGCGATCCTTGAATCGATACGGTCGTTTCGGTATATCGCACTCAAGGTTTCGGAACACTTTGAGTTCGGCCGGGTTGGTTCGTACACGAGACCAACCGGGCCCTCGGAGCGGAAACGCTCATATCTTGAGCTACGGACGTCCGATTGACGTGCCGTCAGCTTTGTTGAATTCCTCTAAATGAGACGGATCTTTTGGCATACTCCGCCCGGGGTTTGGAGGCAGGTGGAGTGCGGTCGGTTTGGTTTTGCCTTAAAAACCAACCGGGCCCCTGGAATGAAAATGCCAATATCTCTCAGACCGGGCATCCGATTGACGCGCCGTCTGCAACGTTGAGTTCCTGTTGACGATACGGAACATTTGGATACATCAACTCGGACTTCGTGTCAGTTGATGTATCAGCCTCCCGGCTCATGGAGCGGACCTTCCCGAACGAGCTTGCTGTGTGCGGGAACCCTAGTGCTGGCTGTGACTGCTACTTCGACAGCGACGACCGTGCAGAGATCCTCAGTGGACTGCGGTGACGACTGTGCAGAGATCCTCTGTGGACTCCGACGATGACCGTGCAGAGATCCTCTGTGGACTGCGGCGACGACTGTGCAGAGATCCTCAGCGGACTGCGACGACTACTGCACTCAGCGATCCTACGTGGATCAGTGCTACAGGTCATGTGTGGGCCCGGTCCTGTGTGGGCCCGATCCTGCGTGGGTCAGCGCTCAGCGGTTCTGTGTGAGCCAGCGCCTACAGGTCTTGCGTGGGCCCGGTCCTGTGTGGGCCTGATCCTGTGTGGGTCATCTCTCAGCGGTTCTGTGTGAGCCAACTTCTACAGGTCCTGCGTGGGCCCGATCCTGTGTGGGTCACTGCAAGGTTAGTACCTATCGATCCTTCGTGGGTCCGACGACTTAGATGGTTCAATGATCATCTTTATCGTCATCCGAAGAAGTATACCTGTGTGAGCTGAATCTTGTGTTACTCTCCTTTGTGGATTGTGTTGAGCTATCCTGTGTGGATTTACTGTTTACTCTCCTTTGTGGATTGTGTTGTTCTATCCTGCGTGGGTATGCGTTTTGCTTTCCTGTGTGGACTGGGTTGTGCTAGGGCTCGGATGTTGGAGCCGATCGGGGAATTGAGGACTTAGGTATATGTATGGACATATACCTAAGCCATGTCAGATGTTACTTCGTGATTGTACCTCTTTTCGTGATTTATCCTTTGTGGATTTCGGGAGACCTTCAGGGGTCTCGGGGTCCCTACTGAGTAGCTTATACTCACCGCTGCACGGGCTATGCCCGCACTTCGTGGTGTTGGTTGCAGACGACGGACAGCGCTGATCGTGGAGGAGGCGTGTGGAGCAGGACAGTACCTGGAGGTGGACCACTGGGCGGGACGTACTCGGAGCGGTCAGGTGGAACCGAGGAGCAGTGGAGGCTATCTGTACCCACCCTTCAGGTGGGACTTACGGAGGACGGCTCGACGCTGCAGTTTTCCCTTTTTCAGTTGCTGTTTTTCCTTTCAGTTGTACTTTACAGTTGGGCTTGTATTTCCGGCCCCTTTTTACTTTCAGCACAGCTTCTACAGTTTTACTTAGTGTTTACTTTTCCGCTTGCTTACTCTGTGGTTCTTGTTTACTTTTCAAAGGCAATGCCTTCCCTTTTTGTTGGGATTTACGCCTTGGTGCTAGTCGCCAGCCCCTGGCCTATGGAAGGCGGGCTTGGGGTAGTCACGACACGGGCCCCGAGGACGGGTCGTGACAAATTGGTATCAAAGGGCTTGGTTCTACCACAGACTCTGATCTTTCTTCTATGCGAAGCAATAGTGTTTAGCGTATTGAGTGTGGTTATCAGTCCAGGGAGTCCAGTGTTGGTGCGGCGGCCGACGTATCCATACACCAGGACCCTGACTTCTGATTTCCGACTTAATGCACGAAAACATTGATTGCATGTGTGTTTCAAATTTTCTTTGTGATTACTTGTGTCAGCTCAGCAGGTATACTGTTCTGACCGTGGCATACTTGTTTCCTTTTCAAGATGGCACGACGACAGCAGCCAGCTAGGGTTCCCAGAGTAGGGCGCGACGACAGCCCGCCGAGCGATGAGGCCTCGGTACAGGGCCCGTTGACAGCAGAGGCATCGGCGGTACCTTTACCCGCCGAGCCCCCGATACTTCCAGCACTGGCAGCTGACGACGCACGACGCCTTGTAGCTCTGCACGAGTTCCAGAGCCAGCGACCACCCAGGTTCCGTGGGGAGTCGGACCCCCAGGCAGCCGAGGACTGGCTGGAGGCGGTCGTCCGAGTTTTCAGGCTAGTGAGGATGCCAGCAGATCTCATGGTGATCCTCGCGGCGAGCCTACTGCATGCAGCAGCCGGACGCTGGTGGAGCCTGATGCTCCAGATACACGATGAGGCCACCCTCATCTGGAAGGACTTCGAGAGCCTCTTCCGCTCAGAGTTCATCTCGGCCACCCTCCGAGCGGTGCGCATCCAGGAGCTTCTTCAGCTGCGGCAGGGCAGCCTGACGGTCGCTCAGTACGCGGCGAGGTTCACCGACCTTTCTCGGTACTCGACAGACATGGTACGGGACCCCTTCTTCCGGGCCCGGACCTTCGAGCAGGGTTTGAGACACGAGATCAGGGCATCGATGATCTCCCTCAGCATCCCGACCCAGGCAGGAGTACTAGAGCGAGCCCTCCTGATCGAGAGCTTCCTGGCTGAGTCCACAGCGAGACCTACCGCAGGGCGGCAGATAGCGGAGTCTTCGGCAGCTGGTAGCCGGCGGATGACTCAGGGTTCCAGGTGGACCAGACCTTCCAGCAGGCGACCTCGGGACACTGGCTCAGCAGTGCAGGGCACCTGGCCCGGAGCCAGCCTTCCGAGAGGCAGACAATGCTACGAGTGCGGCAGGCAGGGCCACATGGCTCGTGACTGCCCGACCCGTCGTACCGAGGGGAAGCAGACGGTGGAGGGGCCACCTAGGCAGAGGCAGAGGGTCGACCGTGGCGGTCCGCAGGGAGGAGGCGGACGAGGCAGAGGAGCTGGCCGAGCAGTAGGTGGTGGGAGACTCTTTGAGGCTCTGCCACCACCACCACCAGGAGGCCCGCCCCGACCACAGGGAGCTGGCGGGCAGAGACAGGCTCAGCTTCAGGCAGCGGAGGCCTACGACCACGGCGCGCCAGAGATGATTCGAGGTACGATCTGTGTCTATTCCACCCTTTCTGCAGTTCTGATAGACACAGGAGCGAGTCACTCTTTCATAGCCACTGCCCTTGTTCGGAGCTCGGAGATTCCGACAGAGCCGTTGGCTCGATCCTTACGGCTAGAGACTCCTACGGGAGCAGACTCGACGATTACGCACTGGTGCCGGAAGTGTGAGCTTACTCTAGGAGGCGAGAGCTTCGGCTGGGATCTTCTTGTAGCAGCGTCGAGGCCTTACGACGTCATTTTGGGCATGGATTGGTTATCTACGGTCCATGCTCAGATTGACTGCTTTAGGCGCAAGGTGCGATGTGTGCGCACCGACGGGAGCAGGTTCACCTTCACCGGCGAGAAGGGAGCCTTAGCAGCACAGGATGGACTCACGCAGAGGAGAGGTCAGCCCATCACTCATCAGTTGGCTAGCCTCATCCTGGGAGCAGTTGACGTGCGGAGTCCCAGTTTCCCTGCAGTGGTGGATCAGTACGCGGACGTCTTTCCCGACGACGTTCCAGGACTACCTCCTCGCAGAGAGGTAGACTTTTATATTGACCTGTACCCCGGGACAGCCCCGATATCCACTCCAGCATATCGGATGTCCCCCGATGAGCTTCGAGAGCTGCGAGTACAGTTGGATGACTTGCAGGGAAAGGGGTTCATCCGACCCAGTGTTTCGCCCTGGGCTTCCCCGATTTTGTTCGCCAAGAAGGCGGACGGGAGCTTGCGACTGTGTGTCGATTATCGTCGCCTGAATCAGGTGACAGTGAGGAACAAGTATCCGCTACCCAGGATTGATGATCTCTTCGACCAGCTCAAGGGAGCACGGTGGTTCTCGAAGATAGACCTCATGTCAGGCTATCATCAGCTTAGAGTTCGAGACGAGGATGTGCAGAAGACGGCCTTCAGGTGTCGGTATGGCCACTTCGAGTTCTTGGTTATGCCTTTCGGTGTGACCAACACTCCAGCAGTGTTCATGAGCCTCATGAACAGGATCTTCCAGCCATACCTCGATCGTTTTGTCATGGTCTTCATCGACGACATTTTGGTGTACTCGACGATGGAGGAGGAGCACGCCTACCACCTGCGTGTTGTACTAGACACACTCAGAGAGCACCAGCTTTATGGCAAGCTCTCGAAGTGTCAGTTCTGGTTACGTGAGGTCCACTTCTTGGGGCACGTCATTTCTGAGGCGGGAGTTGCAGTGGATCCCGCGAAGATCGAGGCAGTGCTAGCTTGGGAGCAACCCAAGAGCGTGACAGAGGTGCGGAGTTTCTTGGGCCTAGACGGATACTATCGGAGATTTGTGCCAGACTTCTCCAGAGTTGCGGCCCCACTCTCGGCGTTGACGAAGAAGGGGAAACCCATCGTGTGGTCAGACAGATGTCAGCAGAGCTTCCAGGAGCTGAGGCAGAGGTTGACCAGCGCACCTATCTTGAGGTTGCCTGAGGAGGGAGTTGGTTACGTAGTCTACTGCGATGCATCAGGGACCGGACTCGGGTGTGTCCTGATGCAGGAGCGGGCTATGATTTCCTACAGATCACGTCAGTTGAGGCCTCATGAGAAGAACTACGCTACCCATGACTTGGAGTTGGCAGTAGTGGTCTTTGCCCTGAAGACATGGCGACACTATCTGATGGGAAAGCGCTTCACAGTCTTTTCTGACCACCAGAGTCTCAGGTACATCTTCTCTCAGAAGGACCTGAACCTGAGACAGCGGCGATGGCTCGAGTTCCTCCAGGACTATGACTTTGAGATAGTCTATACTCCTGGGAAGGGGAACGTGGTGGCTGATGCCCTCAACAGGAGGACGGGCATCCAGCTACTTGAGGAGGTGACAGAGCAGCTAGCCGCTTTGCCGATATCCTTCGTGGATAGAGACGGAGCAACCTTCCTTCAGTCTCTCACAGTCTCTCCTCCACTTATTCAGCGGGTCAGAGAGGCACAGCATGGGGATGTTGACTGTGAGACGCGACGTGCACAGATATCCTCGGGACAGGCACCTGATGGTTTCTCCCTTGGAGCAGAGCACGATGTCCTTTTCAGAGAACGTACCTTGGTACCAGTCTCCTTACGAGAGGAGGTGCTGAGAGAGTTTCACACTCCTCCTTTGGCGGTACATCCTGGAGTGGCGAAGATGTACCAGGATCTCAGGCGACAGCACTGGTGGCCGGGCATGAAGAAGGTTGTGGCAGAGTTCGTTTCACGGTGCCTCACCTGCCAGCAGGTGAAGGTAGAGCATCAGGTACCAGCAGGCTTGGTACAGCCCTTGGAGGTCCCGGAGTGGAAGTGGGACGGGATATCTATGGAATTTATGACTGGACTTCCACGCACTTCAAGAGGTCACGATTCCATTTGGGTGATTGTTGACCGACTCACCAAGTCGGCACACTTCTTACCCATCCGAGATCAGGGCACAGTGGAGAGCTTGGGGCGTCTCTACGTTCAGGAGATTGTACGACTTCACGGTGTGCCATCGACCATCGTCTCCGATCGGGACGCTCGTTTTACTTCCCGGCTTTGGAAGGGGTTGCAGGAGGCATTCGGGACGCGACTACGTCTGAGCACCGCCTTTCACCCTCAGACGGATGGTCAGACGGAGAGGACCATTCAGACATTTGAGGACATGCTCTGTGCATGTGTCCTCGACTTTGGTCACAGCTGGGAGGACCACCTACCCTTGGTGGAGTTCGCGTACAACAACAGCTACCACTCCACCATCGGGATGGCACCCTACGAGGCGTTGTACGGCAGGCCTTGCAGATCTCCTTTGTGCTGGACAGACCCTGGAGAGTCAGCACTTGTGGGACCAGAGATGGTCTGGGCCACGACAGAGAAGGTCCAGCTCATCCAGGAGCGGATGAGGACAGCACAGAGCCAGCAGAAGTCATATGCTGATAGGAGGCGGAGGCCACTAGAGTTCGAGGATGGTGACCACGTCTTCTTGCGGGTCTCACCTTGACGTGGTTTGAGGAGATTTGGCCGAGGCGGCAAGTTGTCTCCATGCTTCATCGGGCCTTTCCAGGTCCTCAGCAGGGTTGGCGAGGTGGCTTATCGCCTGGCTTTGCCACCTCAGTTGCACCGGGTGCACGATGTCTTCCACGTATCCCAGCTGAGGAGATACGTGCACGACCCGACGCACATCATTGACTATGGGGAGCTAGACGTGGATGATGGAGTGACTTTTACGGAGGTCCCAGTGGAGATAGAGGATCGAAAGGAGCGGGTCCTATGTGGGAGATCGATTCCTCTTGTGCGCATCAGATGGCAGCACAGGAACCTCCAGGAGAGCACTTGGGAGCGGGAGGCTCAGATGCGTGCTCAGTACCCACATTTGTTTCCCTAGTTTTTGATGTATCTTTACGGGGACGTAAAGTCCTGAGGTGGGAGTAATGTAAAGACCCGTAAATTTCAAGGAAATTTTTTTCTTAATTTTCTTTGGAATTTTACAAGAACACAGTTTCTAACGGCGCCTGATTCCGAGGCCCGGTGTGCCCGGAATCATTTTCTGAAGTTTGGCTCGGGTACGTTCAGTGAACGGACGAGCGGGTTTTTCTAACTTTTGAACTGGTGCCCGGAATCGAATTATGAGGGCACCGATGAAATCGCAACGCCAGTATTCGCTTAGAAACGCCTCTTCCGGAGTTGCGTTTGCTCGGGTGTGGTTTTTAATTTTCGGGCTTAAAGTTAAGAAATAAAATAATTTTGCGACAACATTATTTTATTTCACTTAAGCCACTTGGAAGCCACTTGAAGCCAATTAAAGGAGGCTTGAACTGAGTTGAACTGGATAGGATGCTATCCAGAAATATCCCACCCCCTTGGTAGGATATTTGTGAGGTGGGGCCCGCACGAGCCCCGCCGTTTCTTTCCGCTAAGAAACGCACCCGTGAAAACCCGTCTTAATGAAAGTCAACCGACGTGTTTTCTAAATTCTTAACAGACCATTTAATTGGGCGGTTTATTTCGTGAATTAAATGGGCTCTTTCTTTCGTGAATTAAATGGGTCGTTTCTTTCGTTGAATTAATTCAACGAATTGATGGATCGTTTCTTAACCAGTTTTTCAAATTCGTTGGCGTAATAATAAAATAAGACCAACGCTTAACCTCTGGTTATTTGCGCTTGAGAAGATTTGGGAGAACCCTCGCAACTTCTTCTCCCTCGCGAAGAACGCGAAGAACGCGAAGAACGCCGAACCCGGAAATCAACGACGCCTTCGCCCGAGACGTTCTTCCGATCTCCGATCTCCGATCACCGACCATTCGAGGTGAGTGCTTTCGGATTTCCTCTCAAGTTCTTTTATTTGGTTTTAAACGAAACACAGATTTAAATATTAATAATTTAAATCTGTTGTTCTTGATTCGTTGAGCTCGCCGACTCAACGCCGGAATCCGCGACGACGTGACGCCTCCCCGCGACGACGCGACGATCAATCTCTTCCGCGACGGTCTCTTCCGCGAAGAACGCCCGCGCACGACGATCATCAAGGTAGGGATTCATTTGGAATTTTTTTTCCCTTTTTAATTTTCTCGTGAACGTTCTTGAAAATTAAAAAGCCGGTTTTCAATGAACAATTTTATTTTAATTAAAATTGTTGGATCATGTGTTGATCATTTTTCTCCCGGTTGTTTATCTCTAACACGGAGGGTGCGGGCCGAACGAACACAGCCCGACGACCCTCTGCCGTTCTTCGTTTTGTGCGGATTTGACGGTCGACGACGGAACGTGCCGCAGCGGACGTTTGACGATCCTGCAGTAAAGAACGGATCTCGGGAGGAGCAACGGCGCAGACGGGAAAGAAAACGGGCCACCGGAGCGACGTCGGCGGCGGCCAAACAAACCCGCGGCGCGCGGGTCCGGTTCATCCTAGCGAACGCGGCTCAGCGCGTCCGCGGCTCGCCTGCGCGGCCCGCACGCGGGCCGCGGTCCTTCCTCAAGCCGCGGGTCAGCGCCCGCGGCTTCCACCCGCGCGGCTCGGCCAAGCCGAGCCGGTCGAGCCGGCCAAGCCGAACCGGCCCTGGCCGGGCCGGGCCGGGCCGGCCGGGTCGGACCCGGGTCGGGTCGACCCAGGGGGGGTCGGGCCGGGTCGGCCCGGGCCCGTACCCCCCCATCTTCGGACGTTTTCGTTCAAACGCCCGTATCTTGAGCTTCGTGCCTCCAAACGACTCACCGTCAGCGGAAACGCGATCCTTGAATCGAGACGGTCGTTTCGGTATATCGCACTCAAGGTTTCGGAATACTTTGAGTTCGGCCGGGTTGGTTCGTGCACGAGACCAACCGGGCCCTCGGAGCGGAAACGCTCATATCATGAGCTACGGACGTCCGATTGACGTGTCGTCAGCTTTGTTGAATTCCTCTAAGTGAGACGGGTCTTTTGGCATACTCCGCCCGAGGTTTGGACGCAGGTGGAGTGCGGTCGGGTTGGTTTTGCCTTAAAAACCAACCGGGCCCCTAGGACGAAAATGCCAATATCTCTCAGACCGGGCGTCCGATTGACGCGCCGTCTGCAACGTTGAGTTCCTGTTGACGATACAGAACTTTTGGATACATCAACTTCGGACTTCGTGTCAGTTGATGTATCAGCCTCCCGGCTCATGGAGCGGACCTTCCCGAACGAGCTTGCTGTGTGCGGGAACCCTAGTGCTGGCTGCGACTGCTACTTCGACAGCGACGACCGTGCAGAGATCCTCAGTGGACTGCGGCGACGACTATGCAGAGATCCTCCGTGGACTCCGACGACGACCGTGCAGAGATCCTCAGTGGACTGCGGCGACGACTGTGCAGAGATCCTCAGCGGACTGCGACGACTACTGCACTCAGCGATCCTACGTGGATCAGTGCTACAGGTCCTGTGTGGGCCCGGTCCTGTGTGGGCCCGATCCTGTGTGGGTCCGATCCTACGTGGGTCAGCGCTCAACGGTTCTGTGTGAGCCAGCGCCTACAGGTCCTGCGTGGGCCTGGTCCTGTGTGGGGCCGATCCTGTGTGGGTCATCTCTCAGCGGTTCTGTGTGAGCCAACTTCTACAGGTCCTGCGTGGGCCCGATCTTGTGTGGGTCACTGCAAGTTTAGTACATATCGATCCTTCGTGGGTCCGACAACTTAGATGGTTCAATGATCATCTTTATCGTCATCCGAAGAAGTATACCTGTGTGAGCTGAATCTTGTGTTACTCTCCTTTGTAGATTGTGTTGAGCTATCCTGTGTGGATTTACTGTTTACTCTCCTTTGTGGATTGTGTTGTTCTATCCTGCGTGGGTATGCGTTTTGCTTTCCTGTGTGGACTGGGTTGTGCTAGGGCTCGGACGTTGGAGACGATCGGGGAATTGAGGACTTAGGTATATGTATGGGCATATACCTAAGCCATGTCAGATGTTACTTCGTGATTGTACCTCTTTTCGTGATTTATCCTTTGTGGATTTCAGGAGACCTTCGGGGGTCTCAGGGTCCCTACTGAGTAGCTTATACTCACCCCTGCACGGGCTATGCCCGCACTTCGTGGTGTTGGTTGCAGACGACAGACATCGCTGATCGTGGAGGAGGCGTGTGGAGCAGGACAGTACCTGGAGGTGGACCATTGGGCGGGACGTACTCGGAGCGGTCAGGTGGAACCGAGGAGCAGTGGAGGCTATCTGTACCCACCTTTCAGGTGGGACTTCCGGAGGACGGCTCGACGCTGCAGTTTTCCCTTTTTCAGTTGCTGTTTTTCCTTTCAGTTGTACTTTACAGTTGGGCTTGTATTTTCGGCCCCTTTTTACTTTCAGCACAGCTTCTACAGTTTTACTTAGTGTTTACTTTTCCGCTTTCTTACTCTGTGGTGCTTGTTTACTTTTCAAAGGCAATGCCTTCCCTTTTTGTTGGGATTTACGCCTTGGTGCTAGTCGCCAGCCCCTGGCCTATGGAAGGCGGGCTTGGGGTAGTCACGACACGGGCCCCGAGGACGGGTCGTGACAAAAATATCACAAAACCTTCAATACAACATAGAAGTTTTATATAATAAATCAACTTCACATAAGCGTAAAATCCAACAAAGGATGTTGACATAGATGAAATCAAAACTCTTTTTAGAGAAATATCTCAACATATTTTGAAATCATTTAAGAGACATCTAAAATAAAACATTTTCTTTGAAAATCTTCTTATAAGCTTGTAAGGGAAGCTTTGAAGATTTTATAATGGCAGAAAATAACCGCACCCGCCGTATAAGTTAAAAAACCATTCTTACCTTAATTCTGTCGAAAAGGTTAAAAAGCACCTTTTTTGGAAAATGACGGAAATATTCCTTTATAAAACTCTTATAAAAATTCAAACAAGGGTATAAATGACTTTAAACCATATTCTTTTAAATAGTATAAATGTTTTGAAATACATTTTTAAGAAACATGGATGTGGATGATAAAGAGATCTCAGTAGATTATTACGTATAAACAACCTTGGATAATAAAGAGATTGTGAAATAACCCTTACCTTGTACATTTCCTTGTTTGGGGTAGGTTAACCTCCTGTATAATAGTGAAATAATTGTTATTAAATTATACAAGAATCATATGCATTCATATGATATCATATATGATCTTTTAACATTTCTTTGTTAATAATATCTTAGTATTATCGTTGTTTCAGGTGTTAACTTACTCGTTTTATTTTATATGTTTTGTTACGTAAGCCATATTTGTAAAAGAAAGGTTGTATCTTAATCATATACAGAATTATATCAAGTCCTTAGATACTATTATTAATCATCAAATGAGAATTATACTTTAATGGATACGATGGAGAATGAATCTCATCGCGTTCGTGGAGACGGTAGTCCTTACGTATGCACGAGCGACAATATCATTGTTTTGATATTAAAATAATATATAAATGGATGGTATATCATATATACAGAATCATTAACATGTTATATTTATTATTTACATGTGTTACACATCATTATTATACCCATCCAAATAATAATATATTGAATAACAATTACACCACGACGTGGAGACGGTAAGTCGTATGTACGCACGTATGGTGAAATGTTATTAAAAGTGTGGATAGAATACTGAATATGGTTGTACCATATTTATAATAACATCACAGTATATATATGATACTGGAGTTATTATTTTGGAATGGTAATAACAAAGAAAGAAGAAGTGGAAGAAGAAAGGAACTTGGAAAAGGGTGGTGAAATCATTACCTCTTCTTCTGGTTCTTCCTTTTGATTTGATCAAAAGGGATCTTTAGGTTGGCTTTCTGATCAAACTAAGTCTTATAGGTTGTAGTGATGGAAGTTGAGAGAGTATTTGGGCAGGGGTTGGCCGAACCAAAAGGCTTTGAAGGTGTGAAGAAATGAGAAGGAGGAGTGCCCTTTTATTAGTGGGGTGAGGGGCGCCTTTGGAAAAGCTAGAAATATTAATTTATAATAAATTAATATTCGGTTTATAATGGCTCCAAAGTTGATTATTAAAATTTTAAGGTGGGTATAGGTCTAAAAACATTCAACAAATAGAATTTAGACAGGTTTGGGTACTTATATTAACCTTATCTTTATGTATTAACTCTAAGTTAATTAGTTTCACTTTGACAATGTCTCTTTGTATATTTATATTATATGGTTAACAAACTTACCATATACATCCACGAGACCCCCAAGTGGTCCATTAATGATACACCTATCATGATATAAGTTTCTTGGCCGAACCTTATATTTTTAGGAATTGAATATCAATTAATAATATAATATTTGTTTTAAAAACTCTTTTATGTCAATTTTGACACTATTCAATAGTTGATTTTTGTAAAACTCATAATAGATTGATTACTTCGAAAAAAGTCAATTAAATCGATCCTAGTATATCATATTATCCTATAAAATTAGTTTAATTCATTAAATGTTTCATATTATATTTATTTCGGTATTTATAATATCAAATATTATAATTTTTCACTATTATAGTAATTACTTAATCATCATTGTGTCATAAATAAATTATATTATTTAATGTCTAAAAATTATAAATAAAATATCATTATGTAGGAAATATTTTTATCTTTCTAATTAATATTTATAATCTAAAATCAAACATATATTACCCTATGTAAAAATTGTTTTTCTAAAAGATATATGCTTGTGTCATTTTTGTATTCATTTTAACTTAATTAAAAAAAGTGTCCCTATCACCTACAAGTGGCTCCATGAGGTCCCAAAATTGACCCAAAGATGAACATGGTCGGACATGTATCCACCAATAAGGCTAGGACACGTTTTAGGGTAATTTTATTATTATAATAGTATTTTTTAACCCTTATTTACCGGATTTACCCTTAACCATGGTAAATAAAATAATTACCGCAGTAATTATTTAAAATGTCTAAAAATAAAAGTTACCTATTTACACAATTTGAACATCCTGATTCAAAATATGGAATCCATTTTTCCAAATTGAAAACACAGAAGTGGCAGAAATTAATTTAAAATTAATTCCCACTGACAAAACAAAAAGCATGTTTTTAAGAGATAATAACTATCAAAAGATTGACACTTGTTTATGTTCGGTTTAATTGTAAAATTATGTCCAATGACCAACATTATATTAAATGGTAAAAATATATTCTAAATATAATTCAAAAACCTTTCAAATTTATAATTTATTACTATTAATTATTTTGATTAAAAAAGTTGTTTTTAATTAAAATTTAGTAATTTTCAATATTCATCAAAATATGAAAGTTATCCGAAAAGTACCAAAATTTCACCTTAGGCTAAATTCAATATTCCGAATCCAAAAATGAATTCCATTTTAAAAAATAAAATATATATAATTTCAAAAAGTAGGTATTACTATTCATAACGGCTAGTTTGATTGGTTATGGTGTGTTAGAATTCTGTGTTGCGTACAACACACGCTATCACATTATTCAAAGAGAAGCGTACTGTAGAATCTTGAGGTGTTACATTCTCTCCTCCTTCAAATAATTTCGTCCTCAAAATTTCTAGAATACTTATCACATGAAAAGACTCGGGTTGTTCTTCATCATAAGTTCCTCGAGTTCCCACGTTGCCTCTTCCATATTATGGTATCTCCACAAAACTTTTACCAGACGCGTCGTCCGATTTCTCAGTACTTGTTCTCTCGTATCAAGAATACTGATAGGATCTTCGCAATAAGACAGATCGGGTTCCAGTTCTAATTCTTCATAGGTGAGTACATGCGTTGGTTCAGCCATGTATTTCCTCAATAGAGATATGTGGAACACATCGTGAACTTTGGAGAGACTTGGCGGCATTGCCAATCGGTAAGCTACCACCCCAATTCGTTCTAGAATTTCGAAGGGTCCGATGTACCTGGGACTCAATTTACCTTTCTTACCAAAATGTATGACTCCCTTCCATGGAGATACCTCCAGGAAAACATGATCACCAACTTGAAATTCCAAATCCTTCCATCGATTATCGGCATAGCTCTTGTGCCTACTTTGAGCTGCTTTGATGTGATTCTAGATTACCTTCACCTTTTCCACCATTTCCTCTACCAGTTCTGGGCCTACAAGTTTTCTTTCACCAACGTCATCCCAACAGGTTGGTGTACGACATCTCTTTCTATATAACGCTTCATATGGTGCCATCTGAATACTCGAATGGAAGCTATTGTTATATGAAAATTCTACCAGAGGTAAATATTAATCCCACATACCCTGAAAGTCAAGTGAGCAAGATCTCAACATGTATTCTATGGTTTGAATAGTCCGTTCTGATTGTCCGTCTGTCTGAGGGTGGTAAGCAGTGCTCAAATGAAGTTCAGTATCCAGGGATTTCTGAAGACTTTTCCAGAATCTTGAAGTAAAACGGGGATCACGATCAGAAACAATCGATAGGGGTACTCCATGAAGTCTCACGACTTCATTAATATATAGTCTTGCAAGACGTTCTAGGGGTAGATCTTCTCTTATAGCAAGAAAATGTGTTGACTTGTTAAGACGATCAATAATAACCCATATTGCATCGTTCCTTCTAGGAGTATTTTGTAGCCCCATGACAAAGTCCATCGTAATATTGTCCCATTTCCACTCCGGTATGGGAAGAGGTTGCATGACTCCTCCAGGCTGTTGCCTTCCAGCTTTCACTTGTTGACAAACCATACATCTTGACACAAAATCAGCAATCTCCCTCTTCATGTTGTCCCACCAAAAATGTTCCTTCAAATCTATATACATTTTTGTGCTCCCAGGGTGTATAGAGAAATTGAAACTATGAGCATCATCCAACAATTCCCTTTTTAGATCAGGTATATCGGGAACACAAAGTCTCTTCCCAAATTTCAAAATTCCATCTTCATACACAAAGTCTCTCAGTCTCCCATCATTCACAGCTTTAATCTTCTTTTGAAATTCTTCATCATCAGTCTGAGAAATCTTAATCCTTTATAGTAAAGATGGTTTAGCAACCATTTGAAAAAGCATTGATGTTTCACCTTCCCTGGTTATTCCCATGTCTATCTTCACTAGATCCATCAAAATTAGATCCCTTTCAATTCTCATCACATTCAAAACTCCATGGTCTTTTCAGCTCAAAGCATCTGCCACCTGGTTTGCCTTCCCCAGGTGGTAGTGTATCGTGCAATCATAATCCTTGAGTAATTCAAGCCATCTCCTTTGCCTCATGTTGAGTTCTTTTTGTGAGAAAATATACTTCAAACTCTTGTGATCTGTATAAATCTCACTTTTTTCACCATAGAGGTAGTGCCTCCATATCGTTAAAGAAAAGATCACAGCTGCTAACTCGAGATCATGAGTAGGACAGTTTTGTTCATAAATTTTCAACTATAGTGATGCATAGGCAATAACCCTATCATTCTGCATAAGGACACAACCAAGTCCTTTCTTCGATGCATCACTATAAATAACGAACCCATCATTCCCCAATGGTAGAGTCAATATAGCAGCATTGACTAATCTTCTATTCAGTTCTTAGAAACATTCTTCACACTCTTTTGTCCAAACAAATTTAACCCCTTTACGTGTGATCTTCATTAATGGGTTAGCCAATCAGGAAAAATTCTGGATGAATCGTCGATAATAACCTGCCAAACCAATATAACTGCGTACCTCAGTTATAAACGTAGGTTCTGGCCATTCTTGGCTCACCTTGGTCTTAGAAGGATCAAAAGAGATTCCATCTTTAGAGAAAATATGGCCAAGAAAAGAAATCTCATGAATCCAGAATTCACACTTACTAAACTTCCCATATAATTCATGTCTTCTCAGAGTCTTCAGAAAAATGCGCAAGTGATTTTCATGATCTTCTTAGGTTTTGGAGTATACCAAGATATCATCAATAAATACCACCAAAAATTCATCGAGATACTCCTTGAAAACTCTATTCATCAGATCCATGAATATAGAGGGTGCATTAGTCAATCCAAAAGGCATTACAGTAAACTCGTAATGCCCATACCTGGTTCGAAATGCTGTCTTCGGAATGTCTTCCTTCTTCACACACAACTGATGGTATCCAGATCGAAGGTCAATCTTTGAAAAGTATTGAGCTCCATGCAGTTGGTCAAATAAATCATCAATGCGAGGTAGGGGATACTTGTTATTTATTGTTATATCATTGATCTCCCTGTAGTCGGTACATAACCTCAAAGATCCGTATTTCTTTTTAACAAAAAGAATAGGGGCTCCCCATGGAGAAACACTAGGGCGAATAAATCCTTTATTACTCAATTCCTCGAGTTGTTTCTTTAGTTCAAGTAATTCTACAGTGGCCATTCTATAAGGGGTCTTCGATATAGGCCTTGATCCAAGAATTAAATCAATTGAAAACTCAACTTCTCATTCTGGAGGATGTCCAGGTAAATCTTCCATAAATACATCTACAAATTGATTCACAACAGGTACATCCTCTATTTGAACATTCCTTTCCTCACCAACAGTTATTTCATTCTCTTCCTCCCCAATAATTGAATTTATTTGAGCTTCTGGGGGTGGATCTAAATAAGAATTATGTTGTGACGATCCTTCTCTAAAGATAAGGTGTTCCTTATCATTATCATTAAGAATCGTAACCACTTTCTTCATACAATAAATCTTCGCATCATAGTCTAAAAGCCAGTCCATATTGAGGATTATATCAAACTCAATCATAGGTATGACGATGAGATCAACAGATAAAGAACATTTATGTGCTCTAATGGGGACTGATTCACAAAACATTGTTGCAATGATACTTCCCTTAGGAGATTTAACTGAAAACTCCCTTGTTAAATCAAATTGGAAATATCTAATTTTCTTAGAAAACTGGGAAGATATGAAACAATGTGATGATCCAGAATCAAATAATGAATTTACTAAAATTGAGGAAACCATTAAATTACCTGCCACCACGTCTTTAGGAGCTTCTACCTCAGCAGTAGTGATAGCATAAGCGTGGCCTTGATCCCTTGGCCTTTTCTGAGATAAGTTCTCCTGACGCTTAGGACATTCATTTTCATAATGCCCCATCTCCCTGCAATTGTAGCACTGAATGTTGGTGGCTTCCTTCTTCCCTTTGCAATCACGAGCTTGGTGGCCTTTTTCACCACATTTGTAACAGACGCCCATTCCCTTCAAGCCAGTACCAGGGTGTTTCTTCCCACATTTACCACAGGATTTATATTCAACCATTCCCTTTTTCCCCTTATTTCCATTCCCAGATTGATCAGAAATTCTCTTCTTCTCTTGCTTTACTTTAAAGTCATAGGACTTAGAGAATTCCTTTTCGGTCTTGACAGCACATGAGACAATGTCTTAGTACGATGAAAAGGATTGTGAGACTAATGCTCGATGGAGAAATGGTTTTAACCCATCAAAGAAATGATCAATCTTACTTCTTGGGTTACGTATATAATCACCAGCATACCTTCCTAACCTAGTAAAGTTATCCTCATACTTTGCGACATTCTCATCCTCCTTCTGTCTCAGACTCAGAAATTGCCTTTCCATATCTGCTTGATGGTCGCAAGGAAAGTATTTTTCTAAAAACAAATCTTTGAACTCCCTCCATTCCATATTTGATACTTCATCATCTTCCTTAATATTTTGAATCAATGACCACCATTGATCCGCATCTTCAGTGAGGTGGTAAACTTCCATGATAACTTTTTCCCTTTCACTACTCCCCAAATCCTGAAATATTTTATCTAGGGAAAATATCCATTACTTAGCTAATAAGGGATTTTTACTCCCATTGAAAGTTGGTTGTTGTTACCTCATGAATCAATCTAACATTGATCCTCCACACTGCGAATTAGGGTGCTCTATACGGGTAAGGTTATAATTCATAACCTGAGTGAGTTGTCCCAGTATGGTGATTAGCTGATCGGCACCAGTTGCATCACCATCTCCACTATAATTATCTTGAGCAAGAGGGGAATCCCTACATGGAGTGTGTTCATTGATATGGTTTCCATTTCTTCCACTAGGCGCCATTTCTAAACAATGGCATAAACTAGATCAGTTTATGAATCAAAATACATAATTCCATACTTATAAAACACTTAACATAAATTGAACTATTTATGGATATAATCCATAATCATAAAAATGTTTTCTTTGAGGAAGTATATACTCATAAACCCTTCATAATTATTTGTAATGAAAATGAGAGCTATCCTAAGCATATCCCCCGGGAGTGTCGTAACCAAGAGTGCATCAAGGCCCGTTGTCGTGCACCAGTTCCCGTTCAAGTCTAGCTCAAAGCGGTGTTTTCGGGTTTTACCCCTAGGTACATCTGTGCCAGAGCCTCCTCTACCTGCTCGTATCCAGACAGGGATGTATTGATCGGAAAACACACAAAATCTCTACAATACCAAAATTCTAGGAAGTTCTTCTATACTAATCCTCAAAGTTCATCTTAGGTCTACGTGCTCTAATAAGAGTTTATCTAAATCTAGCTTCCAAGGTTTGTACTAAACTTCCTCTGATACCAACTGTAACGCCCCGACCCTAGTTACCCAGAGTCGGTGCATTATTACATAACATTGGCATGATCACAAGGAAGATCAAATCTCGAAAGACCAATTGGTTTAGTAGCCTTTGAAACACTATATATATTCATAAGTCTTACATTACATCATAAAATGAAGAACTACTATAACGACATATTGTCTCCATAAACCACACTCATATCCCCACATAATATCCCTGTAGGTCATTTATAATTTACTTCTTCACTTCCTGGGAAAAATAAAACATAGAAAAGGGGTGAGCTCAAATGCCCAGTAAGGATAACAATATAGCGGAAACATTCAAAAATAAGCATAAACATTTAAGGCAATGTATAACTAAAAAAATCCTTTTAAACTTGAACTTCAACATAGTATGGAAAAAGTAAAATGAAATAATTCCATTTACATATTCACATGGATATTCTACAAATCGAATAATCGCATGCAATATCAATAACCACTTTCATAATGATGGAATGCATAATGTCAGGCTATCATAACCACATAGCCAAGGCCTCATGCCAAGACTACAAATAAGATTTTTCCAAGGCCTTGTTCCAAGACACTAGTTTGTCTCATGAGACTTACCGATTCATCGAGGAGTTATACCGGGCTGCACCCATTACATATTAAGTCCAATGCATTCCCATATTAAAAGGTTTAAAAATAACATAAATATTCGTATTAAAACTAGCAGACGAAATGTCAATACTTTCACCATAAACCATGAATGGTATAAAAATAGCACATCCACAGTCAAACATATCACAAAACATTCAATACATCATAGAAGTTTTGTATAATAAATCAACTTCACATAAGCGTAAAATCCAACAAAGGATGTTGACATAGATGAAATCAAAACTCTTTTTAGATAAATATCTCTTCTTATTTTGAAATCATTTAAGAGCCATATAAAATAAAACATTTTCTTTGAAAATATTCTTGTAAGCTTGTAAGGGAAGCTTTGAAGATTTTATAACAACAGAAAATAGCCGCACCCGCCGTATAAGTTAAAAAAACATTCTTACCTTAATTCTGTCGAAAAGGTTAAAAAGAAACTTTTTTGGAAAACGACGGAATGATTCCTTTATAAAACTCTTATAAAAAGTCAAAAAGAGGTATAAATGACTTTAACCCATATTATTTTAAATATTAGAAATGTTTTGAAATACATTTTTAAGAAACATGGATGTGGATGATAAAGAGATCCCAGTAGATTATTACATATAAACAACCTCGGATAATGAAGAGATTGTGAAATAACCCTTACCATGTACTTTTACTTGGTTGGGGTAGGTTAAACTCATGTATAATAGTGAAATAATTGTTATTAAATTATACAAGAATCATATGCATTCATATGATATCATATATTACCTTTTAACATTGCTTTGTTAATAATATCTTAGTATTATCGTTGTTTCGGGTGTTAACTTACTCGTTTTCTTTTATATGTTTTGTTACGTAAGCCATGTTTGTAATGGAAAGGTTGTATCTTAATCATATACAGAATTATATCAAGTCCTTATATACTATTATTAATCATCAAATGAGAATTATACTTGAATGGATACGATGGAGAATGAATCTCATCGTGTTCGTGGAGACGGTAGTCCGTACATACGCACGAGCGACAATATCATTGTTTTGATATTAAAATAATATATAAATGGATGGTATATCATATATAAAGAATAATTAACATGTTATATTTATTATTTACATGTGTTACACATCATTATTATACCCATCCAAATAATAATATATTGAATAACAATTACACCACGACGTGGAGACGGTAAGCCGTACGTACGCACGTATGGTAACATGTTATTCAAAGGGTGGATAGAGTACTGAATATGGTTGTAACATATTTATAATAACATCACATTATATATATGATACTAGAGTTATTATTTTATAATGGTAATAACAAAGAAAGAAGAAGTGGAAGAAGAAAGGAACTTGGAAAAGGGTGGTGAAATCATTACCTCTTCTTCGGGTTCTTCCTTTTGATTTGATCAAAAGGGCTCCTTAGGTTGGCTTTTTGTTCAAACGAAGGCCTCTAGGTTGTAGTGAGGGAAGTTGAGAGAGTATTTGGGCAGGGTTTTGCCGAACCAGAAGGCTTTGAAGGTGTGAAGAAATGAGAAGGAGGAGTGCCCTTTTATAAGTGGGGTGAGGGGCACCTTTGGAAAAGCTAGAAATATTAATTTATAATAAATTCATATTCAGTTTCTAATAGCTCCAAAGTTTATTATTCAAATTTCAAGGTGGGGATAGGTCGAAAACCATTCAAAAAATAGAATTTAGACAGTTTTGGGTACTTATATTAACCTTATCTTTAAGTATTAACTCTAAGTTAATTAGTATCACTTTTACAATGTCTCTTTGTATTTTTATATTATATGGTTAATAAACTTACCATATACATCCATGAGACCCCCAAGTTGTCCATTAATGATACACCTATCATGATATAAGTTTCTTGGCCAAACCTTATATTTTTAGGAATTTAATATCAATTAATAATATAATATTTGTTTTAAAAACTCTTTTATGTCAATTTTGACACTATTCAATAGTTGATTTTTGTAAAACTCATAACAGATTGATTACTTCTCAAAAAGTCAATTAAATCAATCCTAATATATCATATTATCCTATAAAATTAGTTGAATTCATTAAAAGTTTCATATTATATTTTTTGGGGTATTTATAATATCAATTATTATAATTTTTCACTATTATAGTAATTACAAAATCATCATTGTGTCACAAATAAATTACATTATTTAATGTCTAAAAATTATAAATAAAATATAATTATGTAGGAAATTTTTTTATCTTTCTAATTAATATTTATAATCTAAAATCAAACATATATTACCCTATGTAAAAATTGTTTTTCTAAAAGATATATGCTTGTGTCATTTCTGTATTCATTTCAACTTAATTAAAAAAACGTGTCCCTATCACCTACAAGTGGCTCCATGAGGTCCCAAAATTGACCCAAAGATGACCATGGTCAGACATGTATCCACCAATAATGCTAGGACACTTTTTAGGGTAATTTGATTATTATAATATTATTTTTTAACACTTATTTACCGGATTTACCCTTAACCATGGTAAATAAAATAATTACCGCAGTAATTATTTAAAATGTCTAAAAATAAAATTTACCTATTTACACAATTTGAAAATCCTGATTCCAAATATGGAATCCATTTTTCCAAATTCAAAACACAGAAGTGGCAGAAATTAATTTAAAATTAATTCCTGCTGTCAAAACAAAAAGCATGTTTTTAAGAGATAATAACTATCAAAAGATTGACACTTGTTTATGTTCGGTTTAATTGTAAAATTATGTCCAATGACCAACATTATATAAAATGGTAAAAATATATTCTAAATATACTTCAAAAACCTCTCAAATTTATAATTTATTACTATTAATTATTTTTATTAAAAAAGTTGTTTTTAATTAAAATTTAGTAATTTTCAATATTCATCAAAATATGAAAGTTATCCGAAAAGTACCAAAATTTTACCTTAGGATAAATTCGATATTCCGAATCCAAAAATGAAGTCCATTTTAAAAAATAAAATATATATAATTTCAAAAAGTAGGTATTACTATTCATAACGGCTAGTTTGATTGGTTATGGTGTGTTAGAACTCTGTGTTGCGTACAACACACGCTATCACATTATTCAAAGAGAAGCATACCGTAGAAGCTTGGGGTGTTACATGAGGATTAGTGAATGTTCTTGATTGCTTGGGATAAACAAGAACCATTTGGTAATTTCCTAAGATAATTAGGGGTATTCGCTATAGCTCTATTAAACGTTGGAAGGATAGTAGACCAGTCAGTGGTTTTAGTAAGGTTTATTCTCACATTTTTATTTGACCAAGGGTGTGAGAAGAAACTATTGTGTATTCTCACTCTTACTGATTTAGTATGAGAGAATTGGGTAATATGAACTATTATAGAACTACAATTAGAAAACCTACCCTATCCTAATCACCATTTCATTTCACTGATTTAAATCACATCATTTGTCAATTTTTTTTAAACATTCACTAAATTTCTTTACTATATTTAGTTTCATTCTTGTATTTTCCAAATCAAACAATTTCAATAACAACATCATTTCTTTCTCTTATTTTATGTTACCAACACTATTGTTGAGCACTTCTCTCTAGAGACAACCTAGGTAACCCAATATAATACATTTTAACTTAGGTTATATTTTTTTACACACCCCATGATAGGAATGTGTCAATTATCTTTGTGGGACACTTAGGAATGTACATAATCTGACTGTAATGGGTGGGATGGAAATTATAATTCGATTAAATGAATTAGGTATTTTGTTATCTTTGGATATAAATTATATTGTGCATAGGAGATTATCCAAAGAACACAATTTTAAAATTTCTTAATGTACATCCTTGAAATATGTTATTTATATCATGTTATACATTATTTCCACATTCCCGTGTTTCCGTTAAGTTATCACTGCATACCATGATTATGTATTAATGTTTATAATTCCCACCCCTCTTTTGTTACCTTTATATGCCTCTTGATTTAATTTTACTTATTTACCTTATGAAAAAATATTATTATTAATTTACTAGTATTTTTAAATCATCCCTTTTTTATATACGTCCTAAGGTTATCCCGTGCAATTTTAGAAGATCAATGGAAATTATCACCATGTTATAGAATGTGATGGTTAAGACCTTGTTCACTCTAGAGTAATTGAACGTGGTTATAAACATGGACATTATTTCTCCTCCATGTATTCTAGAGGTCTCTAAAAATCATTTAGGACCTAGCATGTATGTGTGTAAATATTATACCCTCAGGTAATAGTATAATAGTGTGGTGAAGATATTTTAATAATGAAAGAAGCATAATAATAATCAATAAGGCAGAGAAAACTTGTGTAATAATCAAAGTGATGAATAACCATCAAAATATATAAATTGTATCATAAAAAAATATGATTTCATCTTTCTATGAAATATTGAAAATATGAATACATGGAAGCGAGTATACAGTATAACACATTATATAGAAAAGAAAAAAAGTGAAAAACTATCCACAAATCCCAATCACTATATTAGTCATCTACTACCAAATCCCATCCAAAATTAAAAAGTTAGGTATCCAAAGAACAAATATTCCATTTTTTTCACATGTGTGATCACAAAATATTATTGAGTTCCAATGGTGAACCAGATAGGGTGTAACTTAAAACTAAGTAGGTCATCCCCAATTTCATCTATAAAAATCTTTTCTGTTAATATATACTCTAACAGTGTGAAGGAATATAAAATTAATACAGTGAGAAAAATAAATAACACAAATATTATTCATCAATATCTAGTCTCCTAACATGAATTTATCTAATTAATTAGAATTTAGTTTTTAGTAAGAAGAGAATATAAAGGTGTCCATGGTACTAAAATATTATGATAATAACATTTGATCAATGGTGAAACCATGGAATCCTTGGCTATAGAAGTTTCGGAATAAGTCAAATCCAAGGAGATTTTTTAAGAAGTTACACTGCACGAGTTTCTAATAGAGTCCATATATCACATCCATAGTAATCCTGAGAAAATATTGACTATACCCAAGGAGAATGATCTATGGTGTCGCATGTCTATAGACATAAAGTTGAATATAAGGAGTGTATCCAAGGCACTTCAATTTCTCATGAGAATGTTATGGGATCCTTTATAATCATTAGAGAAATACATTAAGAGACAATGAACTTGTTATAAGGAGGATATATCCCTTTTAAATCATCTCAATGAATCTGAATGGAATCCACTAAGTGCTGAATTTATTCCTTCAAGAATCCATGGATTTCTCAAATTTAAAAATTACAATAATGATTAAAAGGGTAAATATTCTCTAGGGACATTATAAATTTAATATATTTAGATATATTTATTTATTTATTTATATTTATATCATAAGACATCTAATTCTATGTAATACTCCAACCAATTATAATTCATTGGGTTGATTCAATTAACTTTCATCTTACACTACAAATTAGAATAAATACATGCAATCAATCATAAACATAATTATAATTTATCAAGTCCATGTAATATTTATATATATATATGTATATATATATAATTTACATTTAAAAATTTAAGGATTAATTTATTAAGATGAAACACATACCTTTTTAGAGGTCAAGATAAGAACACCTAAATAGTGTACTGGTTAATCCCAACATGGGACACAAAAGGTAGAACAAAGAACACACACTACTTACAGTGGTTAAAATTGAGGTCTCAACCTCAAATTATGTTAAAACCTATAACTAGGGCCTTATAATACAATATAAAAAATTTAAAATAAATATAATCAATTTTATAGGCAACGATTTGTGGAATTGGTGTGCGTATAATGACATCAGTTTATAAATAGGATAGACCATGAGGGAAAAGTCATAGACTATCAAATTTTTCCTATAGTAGATTCCTCATCTAATATAGACTCATGGTTTGTCCTATATTAAAAGAAAACGAGAATAACCTAGAAATATAGAATATGTTCTTACACTAAAATAGAGTCATGGATAATGAGATAACTTAGAGAATGGAAGAATTATATTGAAGCTATTACAGATATAAATCTAATAAGATGAATGGTTGATTGATCAGATGTCAAAAAAAATAAGATCCTTTAAATACTAGGTTTATAAATAATAAAGTTTTCTAATGGATAAAAATAGAGGTTGTTATACATTGGATAAAAATGAAAAAATGGATGATGGGTTATAAAGAGTGAGGTGGAAAATGGTAAAATAACCCAATTTTAAAAATTCAGATAGTTTGAGCATGCAGTTGGGAAAACTTTCTTCCAACTGAGAACTAGCTACTATCCAAGGATAATGTCCTTATTGGTTGGGGGAACACTATTTTTTCAACAGTGTTCTACTCATTTTCCCCCAATTCCTAGGGATCATAACCCACACTAGCTGCAAAAACATGGTTAGATAAACTGTTTGTAATCCATGTGATCCCCTATATGGAGACCTGTAACACACCACATGGTTTATCTAATTATAGGGACCATGATGAACGGTTTATAGTAAACTTGTGGTCCAATTTTTTCCTCCAAAATTCAGTTTCTAGGATCTGAAAAAGGCCCAAAAACCCAGATAATAACATAGATTTACTAGGTATTCTTATTAGAATAAAATAAAATAAATATACCAAAATTTAATGGCTCTATACCTCAATGAAATCTGGGGTTCTTAAAGGAACTCCTCCTTGATTTTCCATTCAAAGGGTGTTTAAGCTTCTTCTTGTAATATCTCTAGCTACTAATCATATATTTTGGCCTCCCACTCTCATTTCTCATTTCAAACATAGTTATACTACAATAAAACCATTAATAAATTGTCATACAGACCATTGAGAGACTTTGTGCTCCCATTAATGATTTGAATGGGATACTCCTCAAAATAATCACTAGAATCCAATTCAATATATGTTGGATCAAAAGTATTCTATGGGTTATAATTATAATATAAAATATATGAAACATAGAAGGTGTCACGCATGGTATGTACCTATGAGGAAACATCAACCAATAGTCTACCTACCTTACACTCTCAAGGATATCAAAAGGCCATAATAAATGTGATGTCAACCTATTTATCCTCATATTCCCAATCATATAAGATACTCATTTGAAAACATGACCCCCAACCCCAAACTAAATTGGTTTCCAATAGTGGTAGACATACTATTTATATCTAGAATGAGAAGTAGCCATCCATTTTCTAATCAACTCCACATGCTCTGAAGTTTTCTATACAAGACAAGGACCTTGTAGTGTTTTCTCCCTTGACTTTATCTTGAATAGAGGTAAATGTTATGGTGTGCCATATAAGGACTTATAAAATTACATATGAATTTTTTCCTGAAATATATATTGTATGAAAACATAATGAGGGTTATATGAACACCAAAAATCAAGTATGAATTCTTGGAGAATGTCCTCAAAATCATGTATGTTTCGTTCCAACTTTGTTCTGAGGGTGAAAATCTCTGATGAGAAGAACCTATGTACCCAAAACGTTTGCTAACCCTTTCTAGAACATCAATGTGATAATTTAATACATATTTAAAATGATTGTATGAGGGACCCCGTATAGTCATATACTCTCATAGAAATAAAGGTAGCTAATATTTTACACTATTATGTTCTACCAAATATGAATAAAGTGGTATAACTTCATCATTCTATCAATATATACCCAAACCATGACTTTAACTTGAGGTGACATTGGTCAAATAGTCAGAAATCCATCACAATGTCATTCCATTTCCATTTTGGGGCTGGAAATGGTTGTAAAAAGCTAGTGTTCCATTGGTATTCCACATTCACATATGGATAGGTGGAACACCGAATGATAAAACATGTGACATAATGTTTCATCCTAGGACACCAATATTGTAGGCCTATATCATGATACATCATAATGATATCTAGGTGTACTGCCAATAGGGAATAAAAAGATTCATTCATTATCTGGTCTCTCATATCTGTTGGAACAAAGTTACATCAATGTTTTTTTTATAATTTAGTGTCCATTTAATGACCAATATAAAGGTGGGTCCTCACTAAGAATACAATCTTCTACAACCAAACTTTCAGGGGTCTAAGAATTGTCTTATCTTCACCCTATCATTATGGGAAGAAAAAAATTAAAAATCTATAATAAATGGCCACTTTTAACTCTATTGAAAATCCATATGGATCTCATAGAAGAGGGAAATTATAATCCACTCATCACTAGATTCATGAATATCCTTCCCTAGAGTTTTCTAACATAATGCATCCGCTACCACATTTTCCTTCATTGGATTGTAGGAATGCTTAATTCCAACTAAATGACTGTAATCAACCCCTCATATCTATCTAAGATTCATTTCACATTGTATAAAGTCATATTTTAGAATCTTATGGTTTTTAAAAACCATAAAGAACTCACCAAAAATATAATGTCTCTAGAAACACAGGGCATGAATGACTTCTACAAGATTGAGGTCATGTGTCAGGTAATTATTCTCATGAGGTATTATCTAGAAAGTTTTCTTTATAATTAATTATTCATCCAATTTTTTTACTACACCCAACCCGATTCATGTTGCATCATCAAACAATATATAACCTATTCTAAGCTCCGGAATAATCATGTTTGGTCCTAATGAATGTCTTTATTTCATCTCCTAAAAGGCTTTCTCATAGGACTTAGAAAAGAGAAACTTTACAACCGTCTTAGTTATACTAGTAAGAGTTTCCTCAAGGAATTATAAGTCCTATATTAAATTCATGTAATATATAACTATACCCAAGAATATCGTCATTAAAAAACACATTCTTTGGATTCTTCCAAGAAACAATAGCACTCAACTTATATAGGACAACTGATATACCAGATTACGAGATAATGTTACCCAAGAAAGGAACCCTATCATTCTAGAAGTGGTACATTGTGACCTTATCATATAAATGTTCTCCCTCATTGTATTCAGTATAATCACAAGGTATTTGGAATTTTCATTATGAGTATAATAATACACCATGATGTTATCCACAAAAACCATTATGAATGAATCTATATAGGGGTTGAAAACCCTATTCATGAAGGCCATAAAAATTATGGGCACATTATTAAGATCGGACATCTTAAATATGTACTCATATAAACCATAATGAATTATTAAGCTCTTACATGGTATGTATAATGACCTAAATTTTACTGAATAATAGCTTAATCATAGATCGATCTTTGAAAACTCCATTTCTCCTCAGAGATGTTCCAAGTTATCATGTATTTTTGGAAATGGATACCATTAGTTACTTGTAACATGGATAAACTATTGGAAATCCATTCATAGCCTATGGTTTTTATCCTCCAATGAATAGAAAATGGTAGTAAAACCCCAATGATTAGTATTAGGTTATAGTAAACCCTTTAATTCAAAATCCTCCAACAGTAAATTGAGATCTAGCAGCTCTGTAGGTGACATCCAATATGTAGGAATATATATGTGTTCAAATCCTGAAATGCACTTGATTGTGAACTTTATCTCTCTATATATCTCTCTCTTATCCTGGAGTCTAGATAAGTAGTCTGGAAAGACCCCTAAAATAATACACCGCCATAGATACATCATTCAGAAGCACCATCAGATCATCCCTTAAAAGGTTGGTGATTAGGGATTTCATTCCTCCCAAACCATGATGGTATGGTCCTGCTTGATCTTTGAAGACATTTCATTATACCTTATGTATATATCTACCACCATTAGATGAGGTTAAAGTCACCCTTCAATGATAATAGCCAATGTGGGAATTATTATGCCTAAGCCAATCCATTCCAAGTATGACATTAATCATTATCATATCAAGGTTACTGACAATATAAAAGAGGATATAATAACTAATATCTTGGGGACAACCCTTAAGTTGTTGTACACCTTTTAATCATATACCCCACTATTTTTCTGGGGTCACCACCCCATGAAATTATATAATTACATTCCCAAGTCTTTATTTGATCGATAATAATATTAAGGAGTATTAGAAACCTTTATGAAAAAATAAAAAACAATATTAGAGGCTAGTAAAATAATACCTTTTAAATTTGAAGGTCATTCACTATTCTCCTTAGATATCATATATAATTCATGTAGCTAGTTTAATCCATGGATATATGATATAGATTCACTACACATAGTATATATCTTCTTCACTTAATGAAAATTAGAACTGTATATACCTCGGCCATGACCCCCCCCCCCACACACACTTTTCCCTATTTGGTCTATGGTAATCTTGCATCCTATCTTACGTTGAACCAATGATCATTCTCCGGGATGTGGAGATGGTGCAGGTCCTCTTATAAATGAAATAGAAAGAATGGTATATAAAAAAAATATGACAACCCATCCGGAAATAGGTACGACACTCCAGCAGGTCATTATCTCATTATGGATTTACATTATCCTTTTATCAAAACTAATGGAATACAATATATCAACCATTTTAGATAATTTGGAATCCATTTTTTTTAATGAGAATCCTCATGGAGAAATTTCTTATCACTTGAATAACCACTTCCTCATCTTGACACTGACCCTCTATGACCTATGCTATTAGCATCTCTCAAGTTATGCGTAGTGATAAGATATTGGTTCCCCATCTCAGAAACATTATATAGGTGAAATAAATTCACCATATAATGTATGGAAGACATGATCCCATCCTTGAAGTATCTCACTCACAATATCTCATCACTGGTAATAGGTAGTGTGAAACATTGAATATTAGTGAAACATGATGAATAATCCATGATAGATATATCACCCTACTCTATGTATATGAAATCGCTGGATCAATCACCTATTATTGGATGATAAAGAATAATCATTGAATTTGGTCTAGAAGACTACCTAGACCATGTTCTGATTACTACTAGTATGGGTAATCGTATCCCACCAGCACTTAGAAGAATCACAAAATATGTACATGAGGATCTTGACCCTCCTCTTTGGAGGTGTCTCTAAATACTAAAATATAGAAGAAATGGATTATACACATGAATTAATTTCTTGAGGACCACCATCCCCTAAGAATATAGAAGGATGTTGTTATCGGAACTTAGGAGTACAATAAAACATCATAGGTATAGTTTTTGGATCACCCTCTGTAGACTGTATTAAGCACAGATTACTATATTGAAGCTAATCTTTAGTTTCTATTTTGGGAACATTAGTCAGTTCCATAGATGTAACTATTGTAGGTAACACTAGTGGATCAAGGAACACCACCACTAAAGAATTCTCCTTGTCACTTTCCTGACTCGCAACAGAAGGATTTCAAGGTGGAATAACTTTATAAATTCTAATCACAAGTCTCAGAATAATATTCTGGAGTAGATAAAATATCTAATTGAAATGGAAAAAAAGTAAAGTAATTAATAAATATCACACTACCCCAACTACCCACATCAATGGTGTGGGTATTGGTATGTTTCTAAGATTTTATTTACAATGGTTCTAGTATTTGGATGGTTAATTGACCTTTAAAGAGGAAATTTCTCTTTAAGTTTCACTTGGCCTCCCTTTTTACTGGAAACTAGTTCATTTATAATTCAATGATTACATTTTTTATTCATATGCGATAATATACATAATTCATGGATCAATTTAATACATTTCCATCCCTAGTTTATAAAGCCTTGTACACATTATAAATAGTGGTTGACACCCATTTAATTTCCACCATCCCCCTTTAAATTTGGTATCAAAATGTAATCGATAAAATATGATGGAAAAATATGATGAATTTATCATTATAATTTATAAATGCATATAATATTAATAAATTACCATTAGTACTCATCTAACTGCCACCAAATCCCATCTCATGTAGCCATGGTTACATAGCTTACATCGATCAAAATTGGATATTTAGGATTCCTACATTTATATACATATCCATTTATATTAAATCATAAATGTTAAATAAAAAATTTTATTTCCTTACATATGGAGTAATTTTAACTTCCATATATACAAAATAGGGCTTACTCAACAGTCATAGGAAACCCAAGTAATATAAGAAATGAAATTCACCAATATAGAATTAAATAAAAATCATAGGTTCCTATACTAATGCATTTTACATTGATCCTTTTCATACTAAGAAAAGGTATAACATTCATAAATAAAATTATCCTAAAAACTCATGTCCTTTACCCATCATTGAAAGTATGTAATTACTAATTAGTGAAATAAATAATGATAATTTCCCATTTTTTGAAACATATAAATTACCCCAAAAAAGGGTGAGCTACTCACAATCACAGATTATGACCATATTCTAACAGTTTCCTAATAAACTGTACCAATTACATATATAATAAGACAATAAAACAAATAGCCTCTAATACCACTTTGTGTTGCCTTAGACATGGTTCGCTACTGAGTAACCAATCTTGGTTTTGCCACATGGCCTGAAGAACTCCTCCCCATACACTAGAGGCTGCAGACTAGTAGTCAGGGCCTGTGGTTTGTTTTTTGGAAGACTATTTCATTATGTCAGAGTAGATCATTATGGTGATGGTATATGAATAATAGTGTAATTAAAAAAAAATTTTATAAGGAAGCAGAAGTAAGTATAAAAATCAAATAAATGGGTAATTGTCAAAAAAATTAAAATGTATCATAAATAAAATGTGATGGAATTTATCAAAAAAAAAAGGAAAATGTGAATACATGGAAGAAGGTGGATAGTGAAATACAATATATGCTATATAATATACCATGGAAAAACTATCAAAGAATCCCAAGAACCAACTTTGTCATCTGCTACCCTTCTCTCATCCTATAATAAGATTCAGTGTCCAAAGGGGGATACATCCCTTTCTCCACACCTATGATTATATAATATTCCTATTTTCCAATGGAACTTTGGATAGGTTGTGAGATAATTCTCATAATCCCACCACAAACTTCATATATAAAAATCAAATATTATCATTTAAATTATTATGGTGTTCAACGATAGAAAATTAATCCACTATAAATAATAAAAAACCCATACTGGCTTCTGCCTTAGCCGGCCTTATAACATTTATTTATTTAATTAATTAAAAATCACTTTTTAGTTAGAATATCATATAAATGTGTAGGAAATTATTAATTTTATTGACAATAATATAGGTTAAAAGGTTAAACCAAGGAATCTTTGGACTTAGGGGGTTGATCTAAGTCACGAAATACAACTAGGAAACATATAATAAGGGGATATGTGTAATCCAAGGGGTTTCCCCAAGGCATTCCACTGGAAGATTTTCTAACTAAATCTTTGGATAACATCAATAGTAATCTCAGGCTATGCATGATAGGACCCAAGGAGAACGATCCAAGGCATCAGATGTCTATAGAAATCAAGATATATCCATGTATTGTATCTAAGGAATTATAATTTCTGGAGATAAAGTTAAGGGATCCTATAGAATCATTCCTATTATTCACTAATTGGAAAAATACCATTTTCTAAGGTGGGTATCCCCCTTGGAAACTGGATCAATGAATATGATTGGTATTATCTGAGTACTCCAAGAACTTCCTCGGGAATCCATAGCAGGCTCAAATATAACCATGACAATAAATAAGGAAAAGGGCCATATTAAATAGGAACCTAATATATTTAATATATTTGTATATATAATACTTCATATAAGACTTGTAATATTCAAACCAATTACAATTCATTGGTTTGTGTCATTACCTTTCATCATACATGATAATGTAGAAGAAGAACATGAAACCAACCATCATTTTAATTATAATTTATCCAGGAAAAGTGATATATATATTCATACATTCCATTAAAAAATATAATTATTCATTTATTATGATGAAATAATTAACTTATCAAAGGTCTAGTCAAGCGCACTTGAATGGTACCCCAGTAACTCCCAACATGGGTTACCAAAGTATGAATAAATAACACGACCTACATGGGGTGGTTAACATTGAGTTCTCAATAACTAATGATGTAAATATGTGTCATTATGGCCTTATAATAGAACCTATAAATTTTAAAATAATGTAGATTAATTTTAGAAGCAACTCCTAGTGAAGCTATTATGTTCGCAATGACAATAGTTTATAAAAAGATGATACCTTGATGGAAAAGTCATAGACCACTAACCTTATTCCTATAGTATATTCCTCATCCATAAGTAGATTATGGCTTTCCCTGGGTAAAAACAAAATGGAATAAAACATTAAAACCCTAAAAATAGGGCATATGTGGCTGCACAAAAAAATAGTGATGAGATAAACGAAAAAAAGGAGGAAGCTAACAGAAACTCTTAAAGGGAGGGATCTAATTTGATGAATGAGGGATTGATCAAATTTCAGAGGAAGAAGATCCTTCAAATACTCATTTTAGGCCCGAGAAAACCTTTTAAGGTATAAAAATAGAGGTTTTTTCCACTAGATAGATATTTGAAAAAAGGAGGTGGGGTTATAATAAGTTAGGGGAAATTAATGTAGAATCATTTAATTTTAAAGAGGCGCACATTTTGGCAGTACTATTGGGAAAACTATTTCCCAACCATTTACTATATACTTCCCTAGGATAATGTTCCACATAATTGGAGTCCACAATTTTTCTAACCATACTCTACTCATGTGTCCCCACTTCTCATGGAACACATCTCTCCCATGTTGTAGGGCATGGTTAGAAAAAATATGTGTAGCCTATAAAATGCCCATATGGTTCCCTATGAAACCATGTATGATATATATAACCATGAGGACTAGGTACCATGGTTTATATGAACTTTTTATCCCATTGTTTTCCTTGAAAAGTTGGTCTATGGGATTTGAATAAGCGTTACACACCTTATTTATTTCATACCCATACTAGGAATCGATATAATAAAAAAACAAATAATTTAATCCAAATTCATCCATTTTGTTCCTGATAGAAAATATGGATTTTTAAAAATAATTTTGATTTATATCATTATATTCCTTTTGAAAATTATTATTCTATGTACATAATTACCTAAAGACATTATGCCTTATGATCTTTGGAGGTCGTTTTAAGCCTATATTTATGTAATAAATCATGAAATTAATGTGTTTTAAGGATATGGGTTGACATAAGAGCACTTATAGTCATATACATTACCACTATAATCAAATATTAAAATATGAAATGAATAAAATAGAATAATAAGAGACTATAATAAAAACAAGAATAAAATAAATGGAAATGAAGATTTACCTTGAATATATTCCTTCATAACTAAAGAGAGTTCGCCAAAGAATCTTGGAATTAGAGATACTTGACTAGGAGGGAATTATCTGAGGTTTAAATGTGGAAGAGGAAGTAATAAATGGTTAAAATTGTGTAAGGGATTAAATATAAATTTAAAATTCTAAAATTCTATGAAAATAATTTTTCTTTCCAGAAATTATAAAATTTCAATTTTCCCTTCATACCCCTTTCAAATATATTTTCTGAAGGTAATTCAGATTTATTTAGAGAATGTAATGGTATAAAAAGGTACATAAATATATTTTTAAACTAAATAAAGGTAGTATTCCCTCAACACAAAGGTATATCATTATGGTTTGTGTTAGATGAGTATTTAGGTTTCCAAGTACCATGATTTTTTTATTTTGATTATTATTGTAATATAAATAAATATGAATGGGTAATTTAATTTAGATGTTGTAAAGTGAATTGATATTCATAAAAATAAATATCATAATCAATGATTGTGATTCACAGTGACGAAATGAATAAGTGGATACAATGGAGCATGATATATTGTATAACTTTTATATGTCTACATCATCACTAGCAATAAATATTTTAAAATATTTTAATTTTAATATTTAATGTTGTTTTTTAACTAACGTTGACCAATGAGACTTTAAAAATAATATATTTGACATCTAGATTTTAAAAACATGTTTTGAATCATCAATTAAAACATAATTTAAACAATTTTCCAACATTAAGATAAAAAACGTTGTGGAATAGTGTTTTGATGTTTATTTTTTCCCATAAAATTACATTGAAAGTAATATTTTAATTATGGAAATGACAGTAGATATTCATTTTGGTAGAATCCAAAATCAAAAGGATTTCTATGATGAATTTGAAAATTATTTTTGATGTTAGTTTTTAACTAAAATCAACATTGAAAATTCTCCAATTAAGATTCAGTAGCGATTGTTTAAAAATTATAATGGAAAGGTGGAATCATTTTTAAAGAAACTATAAAAATCATAATTTCAAATAAAAATATAAAACTTTATAAAAAGAAAAAAAATCCAACAAAAAGAAGAACAACCATATAAAAATAAAACATACTAAATTAATGAATAAATCCATTATCTATATACTTTTTGATAACTTTAATTAATTTTGACATACCTGAAGTATCTGAAACCATATAAAAAATATAATATTCCAAATTGTTATTCAAAAAAATATCTAAATACTCATTTTTTAATATTAATTAATACAGACTAACGTGATAATTTAAAATATTATCTTACATAAATAAATCAATCAAAAATCATGAATGGGAAAGGTATTCATTCATATGAAACTTTACAAAATTTAAAATCTATGACAACAATGAACCATATAAGATTAAAAATAGAATATTTTGATATAAAACCTAAATCTAAAGTTAATTTTTTTAAAAAAACAAAAAAAAAACCATTCAAGAAGGTAGATGTAAAATAATATATTTGATGTGATTTATCAATAAAAAGGATTCATTAAATATAATTTAATAAAAATAATTCAATATTGCATACATGGTTTTTCCTAAAGATTAGTGATTCATTAATTTTTGAGTGTCTTATATGACATTATTTTTTATGAAATATTTTCCAATAGTTTACAAGGGTTTTGGTTATCTATGGATCATTTATTAGAGATCAATTAGTTGATATAACTTTTCAATGAAAAAGGTAGGGGTGTCAAATCATAGAGTAAATTTAGAATCTACTCCAGGAACATGCCTACGGGTTGATTAAAAAAATTAATCATAAAAATAACACTTTATTTTTATAGTTATTACTTGATGTTTTTTAAATTTATTTTTATTTATCCAAAAAATTTAATTTCAAGGAGTTTTTATATAAAGTATGTAATAATTTTAATTTATGTTTCACTCATTTAAACTCTTATTTTTTATGGTTTAATGAAAATTTAGTTTAAGAAAAAGTTTTCAATTCAAATTTATAATAATTATAATGTTTGGTATGATTTTCATGTGTTTTATTTTCTTAATATTTGTGGCTTTATACATTTTTATCTGTTTTACATAAACTATAATATTGGTAGAGATATATTTATCTAATTTTAATTTGTTAAAGTGGGTTGTTGTTTATAGAATATTCTATAATGTAAATTATATATGTTACAGTGATTTAGTTCATATGTCATGTGACTTAAATGATTTCCATGTTTTCTTGAGTCATTGATCTTATCTAACTCATACGATTTCATGGTTTGGTTACTCAATTACTTTGGTATTCATGATTTATCTTTATAATTTGATGGACTTTTTCATATATATATTATTTTATACATTCTTAACCTTTTATAAAATAGATAATAACATTGAAAAAAATCAACAAAATATAAGAGCTTAAATAAGAAATTAAGTGTTTAAAAACTCATTTTACAAATTCATTTGAAATATACATACCTGATAATTTAAAATTTGGCCATATGTAACAACTAGTTTTCATAAAAACTACTAATATGGTTGAGGTATTAATTCATATATGAATCGACATAATTTAAAAGATACAACAATAATTAATGTTATAAGATTAAAAAATGTAATATTTTTATATTAAACATAAAATAATTAATATAACTAACACTATCAAATTCAATTATTGACCCTGTTCTGAAATCCCATACATGAATCTTATAACATAATAACAACATTATACTGTTCCTTTTTTGATGATGAAACTATTGTTATAAAACATTTACTTGAAAATAAAAACAAACATATATATATATATATATACAAATATTATTGAATATAAAATATATTAACCATTAGTTTCTTTTGTTGGAATTTATTTAGATCATTTATCAATAATTAAACATTTATAAAAAAATTTCAGGACCTGAATTTTTATATATATAGAGTAAAAACATTCATAAATATAATAATTAAAAATAATTAACATATAAAAAATAATAAAAATTACTGGGTTAACAGTTTGTTAATTATTTTTGAAAACCCAACCTAATAAATGGAAAAAACTCATATAATGTACGTTAATTGGGAAAATTTTCCTAACATTCAAAGAAATCTATAATATAATTTTTTTCAAGTAATGTCATCATAATGAATATTATTTCATAATTATCTTAATCATGTTACATTTTAAGGGATGGAAAAAGAGCACCCAATTTTGGGATGTAATAATATCTTAAATATATATATGTAACTATATCATCAGTATTCAGATATTGTGTTTTCATTGAATTGTATACTAGATCTATAATACCATCAAAACTAGTGGTATTGTTTTTAATGATAATTAATTCTAGATACCTAATTAAATATGTAATATAATAATTCAATTGAAATCATATTTATTTAACTAAAGAAAAACTAAAATATAATTTTTTTTCATAGAAAAAACTAAAACCTAGGAACACTAGGTCATAAAAAATAACCATATCCATGATGTCATTTCTTAATATTATTAATTTATAGTCTCTTTGACATATGTTAAACATCATCTAAAGGGCATAAATACTATCCAAGGAATAGTAAACCTAGTATAATATTTTCATCCCATCATAAATATTATATGTATTTTAAGTTATTAGTATTTTGGATATTTTTTCTTATTTATTGATTATTTTAATTTTAGATACTCCACATCATCATAATGTACAATATTTTTGAAAAAAAAGGAATATACAAAGGACAAGGGACTGGAAAAGTAGGCCCAAGGGACCAAATCCTAAGGAGGCCTATTGTAATGGTGAACGAGGTCATCCCCTATAATTAGGATGACCCCCTTAGGCTTCATGTTATTCAAATTATGTAGACATATATTACCTTGGACAAGGACATTAAGAAATTCCAAGTGGTCTACAACTTTGATCTCATCCAACATAGTGTGTACCACTTTGGTGTTGTTGTTTAGAAAACAATGAAATTTCCTAATGGTATAAGATATAAACAATGGGATGACCCTAATGCCATGAATGGAATTATTTTCTAACAATTAATTGATTTCAACCTCTATAGTTACATAACCCATCTCACTGTATAATCAAATTCCCATGAGAAGTGCCAAAGCCTCATCTTGAAGAGATGATCCTTGAACCAGTCTGATAGAAAATGCTATTAGTACCAACCCATTGGAATCATGGAAAACCCCCATCCTCACATATTATCTATGGTGAAGGACCCATTAAAGTTAAGTTTAAACCCCTTATAAGGAGGGTTCTATCAGATCTAGTTGATATTAGAGCTGTTGTTGTTTGTTTGAACCCCCTGGGACCCAGCTTTAAACCATTGCGAAGATGGTGCCTCCATCCAGTTTCCCATTATCCTAGCCAAGTCAATTAGTGGATACCTAGTCTGTGGAATGATGGATCTACCTGATGAAATGACCCCTAGGGTCATGATTTATTCTTTTCCTTCTAGAGACACCAGAATCCAGCCTGATGCATTGTTATGCAGGACATCCACTATGGGCCCCTATCCCCCAACCATGGTACGGGCGAACCAGGAAGGGTTGATCAACAATAATTGAGGTGGAAAATCCAGTGAAATCACCAATGAGAAACCACATAGAGAGTAACCAATCTTCCTTAAATAAAAGGTTCTATGAACTCTCCTCGCTATAGAACCTGCAAAAAGCACACCTAGAATCAATGTTAATGTTGAATCACTTGATTTTTTCATCCATATGAATAGATTTGTTCATAATTCTCTAGTTAAGGTTGTTGTACATCATTGGAATGATCTTTTCCTGGAGGACCTCATGCAACATATCATCAAGACCCTACTGAATATGAATCTGATGAAATTATTTCGACATAAAGATCCCTGAGGAGGATTAGGGTGAAGACGTACCTATCAAGATCCATGTTCAACTCAATGAGGTCATAGTATTTCAACTGGTCCCTATTGAGGACCGATCTAATGAATGATGGATGGAGGTTGGCTACCCCAAAGGAGATGATAGGGGTCGGGTAACCTGATAAGATGAGGATGTCCCCACACCATTTCTGAGGCCAGTAAGATAGGTCCCCATTGTGAACTAGTCCACAAGAATGAGGTTGAAGAGTTGTAACCAGGGAAAAACACGGACCAGAGGTAGGAAGAAAAGTCACCCACAGAATATGGATTCTTAAGAGAACGTTTGTTCATGGTAATCCCCCCACAACCTACGATGTTCTAGAACCTCCCAAGAAAGTTTCACATCAATGCAAAGGATAGTATCCTAAAGTCTAATTATGTTTATACCACCATCATTAATTGAGATCTACATCCTATTCCATGATACACAATTCTCTTTTTACTGTCAGATATCAGATCCCAAATGAAACTAATAAGGATTCATACAATATGCTTGATGAAACATTTCAGAGCCATGATAGATGAGAGGTAGTGAACCAGTGTATCCAGAAACACACTGTTAACTAGTGCAATCCATCCTCCAAAGGACATATATTTGTTCCTCTAGTTTTGGACATGATCTATAATCTTACTCATGATGGGATCAATGTATTTTATACAGATATGAAACAATGATATTGGGGTGCCCATGTAATCTAGAGGGAGGTTCAATTTCTTCATGTCCTAACTATGTCATACTGAGGATAGCTGGCCAGAAGGATAGCCACTAGAAATGTAGAAATTGATTTTTCTTTTATTAATAGACTTCTCTCTCTAGTGGAAGTATTTATTTTGCACTTTATTCTAGCCTCTTAACAAACCTCTTGAGTCATTCATAAATATTATCATATCATCTGCAAACATGTGATGGTAAATAGAGGGATATCTTATCCTTATATGGTATGAAATAATATCACATTTACTTAAGCTCTTATGTATAAGACAACTGAGTAAATCTTTGAAAAAATGAAGATTGTCGGGGAGAGGGGATCCCCCTTCCTAAGGCAATGTGTTTCCTTAACGAACCCAGAATATTTTCCCATGCAATTAATGGCCTATATGGAGGAACTGAAGCATTGAAAAATAATATCAATATTCCACATGGATATACCCATACCTACAAGAACTCTGTTTATGATGTTCCACTTGACTTGATCATTATCTTTATTCATATCAAACTTAATGGCCATGATATAACCATGAGTTTTGAAGTGGATTCCTCTGATAATTTCAAGCGCCAAGGAAATCACCCCTAGATTGAGTGCCTTCACAAATATGTTTTGCACCATTAAAACCCATTGAGGAAGGTAAGCCAATAGCATGAAATTAATGACTCCAACCAAGATCATATAAGGAATAGTTCACATGATAAATGACCTATAATGGAGAATCGAGGATGGATTCTTAGTTTTCATGAGGAGGACAATGGTGGTGGTACATGTAAGGTAAGGTAGATGTCCTCCCTAGAAGATGTCTTTGATAGTATTAGGTACTTCCTCTTTCTCTATTTTAATCATCATCACACCTCAAAATGTATTAAAACATTATATGTGATTTTCAATAAAATTTAAATAATTTTGAAACATAATTTGTACCTCATATGTTAGAATATTAATAAGGATAGCTAGCCAAAGTAAAAAAATTTCCCATACAATCTCCAACTATGGTAACACTCTTGGTAGGAAATGGAAGAGAGGCATTTCTATCAATAATATCAAGTACTAATATTATTTCATGGCACAACTATATAGGATAGTGATGTATAAAATCCCCCTAAAAATGGATGAATATGTATCCTATAACTTGTACATGGGGATCTCCAACATACAACTCATACTATAAGGCTAGGTATAAATGGGGAGGTGTAAGATTAGAGTATGAAGACTGGGCAGGCCTTGCGGGTTGTTCAAGCTATGATGGTTGTGATTGTCTCAACGATTGTTCAGCCATATACTATACACTTGATGGAATTTGATCTCCCATGAACCATTTTAGGTTATTCAGCTCAATTTTTATTTAATATATTTCTAGGTATCTTTATTTTTTACTTTTATGACCAAAATAATTCCTAATACTGGCAGCTGCCACATATCCTATTTTGTGTCCTGGGTGTTTTAAATTACCTAAAGTAGCAGTAAGAACGTATAACCTAACATCAGTGATAAATGTTCCATGTGTTTCTTACTGATGAAAATCATCCTAAAATGAAATATTTTAATGTTATATTATTTTATTATATTTTATAAATACTAACATTCAATAAAATAATTATTAATTTCCTAAAATTCTTTTAGCGAGTTCCTTATATTTCTCTATTGTATACCTTTCATTCTTCTTTATTCTCACAATTTTTAATTATTCAAAGATAGTGGGGGTATTTTAATAATAAAAATATACTTCTTCTAGACCACTATTATATTTTTCACATATGGAATAAAACTTTTCTACCAACAATTTCACCTCCAATATATGATACTATCTATGTGATAAAGTATGAGCTTTTACAATTTATAATGGATTTATTGATGAGATATCCTAATGGTAGTTAACAAAAAAATATAATACAATATAAAATAAATTTTACAACATAAAATATTTAAAATACAATAAATTCTTCATCATTTATAGTTGAGAATTTTTTTCCATGTATCTGTATCTAAAAACCCATACACTAGGCATGATTTTTCAATACGTAAAATCACAAAAATATGTTTTTTTTATTTTGTATTAAAATAACACTTTCGAACCACATCTAAAGATTGATATATTTTGATAAATTATTTTGTTTCAATAAAAATGAATTTATTATGTAATTTTTTACATTAAATATTAATCATATATAATATAAAATATTCAAATAATTAGATAAAAATAAATCAACTGATATATTTTACTGCAATGGACTCCAACAACTTCTCTTTTTCCATAATGTTCCCTGACATCCAATGAGTGTTAAATTTAAATCATATAATGGCTCTTTGTGACAATATAACTAGTAAAATTCATTTTATTTAGGCTATTTGGTTCAATATTATCATGAAAATTGACCACAAACAAGTGACAGTTTTGATAAATGTGTATTCACACGTCTAACAACTCTAGAAATTATTTTTCCTATAAAATATGGATATCATTCTCCCATTGGATGGCATCACTATTCATCGAATTTTTTTTTGTAAATTAAATGTAGTCCTTCATAATTTTTTTTTGTTTCATATATACTAAAATTTAAAAAAGGTAGATTCCTCGGTAATTGTTCCCCTACCTCAATGTCTATCATTGAAATAGGAAAATATAATGAAATTTTGTATACCTACATATTATTAGAAAAGTTAAAATTTAAAAACAATGATTCCCAAAAATATATAAGTATAAAATAATTTCACCCTTCTAGACGTCTTAAAAATCAAACAATTTCAGTATGCATAACTAAATAATATGCAAGTTAAAATATTTAATTAAAAGTTAAATCTCCAATTATAGAAAGTATTATAAATCTAAATATTAATGTTACAAAAAAATATTTGGGTAAATTTAACCTAAACATAATGATGTACATGTGGTTTTTCGATTAAAACTAATTAGACATAACTGTTATATATAAACCTTTAAGAAAAAATCATATAAATAATCAATATATAAATACATAAACATCCAAAATTTTATTAAATAGTTTTTTTACAAATGTAAATTTAAAAAAGTATAAATTTAAATATTTACCTAGATAATTAATAGGGAAATTTGTTGTTTTATTCTATCCATTCAACGTGAACATTTCATACAGTATTGAGTATGTCTATATTATTGTCATTATTATCATCAAAATTCAAATAATAGATAAAGAAACCACACATAAATCTATAACAACAACATCATCATCATCCTCATCACCCAAATTAATTATTTTTCATTGAAAAAAGATAGACCAATGGTAATTCGATGGATCAATGACATAAAATATTTTATTTTCATCTGTGACCATGAAATGTAGTTCCATTTGAAGCTAAATATTTTCTAATGAACTAGTGTTAACCCATAATAATTATATTTCACAACAATAACTATCAACCCAGTAAAACATAAATATTGTTATTTTTAATTTAAAATTATAAATTCCCCAATTATCCTCAGAACTCCAAAATATGGAATTGATATATAAAATTGTTTTTTAACTTTTATACTAGAAAAATTCAGTACTTTAGTGATTAATATTACCCTACTACATTGAATGGTACTCTTATAATCTTGGGTTTTAATGTAAACTGTGTACATATAAATATCAGAACCATACCATATAGCCACCTTAAGAGAGGACCAACCTTCCAACAATTTTAATGTTTCTAATGCTGATATATCTATATTGAATTTCACATTACACAATAAAAAATATAATTTTTCCTCAACGATCCACCACATTTCAATTATTTTTAGAAATCGTACCTTAAATTAAGAAATATGTGATGATATATATGGTTGAACCTCCTCTATGTTTTTCAAGATGTATAAATGATCATTTATCACATAATCATAGTGAATGAACTTTATCATTAGGCCTCAAATGAATAACCTCTATATCAATGAATTTTAATCAAATGTATTTGAAAAATAAAATAACCTTATGAGAGTGTGTATGATAGGTTTTAGAAATAACCCACATATTGTAACTAATTTCATTTTTGGTATTAACAAATGATAGTCATGATATTTCATTCTTATATATTTAAAATCCATCAATCCCACCAAGTTCTTCACATTTTAAAAATATCAATTGGGTAATTTAATACCATGCATATGTTGAAAAAAATTCATCTTCTCGTTATTTTATAATCTATGACAAGCATGTGGTATTGTTTTCTATTTCTTTTTAGGGGGAGATAATTCCAAATGTATTCCCATGGATATCATGTTTAATGTTGCATGAAATATATATTTTGTATTTACTTTTATGTATAATTAATTTTTAATCAAACTATCATATATTTTATTGACAAATTGAATAATGCCAATGGTATGGTTCAAATCTAAAAATCACTAATAATATAGTTCAAAAATGAATGATTGATTCTTCGAGATATTTTTTTATTGATGAGAATGCCCTTTTTATATAAATATGAAATCAATATTTTTAACCCAGCAATAATACTCTTCAAAAGAAAAATGTCGTGCAGGTGACTATATTATTATAAATTGTGAAATAAATTTTCAAATATATAATAATGATGATAAATATTCAAAAACATAAATGTCACATGTAAATTGTGTAATTTATCAAATTTTACTTTTTTTATTTTTTGATAATATATGAATTATTTTTTTGAATAGTCACTGAGAAGGTGTGTGATTTTGAGGCCCAGTGTTCCCGTAATAAATGATTGAAATATGTTATATATAGTAATTATAACACACATGCACGGTTCTAAACAACGTGGAGTAACGTCTAAATGAGTTCCCAGATTAAAAAAACTGAGTGCACTATTGAGTTTTAAATGTGGGGTATTCCCTAGGGGTGAATTAAAATTAGCCAGTGTGGGTTATTTTTGGAAAATTCATCTTAGATAAGGAAATGAATAAAATTTTTATATACTATTATTTGAATTCATTTAATTGATTATTTCATTCCTTTCGGGTTTTCCACATATCCTTAGATATATCTTATAAAACCACATTATGTGATTATAAAAAAATTGAAATGTTGTAGTTATATTTACAAGTTATGATTCATGTTATTATTATTATGATATACCTCTTGTTCATGCCTTATGTTTATTCCTTATGTTCTTATTGATATGTCTCAAATCCATAAGTTATATGTATCTATTTCTTATTCCCTTATGGGGCTTCGTGCTCACTACTTTCCTTTGACGTATGTCCCTAGAATATGATATATAGTAAAAGTAACTTATGGTGAACCAATGAAAATTTATTTCAAGTGGATTAGAACATTTTTATTATTCTCATGTATTATGTAAATAATTTATAAGAAACACAACTTTATATGATCCATCCCATTTTACTCTATAATGTAATGTTTATGTAATAAAAGTTTGGATTCCATATATAGAGATTTAAAAGAGTATTCCTGGTGGGATAACATAAAAAAGGGATACTTCATTGTATATAAATTGATCTCTAGTTTGTTAGAATGTTTAGGCTGAGAGAATAAATTATAAGAGGATGTTACAACCTTTACTTATTCAATAATGGAAATGGGAAAAATCTCCATGGATTTAATTTTCCAACTCTTCATAACATGTAATGGTAAAATGTTATCTGAGCTGTGGTTGAAAAACATAATAAGTCATCACATTTTATTTAAATAAAATAATATTTATCACTTCACTATATTTCCATAATATATATTAAATAAGTAGTATGATTTCATGGTGCACCACATTCTATTGTATCTAATCGAGATTAGTGATTTACATAAATAGTATGGATAAAGTTTCTTGATTAATTGATTAATGGGTTTATCTATAGAAATACATACTATTCTCAAATAGATGTTCAGTCTAACTGGATCATTAAACCCTTAGAACATATGTTAAAATCATTTTCTATGGATATAAAAGGTGGTTGGGATCAACACCATTCTTGAGATGAGTTACCATACAATAATAACTATTCATAAAACATCCAGAAGTATCCTTAAGAATTCCTTTATTGAAGGCTTTTCATGAATATAATGTGTTGTGATGAGGTTTGAGAGTGAACTAATTTGGAACCTGGTCTATCTATATAAATGCGAAAAAAGGTTAGAGACATTGATTATCACATCATGGTGCCTGAGAGTCAATAAAACAATTATGTTGGAAATAATCAGGGAGATCTAGAATTTTATGTTAGTGATAATATTTTCCTATCAACATATCCTTAAAATAATGTTACTATATATGGAATGAATGGTGAGTATATACCTAGATATATTTGTCCCTTTGAATTTTTTGATCACATTTGGATGGTTGTTTATCATTGGGTGCTTCCACTGAATATATCTCATGTACACAAAGTGTTCCATATATCTGTCCAGATAAAGTACATATTTGATCCTCTACATTTACTTAACTTAGTGGTTGTACCTCTGGAGAATGATATATATTAAGAGAAAAAATTAGTGTATATTCTTTGATGATGTTAGAAATTATTTTGGAATAAGACTATTCACCTGATCATTGTTTTGTAGTGAGCCCCTTAATTTGAGGACTCTATGTCAGAACCAGATAATGTTATGAGAATGAAGAATACTTAGTATTTTTTATTAGTGTGAATAAATTTAAGGGGTGAAATTATTTTAATGGGAGTATAAGGTAACACACCAAAACTTAATGATATATTTCTCTTTAAGAGGTTTTGATTTTTTTGATATATTTCTTTACATGTTTCAGTGAGTTCAATCAGACCGTGATATACTATTGAAATATTATTTTCAAATGTGAAAGGTGTTGCATAAACATTGGACTGTAAGGTATCAATAAAACAAAATAAATTGTTGGAAAATATTTTTTATACATGTATAGAATTAATTATTTGGTTATTAATTGTTTTTAAATGAAAATATAATCATTTAAAAGTAAAAAATAGATTTTTTATGAAAAAAATGCATTTATGTGTGCAATGTGTTTTTATACTAATAAAAAAATTATTCCCTATTAATGAATTATTTTAACCAAATTTTCATAAAATTTATTAAATTTAAAAATTTAACCTTTATTTATTTTTATTACTTAGAAATGAATTATAATAAATTCTTTTTTATTATTAAACATCCATTTTTTCTAAACACAGTTTTCATGACACTTCTTGTGCTTATTTTAAAATAAATTTTGTCCATTTAAAAAAATTGAATTTGATAAAATGGTTTCTATATTATTAATCTGAATGTACAAATTTTTTATTGCTAACATGTTCATTGTTCTTCATAATGAATATTAACTATGGTAAACAAAATCATCTCAGTTAGGTTAAAATATAGTTTACAAGGGGATAAAATTTTTTATGGTTTTAAGTATAATATAATATAGTATAAATATGATTAGTTTAAGATATTTATACCTTAAAATATTAGATCTTCAAAATGGGGTTTCCTTTGGTACACGTTAACTTCAATTTGAATTTATTATATTCTAACGTTTTATGTATTTACAAGAGTGCCACTCTATTGACTAATAAAAAAGAAACCATCACTACTCTTTTATCAAAAAAATATCCATTTATCAAGAAAATTCTCTAATGAAATACACTCATAACATCGATATACAATTAATTGAGGTTTTTGTCATCCCAAAATACCTATCCAAGAATCATTAAGGTTCTTTTCAATAGAGGTTACCCAAAGAATTGGTATATGTTCTTACTGAACTTTTTCATGTTTCATTCTTAATAAACATCATTTAAGTGATATATAACCATATTCACTTGTTTTAATTGGTATTTTTACAATAATTATATTTTTTATGTTAATTTTATATCAATTTTATCCCACTTTCCAATTCATTAAAAATTATAATGTCACTCATTCATACATGTGGATGGCCACCTATATGAACTAAGGTTATTCATTTTTCATTTCCATTAAACATGGATGGTAATATGAGTATAGATAATTAATATGTATTATATTTATAATATAATGATGATTCTAAAAATTTAAATTATTATTTACCCTTCTTTCATTTCATATATCAAGAAGCTGAAACATAACTAATGCATACATATGAACTACTATCTCCATAAAGTGAGGAGATTCATTTTTTATCACCACTTTATATGAATAGTTTTAAAAGTTTATATTATGAATAGATATGTTAATTATGTTAGGACTGTATTTCGGGGGGTTGATGAAATCATTTCCATGGTTTAAGGAATAAAATCAAAAACCCTAAACATGCATAAAAACCCGAATAATTTTCACCATAATGTTCAATTTAATGAAGAAATTTTAATGAAAAGATAATAATAAATTCAAAAGCAATGATAAAAAAAATTTATGACTGATTTATATTTATTATAAATTATTTTTTAACATTTATGAATACATAAAGTGATATAGGTAAGGGTTTATGTTGCAATCTCATTAATTTTCCAGTTTATCATTATTAAACATTAATTTTGGGAAATTATACAATCATTATTATTTTAAACACATATATTTTATAATCCTATTGTTATTTCTAGGATTTTTATGTTTTTATTTAATTTTCCTAAATTGGATAATTAAACTTGTTTAAAAAATGTTTTCTAAAAGTGGATTTAATTATCTATTTGATGGATGATCTTTTTCATCCATGTACATGTTATTTAAAATGATTTCAAGAATTTTATTTTCAATGAACTAATGATTATTTGAAGTGATTTCCATCAATATTTCTATTTATTTTCAATTTTATAAAATGATATATTTTGGTTATTTTCTGAATAAGTTAATTGTTTTACTTTTTACCAAAACGTTTTAATAAAATATATGATTTAACATTTACCAGAATGACAAATTTTCCATGTATCGTGAACATACAATGATTTTAAGCTTCCATTATAAGTTATCTTTTTTATTTTTAAGGAAATTTTTTTCTCTGTATTCTAGAAATTTTTTATTTTTAAGTATACCAAAGGAAAAGTATATTTCCCTATATTTTCAAAGAAATTTTCAAATTATAATTAAGAGTTATTCTTCTTCTTTTTACACATATTTTGATGTTTCATATCATTCATTATCATTATGATCAAATGATACCGTCCATGTTCTTTATCTAAAGGTCATATGATAATGTGACGATGAATTATTTATGAAACCCATTTCTTTCCCTTGTGCTATGATATGATTAATTGATGAATAAATTTTGGATCTTAGGCATATATGTTTATGGTTTTTCTTATATAAAGGGTGAATTCATTAAATCCCTCCAATGAATTGGGTAATGATTGATATCTCATGAAATAATATGGACTAGAATGGGGAGTGAACCTAGTTCATTATGGGCCTTTATCTATAATGATAGTCTTGGGATTCAAACTTGACTAAAGAAATTATGGAAGGGGGAGTAAACTAAATCCACTATGGTACTTTTCCACTATGATTTCCATATTAGTTAACCTTAACTAATGATATTATTCTATATAAGTATGATTATTCCACAATTCCTTTGACATGATCTTATGATTATGAAATTGTCTCATGGATCATGGTTGATTAATGATTATTACTCACTCTTATGTCTCATTTATTTTTAATTACTAGAGACTTATGAAATAACTCATGATTTATAATCTCAAACAGATTGTGTATGAAGTTTCTAAGATATAATAATGACCACATGCCCTTATGTGCGCCTTATTCTTGTAAATGATTTTAATTTTCTATATATCATTTTTACCTTTACTAATCATCTAATCCAACCCTTTATTATGTTAATTATTTCCCTAGGTTATGAAGAATGATTTTTTTAATTAAATGTATAAGAATGGAAATATGATAGAAGAACCTTGGGGAATATGTTAATGATGTTTTATGAAATAATTTCATTATTTATATAGTATTTAAGTGAACTAAACCTTTTTAGTCCAAATGAATTTATTATTGTAAAAAATATTGAGTATTCATCTAAAATGATGTAATCTTTGTTTATGTTCTACTCAGATCTCCTAAAGTATCTACTTATAAATATTAAATGCTCCATAAAATCCAACTAAGAATTATATAATTAAAATCAATATAATATTAATTTTCACAATGATTTACATGAATCAGATGTGTATAATACCACATATTATTTCCCCAAGACTCCCTATTCAATATATCCAAGGGAAAACCAATAAATATATAATTGAATTTTGTAAAAATTACCCAATTTTATGATAAATTATAAGTATTTATATCAAAAATAATAATAATAAGACATTCCAAAAAACACATCCATCACAAAGGAATCAATAAATATAGAAAAACACCAACAATATACAATCATTTACCCAAATAAAACCCAATGGATCCCAAATATCAATAAAAATAACTTAGAATGGGTATCACCAAATAATGTGTTGACTAAATAACACTAAAAACAACATTTTACAGCTTATAAGGCCCCCACACTTGAGTGGGAGCTTACCACAACCTTCCCTCATCATTAATGAAAAATTCCACTTATCAATGTGGATTTTTTCCACCATATCACCTCCAAATTAACAACAATGTCCCAAAACCCATGTGAGTGTTTCCCAATTTCATGTAAATCTACTAATCTAAAATAAGTTAAAAACCTTATTAGCCAGCAAAAAATCATAATACATCAACCAATAAAATAATTCACTAATTCCATAATAACATCAAAACTCAGGAAACTCTATTCAGAAATCACTGATAACAAACAAAGTACAAGTAAGCATCCAATCAAATCCCATTTAAAATAATATATTTCAAATTATAATATTTTCTAAAAAAAGTACATATAATAAAAAAAATATCCCCTCCCACTATTTTCAAAATAAAACACACATAAAAACCCATTGGTTAGGGAATTTTAATTAGAATAATTAAATAATAATAAATCAATATAGTAATTTATTGAAAAATAAAAATCCATGTTTATGTAATTTATTTCAACATAATATGAGTGAGAAATATACACTATAACTCAATGATAGTGAAAATAAACACCACTAAATCCAAGACCCTATTTCCCTATAGCCTACTAAAATAAGTAATAATGGATGCACCTGATATAGAAGGGGTTTCTAAATTCCATAGAGAAACCCTCATTTCAAAAACCAAGATTAAAATTGAACAAGAAGAGGGAAAGGGCAAGGAGTTACAAACAACTCACATGGAACCCAAAACTCCAAATATTTGATATTGAATAATTTAAAAGAGATATATGCACCGAAAATTCCCCAAAATAACTAATGAATGGGATATCCTTTATGGGAGTCAAAAATAATATAAATACAGTATGTTTTGAGTGAAAATTGAAACTTTTTATATCACTATTTAAAAGATACATGGCCTAAGAATATTTTCCTAGGGACCATGCATTGACCATAAACCCACCCCCCCCACCACAATAAGAACCTTGAATATATAGACTGAATTTATGGTTCTAGGTACCATGAATCAACCATAAAATTACTTATGATCAACCATACCAATCTATACATACTGACTGCGTGATTCCATTGTTTGGGAATTTTTCATGATTCTCCCCCTAAATACCCATAATTCACTTCTAAACCATTCTAAACACCCCTACCCTGACCACCTACACTTACATGTAATTTATAAACACTGACAAACACATCATAAGACACTTATTTATAGACTAACCGCACCCAGTCAAACTATTTTTTTAACAAAATAAATTTCTTACACACCTTGTTTTTTATTTGTGGATGATAAAAATATGAAATAATTAATTATATACATTGATATGGTTATGAATATTCTCTTTTCATATTCCCATGGATTTTATAGATTGTGGTATATATTTTTAAATGTGTGTTTCTTGAGTTATTCCAAGAAAAAGATATCAATATATATTTTAATCAATAGTAGTCTAGTGTTATCTATAACTATTGGGAACGTGAAGTGGGAAATCATTGATTCTAAGAAGTTATCCAATAGTTTTGAAACTTTTATATATGAGTACGGATTTCTATGAATCTATATTGGTCCCATGTATATATTTATAAATATCAATTTCAAACAATTACTTTTCTAGAATACTAATATAAATATATTTGTTATTATTTGAGAATATGGGGTGGTATCTTTTTCAAATTTGAGAAAGAAATATTTATTTTGCATCATTAATACCAAAAATTTGGAACATAGTTAAAGAAAATTGATACATATTGATTTTTTATACATAGAGGAATGTTATAGTTTGATTTTTTATAAGTTTTATATGTTAGTTTTCTTAAATAAAGTGTTTCATGGATTATACAAGTCCATTGTAAGTAATTTCTTAAGTATTCTTCAAATAACAATGTTCCATTATGGATTTGAGTTGTGAAACCCTTATTGGTAAGATTAGGCTTTTAAATATTATTATTATAGATATTTGTTTTCAGATTAGGGTCTTCAAGTATGTATTTAATGATATATGTAGGGTTAACCATATTGATTTGACTGGTATAGTGAAATCACAGTTTTTGTTTCATTATTTTAGACTTTTCCAATGTGATTTATTTTTGTTCTGAAAAACTCTTATAAGGTGGGATGTTAATAGTTTTTGTGAATTTTTAAATATAATGGTGTTTAGTGATCTATAGTTTGTGGTTTAAAATATTTTAATTTTATATATTTGATGATATGATTATTGAATTGTATGTAGTGGAGTAAAATTTTAAGTGAAATTATATTCCATTCAAATATGTGAATCCTAGTAGTAGATAGTGGGATAGTTCATGTTTCTATATTATTCTCAAGAAAAATAATAGATTTAGAAGTAGGATTATGTTATCACCAATAATAAACTTATCTATTAAGGTATTCAATCAAGTAGGTAAAATTGCTCTTAATTATCAATTCCACCTTAATTATAGTAAATTCATGAAATTTTACATGTATCATAACATTAGTAATTCTTACTGGATATATTACCTATGATTTTTTGTGAAACTTCTATATAGTGAAGAGTATAATAATTATTGAGCATCTTGTCGGTGATTTAGTATCATTGAAAGATGGTTTCTCAAATACAGCATATTTCATTGGTTTGAATTTTTTAGACACAATTTTTTATGAAGAATATTACATAGAAGTGTGAATCACATATGATAATTTAATATCTCATTTTATTAAGTGGTTTTGATAGAGATATTATGATAATGAAGTTATATGGAATTTTTACCCTACTATCGAGTGATGGACCAATTCCTTTAATTTGAATTAATTAGGTTTAATATTATTTAGGAGGAAATAAGTTTTAGGGGTTTGTATTATGGAGTCTTATAAATTACTATTTTGGTGTTTGATAACTTTTTAAGATTAGTTTTTATTGGGTAAATGAATTTTAAAATTTAAATTTTTACCTTGTTTGCAGACTCAGAATACAATTGTGAGTGTAGTGTTGTTCTTCTAATAATTTATATATCCATGAGTGTGATTTTGGAATAAATTTTTGATGGTTGAAATTTTGGATATTATTGAATTTATTTATTTATTAACTATTATCATATTATTTTTCTAAATTCATATTTATATTATATTATAATGATTGTTACAATAGGAAATTTACAGAATGATGGAGATAATAAACTTTCATGTGATCAATTAGTATGATGGGGGGTCCAATCAACATAATAATAAAATGGTATAATATATATGATTGATGAGAAAATTATAAGTGAGATTTCATATTATGAATTATTTTTCTTTCATAGATAATTTATGATCATGGATAGAAATATTTGATGATAGAGATCATTTATTGTTACATGGTGACAAATAGATATGATAATAAAAGAAGTATTTGAGGAAATTTATTTTCACAAAATTATTAAATGTTATCCCATATAGTGACTTTAATTGATATAAATAGTTAAATTTCTTAATATAAGGATATATAATAAACTTTATTAATATTGGTGGATACATTAGTATCAATAGTGGAATTTTCCAACACATTTGGATAAACAACAAGATATATTATTGTCTCTACATTTTTCAAATAATTCCTTAAAATTATCATTGTGGGGTGAAGGAGTAGTGGTGAGAAAAGGAATAAAGGAATGTGAGGGAATTATAATGGGTGAAAGACGGTAATCCATCATTAATATTGAGGTAGGTGACTATAGATATTTATATCTATAATTTTGTGTCACTTTTGAATGTTTTTTTCTTAATGGGTATATAATAGTAAAAATATATGTAAAACATGCAAAATGAAAGATAAATTTTTGTTAGTTTTATTAAAGGAAAAAATTCAATTCGTTTTGGTTATTAAACTTTTTATTATAAAAGTATTTTGATATAAAGGATGGATTTGGATATTTTATGGTAATGGTAGATTTTTTAATTTAAAGTATAAAAATTTAATTGATGCATAAATTAAATTATAATTGAATATATTTTATAGATTATGGGGTTATGATTAATAAATTATATTTTTCTATTTATTCTTATTTTAACACTGAATATTGATTGATAATTCCTTAAAACATGATATTATAGAAATTATGATAAATCCTAAATATGATAAAAAATTATTGATATTCTAATGAATTTTATATTAGCATTACAAATTTATCGTGGTGGACTTTCATTCAATTAAAAATATTTATTTTATTGGATTTTAATATGATTTCATAAAACTGAAGTTATCATATTCAAGATTAGGGCATTCCAAATGGATTGATTCATGTGACACTTACCAGAAGTTACGTTTAAAAATTACATATTTTTGAGTAAGTATATTATTACTAGAATATGGGGTCTATTCTATATGGAATGGGAATTATATCACTTATATTTTATGGAATAATTCAATTTAGAATGTTCCATAATTTTTATATAAAATAAGATTGATTCCATGAAAAACAATTTCAGGGACATTCCAAAATAACACAAGTTTCATGACACTCACTATTTTCTTCTATTTCATTCTCTTGATAGTATAAAATTGTGATAAGACGCATGCAAGTATGCTAATTCATATATATTCATATACACTCTCTAATATTCTCTATATAATTATTTACTAAGATTCAAGATATATTTGTGTAAATTAGGGATATGAAAATTGTTTTTGTAATGAATTCATGATTCTAGTGTTTAAGAGACATCATTATTAATAAAGTGTTGAACATTCTAATGGGGATGTTGAGGGTATGGGGACATGGGTGGGGATGTTTGTTAATTAACATTTCACAAAATTATAGGTGAAGGATTATGATTTATTCATTAGATGGATACTCAAGAACTTTTAAGGACTCAATAGGATGTTTATAGTGATACCATAAAATAAGTAAGAGTGTTTAATGTATTATTATGGTTTTATACATAAAAGTTATTATTATTTTTGTTTGAGTTATACTAATTAATATTTGAGTGACCCTGAAATATGTTTCACCACTAATATAGTGTGTTGAATCTATTGTAATTTATTTTACCATTTCTTATTCTAAAATAAACCTTTATGATCTATTATAATTTGATCCACTCAAATGTGACTCTCATCTTACCTAAATATTACAACATTTTAAAAAGTCATGGAACAATTTTTTTTAAAGTTCCATACTAATATGGGTACCTAATTATTTCTATGATAAGTTATTATTCCAATTCATAAATTATACACCATATAAGCCAAGTGGTAACAATGGGGATCATATTGATCTCATAGTTCATATCACTCTTAGAAAAATTCCCATTGTGCTTCCCAGAATCCAACAATATTTAAACCATCACTGTTACAATTTTTATTTCATTAGAATAGGGTAAGAAAATCACAAGAGAATTCTTGTTTAATCAAGAAATGATGATGTTCCTACTCTTTTATCCTTAATGATAATTTAATCAATATATACTCACTTCATAAGTTTCTTTGTCACTAATAACAACAATAGAAATTCAATTAATCATCCTTTTTAACATCATAAAAAATTAATGACCAACTTTTTAATCTACTAAATACTTAGAATCTACATTTTTCCTCACAATTAAACTCTTGGATCCTATATGTACTTTTTTGTTCTTATTTTTATTTGAACACACTCAGTCTTAATTTCCCTTTTTAACTTGTACATTCATGCCAATCCACTCCAGTAATTTGAGAATTTTTTAATAATCTATTATTAAATAAATAAAAATATCATTGTAATCTCAAATTTTATGATATTCTAACAATGGAATTTTACAACATGATCCTCTAAGAGGTTTCTCATTTAAAGATTCACAATGGTAAATCCACCATGATCACAAAGTCAATTTATATAAATACCCATTTACACATTTCAGTAGATTAAATATAATAACTAAGAATTCAACATATTTGATCACCATTATATTATTAAAATATTTTCAATAAAAATTATATAACATTAAAATAGATATATCCTCATTTAATATCTCACAAAGTCAAACATTAACCATAAAATAATCTGGTTGATTTTCTTATTATCAAAATAACACCAGATTTTTTAATTTAAAATTTAAAATTATCATCTAGAAATACTTCATATTTTAAATTATAATTTTTTATAATAAAAACATGTGATTTGGAAATATTCTACATCCTAGTGTGCACAAGGAACTATAACATGTTATTTCCCTATTAAAATTTTATCAATAATTGATCCATGAGTAATATTTTCAAATCCTAATGCAATGTGTAAATTTCCTCCCATTAATTTATTTCAACTTGTGCCTCATAAAAAATTATTCATGATTAAACATACCTTATATATTGAATAAAAATTTACACATGTGGTGAATTTTCAAATATTCCAACATAAAATTATAAATATGTGTTATGTATTATCAAAAATTCATTTTTATCCACTAACTATATAATAATTTCATCAATTATCTATATAAAATATTACATATAATAATGGGATTTCATGTTTTATATGTATTTCATATTTTGTAACGTCACATCAAAAAATATTGTACTTATTACAGATGATGTTTTTCAAAATTTTCATTCTTTGAAAATAATAATCATATATGAATAATATCTTATGTATAGATAAATATAAGAAAATTTTCAAAAATAAATCGTAATTTGTATAATTATTCAAATAATTTAAAAAACACTTCAATTCTTCCCTAAACATCTCCATATACTCATTATGATCAAAAAACATTAAACATTCATTAAAAATAATCATAGCAACCTCTAATGATTTTAATTCATTTTTAATAAAAGCAAAATATTTCATGAATAATACTAAGAGATATTCAATATATACCAAAGTGTTTTTTTGTCAACAATTATATCTTACATAAAAATTCATCAAATCACTACCTTTCTCAATGATAAAGTTATTGAAATTACATTACTAGATAAGGAAATTATTTTGATAGAATTATAACTCTCTAGGAAATGAAATATTTGATGGAGTGACTTAGATTATATCTTCCTTAATTCAGTCTCTCATTCATATTTCCTCCAACTTATTTAAAATAATAAATTCAAATAAATAATAGATAAAGAGGATAATGTACATTTCTTCCATATTAGTTGTATACATATTCTCTACCTTTGACAATATTTTCCAATGCTTAGTGGGGTTACTTTCCATACATCCTTAATTGATAAGGGAAAGTTAAACATGATGTTTTATCCATAACCAATCAAGACACTATCTTGTAATTTCTTTTGTAATGATATCCGTAATCTATTGTTTTGTGGATATCTATAAAATTTTCATATCTCTATTTTAACTATTTATTTGATAAAATTAAATCTAATGTGAATATACATTGATATTGAATTCCAAACTATTTTTATTGATAGTTAAATATCACTATGGTTTTCATGGTAAATATTCAATAGATTCTCCACTTATATATTCAGATCTTACACTATAATATTATCCATTACATATATGTACATGCATGGGACAAAATTTTATAGTTTACCTTTATTGTGATCAAATTAAATGAATTATAATATTTATTGGGCTAAATCACATAAGACTCACCAAAAAATATGTTCCACCGGATGAGGATTTTCATTCAATGAAATCAACTACTCAATCAGTATTTGTGAAAACAAGTAAATTATTTTCATCAATATAAATATAAAAATTCCAAAACAGAGTTCTCCTTTGACATATCTCATAATTCATTTTTCTTTTAGTATGTGAGACACTTTAATATCACTCTAGTATCATAGAAAAAAGCTTCATTGAATAGATTATGTCTAGTAATAATGTTGTTAGATAAAGAATACATAAACGATTCTTCCAATGACTATCTAATTAGAATAGTTCCCAACATTATCATTGATTAGTATAGTTACAAAAAATAATTTTGTTGATAATTATTTATATTATTTCATTAAAAAATTATTCAATAATTCTTCATCATATTTCTATTAAGACAAAAAGATATAATCATTTTTAATTTAATTTTTTTTCCAAGAAATAATTCATTTCACCAAGATATAAAATATCAAAATTCATCATCAAATACATAAAAATATCCCCACATAATTTTTATTAACCATATAATAAAGTAATATCCTAAATAAAAGTGATTAATACTAGAGTACATATGTAAATATTCTTTACATAATGTTTATTTCTCATATATTCGTTTAGTATATTTTTTTGTTTTAAGGATCCACCCAACATGAAATACCTGAATCTATAATCCCATTTTAACCCATAAAATATCTTATTCATCCTATATTCCATGATTTTATATCTATCAATAATGAGGCCTCCAAGATTCTCAATGAAAACATCGTCTTTTAGATCACAATTTTAAAATGCAGACTTGCATCTATCTGATATAATTTATTGTATCTTTGAAATTCCACTTCAAGATATATTTGTGTAGCCAATATTCATTAAAATGGTAAAATATTGAATTTAACATAAATTTACTCCACCTATAAATAACCTTTTCATTCCATTCGGTCATTTATTATTAACACAACCCCTTTTTCGTTTAGTTTTTTTAATACCCACTTGAAACTAATAATTTTTTTTCCTTCAGGTCTCAGTATAGGTTCCTAAGTGGAATTATTCCCAATCTAATCCAGTTTTTCATTTAGTACATTAATTATTTAATAATTTTAAACTATTGTTTCTACTTATTGTGATTCGTTTTATAAAAATAGAGCTGTTGGGTTTTCAATAATCAATATTATTCATGTCTGTACTATAGCATCTTGACTTCCACTAATACTTTTTACATCAGCATATTTTTTTCAATATATAATGTCTACCTTTATCATTTTAATTATCATCATATTCATAAATGGTTTCATATAAATCAACATAAATCTAATTTAAAAAATTCCAAACATCTTCATTTTCATTATCAGAAGTATAGAATATTTTTGATTCAGTATTTTAAATTTTTTTATAATTCTTAACATCTAAAAGAAATAATTCTCAATAACCATCACATAAAAATATTATACAAGTTTTTAGATATTTTTATTCTATAATTTATACCATTTACAATTTTATAAGTATCCCATGAATACCCCTTCTCAATATTTCTATTCAAACATTCCCATATTTTCATTTTTGATCATTATGTAACAAGGAATATGAAATACATTGATGTAATTCACTATTAATGATATATTTTATCATATTTAAAATAATTTTATGCTTGAAAAAGTTATTATAAAATTCATTTTATTTATATTTACAACAATATAAATATATTTACTATAAAAAATTATATATTTTAAGTGTATTGGGCATTGTTATACCCTTATCAACTCAAATGATGTTCTTACTTTCTATTAAAATATTTTGTTTGACAGAATATGGTGCATTTTATTAGTATTTAATACCATGAATTACAAGATATATATCTAAATAATTATAGTTACACTCACATACATTATTATATCTCAGACTTTTGATATATACTCTCATCTCATTCTCATAACTCCTTTAGTAAATTTTGAACATATCTATTACTTTCAAATTTTGATTCAAAAACATTACATTGGTTATCTGGGTGATGTAATAATAATAGTGATAAATTGAAAACCACAATTGGTATACCTTTGTCTCATTGAATCTTATATGTCGGTATTAATTAACTCAAGTGTCCTAGTAGACTAAATCTCTTCTCATTTGTGCAATTCTTGAACTAGTTTCCCTTTTAACATGTTTTATATACAACATATATACCTCCATCTCCCTCTCTATCTCTTAAATTGGGGTTTTTCTCTAACCATTACATATTTAATAACTTAAAAATATTTCATTTACCAATATAGTCATGCCTTATGTTCAACATGTAGTTTTCCTCCATATAACCCAAACAATAGAAACTAAAAGGATCTATAATTTGAAATACATTACCACTTATTCTCTTTCCGTAGGTGTAAATCCTTCTATATATTGGGATCCTTATAATACATGAGTCCCTTTTTCAAAATAACCTCATTTCCATCATCATGGATTTGGATAACACTAAATATGTATTGTCTAAATCCATTACCAAAAAACTCATCTTTGGACTTCAACTTTTGATAATCACTGGTAGCTTCATCAATATGGTTAATTTTTAGAGTACTATAATTTGAAACTTTTAATACCCCAAAAAAATATCTTAAATATTCTCATTTAATTTATTATACATAGTAATGTGAGAGGAATAACCACAATCAAGAATTAATGACCTATTTTTCTTAAATTCCTTAAAAGATAGTCCAATCAATGAGTGACGTGTATTCCTTATTTATTTTCTGAATAATCATTAATTTTTTTAATATAGGAAAATTATCTCAAAAGGTTGATCCAGAGTTTTTTATCACGTTGATTTTTTTGGTCACAAATAACATAGATTTCTTCCAATCATTAAAATCTTGTCTATATAGATGAACATGATGCATTTTCTGTCATAGATGTATTCTGTTGATAATCTCTTATTATCATCTCGTATATTCTACCTCTGTATTCATGTATAATCCTTGGTAATGAAAAAATTGAACAATCATAAGTATTATTTATTCCCATAAATTCCATATCACAAATAGTATCATTTGAATCTCATTCTTAAATAAAGATAATAATGTTTTGTAGAATATTATTTCGATAGACCTAATACAAATTGATCTTGATTTAGTCATATGACAGTAGATCATTTTGAGATAATCATGTTGGGAAGAAATCCCTTTAAGTTTTTTCATTCTATTTTGTGGTGATTTTGTTTGTTGAAAAATATAGATAATTATGAATTTGAATGGTTAGTGTTTCCAATGTAGATATTTAAATTAAATCAGTTTCCTAATATTGGGAAATTATTTAGGCCACAAAATTAAGATTTTTTTTATAAACAAGTAATTTTTTCTATGAACCACAGTTTGTGAACTACGAATCACAGTTCATAGACAACAAAAGAGGTAAGAAGAATATAAATGTAAAGTTTTCAATGTATGATTTCTGCATAATAGTGCTTTATAGACCGTGAAGTACACTACGAATAAAGAATAGGGAAATAATTTCATAAGAGGATCATCATTTTATTATTATAGGTCATGATTAGGGATGCATCAAAGTGATTTTTTTTGTTAATTACATCAGCCACTACAATGGAGAAATGAATTATATGGACCACATAGTATAATTCTTAGTGAAGATGGTACCACCTCAAAGTCATAGGTAATTTAGATTATTGGTTTGTGTGGGTATATTTTCATATATAAAGATACCTAATTAGATCATTAAAATGTTGAATTTCAATAGAAAATATCATTGCTCTGGGAAGAATTTAGTGAAGTCTGAAGTAGTTTGTGAGGGTGGATTCTATGAAGGAGAAGAGGTTTGCAAGGAGGATTATATGAAGGAGAAGAGTTTCACGAAGGCATTTCATGGATGGTGTTTTATGAATCACTGTATCTCACAAAATAAAAAGGATTTCATCGAATTTCAGCAGTACATAAAATGATGGAAATATGTAAAGAAATATTTGTTTGTGGATGTTGTTTGTGTGACACTATTGTATGCAAAGGAGAAACTATCAATATATTAGAGGTAGTATTTCAGGCATCATCCATCTGTGAAATGGAGTTAGTACACTTAAGAATATTTGAAGGGTGAAATACTCATGCCATGTGGTAAAAGATAGTTTAGGGAGGAAGCATGGGAGTTCATGGAGGATTCATGGAAGTTAGAAAAAAACTAAATTTTTTTATGAAAATAATTTCCACAAACTAACAGTGCATAGAAATGTGGGACTGAAACAAATAATTAATATACAGTTGAGGATGTATTCTCTAGTGATAATAATGGGAACTATATGTCCATAAACTATGTGTGGATCCTGTAAAAACCCGAATTTTACATATAATATTTTAAATTATATGGAACTATTGTGAGGCTTTGAAATCTAGTGACATTTGATTCCAATGCCCAGTGTGCCCAAAATGTAATTTTAATCTTTCTTAAGGTACGTTCAGTAAACGAGCGAGCGTGAAATCCTAACTTTTGAACTGGTGCTTGGAATTGAAATCTAAGAGCATCGTTGAACACACAACGTTGGGATTCACTTAAGGGGGCCTTAACATCGACCGCAATGGGTTGGGAGAGAAAGTTGGTTTTTTTGTTTTCATGGAGGATTAGTAAAATAATTCAAATTTATTTAAAAATATCTTCCACCTCCCTTTTAGTTTTTGGTGGTGAGGACCATAAGGGGTGGTCGGGCATTTAATGCAGGACATTAAATTCCAAGTTACTCAAAATGTGTAACCCCCCTAAATACAATTAAAAAGATTCATTAATTCGACCCATTAATGAAACTCTCATAATTATATGTTGTAAAGATAAATCCCATATTCTCTCTTTTTTGTTTTAGAATTTTCTAGAAAAGGGGTGGTGTTTTTTGAGTAGAGGATTTTAGTGGAGCCTCTTGAAGAAGAATGAACCATCAAGAATTTAACAAAGATCATCATTTGAGTGGCATCGTTGGAGGCCTTCTTCAGGATCGACAAACACTAACACATCTTCAAATGTAGGACACTTTCCAACCACTCATAGGGTAGAGTTTTCTCTTGTTTAAATTTCTAGAGTTCTTGGATCAATTATATTTTCCCTTGTTAAGATGTTAACTTGAAGGGTGAGGGCCAAACAAACAAGGCATGGTCCCTCCACCTCACATTTTATCGTTGCGTTCTACGCGGGTGAATTTTAGGGTTGGAAGGAACCCAAATCTGAGGGTCAAGTAGTAAATAAGATGACCCTAGAAACCCATATGTGCAAATATATGGAAAAATGGACCACAGGGGCTCACTCGATGGCCCATGGGAGACTGTCGGTACGGCACCGGCGCAGCGACAGTGGCGACCGGCGCCGGCAGGCGATGGAAGCAATCAACACCAGCTGGCCGCGGTGGAGGTGGAACATCGTACTGAACTGCAGGAGGAGGTTTGTTCACAAGGCTAGGGTGATCAGCAAGAGATCGGCCATAGAGATTGTGGCGGCGCACCGTCGCACGCTGTAAAAGGGGGAGGTCGCGACTTTTCATCCCCGATAGTTGAGCAGGGCGATCGGCACCGGCCGGACACAGAGGCGGAGTGGTGCGCTGTTGCTTGCCGATGAATGAGGCCACAACACAGAGTCATAGTTGAGGTAAGTACCCACTCATTTCAGGTCCCTTGGGCGACCATGGAGTGCCACATGGCGCCGCCGCTCCAAATCCCAAATGGTATAGCCCTTTAGGCCACGACTCCCTCCATTCTAGGCCGCGCCCCCTACGGAATGGGCCATGCCCCCTGTGGGTTGGGCCACACCCCTCCAGCAGGTTAGGCCGGACCGTATCCCAACGGGCCGTGCCCACCATAGCCCTACCCAACCGGGCCAGCCTAGGCCTATTCGGTCGGCCGGGTCGGGCGGGATTCAGACCCATCCCAGCCCCCTATCACTTAAAATGTCATAACATGAAATCTAAATGTCTGTTTGAACAACTATCTGAGGCACTAGAATACATAGAGTGAGGCCATACTTTTGGTATAATCCACTCAAATTTTGGTGAAAGTTGGAGTATCACCGGGTTGGATAGAACCTGAATCCAACCGGGACCTCGGTACTAAGATGCTTGTAACTCACTAACCAGGTGTCTGATAGACGTGTTGTCTATCATGTTTGAACCCTTATGACCTGGAAGTCCTTTGGGATACTTCTTTGTGGAGCTTAGTGCCTTTCAAGGTGCAACCGATATCTTGGGAAACTTATTCTATGGAACTCAAGCGCACCTGGTGCAGGGAATCCTAGGACTAGTTGTCTTTCATGTAGCGACCATTTGTGGATCAACATCATAGTGACCATGCGTGGATCAACATGATTGATACCCAATGAGGACCAGTTTTATAGCAGATTAAAGTGGATCAGAACCTCGCAACCCTAACTGGATCATCATTCTAGCGACCCTGTATGGATCAATATTCCTGCAACCCAGTGTGGAACAACATTCTAGTGACCCTGTGTGGGTTCATAGTAGTGTGACCTGATGTGGACCAACCTTACATTGGCCCATCTTGGAACAAAAACATATGTCCAAGAGTAGATCTATAATAGAAAAACTTCTTTTTGGATCAGTTGTGGATCTTCTAAATGGAATAAGATGATATATCATAAGACTAATCATCTATATTCCTGATCTCTGAGTTGTATACCTTGTGTGAGCTAACTATTTCTTCATGCTTTTTTATTGAGGTCTTGCTTGTGGTTGTTCCTTTGTGGAATTTTGGGATACCTTCAGGGGTCTTGGGGTTCCTACTGATTATTGTTATACTCACTGATGCATGGGTTTCACCCACACCTTGTAATGTCTTGTAAAGACGACGGGCATATTTGACCAAGGTTTTGGAGTCAAGACTGGACGGTGCATGGAGGTGGACCTTTATACATAACGAGCCATAGGGATGAAAGATTGTGATATGTACCTGCCCTTCAAGTAAGAACACTAATGGATGATTCCAAGAGTTTTTTTCGGATGTAGTTTTACTTTTAAGTTTGTCTTGTATTTTGGCCCCCTTTACTTATAGTACACACACCCTTTTTACTATATAGATTTATTTCATGGTTTCCATCATGTTATGTTCTTTTTCTATGTGTTTTCATGTGTAAAGGAAATGTCTTCCAATTTATAGGGATATTCCTTTCAGTGCTAGTCACCAACCCCTAGCCTATGGAGGGAGGGATTGGGGTTGCCAAGTCATGGGCCCTAGGGGACAGGTCGTGATAAAGTGGTATCAGAGGATTTGGTTCTACCAAAGAACTAGGACTCTGATCTTTTCATGGGAAATAGTGTTAAGTGTTGTGAGTGTGGTTTTTAGTTTGGGTAATCCAGTGTAGGTGCGGTGTCTGACATATCCATACACTAGGGCCCTGAATTCTGAATTCTGACTCAGTACATGAAAAAACTGATTGAATGGGTTTTTGAAAAGTTTTTTTCCCTTTTGATTTATTTTAAGTTAGCTCACAAGATATAACTTATTGATCCTAGTGCATCTATTTTTCTTTCAGGATTCCTCCACATAGATAGCCAACCAGGGTTCCAGTGAGAGTTTGTGATGATGGCCCACCATGTTATGAGGTTTTGGTGCAGGTCCCTCTTACAGTGATAGTACCATCGGGTGGTGTACCTGCAGCACCACTAATAGTTGGGTAGTTATTTCAACCAACATCACTAGCAGATAGTACACGCCAACTCAGTACGTTGCACGATTTTCAATGGTAGAGGCCTCCAAGATTTTGAGGCGAGACAGATATGCAGGCAAATGAGGACTGGCTAGAGGCTATGGCCAGAGTTTTTCACCTGGATGGGACACCAGCCAACCATAGGGTGATCCTAGCTTCTAGTCTTTTCCATGAATCCGTATGGAGGTGGTGGAGATTGATTCTCTAGATTCCAGATGAGGCGAACCTCACTGAGGTAGATTTCAAGGGCCTCTTCAAGGAAGAGTTTGTTCCACCAACTCTACACTTTGTGCATATACATGAGCTACTACACTTACAATAGGGAAGCCTGACCCTGGCCCAATACTCAGAAAGGTTCACCGACCTCTCACGCTACTCTACCGACATGGTGCATGACCCTTTCTTCAGGCCCCGAACCATAAAGTAGGGACTCCAACAGGAGATCAAAGCTTCAATTGTACCTCTCAGCATACCGACACATGCTGGAGTGCTCGAGAGATAACTCTTGGTGGAGAGATTCCTTGCTGAGCAGACACCGATAGCAATAACCCTCACCATGTGACACGTAACAAAGTCATCTATGGCTGGTAATAGGTAGATGACAAAGAAGACCAAGTGGATTATACCTTTTGGTGTACGACCCCTGGACATAGGGTTAGAGGTGTGAGGCACACATTGTAGAGAAGACCAACAGAGGAGCAGATTCTGCTTCACATGTGGTGGGCAGGGTCACAAGGCTCTTGACTTCCCGAACAGCTGCATTGAAAACTAGAGGATGGTTGAGGGATTGCCAAGGTAGTGGTAGAGATTAAAGTGGGGGGAGGTCGGTAGGAAATAGACAAAAATGGAAGAGGGGCTGGTCGTGCAGTAGGCGGTGGGCGGCGATTCGTGGTTCTATAGCCCCCACCTCCAGAAGGTCCAACCATAACATAGGGAGCAGGTGGAAAGGGATGAGTTCAACTACAGGCAGCTGATTCCTACAACCATGGTGCTCTAGAGATGATTTAAGGTACTCTCTATATCTACTCCATCTTATCTGCAGTACATATAAACACAAGTTTCAGTCACTCTTTCATTGTCACAACCCTCGTTCGGTGCTCAAAGATTCTGGTGGAGTTTTTGGCTCAATCTATAAAACTAGATACTCCTAAGAGAGGGGATTCGACGATTTATCATTGCTGTTATTAGTGTGAGATTTCTCTAGGAGGTTAGAACTTGGTTTGGGATCTTTTAGTAGTAGATTTGAGGCCTTATGATTTCATCTTGGGTATGGATTCGTTATGCATAGTCCATGCTCGGATTGACTGCATTAGGTACAAAGTGTGGTGTGTCCGTGGGGATGGGTGTAGGTTTTCCTTCACCGGTGTGAAGGGAACCTTTATATCATAGGATGGACTTACTCTGAGGAGGGTGCAACCTGTCACACATCAGATGGATTGCCTTTCCCTCAAAATAGTTGATGTTGAGAGTCCCAACTATCCTGTAGTGGTGGACCAGTATGTTGGTGTCTTCCATGATGATGTTTTGTGACTACCTCCTCATAGATATGTGGACTTCTACATTGAAATGTACCTCGATATGGAACTGATATCTACCCCATCATATCGAATGGCTCATGTAGAGCTTCGTGAGTTACATGTATAGCTAGAGGAATTTCAGAGGAAGTGGTTCATAAGACCCAATTTTTCTCCATGGGTAGCCCCGATTTTGTTCACTAAGAAGGAAGATGTGACTTTGAGACTATATATGGATTATTGGTGCCCGAACCAGGTGGCCCTAAATAAAAATTATCCACTTTCGTGGATTGATGATATCTTCAATCAGATGTAGAGAGACCGTTGGTTTTTGAAGATAGACTTCAGATCAGGCAATCACCAACTCAGGGTAAGAGATGAGGATGTGAAAAATTCTACCTTCAGATGTTAGTATGTCCACTATGAGTTCTTGGTTACTCCATTCATCATGACCAATGCCCCTACAATGTTCATGGGAGTCGTGAATGTGATTTTTCATCCATTCCTAGATATATTCATGGTGGTCTTCATTGACGACTTCTTGGTGTACCCGATGATGGAGGAGGAGCATGCCTTTCATCTGCAGATAGTTCTGGATAAAATCGTAGAGCACCAGCATTATGGTAAGCTCCAGAAGTGCTAGTTCTAGATACAGGAGGTCCACTTTCTGGGACACATTATCTTAGAGGCTATAGTTTCAATGGATCCGAGTAAGATTGAGGTTGTGCTTTCTTGGGAGCCACCCAGAAGTGTGAATAAGGTGCGGAGTTTCCTAGGGTTGGATGGGTACTAATGGTGATTCATACATGACTTTTCCAGAGTTGAGGCACTCTTGTCAACACTGAAGAAGAAGGTACATCCCTTCGTGTGCACGGGGAGATGCGAGCAGAGTTTTCAAGAGATAAGGTAGAGACTGAAGAGTGCCCCCATCTTGAGGATACCAAAAGAGGGTGTTGGGTATGTAGTCTACTAAGATTCATCAGAGACTAGACATGGATGTTTTTTGATGTAGGAGAAAGTAGTGATTTTTTATGGTTCACGATAGCTGAGAAATCCTGAGAAGAACTATGCCACCCATGACTTGGAGTTATAAATAGTGGTATTCGCCTTGAAGATGTGGGCACACTACTTGATGGGAGAATGTTTTACAGTCTATTATGATCACAAGAGTCTTAGGTCTATCTTCTCACATAAGGACTTGCACATGAGAAAGAAGCGATGGATAGGGTTCTTCTAGGACTATGACTTTGATATAGTCTATACTCATGGTAAAGGGAATGTGGTAGTAGAGGCACTCAACATGAGTTCTAGTCTATAATTGTTCAGTGAGACGACAGAGAAGCTAGTCGCGTAATATATATCTTTCATGGATAGAGATGGATAAGCTTACTTCTAGTATATGATAGTCACTCCCCCACTCCTTCAGTGAGTCTGGGAGGCACATCTTGGGGTAAATGACTGTAAGGCTCAACGTGCTCAGATATTCTTAGGATAGGCACATGATGGATTTTCTGAAGATAGGGAGCATGTCATCCTCTTCAGAAGATGCACCATGGTACCGATGGCACTATGGGAAGAGGTGTTTAGGGAGTTCCATACTTCCCCTATGGTGGTACATCCTGGTGTGGTGAAGGTGTACTAGGACCTCTGGCATCAGCACTGGTGGATAGGGATGAAGAAAGTTGTGGCAGAGTTTGTTTTACAATGCCTTACTTGTCAGCATGTAAAGGTCGAGAATCAGGTTCCAGTAGGCTTAGCACTACCACTAGCGGTTCTGGAGAAGAAGTGGGATGGAATTTCCATGGATTTTTTGATAGGGCTACCACGTATGTCTAAGGTCCATGATTCCATCTAGGTGATCATTGACCGACTCACTAAGTTGGCCCACTTCCTACCCATCTGAGAGTAGGGATTAGTAGAGGGATTGGCATGCCTCTATGTATAGAAGATGTTACGGCTTCATGGGGTGCCATTGGTGATCGTCTCTGATCATGATGCACATTTAACATCCTAGATGTGGAAGGGATTGTAGGAGGCATTCATGAATCAACAACATTTGAGCACAAACTTTCATCCTCAGATGGATGGTTAGACAAAGAGGACCATTCAAACACTGGATGACATGCTTCGTGCTTGTGTCCTAGATTTTGGCTATAGTTGGGAGGATCTTTTTCCCTCGGTAGAGTTCGCATAAAACAATAGTTATCACTCCACTATTGGTATGTAACCTTTTGAGGCCTTGTACGGTTATCCATGAAGATCACATCTATGATGGACAGACCTTGGGGAGCTAGCACTTATGGGTCCAGAGTAAGTACGGGATACCACTGAGAAGGTTCATATCATCTAGGAGTGGATGAAAACTACACAAAGTAGGAAGAATTCTTATGCTGACAGGAGACAGAGACATTTTTAGTTCATGTAGGGAGACTATGTCTTCTTATGGGTCTCACCTCGACGAGGCATGTGGAGATTTGGCTGGGCGAAAATCTATCTCTGAGGTTCATCGGACCATTTTAGGTTCTTATTAGAGTTATTGAGGTGGCGTATCGCCTAGATCTTCCCCCACAGATGCATTGAGTGTATGACTTTTTTCATGTGTCACAGTTGAGGAAGTACATGATTTCTTCATCACATGTTATCAACTGGGGAAAGCTAGAAATTTATGAAGGGGTGACATTTATGGAGGATCCAATGGAGATTGAGGATCTTGTTGATGATCGATTCCTCTGGTGTGCATTTTCTGGTAGCACATGAACCCTAAGATATCACATGGGAGAAGTAGGATCAGATTTGTGCTCAGTACCCCCATTTGACTCTTTATTCTATGTTTTGTCTTTCAGGGATGAAAATCCCTATGGTGTGGAGAATGTAAAGACCCGTATTTTCCATGTAAATATTTTTTGAATTATATGTTACTATTTTGAGGCTGTAAAATATAATAGAATTTGATTCTAATGCTCAGTGTTCCCGAAATGGAATTTTAAACATTATTAAGGTACGTTCAGTAAACGAGGGAGCAGGAAATCCTACCGTTTGAATCGGTGCTCAGAATTGAAATCCGAGAGCACCATTGAACTTACAGCACCAGGATTCAATTAAGGAATCCTTTACCTTAACTATAGTGGGTTGAGAGAGGATGTTGGTTTTTGCAGTTTTATTAGAGGATTACTAAAATAAATATAATTTAGTTTAAATATCTTCCACATCTCTTTTAGGTTTTTTGTGGAGGGACCCACAAGGGGAGGTCAGGCATTTAATGTAGGACATTAAATTTTTTCTTAAAAAAAATGTGTAACCACCCTACATGAAATTAAAGAGGTTCATTAATTTGACAAATTAATGAAAATATCTTAATTATGTTTCATAAAGATAACTCCTCTCTTCTCTCTTTTTATTTTTTGAATTTGTTGGAAAAGGAGTGTTGTTTTTGGAGAAGACGATTTTGGAGGAGCCTCTTAACGAAGAATGTAACCATCAAGTAAGAACCAAATATCGTTGTTTGAGCAGAATGGTTGGAGGCTTGCTTCAGGATCGACGAACACTGACCCATCTTTCAATGTGGGATTCTCTCCAAAGACTCTTGAGGTAGGGTTTGGTATTGTTTAAATTTAAATAGTCGAAAGAACAATTATATTCTTCCTTGTTAAGATGCTAACATAGAGGGTGTGGGCCAAACGAAAAAGGCCCGGTCCCTCTAAATATTGTTTTATCATTTTGTTCTATGAGAGTGAATTTTTGGGATGGATGGAACCCAAATTTTAGGTTCCTGTAGAGAAGGAGATGACCAGGGAATCCCATAGGTGTGAACAGATGGAAAAACAGACCACTGGGGCTCACGCGGTGGCCCACGGAAGATGGCTGGCAAAGCACCGGCATGGAAGTACCAGCGACCGTCGCTAGCGCGCGATGGTGGTGTCCAACTCCAATCTGATGTTGCATTCCATAGGAGGAGGCCACAACCCTAGGTTGTAGTAGTCAGCTAGTGGTCGACACCGGCCAGCCATGGAGAAGGTGGAAGTGCACCGTCGTGTGCCGTAGGAGGATGAGGTCGTGACTTTTCAGCTGCGGTGGTTGAGCAGGGAAACTGGCACTAGCCAGTTACGATGCGCGGAGTGGTGCGCCATCTCATTCCACTGTAGGGGCCATGGCTCGATGCCATGGCGGCGGTAGAGACTCATTACATGAGGGTCCAAGGGGCGACCAGGCGGGGCCACATGGCATTGTCGCTCCAAATCTTGAATAGCTTAGTCGTTCGGGAAAAGGGGGCAAAGGTGTTTCCCCCCTGTTCCACCTAGGGTGGGTCTAGTTCCCTCCTTCTGGTTGAGGTGTGCCCTCCACCGTGCCGAGCCGTGACCCCCTATGGGCCGATCTGCACCTCCCTACGAGTTGGGCCCCCCCCCCCTACTGGAGGGGTCGTGCTCCTCTGCTGGTCGGGTCGGACCGTGGCCCAACGGACCCAGCCCAATAGGACCCAGCCCAACCAGGTCAGCCCAGGCTGGTTTGAGGCGAGCTGAGTCGGACCCAGTCCGGGCCGAGTCAGACCCAGACTGGGTCGATTCAGACCCAGACCAGGTCGGGTCGGGCCGGCCTCAGAGCCATCGAGGCCCAGTTTCGCTTAAAATGCCATAACATGAAATCCAGAAGTCCGTTTAACAAACTGTCTATGGCAATGGGATCCATGGAGTGAGACAATCCTTTTGGTATACACCACGCATGTTTTGGAGAAATTTGGAGAATGGTCCGTTTGGATCGAACCTAAATCCAACTAGGCCCTCACTATTAAAACGCATAGAACTCATAGACCGGGCATCTAATTGACACGTTGTCTATCACGTTTGAATCTTGATGACGTGGCGGTCCCTTTGGGTTACTCCTTTGTGGAGATTAGTAGATTTCAAGGTACAACTGATATCTCAAGGAGCAGATTCTATGGAACACGAGTGCACCAGGTGTGGGGAATCCTATGACTGTTTGTCTTGGAAGTAGAGACCCTATATGGATGAGAATCATAGTGACCTTGTGTGGATCAAAATCGTATTTACCCAACGAGGACCATTTTTAGAGCAGTTAGTCGAGGATCAACACCTAGAGACCTTGAGTGGTTCAGCATTCCAACGACCCTCTATAGATCAGTATTTTCAGCGACCCTGTGTGGATCAACATTCTAGTGACCCTATGTGGATCAGTAGTAGTGTGACTCGACTAGGAACAACCTTATAGTGTTACATAATGGAAAATAGCCTTACTCCCAAGAGTGCACTGATAGTTGAACAAATTCTTTGTGGAATAGTTGTGGAACTTCTAAACTAATTTGTTGATATAGCTTAAGACTATTCATCTATTTTCCCAATTTCAGAGTTGTATACCTGGTATGAGGTGACTATCGGTTAGTGCTATGTGATTGAGATATTTATTGTGGGTTTTCTTTTGTGGAACTCTAGGAGACCTTCAGGGGTCTTAGGGTCCCTACTGGGTATTGTTATACTTGCCCCTGCATGAGTATCACCTAAACCATGTTGTGTCTTATGCAGATGATGGACAGATTTGACAATGGTTTGGGAGCATACACTGGATGATGCTTAGAGGTGGAACTTTATACATGACAAGCCACAGTGACGACCAACTGTGATCTGTTCCTACCCTTCAGTTAGGAACCCTGGAAGACGATTCCAGGAGTTGTTTTTCTTTTGTAGTTGTACTTTTCCGTCGGGCTTGTATTATGTCCCCCTTTACTTATAGTACACACCTTCTTTTTACTAGACATGTTTACATCTTGATTTGAATCATTTTGTATACGTGGTCTATGTGTTTTTTGTTTTAAAGGAAATGCCTTCCCGTTTATAGGGATATACCTTTCAGATCTAGTTTCCATCCACTAGACTATGGAAGGCGGGCTTGGGGTTGTCATGGCATGGGCCTCGGGGGATGGGTCATGAAAAATAACCTCCATTGAAGTGAGAAAAAGAATATGAAGAAGGTGATTTTTCCCACCCGTAGTGATCTAGATAATGTGACTTAGAGAGAGACCATTGGGAAAGCAGTGAGATGAACATAAACAATATAAAGGCTATGATACATGGAATAGAAGTTACCTATCCAAAAAACATGTATTGGTATTGAGAGTTTTGGGATTTAGAACATAGACACATTATTTTTTTTATGCTCCTAGGATGTAGCTAAGTGAGGTTGAACTAAGTAAAAAAATGGGTGTCTGTGTTTTTTACTTCCTGCTTTATTTTCTATGTATGATCATTATATAATGTAAGAAATGGTAAGATAAATATAAAAACTAAATCAAAAATGAATTGACCCTTAAATTAAAGAGTTCATGATCTAGTGTTGAGAGAAGAATTTTTTAAATAATTTACATACCTAGATTCACCCCACTCAATGTATATTTACCCATTTTGGACCTACCTATTACTATCAGAGCATTGGTTTCTTATATCAGATTTGTTTTCTCTAACATGTTTCAAATCACTTTCCTAAATAAAAGTATCAATTTTCTATTATCTCGGTGTGTTTTGGAAATGTTTACAACTTTAAATAAGAAGAAGAAGTGTTTTGGTATTCCTAGGTGTGGAATTTTCTTTGGAAAAAATGTGATTCAGTTGAAAGAAACAAAAGGGTATTTAAAAATGGTTTGGTTGAATCAAGAAGATTAAATATTTAATCATTCAATGATGTTGAAGGAATAGAAGATGAACCTGATATTCTATGTGATGATACAACTAATATTGATGATGAAATTGAAAGAATACCCGAAGAGAGATTTTACATATAATAAAGGAATTAGATCAGAAATTGTATGAATACATTAAAGATAAAGATATCTGGATCAAAGTGTAGGAAATTGAATATAACAGACTAAAAGTATTAAATAGAAGTAATATTTAAGTTTCTATAAGAGAGAATAAAAATACGAATGCTGTTGAATTGAAAAATATGTATACTAAGATAGAAAAACTCAAATCTGATTACAAAGGAAATAATTTAAACCCAGAAGAAATTCAAAAGCTAAAACCTAGGAATGATGATCATGCAAAACATCTATCTAAACTAGTTCTAGATAACAAGAGGCTACATTAGGAAAATTCATGTTGTAACAATTCTATATCTCATAAATATTTTAAAACAAAGGAGAAAGCTTCCATGATAGATAATATATCCGTAAAATGGGAGTATTATATGAGTAGAGGTAAGAACCTCAAGAGAGGAATTAATTATCAACTTGTATAAAGGTATACGAAGATTCAAAATTTTGGAGAAGAACTATAAATAGTAAAGAAAGAAGTGCATAAATATAATGTCAAATTCAAACCTAAGTTGAAGGATGCTTTTCATTTACTATTTGACTAACCTTCTGAAGGAATTAATAAAATGAAAAGAAAATATGTTATTTCCTAGGAGAAACAAGAATGGATTTTTTGATCCCAAATGACATAAAATTTCAGAATACCAATATTGGATACAATGAATCCTCTCCCATGAAAGATAGAATGAGAGAAATGAACAGTTCTAGAAATTGAAAAAATGTTATAAATAATAAAAATAGAACTAAAATATTTATTATAGAATGTAATGATAGCATGTTTAGTTTATGTGGGATTCATGGGGATACATCATTTGTTTCTATAGGATTTATAATATAGTTCATAATTTGAAGATATAAATATTTAAAAATCTGAGAATAAGGGGAAGCATCTTGAGAAATCTAAAAGATGATCCTTTTAGAAGAATGTATCAATGAAATTATACAATTGTGGAAGATTGGGAAACACCATGAGAATGTTTCAAGAATCCCTAGAGCTCAATATTAGAAGAAATACTCATGTTGTATGAGTATCTCCACAAAGAAATTATGACATGAGGTATGTTTCTAATGATAGATGTTTTATATATTCTAATCAAGTTCATTTGGAATGAGATAGTAGCTGTAAGAAATAATGCAAGGAAAATAAACTTTAATGGAGATTCCCAACTATAGTGATGTATAACAATAATGGCTATATTGGAATGCTACATGATAAGTTGAAAAATAGGTTTACAGCCTCAGTGGAAACACAAAGAGCTCGATGAAAGGAGTGTCAATCACCTCCTCTATTACACTAGCAACAACTCTCTTGGAAATAATTTGAATGATACTAGATGAAAAGGGGTGGAGCTACTCTAGTTGGGAGTTATAAGAATTCACATTTTGTGTAGGAAGAATCAATCTCAATAAAAAGTGTGTTTACTCAGATAAATTATAAAATTAAAATGAATAAAAAATGTCCTTTTAAACCCACATTCCATTCCATAAGGTGAGAAGTGAAGGTAGAAGGATGATCCCTCTGATGGGGGAATGAGAAAGAGAAGAAAAAATTAGAAATATGACTACACAAATATAGAGTCATGAAAAATGACATATTGGAGGAGTATCGAAGAATAATATTTCCACTAATGGGTATAGACTCTATATTTTGAAAAAGACAAAGCCCACCAAGACATAATAATAGAAGAAAACTAATCATGTGGGTAACGAATGCTTAGCCAATATGGCCAGAACAGTTGAAGTTGGATGGGAAGTTTTACCAAGAACAAAAACAATGCAGTTCTTTGAAAAAAAGTATCAAATGGTTGATCCAGCAGGATTAAAAACAATCCTTTTATTGAGTATTCCATATGTACCCCAATCCCCATGTATTAAATATTTCTTATATCTAATGGATGTTTTGCAGGACTAATGAGGAGATATACTATGTGGGATGTTTTATGAAATTTCATGAGTGGATATGTTTAATGGAGATACATGGGAATAGATTAATATAAATTATTGAAATTCACATGTGATATCATATTCAATAGGTGGTGTTACACAAAAAATCTATTTTTCAAATCTGTATCTAATGGTTTAGTGATCTGGAAAAATAAATTCTTATTTTAATCTAAGGATATTTTAATTCTATAAATGTATGATCTAGTTGTTCCATTATTCATTAAAAATATAACCATTGGAATCATTCCATGCTTCATGTGTCAGTTATCTATCAAGAGAAGACAGATTACAGGAGAAGTGTCAACATTATTGTATTTAATGACTATCTTCTATGTTATAAAAATATGGTATCAGCTAACTATTTTCAAGATACTGAGAAGATAAGAGAGAATATCCCCAATGTTTCAACAAAAAATGGGAAAATTAGTTCAATGCAATGATGTCACTATAGTAGTGAATGAACATAATCTTCAACAACATAGTGACTAGTTTTTTTATGAAAGTGACGAGGAGTTAAGAGACTTAGGGGGACTAGAAGTGGCAAATTATGATTCATAAAAAGATACCAATGATAAAAATGAGGAGGTAAAATCTATGTTAGTATTAAAGATGATGATATGGTCTAAAATAGATAGACAGAACTCTATTGGTGACCAGATAGTGCATTTTTAGAAAAGGGGAATGAAGACTCTACAGAATGCATTGTTCTTACTATAGGTAGATCCAAAATGTTTTGAGAAAGAATCTGGAGATGAAAACTAGATCCCGGCTATGAATTAATGACCAATTTGAGATCAATATTACTTGTGATATTATTTTAAGACAAACAGATAAGAATTTCCTTAGAAATAAATTTGTATTTCACAACAATATTATTGAAGGTGGTGTAGTGATTTGAATCAAAGAATAAATATTGTGCAAAGGGTACTCCCAGATACAGGGTATTTATTTTTTTTGACACATTTTCACATATTTTGATCCTAGATACAATTATATTATTCTTATACATAGTAATAAAAATAATTTTCAATATTTTCTAGATGGATGTCAAGTTATCATATCTGAATGGGGTTCTAAAAGAATATGTTTATATTGAGAAACATAAAGGGTTTATGATTCATGAATATGTGAAAATATTATTTTTTCTGAAGAAGGAGTTATATGGGATTAATCAAGAACCAAGGGAATGTTATTTTAGACTCAATTAGTTTTTGAAGAATATAAATTTTCATCACGGGGGTTATTACAATCTATATTTTAATAATGGAAATGATCAATGGATGGTGGTGCTATTATATGTCAATTAAATAATATTTTGTGTTTCATATGATGCTCAATGTAGAAATTTAACATAATTTATGAAAAGTGAATTTGAAATGACAATTAATTGTAAGATGGTGTTTTTAATTTGTTTATAGGTAACATATGAAAGTAATGGAACATTTATTTCTCAATATAAATTTTCCATGGAGTTCTCTAGAATATTTGGAATGGATAATTCCAATGGGATGATAACTCTAGTGTCCCATGGATGAAACTATCATGGGTTGATGAAGGTAGTTCAGTTAATATCATGTAGTGCAAAAAAATCATTGGAAGTCTATTATACTTGAAATATATAAGACCTGGTATTTTTTTCCACAGGACAAGTAGAGCAGTATCGAATCAATCCCATGGTAAGTCAATAACTCTAAATAAAAAATAATTCTTTTTTATATCAAGGGAATGGTGGATTTTAGTTTTCTATATAATGAAAAATATCATCTAGTGATATTTGGATATACAGATGAAGATTAGTCTTGATTAGTAGATGTTTGAAAATCAACATCATATGGTTCATTTTATCTTAGATCATTTTTTATTTTTTGGCTAAGAAGGAGACATGAATTAATTTCATTGAGAGCCAAAATATATTAATTTATTATATCCACTCAATAATTCACAGAGTTATTATGGATGAGACAATATCTTGATGCTATGTGAGTTGAAGTGAAGTCTCATATCTAAATCCATTATGATAATTCAAGTGTTATAAATCAAAAAACAAATCTAGTCCATCACATGACGATAAAGAATATTGAAATAAAATATTATTTTATCAAGGAGTAGGTAGATAAAGGGCTTCTGAAGTTGGATTATGTGCCTATATAACTATAGGTTGTGGGAATCCTCATAAAGTCCTTACACAAAGAAGTGATTGAAAGGCATCGACTAGCTCTAGTGTGTTTTCCATAATATGATTATATGTGATTTTTACCTTGTTTCATTCCATAACATAGTGGCCCCAAGTTCTATGAAAGGGGGGGGGGGGGGTGAAATTATGGTTATAAAAGGGGAGAAACTCACTTAATAAAGATAGAAGGAATCTAATTGGGGGAGCAGTGAAGTAGGGGGAGATTTAAATATGACGATGCTAAAGATGGTCGATCAAAGGTTAAATATTATGATAAATGAGTTTCATAGTGAAATAAGATCAGTGGTTTTGGAATGACGTGGTTCATTGATGAAATTTCATTATACTCTATTTTCTAAAAACAATCATAAATCATGAGGGATTAGAGTGTGTTTTGATTAAATCATTTAGCGTTGTTTTAATTTCTTGATGAAAATTTTTTACAAGGTGAAATTATCTTTAAATATGTATCAAAATGTGAAGAGTTTTATACAAACAAAAATATATAGATTTTTTGGGGGAAAACATGAAGGTGGTGTCTCTATGTTTTTTGGATGACTATGTTTTTTGAAAAAAAAATGATGATTTTGAATCAGTATCGTTGGTGTTTCCAATGTAGTTATTTAAGGTGGTATAGTTTAATAAGGTTGACCAATTTTTTTGGCCTAAAAATTGGGAGTTTTTTATGGAAAAGAAAGGTTTTATGTGAACAATAGTTGACAGACCGTGAAGAAAAATTTGCAGACCATAAAGGAGGTATTCATAATGGAAAAGTATCATCAGAAAAGGATGATTTCTACATTGAAATTCTATGAGGATCGAGATAGGATGCTACGCAGACTGCGTAGCAAAATCAGTTCATGGGATACTCATAGTTCACAGGAGGATCATCATTTTTAGATTGGAGTTAGTGATTATGGATTAAATAAAAGGTTATTGTTTGTAGATGGCCTTAACCTCCATAAAGGATAAAGGCACTATGTAGATCGTATAGCACAGTTCATGGTGAAGGTTGTACCACATCAATGTTTTGGGTGATTCAAATTAGCAAGTTTTTTTGTTCTATTTTATTATATAAAGACCCCTAATCATATCATTAAGCAGATAAAATATCCTTAGAAAATATAATTAATCCTAGAATAATTTTTGGAAGTCTGATGAAGTTCACAAGGAATGATTCCACATAGATTTATATATTTGCAAGGATGATTTCATGAAGGATAAGAGTTCTATGAAGGTAGTTCATAGAAGGTGTTTTATGAATCACTGTAGCTATTAAAGGAAAAACGAGTTCATAGAACATCATCCACCCATGAAGTGAAGGAAGTATAAAAAAAATATTAGTTCTCGGATGTTGTTTGTGGGAAATAATATTTTGTAAATGAGAACTTGTCCCCACTGTATAGGTTTTCATGTGGCATCATCCATCTATGAAGTGGAGGCAGTCCATAGAATAAGAGGTGGTCCATGAAGCACTCATGCCACATGGTTCAAGATAGTTCATAGAGGTTGTAGTGAAGTTTGGTGTGGATCCAAGGATGTTTGCAAAGGAACAAAAATAGCTCACAACACTAATTTTTGAAAACAAAGATTATGATGAAAAGTGGGACTTTAATAGAGAATCTACCTACTATTGAGAATACAGACATTAGTGATAATTAAGGGACGTACACTTCCATTAACTGTGTGTGGATCCCTTCCAGATTAGTGATATAAGGTTAAGGAAGATGGTGATTCTTTCCACTAGCAGTGATCATTTCCACTAGTAGTGATCCAGATAAGAAGACTCAAGGAGTGAACCGTGGAAATTAGTGACATTTCCATAAACATTGTAATGGTAGTGAGAATGAGCATAAAAGTGATCTATCTGGAACCATGTATTGGCAGTGAGCCTTAGTTTATTTGTTACAAATGTACATTTTCTTTGTATGCTCTTTAAATTTATCATAGTGAGGATAAACCAAGTAAAAATTTATCTATCCTTCTATTTTCAATCCAACATTACATTTTATGCATGAGCATTAGATAATGTTGGAAAGGGAAATATAAATCTAAATAATAAAGAGAAATGAAATGGTACTTATAATAAATAGGTCAAGATATTGCGGGGTAGAAATAATTTCCAAAATAATATACATACCCTGATTCACCCCCCTACCCTAGTGTATCTAATCCCCTTTTGGACCTGTCAATTCATTTCTTCATCTGATGTATAAGTGAATTTTTAATCATTAAGTAAAGACCATAATTTTATACAATTGGAATTTAAACCTATAAAATTTTGGATAATTGGAATATGTTTGGATTCAATAGTATAATATTTATCATGCCTTTATGGGCTCATTTAATCACCATATTGAGATAAATAATATTTGAATTAAATAGTTTTATTAAATTATTTTATCTTTTACTTCAAATAATTCTCATATTTATGAAATTTTAATACGGACCTTAATAGTTATTATCATTTCAAAAATAATTCTTCAAGATTATTCGCTATTTTATCTTGCTCAGCAACTCTCAACTTATGTTTTTTAATTTCATAAATGTTCTCATCTTCCCTTTTTAGAATCCCTCTTTTCATTCAATCTTATTACCACATTCTTTATTCAACAACCTCATCTCCTTCAGTATATTAGGAATTTTATTAAGATATAATTCATGTTCATCCTTTAAAAAATACTTCCAATTAGTTATCTCACCTTCATCTTATTTACTACTTTAGGAAACTTCATGTCTTTTTAAATATCCCTAAATATTGTGAAATTTTCACTCGCTTTCTACCCTAATTGGATACATGAAGTAGAGTAGGATTCCCCTTTATTGATTATCATACTTAATATTTTACCATCAGGGTAATTCATTTTTAATTCACTAATATTTTTCATTTTCACTAGGCTTTTACCACCCCTTTTTTGAGGATTCTCATATTGTTCATCTTCTACATACTATCCAAATTTTTTGCATATATCATTCTAAATTCTTCAATGACATCACATTAGTAACAAACTCTTGGTAGTTTTCCTTTATTATTTGTCTTTAATTTTATTACTTTATTAGTAATAAGATATTTAATTATCTTATAGAATTATTTATCTTCCTCACCTTCAAAATTATTTGAATCATAATCTTCTTTTTCTTTGATTTTTAGTTGTCTCATGGACTCAAAAATCATTTTATCTTTATATTCTTTTTTAATTATGGAATATTTCACATTTAAAAAGTAACTAAAATGTTCAAAAATTCATCAAGGGTAATATCTACTCAGTATTTTAATGAAATAATTATAGGATAAATATTATTTTGAAAATTTCTTATCAAATTGTTAACAATTATAGATTATTCTAAATTTTTTCCATTTCCTTAGATATTGATGATAAAATCATTGACTCTTTTAAAGAATATATAAATGTTTTATTCATAATCCTTCTTCATTTCATTAAATATATTTCTATATATATAGTAATAATAATTTTAACATCCCCATATCGTTTATAATTTATTTTTTTGTCCCAGTTTACATTATCCATTTCAATTCCCATAACTTTTTGGTAAAACCGGTCTGCTGAAGATATGAGAATATATTTTTACTATTTTCCATAACCTTTTAAATATATATTATCTTATGAATAATATAATAATGCTTATCAATTGGTGGAAATACTATTGTTATTATATCATTAACTTCTAATCTCAGAGGTAATTTAACACCCCAATATTTCATAGTACGCTATTTCTTCAAAGTAATTCAATAACTTTCACCACATGCAACACCGAGTTCTAGCGCACCATGACTTACCAAAAAAACCGTTTAGAAGCGGTTATGAATAGTATTAACTGAATTTTGAACTTTATATAATAATTATAATTTTAGAATCCATATTATGAGTTTCTTAGACATAATGTAAGAACTAATACATTTTTTCAAATAAAAGAAGTATTTTTCAAAAATGTAATTTTACCACCTTTTAATGGCGAATACTTTTTAAATCCAATATTTGAAACTTTTATATATTAAATTTGACAAAATAAACTTCTTATTTAGAATCGGCACATATTAATTTAGTTTCAATAAAGTTTTGGTGTTTTTATGATAACTTTCATATTTGGGTGAATAGTGAAAATGCTATATTTTAACTGAAAACAATTGTTTTAATAAAAAACATTATAGTGTTAAATTATACATTTTAAAGGTTTTTAAGTATAAATAGATTATATTTTTACAATTTAATCCAATTGTGGTCATTGTAAGTAATTTCAATTTGAAATTGGACATAAACAAGTGTCAAACTTTTGATAGTTATTATTTCTTTAAAATACGCCTTTTGGTTTTGACAGCATGAATTAATTTTGAATTAATAAATTCAACTTTTATGTTTTTAGTTTGGTAAAATAGACTTAATTTTTGGATTCGGAATATTAAAATTAGCTTAGTGTGAAATTTTGGTACTTTTCTTATAACTTTTATATTTTGATGAATAGTGAAAATTACTAAATTTTAATTAAAAACAACTTTTTAATCGAAATAATTAACAGAAATAAATTATTCATTTGATTGATTTTAAAGTATAATTAGATTATAATTTTACCATTTAATCCAATGTTCATCATTGGATGTAATTTCATATTTAAACTGGATATAAAAAAGTGTTAATCTTTTGATAGTTATTATTAGTTAAAAACACGCTTTTTGTTTCTACAACAGGAATTAATTTTAAATTAATTTCTGCCACTTTTGTGTTTTGAATTTAGAAAAATGGTTTCCATATTTATAATCATGAGGTCCAAATTTTTTAAATAGGTAAATTTTATTTTTATACATTTTGAATAATTACTTCGATAAATATTTTATTTACCATGGTTAAAGGGTAAATCCGGTAAATAAGGGTAAAAAATAATATTATAATAATAATAAGCTACACTAAAACGTGTCCTAACGCTATTTTTTGATACATTTCCTAACATGGAATTCTTTGGGTCGATTTTGGGACTCCATGGATCCACTTGTAAGTGATAATGACCCTTTATATTAATTAAGTTAAAGTAAATACAAAAATGACAAAATCATATATCTTCTAGCAAAACAATTTTTACATACTGTTATATATGTTATATTTTAGACTCTAAATATTAATTAGAAATATAAAAATATTTCCTACATAATGGAATTTTATTCTTAGTTTTTAGACATTTAATAATTAAATATATTTATGACACAATAATGATGCAGTATTTTCCTTATTGATTAAAGAATCAAATAATTGGTATGACAAATGTTAAAATAAATATAATTTGAATGTTTTGATGACATAAACGAATTTTATTGGTTAATATGACTTGTAAGGATTGCTTCAATGAATATTTTCGAATTAATAAAGATTTTATGACTTTAACAAATATCAATTATTAAATAGTGTCAAAATTGACATAAATGAGTATTTAAAACAAATATTATATTATTAAGTGATATTCTATTCCTAAAAATTTAGGGTTCAGCCAAAGAACTTATATAATAATACGTGTATCATTAATGTACCACATTGGGGTCTCTTTGAAGTATATAGTATGTTTATTAACCATATAATATAAAAATACAAAGTGACATGGTAAATGTCAAACTATTTAACTAAGAGTTAAATATATATGATAAGGTTAATATAGTGACACAAAACTATCTAAAATATATTGGATAAAATTATTTTGACCCATCCCCACCTTATACTTTGAATAATCCACTTTGGAGCCATTAGAAATCGAATATGAATTTATTATAAATTAATACTTTAAGTTTTTCCTAAAGAGCCCCTCCTCCCCCTTATAAAAGGACACCAAATCTAACCAATTATTCATACCTTAAAAGCCATTTTGTTTTTTCAACACCTGCACAATTATCCTCTCAACTTACCTCACTTTAACCTAGAGTAATTCCTTTATTCATAAATCCAACCTAAGGGTCCCTTTTGATCAAATGAAAAGGAAGAACCCGATGAAGAGGTAATGATTTCACCACCCTCTTTCAAGTTCCTTTCTTCTTCCACTTACTTTTTATTTGTTGTTTCCATTATAAAATAATAACTCCATTATATTATATATAATTTTATGTTATTATAATTATGGTACAACCAAATTTATTATTCTATCTGCCCTTTGAATGACATGTCACCATACGTGCGTACGTACGACTTACTGTCTCCACGTCGTGGTGTAATTGTTATTCAATACATTATTATTTGGATGGGTATAATAATGATGTGTATTTGATGTAAACAATAAATATATCAAGATAATTATTATGTGTATATGATATAACATCCAATTATATGTTATTTTAATATCAAAAAAATGATATTTTTTCTTGTGCGTATGTACGGATTAACGTCTCCACGACGCGATGAGATTAATTTCCAAGTTCATCATTTATCGAAGATTATAAAAATATATATTACTAATAAGTATGTAATATATGAAATAATAATTCTACTGGAGATATATATATATTTATATATATAATTATTTTTGTACTTACATATATCTTATTCACTTACATTCGTTCAATAATATATGAAAATTGAAACAGTGTTTATGCGTACGTATGGACTACTGTCTCCATAAACGGTGTTTTCCATTTCATATATATGTCTATTATACATATTTATATTCTAAATATATATAATATATAAATTATGTTTTATATTCTGGATTTATTTAAATCATGATCTAAGTGATACAATCAAGATTAACAAGTTAAAACATGAAAGAGATTATTACCCGAAACATTAATATAACATGGAAATTATTATTAAATTGGTAGTATAAAGTAATAAATGAATAATGTATGATATCATAAATATTAATATTATTATTGTATGATTTAATAACATACTATAGTCTTCATACAGTAGGTTAAACGTACCCTTGACTAATGGAAAATGCAAGGTAAGGGGTTTTCATCTCACTCCTTATTCACGTGAGATTCATGCCATATTGCCACTCTTACCTTTTGTGTGGTGTATGTACTTCCCATAATTGTATTATTTGTGTAATAAAAATTAATTTATGTGTATTTAAATATTCATTGTATGATACTTCTTTCATGGGGTGTACATTTTGTAAGTAACCAAATTGGTAAGGGTTAATTTCACAATCTCTTTATTATCCGAGGTTGTTTTTACTTAAGTATCTACTGGGACATTTTTATCATCCATTTTTCATAAAAATGATTTCAAATTTAATATTTTAAAGATTTTTGAATGGTACTCTTTATCAAGATTAGAATTTTAAATGTTTTAAAGATTTATCTTTCTAAATATTTTTAATTAATGTCCATGTTTTCAAAATGATTTTAAGGATATATTCATATGGACATGAATGTTTTGAAATAATAATTCTTTTCAAAAGTTTCAAAGTGGTATGGAACACTTTAATTCAAAAATATATTATAAATTACTTCCTTTATAAATGCGTCACTTTTAAATGATTTTACAAAAATTATATTTCTCTCAAAAAAATTTACTCATCATTTTCAACTATGTCAGCATCTTTTACAGGATATTATTTTTGATTGATGTTGATTTATTATAATAAAATATTCCGTATTGTATTGATTGAGTTATGATATGTTTGATTGTGTACGTTCTATTTTTATACCATTCATGGTTTATGGTTAAAGTATTTACATTTCGTATGCTAGTTCTAATACGAATGTTTATGTTATGTTTCAACCTTTTCATATGAGGAATGTATTGGACATAGTAAGTGACGGGTGGAGCCTGCTATAGCTCCACAATGCATTGGTAGGCCTCATGAGACAACTAGACGTGGAATTGGCTGAGGCCTTTTACCAATTTGATTTGTGGTTTTGGCTGAGGCCTTAATCATTTTAGACGTCTTGGCTTAGGCCTTGAAAAAATATTTTAGAATATATGGCATTATACATTCCCTCATTGTGGAAATAATATTGATGGTTCATGTGGTCATTCGACTAGTAGAAGACACATGAATATGTTTTATTATGGATTTATTTACTCATCACATATTACTGTCATAAAGTGTTCGTGTTTATTATTTGTAAAGGCATGTGTTTTCAATTATTCACCATGCATATTGTTTATGTTATCTTCCGCTAAATCATTTACCCTTACTGAGCACCTGAGCTCACCCCTCTCTTATGTTTTATTTTCCCATGATCCCAAGAAGTGTATTGTTATTGATATTCATGGTTAAGTTAAGGGAATAATGGCATTCATAAAGTATTATTTATGTTTTGTTGTATGTTATAAAGTGTATTGTAACATTCATGTGTGTAATATATTTTCCAAGACTGCTAAACTGATCGGTCCTTTGGGACTTGATTCCTTGTAATCATGCCAATGATACGTAATAATGCACTGACTCTGGGTAACTGGGGTTGGGGCGTTACGATTGGTATCAGAGGAAGTTTAAAAATATCCTTGGAAACTAGATTTAGATAAAATCTGATTAAATCACATAGCCCTAAGATTGACTTTGAGGATTAGTCTAGAAGAACTTCCTTGAATTTTGGTTTTGTAGAGATTTATTGAGTTTTCCAAGAAATACATCCCTGTCTAGATACGAGCAGGTAGAGGCAGCTCTGGCACAGATGTACCTAGGGGTAAAACCCGAAAACACCGCTGTGAGCTAGACTTGAATGGGAACTGGTGCACGACAACGGGCCTTGCTTCACTCTTGGTTACGACACTCCTATGAGATATTCTTAGGATAAATCTCATTTTACTTACCAATAATTATGAAGGGTTTATGAGTATATAATTGCTTAATGAAAACATCTTTATGATTATGTATTATATCCATAAACCATTCAATTTATGTTAGGTATTTTACAAGATTGGAATTATTCATTGCAATTCATAAACTGACCAAGTTTATACTATTGTATAGAAATGGCACGTAGTAGAAGGAATGTGAACTCCAGAAATACATATGATCCAAAGAGTAAGAAGGATCATTTCTTTCATAGTATTAAGCCAACATTTATAAGGGAAATAGTCTCCCATGTATCCTCAATATATGAATAAATAGTATCATGTGTTAATAAGATAAGTAAAGAATTATCCAAGTCCTATGCCTTTGAATGGAAGCAAGAGAAGAAAAGGATGGAAGAGAGAAAGGTGGATAAAGGGAAGAGGGAAAAGAATAATTTTCCGATATGTGATAAATTTGGGAAGAAACACCCTGGGACTTGCTTGAAGGGAATGGGAGTTTGTTATAAGTGTGGGGGAAAAGGACACCAAGTACGTGACTACAAGGGTAAGAGAAAGGTTTCAAATGAACAATGCTTCATCTTCCAGGAGTTGGGACACTATGCGAATCGATGTCCAAATCATCAGAGTATTCCCCAAATGATGCTATTGGATAATAATCAAGTTATGATACTACCACAGATGAGGAGGAATGATTAGATTTCTTATGTTTTTATTAGAAAATTATTTCATTTAATTGTTGTATCAACAAGGTACTGGTTATAATAATTATGGAGTATATAAGAATTTTACTATAGTACTATTTCATTAAGGACTTGAGATTGTGTGGAACCAAGAAAAGTGACTCAATAGTAGGTTAAATATTTGTAAAATATATGGTTGAAAGAATGATAAACCATAATATGGATCTGATACCAAGGTATTGATTTTGGAATAATACATGATTGATTTGGATAAATTATATTGGATATTCTTGATTACCTTGAAACTGATTAATGATTCGTATATTCATCATTGATGGAGTTTAAAACATTTTTGGATAGAAGGAGTATATCCAGTATTCTATAAGGAATAAGGGATCATGAATGTCATCAATAAGGTTTTATGGTAATTCAAGATGTCGTAGTGTTTTAAAAGAATAAATGATGAAGATGTTCACATGTTATTACGAGGAAAAAAGGATCTTCCTTGTGTTTACCTTCCTTATAAATATTGGACTATGAGTTTGGACAGAAGTATTTTGGATAATTCGAGTTTGAGATTATTTTTGGATTTCTATTAAAGGACTACCCGGAGGTTGGGCGGCAACCCGTCACATCCGGCAAGGCCGCGAGACTTGAACTCGCAACCGAAGGGCGACAAGGCTGTATCACCTACCACTGGCCCATGTGATGTCCTGGATTGAATAATGTAGTTTTTTTAAAAAAAAATCTGGTAGATGAATTATAAATTCCTTTTTTAACCCTATACTAATAGGATAAATAGAATACTATTTTTATGTTCTATTATCTTTTAGAGTTAAAGTTGAATTTGTGGTAGAAATTAGTTAAAGGATGGGACTCTAATTGTCAAGTATATATTTTTATTCTTCTCTTATTCTACGAAGAAATTAATTCTTATACTTTAGTGAAGGGGTTTTAAAACAAAAAAATGTGTTATCCTAATACCATATGTTTTGTTGAACCAATGATATTTTAATTCATCATATATTGATGAATTTAAGGCCCTCAATTTTACACTTGTTTGTGATTGATGACCTCAATCACTACCTATAAATATTTACATTTTTTCTCCAATTATATGTATTTAATTTTCACCAATGTTCTCATAATAGATATCATAATTGGGTGGTAACACTTTCATTTCCCTTTTCCACTTATTAAGACTAAATTTTATTAAACTAATTTCCGATGTGGGTTTTCCCAAAAGTATTTTCTATTTTCAACCTTTTATTTTCGAAAAATAATTTCAAATTGTGAGGACGCAATTTATTTGAGGGAAGAATGAAACACCCCAAGATTTTATGAAAAATATTCTTTTTAATTTCATTAATGTCTTCTGTTGTACGCTACACCAAAAGGATCTTTCACAACACGCATCCATGACTTGCCTTGCATTACACGCAATCGCGACCTTCCTCGATAGCGTGTGTAGTACGCAATAACGAGTTTCACTGAACAACGATATGCTATTATAATATTATTATGAACTAGCCATTATGAATAGTATTAACTAAATTTTTAATCTTATAACATTATTATCCATCTTGCACATTTTCTAAAACATGGTATAAGAACAAAATAATTTTTTCGGGTAAAATAAGTATTTTTTCAAAAAATGCAGTTTTGCCTCCTTTTGATGGCGCACCAACTTTAAATCTAGTTTTTGACATGTTTATAAGTTCAAATTGACAAAATAAAATTCTTCTTTGTAATCATGTAATAAAAATTTACTTTGGATAAATTTTCATATCATTCTGGTAACTTTCATATTTTGAGGAATAGTAAAAAACACGCTATATTTTGATTAAAAACAACTTTTTCAATCGAAATAATTAATGTTGATAAATTATTAATTTGAGTGATTTTAAAGTATATTTAGAATATATTTTTACAATTTAATACAATGTTGGTCATTGAATATAATTTCACATTTAAACCAGACATAAACAAGAGTCAATCTTTTGATAGTTATTATCTCTTAAGAACACGCTATTTGTTTTGACGACGGGAATTAATTTTTTAAATTAATTAATGCAAATGATATGTATTTAATTTGGTAAAATAGATATCATTTTTGAATTCATAATATCAAATATAGCTTAGGCCTAATTTTTGGTATTTTTCCGGAAACTTTCATTTTTTGACGAATAGTGAAACCACTAAGTGGTAGTTAAAAAAATGAATTTTTCATAAAACATAACTTTACCACTTCTGTGAATGGAATTTCTAAAATCTGAAAGACACGGTTGATGTCAGTAAGTAAAATGTGGTTCAATGAGATGAAAATAATTTTTTGGTGAATAGTAACTTTTTACTTTTTTTTACCACGGTTAAAAGTAAATAGGGTAATTAAGGGAAAAAATGATATTATTATTACCCTAACACATGTCCTAATTCTATTGGACAAGTTTAATTCGACCAAAAACAAACTTAGGAATAAAATATGACCATTTAGTCCCACTTGCATTAGATTAGGACATTTATTATTAATTTATTTAAAGAAGGGTTAAAATAGTGAAAATCAAAGTTTAATAACTAAATCATTTTTAATATGGGGTTATACATAAGATAAATTCGACTATAAATATTCATTAGAAAGATAAAAATATTTACTACATAATGGTATTTTATTTTTAATTTTGAGACATTAAATAATTGAATTTATTTATGACACAACGATGATGCAGTAATTATCTTATTAATGAAATATTGACATAATTGATGTTATAAATACCCAAATAAATATAATTTGAGACTTTTTATGAATTCCACTAATTTTATAGGTTAATATGACATGTTATTATTGATTTAATTAACTTTTTTTGAACTAATAATTCTGTTATGAATTTCATACAAATCAATTACTAAATAGTGTCAAAATTGACATAAAATAGTTTTTAAAACAAATATTATATTATTAATTGTTATTTTATTCCTAAAAATCTAAGGTTCGGCCAAATGACTTAGATAAGGTTATATATATTAATAATTAACAATTTGGTCTTCGTTTTTCTTGATATAGTAAGTTTATTAACCTTATAGTGTAAGAAAAGAAGAAGACACGGTAAAAGATAAATTATCTAACTTAAAGATAAATCTAAATGATAAGGCTAAAATTGATACCTAAACTTGTCTAAATTCTATTGGATTAGAGTATTTCGACCGCTACCCACCTTATCTTATAAATATATCAATTTGGAGCTATTAAAAACCGAATTTGACTTTATAATAAAATAATATTTTGTGTTATTCCAAAGTTGCCCCTCTCCTCCCTTATAAAAGGGCACCTCCTCCCCCTCTTCCTCACACCACTTTGAGCCTTCAAGATCGTCCAACCCCTGACACTTTCTCCTCTCCACTTACCTAGAGATATCCTAGATGTCCTGGTCTTCTTAAAATACCAATTTTAGTGCCCTAAAAGAAGGTCTCAAAGAATCACTTCAAAGAAGAGGTAATGTCTGTTACCGATTCTTTCATCTTTATTTCTTCTTCCACTTCTTCTTATTTAGTTGTTTCATTATGAAGTAATAACATAAGTATCACTCATATAATGATATGTTATTATAATTATGAAACAACCTTATTGCACCATCTATCCATCCTACGGAAAACGAAATCACCGCGCGTTCGTACGTACGGAATACCGTCTCGACGCCATGGTGTAATCTATTTTCCACCACCACCTTACTTGTATGGGTATAATGGTGTACATAATAACTATATATGATTATTGTAAAGTGATATTGATTCTTAAATAGTATACATACACTCCAATAAAATTCCACGATCATGATAATGATATCATCGCTCGTGCGTACGTACGGACTACCGTCTCCACGACGTGATGAGATTCATTCTCCACGTTAACCATTCATGAATGATTATAAAGTTTATATAATAAGTAATAATGATTCTGGATTTATGTGTATATATATGTATGTCATCTACTTAATTCCATTCAACTCAATAAGGAAAAGAAAACAGTGTTCATGCTTACGTACGGTCTACCGTCTCCATGAACGGTGTATTTCTTTCCTTTTACTGATTTATTATATATATGTATATTATGAATATATATTATATATAAATAATGTTTTATATTCTGGAATTAAGTAATCCTGATATAAGTAATCATATGAATAATTACAAGTCAAAACACGGACGATAAATGAAACAATATTACCCAAAACGCTCTTTAACATGGAATTTACAAAAGAACGGGTAATATAAAGTCATAAGTGAACCATATATGACATAATAACAATTAATATGATTCTGTAATAATTCAATGACATTATTTAAATCATTATACAGGAGGTTCAGACACTTACGAAGCAAATCGGACCTAAGGTAAGGGAAAATCTCGCAATCTCAATTTTTATCCGAGATTGTTTATACTTTGGAATTTACTGGGGGTGTATTTTATCATACACATACATGTTTTCTCAATATGTAATATTTCTATCCTTCTAAAATAGTTTAAATCCAATTTTACCCTTCGGTGAGTTTTTAGTAAAAGATATGAAAAGAATCTTTTGTCGTTTTTCGTACAAGGTACTTTTTGACTTTTCCGACAAAAGTACAGGAAGAATGTTTTTTTAACTTATACGGCATGAATGGATTTTTAAAACATTATTTCCAAGAAGCTTCCTTTATAAGTTTTTAAATTTATTTTTAATCAACTTATTTTAGTTTACAATTGTATGACATGTTAATAAAGGAAAAAAAAATTTGAAGTAGAAAGGATATTTTCCTCAAGAATGGAGTTCAAGTGTTTTATCAAAATTATTTTCCATCTAAGATAATATAGGGTTCTGTTTTTATCCCTATTATTACATTGATTATGTTGTGATGGAATTTTTTTTATGAATTCCTTTATCTTATATGAATTTTTTTATGATGTCATGTTGTTTAAGAATCCCATTTTTATTACATGGGTTATGTAATGATGTATGATTTATGATTTTTTTTGGCACACATAAGAATGGTATCATTATGAGATGGGTGGGACCTATATCTCCCTCTAATGCATTGGGTAAAGATTTTATATCTCATGAGATAGACATGGCTGGAACGGTAGGTCATACCTTTTCAGTGAAACAGGACTGAAACGAGGGTGACTCGGTTCAGAAATGGACTTTGTCCACTAAGATAGTCTTGGCAATGAGTTTTGACTAATAAGATATGATTCTCTATAATTATGTGTGTATGCCACAAAGTTTCTTGTTTTAATTTATGATTATTGGGATTTCATTTCACTACTATGATTTATCCCATGTTATGATATTATGATCTCTTTTGGAGGTTAAGATTTCCAAAATCTTATGTTCTTATGAATATGATGTGATTGATTTTTCTTTTGTTTACCCTTACTGAGAATTTGAGCTCACCCTTTTATGTTTTATTTTCCCCAGGATCTAAAGAAAGGTTTTAGGTAAAAAAAGGTAAGATCTTTATGGGAGATGTTGAAGATCTTTCACCATGATTAGAAGATTACGTTCCGAGTTTCCAAAAACACTAAACTATTACGGTCCTTGTGTGTGTGTTTTTTTATGTAATAAGTATTCCACAAAAGTAATGTAATGTCCATGTACGTCAGGCTTAGGGTCTCTACAGTTGGTATCAGAGGAAAGGTTTAGTCAACCTTTGGAAACTAGGATGTGAAAACGTTAGTGAGATCCCTAGAGATATTTATAAGGTATGTCTAGGGATTTCCCTAATGTTAAGTATACATATAGGTTATAGTACTAGAATTACGCTAACGATCATAGAATTAAACCTAAGATGTTAGATATTTAACGTACTCCCCATTTATTATGTTGTTTTCCCTATCATTATTTTTTCCTCTCACACTATTATTTTTGGGTTTTAGACTATGGCTGGAACCCGAAGGAATCGTGTTGATTAATGCAATGGACAATGTAATGATTGTCCTCCTGAACAAACAAATGTTATGGGAGATGGAGTGCAAAATCTTATTGCTATACTTACACAAGCTATGAATCATTCTGGACTTCCAAATGAGTAGAGAAGGGAACAATATTTTATTGAGTCCTTCATGAGGCAACATCCACCTTCTTTTAGTGGGTCTTCCGATCCACTTGTTGCTGAACAATGGATCAGTACCACTGAAATGATATTTTCAGTTCTTCAATGTTCTGAACATGATAAAGTCATCTTAGCAGTATATCGTTTGGAAGGTGAAGCTGATAAATGGTGGAATCTTATCAAGAATACGAGGCCAAGAGATGAAATTGAGTCCATGGAATGGGACGAGTTCAAGAACATGTTTTTCAGTAAGTAATTCCCTCGCATTCTTCGAACAAAGATGGAAAAGGAGTTTCTTGAGCTGAAGCAGAAGGATGATGAATCTATTGGTATATACGAAGTGAATTTTACAAGAATTGCAAGGTATGCATCTGGCATTATCAACCAACCTGAAAGTAAAGTTGATCAATTTTTCAGTGGCTTAAAACCAAGTCTTCGAAGGGAATTAGCTATAAGAGAATTCAGTAGCTATAAAGAAATTGTGCGTTGTGCTATCAAGGTAGAAATGGAAGTTGGTGTTACATATCCATCTCATGGTTTTGACAAGAAACGAACGATGGAGTTCAAGGAGAAATCTCAGAATAATGGTGAAAAGAAGATAAATGTTTCCTTATGCACAAAGTGTGGAATGAAGCATAGTGGAGATTGTCTTAAAGGGACTAGAAAATGTTTTAAGTGTGGAAAAGAAGGTCATCGAGCAGCTGAGTGTCGAAGTAATGGAAAAAGGGTTTCTAATGATGTGAATAAAGCAAACACTACAGAGAACGCACCACCAACAATTCAATGCTTCAAGTGCAAGGAAATGGGGAATTATGATAATAAATTCCCTAATCAAAGGGTTAGTGGTGATCGACATGAGCAACCGCTTAAGACAAAGGATAAAGGGAAGTAACATGCGATCACTATTGGCGATGTTGAATATGACAACGATGTGGTGGAATGATTAAGTGTTTATGTAATGGGATTCCAAAATAATGTTGTATCATGGAGTATTGGAATATTTATGTATTGTTCTAATGTGGTATTTAAAGTGATCGAGATATTTTTGGAAATAAGATGATATGCGCATAATGAAGGGAAAATGAGAAAATGAAATGTTTAACAGTATTCATGATCTCATGATTGATATAAGGACTAAGTGATATCATGGTTTGAGTATATAGAATTTTGAGAATTTTGGTATGTGGAAAGTGTTAACTTTTAACTGCATTCAAGTTTTCACTATGGTTCAATGGGTATTCATTTTTTTCAAGAGAATACATGATTAAGGTATTCACATGATTGGAATGTGACCAACAATATATATATGTGGGGGATAAATGATGGTATTGACATGCTTGGTTGATGACATTTCAAGTAATCATTTTCTTTATACTATGAGCTTGGACCGAAGTATTTTAGATAAGCCTAAATATTAGAATGGATTATGTTGGACATAAGTTAGTATTTTTTAAGGATAAAACTTTTTTTGATATTGTTGATGGGATGTTATAGTAATATAGCTTTAGAATAAGGACAACCTGTAGGACGGGCGACATCCCATCGCGTCGGACAAGGCTGTGGGAATCGAACCCACAACCGAAGTGCGACTGGCCTTTATCACCTACCACTGGCCTACAGAAAGTCCTTGTATAGTAGAAACTAGTTTTATTATATTAAGCAGTATGATATATGAAGTATAAGTCCATTTTAGGAACCATATATGATTAATCTCACTATAGATGGAATTATGTATTTTTTGATAACTTTTCTAACCTTTTGTTTGAGACAGATGGAATGACCCATCATTCTATCACATGATTTTCTAACACATCATGAATGACAAATTCAAATTCATTTCTTTAAGAGATGAAGTGGAAATTGTCCAAAGAACGACCAACGGTGAGACTATACCAAAATCACGAAAGTATTTCTTCTAATTCCAATTTCATCAACTTTAAGGAAATGATCTTGAAAAAACAAAAATGTTGTCCTACTGCCCTTATATCCGATGAATCAGATGGTACCTTAGATAATCACAAATCTATGGCTTTGTGATTTTTGGCTTTTTCATAGCCATGTTCTCTACCACTCTTCATCAGAACATGATGGTTAGATTTCTCTTCCATATCCATATTTTCACCTATGTGGAAACCCAGTGATTAGTTTATTTGGGTAACCGTTACGTTTCATACTTTTGTTCTTAAAGAATGGTTTTGGAATTTCTTTTTACGATGTGAGTTTCTATTAAAGAAACATTCGAATAGTAAACCATTTATAACCCCGACGAATTTCGAGGGCGAAATTAATTTTAAGGGGGGTAGAATGTAACACCCCGAGATTTTATGAAAAATATTCTTTTTAATTTCATTAATGTCTTGTGTTGTACTCTACACGAAAAGGAGCTTTCACAACACACATCCTTGACTTGCCTTGCATTACACACAATCGCGACCTTCCTCGATAGCATGTGTAGTACGCAATAACGAGTTTCACTGAACAACGATATGCTATTATAATATTATTATGAACTAGCCATTATGAATAGTATTAACTAAATTTTGAATCTTATAACATTATTATTCGTCTTGCACATTTTCTAAAATATGGTATCAGAACAAAATAAATTTTTCGGGTAAAATAAGTATTTTTTTCAAAAAATGCAGTTTTGCCACCTTTTGATGGCGCACCCACATTAAATCTAGTTTTTGACATGTTTATAAGTTCAAATTGACAAAATAAAATTCTTCTTTGGAGTCATGAAATAAAAATTTACTTTGGATAAATTTTCATATCATTCTGGTAACTTTCATATTTTGATGAATAGTAAAAAACACGCTATATTTTGATTAAAAAAAACTTTTTCAATCGAAATAATTAATGGTGATAAATTATTAATTTGAGTGGATTTAAAGTATATTTAGAATATATTTTTACAATTTAATACAATGTTGGTCATTGAATATAATTTCACATTTAAACCAGACATAAACAAGTGTCAATCTTCTGATAGTTACTATCTCTTAAGAACACGCTATTTGTTTTGACGACGGGAATTAATTTTTTAAATTAATTAATGCAACTGATATGTTTTGAATTTGGTAAAATAGACATCATTTTTGAATTCCTAATATCAAATATAGCTTAGGCCTAATTTTTGGTATTTTTCCGGAAACTTTCATTTTTTGATGAATAGTGAAACCACTAAGTAGTAGTTAAAAAAAATGAATTCTTCATAAAACTTAATTTTACCACTTCTGTGAATGAAATTTAGAAAATCCGAGAGACACGGTTGATGTTAGTAAGTAAAATGTGGTTCAATGAGATGAAAATAAGTTTTTGGTGAATAGTAACTTTTTACTTTTTTTTACCACGGTTAAAAGTAAATAGGGTAATTAAGGGTAAAAATGATATTATTATTACCCTAACACATGTCCTAATTCTATTGGACAAGTGTAATTCGACCAAAAACAAACTTAGGAATAAAATATGACCATTTAGTCCCACTTGGATTAGATAAGGACATTTATTATTAATTTATTTAAAGAAGGGTTAAAATAGTGAAAATCAAAGTTTAATAACTAAATCATTTTTAATATGGGGTTATACATAAGATAAATTCGACTATAAATATTCATTAGAAAGATAAAAATATTTCCTACAAAATGGTATTTTATTTGTAATTTTTAGACATTAAATAATTGAATTTATTTATGACACAACGATGATGCAGTAATTATCTTATTAATGAAATATTGACATAATTGATGTTATAAATACCCAAATAAATATAATTTGAGACTTTTTATGAATTCCACTAATTTTCTAGGTTAATAGGACATGTTAGTATTTATTTAATTAACTTTTTTAGAACTTATTTTTCTTTTATGAATTTCATAAAAATCAATTACTTAATAGTGTCAAAATTGACATAAAATAGTTTTTAAAAACAATATTATATTATTAATTGTTATTTTATTCCTAAAAATCTAAGGTTATGCAAAATGACTTAGATAAGGTTATATATATTAATAATGAACAACTTGTGGTTCTTTTGGCTTTATATAGTAATTTTATTAACCTTATAGTGTAAGAAAACAAGAAGACACGGTAAAAGATAAATTATCTAACTTAAAGTTAAATCTAAATGATAAGGTTACAATTGATAACTAAACTTGTCTAAATTCTATTTTATGAGAGTATTTCGACCCCTAACCACCTTATATTCGAAATATATCAATTTGGAGCTATTAAAAACCTAATTTGACTTTATAATAAAATAGTAGTTTTAGTTATTCCAAAGTTTCCCCTCTCCTCCCTTATAAAAGGGCACCTCCTCCCCCTCTTCCTCACACCACTTTGAGCCTTCAAGATCATCCAACCCCTGAAACTTTCTCCTCTACACTTACCTAGAGACATACTAGAGGTCCTGGTCTTCTTCAAATACCAATTTTAGTGCCCTAAAAGAAGGTCTCAAAGAAGCCCTTCAAAGAAGAGGTAATGTCTGTTACCGATTCTTTCATCTTTATTCCTTCTTCCACTTCTTCTTATTTAGTTGTTTCATTATGAAGTAATAACATCAGTATCACTCATATACTGATATGTTATTATAAGTATGAAACAACCTTATTTCACCATCTATCCATCCTACGGAAAAAGAAATCACCGCGCGTGCGTACGTACGGAATACCGTCTCCACGTCGTGGTGTAATCTATTTTCCACCACCACCTTACTTGGATGGGTATAACGGTGTACATAATAACTATATATGATTATTTTAATGTGATATTGATTCTGAAATAGTATACATACACTCCAATACAATTCCACGATCATGATAACGATATCATTACTCGTGCGTACGTACGGACTACCGTCTCCACGATGCGATGAGATTCATTCTCCACGTTAACCATTCATGAATGATTATAAAGTATATATAATAAGTAATAATGAAATATATGACATAATAATGATTCTGGATTTATGTTTATATATATGTATGTCATCTACTTAATTCCATTCAACTCAATAAGGAAAAGAAAACAGCATTCATGCGTACGTACGGTCTACCGTCTCCATGAACGGTGTATTTCTTTCCATTTGCTGATTTATTATAAATATGTATATTATGAATATATATTATATATAAATCATGTTTTATATTCTGGAATTAAGTAATCATGATCTATGTAAACATATGAATAATTACAAGTCAAAACAAGGACGACAAATGAAACAATTTTACCCAAAACGCTCTTTAACAAGGAATTTACAAAAGAACGGGTAATATAAAGTCATAAGTGAACCATATATGACATAATAACAATTAATATGATTCTTTAATAAGTCAATGACATTATTTGAATCATTATACAGGAGGTTCGGACACTTACGAAGCAAATCGGACCTAAGGTAAGGGAAAATCTCGCAATCTCAATTTTTATCCGAGATTGTTTATACTTTGAAATTTACTGGGGTGTATTTTATCATCCACATACATGTTTCCTCAATATGTAATATTTATATCCTTCTACAATAGTTTAAATCCAATTTTACCCTTCTTTGAGTTTTTAATAAAAGATATGAAAGGAATATTTTGTCGTTTTTCGTACGAGGTACTTTTTGCCTTTTCCGACAAAAGTACGGGAAGAATGTTTTTTTTAACTTATACGACATGAATGGATTTTTAAAACATTATTTCCAAGAAGCTTCCTTTCCAAGTTTTCAAATTTATTTTTAATCAACTTATTTTAGTTTAAAATTGTATGACATGTTAAGAAAGGAAAAAATGTTTTTGAAGTAGAAAGGATATTTTCCTCAAGAATGGAGTTCAAGTGTTTTATCAAAATTATTTTCCATCTAAGATAATATAGGGTTCTGTTTTTATCCCTATTATTACATTTATTATGTTGTGATGGAATTATTTTTATGAATTCCTTTATCTTATATGAATTTTATTATGATGTCATGTTGTTTAAGAATCCCATTTTTATTACATGGGTTATACAATGATGTATGATTTATGATTTTTTTGGCACACATAAGAATGGTATCATTATGAGATGGGTGGGAACTATATCTCCCTCCAATTCATTGGGTAAATATTTTATATCTCATGAGATAGACATGGCTGGAACGGTAGGTTATACCGGTTCAGTGAAACAGGACTGAAACGAGGGTGACTCGGTTCAGAAATGGACTTTGTCCACTAAGAAAGTCTTGGAAATGAGTCTTGACTAATAAGATATGATTATCTATGATTATGTGTGTATGCCACAAAGTTTCATGTTTTAAGTTATGATTATTGGGATTTCATTTCACTACTATGATTTATCCCATGTTATGATATTATGATCTCTTTTGCAGGTTAATATTTCCAAAATCTTATGTTCTTATGAATATGATGTGATTGATTTTTCTTTTGTTTACCCTTACTGAGCATTTGAGCTCACCCTTTTATGTTTTATTTTCCCCAGGATATAAAGAAAGGTTTTAGGTAAAAAAAGGGAAGATATTTATGGGAGATGTTGAAGATCTTTCACCATGATTAGAAGATTACGTTCTGAGTTTCCAAAGACACTAAACTATTACGGTCCTTGTGTGTGTGTTTTGGTTATGTAATAAGTATTCCACAAAAGTAATGTAATGTCCATGTACGTCAGGCTTAGGGTCTCTATTGTTGGTATCAGAGGAAAGGTTTAGTCAACCTTTGGAAACTAGTATGTGAAAACGTTAGTGAGATCCCTATAGATATTTCTAAGGTATGTCTAGGGATGTCCCTAAGGTTAAGTGTACGTATAGGTTATAGTACTAGAATTACGCTAACGATCATAGAATTAAACCTAAGATGTTAGATATTTATGGTACTCCCCATTTATTATGTTGTTTTCCCTATCATGATTTTTTCCTCTCACACTATTATTTTTGGGTTTTAGACGATGGCTGGAACCCGAAAAAACCGTGTTGATCAATGCAATGGACAATGTAATGATTGTCCTCCTGAACAAACAAAGGTTATGGTAGATGGAGTGGAAAATCCTATTGCTATACTTACACAAGCTATGAATCATTTTGGACTTCCAAATGAGCAGAGAAGGTAACAATATTCTATTGAGTCCTTCATGAGGAAACGTCCACCTTCTTTTAGTGGGTCTTCCGATCCACTTGATGCTGAACATTGGATTAGTACCACTGAAAAGATATTTTCAGTTCTTCAATGTTCTGAACATGATAAAGTCATCTTAGTAGTATATCGTTTGGAAGGTGAAGCTGATCAATGGTGGAATCTTATCAAGAATACGAGGCCAAGAGATAAAATTGAGTCCATGGAATGGGACGCGTTCAAGAACTTGTTTTTCAGTAAGTAATTCCCTCGTATTCTTCGAACAAAGATGGAAAAGGTGTTTCATGAGCTGAAGCAGAAGGATGATGAATCTATTGGTATATACGAAGCGAATTTTACAAGACTTGCAAGGTATGCATCTGGCATTATCATCCAACCTGAAAGTAAAGTTGATCAATTTTTCAGTGGCTTAAAACCAAGTCTTCGAAGGGCATTATCTATAAGAGACTTCAGTAGCTATGAAGAAATTGTGCATTGTGCTGTCAAGGTAGAAATGGAAGTTGCTGTTACATATCCATCTCATGGTTTTGACAAGAAACGAATGATGGAGTTCAAGGAGAAATCTCATAATAATGGTGAAAAGAAGATGAATGTTTCCTTATGCACAAACTGTGGACTGAAGCATGGTGGAGATTGTCTTTAAGGGACTAGAAAATGTTTTAAGTGTGGAAAAGATGGTCATCGAGCAGCTGAGTGTCGAAGTAATGGAAAATGGGTTTCTAATGATGTGAATAAAGCAAACACTGCAGAGAACGTACCACCAACACTTCAATGCTTCAAGTGCAATGAAATGGGGCATTATGATAATAAATGCCCTAATCAAAGGGTTAGTGATGATTGACATGAGAAACTGCTTAAGGAAAAGGACAAAGGGAAGTCACATGCGATCCCTATTGGCGATGTTGAATTTGACAACGATGTGGTGGAATGATTAAGTTTTTATGTAATGGGATTCCAAAATAATGTTGTATCATGGAGTATTGGAATATTTATGTATTGGTCTAATGTGGTATTTAAAGTGATTGAGATATTTTTGGAAATAAGATGATATGCGCATAATGAAGGGAAAATGAGAAAATGAAATGTTTAACAGTATTCATGAGCTCATGATTGATATAAGGACTAAGTGATATCATGGTTTGAGTATATAGAATTTTGAGGATTTTGGTATGTGGAAAGTGTTAACTTTTAACTGCATTCAAGTTTTCACTATGGTTCAATGGGTATTCATTTTTTTCAAGAGAATACATGATTAAGGTATTCACATGATTGGAATGTGACCAACAATATATATATGTGGGGGATAAATGATGGTATTGACATGCTTGGTTGATGACATTTCAAGTAATCATTTTCTTTATACTATGAGCTTGGACCGAAGTATTTTAGATAAGCCTAAATATTGGAATGGATTATGTTGGACATAAGTTATTATTGTTTAAGGATAAAACATTTTTTGATATTGTTGATGGGATGTTATAGTAATATAGCATTAGAAGAAGGACAACCTGCAGGACATGCGACAACCCATCGCGTCGGACAAGGTTGTGGGAATCGAACCCACAACCGAAGTGTGACTGGCCTTTATCACCTACCATTGGCCTACAGGAAGTCCCCGTTTAGTAGAAACTAGTTTTATTATATTAAGCAATATGATATATGATGTATAAGTCCATTTTAGGAACCATATATGATTAATCTCACTATAGATGGAATTATGTATTTTTTGATAACTTTTTTAACCATTTGTTTGAGACAGATGGAATGACCCATCATTCTATCACATGATCTGAAAACACATCACGAATGACAAATTCAACTTCATTTCTTTAAGAGTTGAAGTGGAAATTGTCCAACGAACGACCAACGGTGAGACTATACCAAAATCACGAAAGTATTTCTTCTAATTCCAATTTCATCAACTTTAGGGAAATGATCTTGAAAAAACAAAAATGTTGTCCTACTGCCCTTATATCCAATGAATCAGATGGTACCTTAGATAATCACAAATCTATGGCTTTGTGATTGTTGGCTTTTTCATAGCCATGTTCTCTTCCACTCTCCATCAGAACATGATGGTTAGATTTCTCTTCCATATCCATATTTTCACCTATGTGGAAACCCAATGATTAGTTTATTTGGGTAACCATTACGTTTCATACTTTTGTTCTTCAAGATTGTTTTTGGTATTTCTTTTTACGATGTGGGTTTCTATTAAAGAAACTTTCGAATAGTAAACCATTTATAACCCCGACGAATTTCGAGGGAAAAATTCATTTTAATGGGGGTAGAATGTAACACCCAGAGATTTTATGAAAAATTTTCTTTTTAATTTCATTAATATCTTGTTTTGTACGCTACACCAAAAGGAGCTTTCACAAAACGCATCCTTGACTTGCCTTTCATTACACGCAATCACGACCTTCCTCGATAGCGTGTGTAGTACGCAATAATGAGTTTCACTGAACAACGATATGCTATTATAATATTATTATGAACTAGCAGTTATGAATATTATTAACTAAATTTTTAATCTTATAACATTATTATTCTTCTTGCACATTTTCTAAAACATGGTATAAGAACAAAATAAATTTTTCAGGTAAAATAAGTATTTTTTCAAAAAATGCAGTTTTGTCACCTTTTGATGGTGCACCCACTTTAAATCTAGTTTTTGAAATGTTTATAAGTTCAAATTGACAAAATAAAATTCTTCTTTGGAATCATGAAATAAAAATTTACTTTGGATAAATTTTCATATCATTCTGGTAACTTTCATATTTTGATGAATAGTAAAAAACACACTATATTTTGATTAAAAACAACTTTTTCAATAGAAATAATTAATGGTGATAAATTATTAATTTGAGTGGTTTTAAAGTATATTTAGAATATATTTTTACAATTTAATACAATGTTTGTCATTGAATATAATTTCACATTTAAACCAGACATAAACAAGTGTCAATCTTTTGATAGTTATTATCTCTTAAGAACACGCTATTTGTTTTGACGACGGAAATTAATTTTTTAAATTAATTAATGCAACTGATATGTTTTGAATTTGGTAAAATAGACATCATTTTTGAATTCATAATATCAAATATATCTTAGGCCTAATTTTTGGTATTTTTCCGGAAACTTTCATTTTTTGATGATTAGTGAAACCACTAAGTGGTAGTTAAAAAAAATGAATTTTTCATAAAACTTAATTTTACCACTTCTGTGAATGAAATTTCAAAAATCCGAGAGACACGGTTGATGTCAGTAAGTAAAATTTGGTTCAATGAGATGAAAATAATTTTTTGGTGAATAGTAACTTTTTACTTTTTTTAACCACGGTTAAAAGTAAATAGGGTAACTAAGGGTAAAAATGATATTATTATTACCCTAACACAAGTCCTAATTCTATTGGACAAGTTTAATTCGACCAAAAACAAACTTAGGAATATAATATGACCATTTAGTCCCACTTGGATTAGATTAAGACATTTATTATTAATTTATTTAAAGAAGGGTTAAAATAGTGAAAATCAAAGTTTAATAACTAAATAATTTTTAATATGGGGTTATACATAAGATAAATTGGACTATAAATATTAATTACAAAAGATAAAACGATTTCTTACATAATGGTATTTTATTTTTAATTTTTAGACATTAAATAAAGGAATTTATTTATGACACAACGATGATGCAGTAATTATCTTATTAATGAAATATTGACATAATTGATGTTATAAATACCCAAATAAATATAATTTGATACTTTTTATGAATTAAACTAATTTTTTTGGTTAATATGACATGTTAGTATTTATTTAATTATCTTTGTTAGAACTTATCATTCTGTTATGAATTTCATAAAAATCAATTACTAAATAGTGTCAAAATTGACATAAAATAGTTTTTAAAACAAATATTATATTATTAATTGTTATTTTATTCCTAAAAATCTACGGTTCGGCCAAATGACTTAGATAAGGTTATATATATTAATAATGAACAACTTGGGGTTATTTTGTCTTGATATAGTATGTTTATTAACCTTATAGTGTAAGAAAACAAGAAGACATGGTAAAAGATAAATTATCTAACTTAAAGTTAAATCTAAATGATAAGGTTACAATTGATACCTAAACTAGTATAAATTCTATTGGATGATAGGATTTCAAGCCCTACCCACCTTATATTCTAAATATATCAATTTTGAGCTATTAAAAACCGAATTTGACTTTATAATAAAATAATATTTTTAGTTATTCCAAAGTTTCCCCTCTCCTCCCTTATAAAAGGGCACCTCCTCCCCCTCTTCCTCACACCACTTTGAGCATTCAAGCTCGTCCAACCCCTACCACTTTCTCCTCTCCACTTACCTAGAGACATCCTAGAGGTCCTGGTCTTCTTCAAATACTAATTTTAGTGCCCTAAAAGAAGGTCTCAAAGAAGCACTTCAAAGAAGAGGTAATGTCTGTTACCGATTCTTTCATCTTTATTTCTTCTTCCACTTCTTGTTATTTAGTTGTTTCATTATGAAGTAATAACATCAGTATCACTCATATACTGATATGTTATTATAAGTATGAAAAAACCTTATTTCACCATCTATCCATCCTACGGAAAACGAAATCACCACGCGTGCGTACGTACGGAATACCGTCTCCACGCCGTGGTGTAATCTATTTTCCACCACCACCTTACATGGATGGGTATAATTGTGTACATAATAACTATATATGATTATTGTAAAGTGATATTGATTCTGAAATAGTATACATACACTCCAATACAATTCCACGATCATGATAACGATATCATTGCTCGTGTGTACGTACGGACTACCGTCTCCACGATGCGATGAGATTCATTCTCCACGTTAACCATTCATGAATGATTATAAAGTATATATAATAAGTAATAATGAAATATATGACATAATAATGATTCTGGATTTATTTTTATATATATGTATGTCATCTACTTAATTCCATTCAACTCAATAAGGAAAAGAAAACAGCGTTCATGCGTACGTACGGTCTACCGTCTCCATGAATGGTGTATTTCTTTCCATTTACTGATTTATTATATATATGTATATTATGAAAATATATTATATATAAATCATGTTTTATATTCTGGAATTAAGTAATCATGATCTAAGTAATCATATAAATAATTACAAGTCAAAACACGGACGACAAATGAAACAATTTTACCCAAAACGCTCTTTAACATGGAATTTACAAAAGAACAGGTAATATAAAGTCATAAGTGAACCATATATGACATAATAACAATTAATATGATTCTGTAATAAGTCAATGACATTATTTAAATCATTATACAGGAGGTTCGGACACTTACGAAGCAAATCGGACCTAAGGTAAGTGAAAATATCGCAATCTCAATTTTTATCCGAGATTGTTTATACTTTGGAATTTACTGGGGTGTATTTTATCATCCACACACATGTTTCCCCAATATGTAATATTTATATCTTTATACAATAGTTTATATCCAATTTTACCCTTCGGTGAGTTTTTAGTAAAAGATATGAAAGGAATCTTTTGTCGTTTTTCGTACGAGGTACTTTTTGACTTTTCCGACAAAAGTATGGGAAGAATGTTTTTTTAACTTATACGGCATGAATGGATTTTTAAAACATTATTTCCAAGAAGCTTTCTTTACAAGTTTTAAAATTTATTTTTAATCAACTTATTTAAGTTTAAAATAGTATGACATGTTAAGAAAGGAAAAAATGTTTTTGAAGTTGAAAGGATATTTTCCTCAAGAATGGAGTTCAAGTGTTTTATCAAAATTATTTTCCATCTAAGATAATATAGGGTTCTGTTTTCATCCATATTATTACATTGATTATGTTGTGATGGAATTATTTTTATGAATTCCTTTACCTTATATGATTTTTTTTATGATGTCATGTTGTTTAAGAATCCCATTTTTATTACATGGGTTATGTAATGATGTATGATTTATGATTTTTTTGGCACACATAACAATGGTATCATTATGAGATGGGTGGGACCTATATATCCCTCCAATGCATTGGGTAAAGATTTTATATCTCATGAGATAGACATGGCTGGAATGGTAGGTTATACCGGTTCCGTGAAACAGGACTGAAACGAGGGTGACTCAGTTCAGAAATGGACTTTGTCCACTAAGATAGTCTTGGCAATGAGTCTTGACTAATAAGATATGATTCTCTATGATTATGTGTGTATGCCACAAAGTTTCATGTTTTAAGTTATGATTATTGGGATTTCATTTCACTACTATGATTTATCCCATGTTATGATATTATGATCTCTTTTGCAGGTTAAGATTTCCAAAATCTTATGTTCTTATGAATATGATGTGATTGATTTTTCTTTTGTTTACCCTTACTGAGCATTTGAGCTCACCCTTTTATGTTTTATTTTCCCCAGGATATAGAGAAATGTTTTAGGTAAAAAAAAAGGGAAGATCTTTATGGGAGATGTTGAAGATCTTTCACCATGATTAGAAGATTACGTTCCGATTTTCCAAAGAGACTAAACTATTACGGTCCTTGTGTGTGTGATTTTGTTATGTAATAAGTATTCCGCAAAAGTAATGTAATGTCCATGTACGTCAGGCTTAGGGTCTCTACAAAGAATGTAACACCCCAAGATTTCATAGTACATTATTTCTTCAAAGTAATTCAATAACTTGCACCACATGCAACACCGAGTTCTAGCGCACCAAGACTTACCAAACAAACCAATCAAAAGCGGTTATGAATAGTATTAACTGAATTTTGAAATTTATAAAATACTTATTATTTTTAATCCATATTATGAGTTTCTTAGACATAATGTAAGAACAAATACTTTTTTTCAGATAAAAGAAGTATTTTTCAAAAAATGCAATTTTACCGCCTTTTAATGGAGAAGCCTTTTTAAATCCAATATTTAAAACATTGATATATTAAATTTGACAAAATAAACTTCTTATTTATAATCGGGACATAATAATTAAGTTTCAATAATGTTTTGGTGTTTTTCTGATAACTTTCGTCTTTGGGTGAATAGTGAAAAATGCTATATTTAAACTGAAAATAACTTTTTTAATAAAAATAATTTATTGTGATAAATTATAAATTTAAATGGTTTGTAAGTATAAATAGATTATATTTTTACCATTTAATCCAATGATGGTCATTGTATGTAATTTCACTTCTAAATTGGACCTAAACAACTATCAAACTTTTGATAGTTATTATTTGTTAAAAATATGCCTTTTTGTTTTGACAGCGGGAATTAATTTTAAATTTATAAATGAAAATTTTATGTTTTTAATTTGGAAAAATATAATTAATTTTTGGATTTTTAATATCTAAATTATATTAGGGTAACGTTTTGTTACTTTTCTGATAACTTTCATATTTTGATAAATAGTGAAAATTACTAAATTTTAATTAAAAACAACTGTTTTAATCGAAATAATTTATACTGATAAATTATGCATTTGAGTGATTTTAAAGTATAATTAGATTATAATTTTACCATTTAATCCAATGTTGGTCATTGGACTTAATTTCATATTTTAACTGGATATAAGAAAGTGTCAATCTTTTGATAGTTATTAATTGTTAAAAACACGCTTTTTGTTTCAACAGTGAGAATTAATTTTAAATTAATTTCTGCCACTTCTGTGTGTTAAATTTAGAAAAATGGATTCCATATTTAGAGTCAAGAGGTCCAAATTGTGTAAATAGGTAACTTTTATTTTTAGACATTTTGAATAATTATTTCGGTAAATATTTTATTTACTATGGTTAAAAGATAAATCCGGTAAATAAGGGTAAAAAATAATATTATAATAATAATAAATTACCCTAAAACGTGTCATAACCCTATTGGTTGATACATGTCCGACCATGGGCATCTTTGGGTCAATTTTGGGACCCCATGGATGTAAAGACCTGTAAATTTCAAAGAAATTGTTTTCTTAATTTCGTTGGGATTTTACGAGTACGCAGTTTCTGACGGCACCTGATTCTGAGGCCCTGTGTGCCCGGAATCAATTTCTGAAGTTTATATTAGGTACGCTTAGTGAACGAATTAGTAGGTTTTTCAAAAATTTGAACCGGTGGTCGGAATCGAAATCCGAGTGCACCGATGAAACCGCAGCGCAGGTAATTGCCTAAGAAGACCTTTTCTGGAGTTGTGTTTTCTCGGGAGGAGTTATTAAAAATGGATTAAGATTAATGTGAAATAAAAATTGTGTTACAATATTATTTCACATCCAAGTGATTTAACACCATGTGTGGGAGTTGAGTGGGAACCACTTGAATCTAAATCCTCTTGATAGGATATTAGTGAGGTTGGGCCCACACGAGCCCCACCCAAACAATTTTCTTTAACTCCTCTTCCAAATTAATGATGCCAACTTATTCCTCCATTAATTTTGACAACAAAAGATTGATTAATTAAGTAATTTCAAAATATTAAATTTCAAAAGTGTTGGCAAAAGTAATAAAACAAATCAAAAGCCTTATTTTATTTTTGGTTGTTTCGTTGTGTGGAGGCTTGGGAGAGAATACTCAAAGTCTTAAAGATATTCATCTTTTACGTTGAAGAACGCGAAGAACGCCGGTGCCAACCTCGACTTCCTTCTTCTCGACGCTTGACAAAGAAACACCATCATTCTGCGGCAACCTCTATGGAACAGTGGGACATTCCCTTACTTCGTCAAGCGATAAACCTTCATGAATCGAGGTAGGGGTTGTTTTCACCTTCATGATTATTTGGATGTTAATTGTTAATTTTGGTTTCCTGTTATCAATATAATGGGAGGTGGTCGGACTGCACGAACACTACTGATGTAACACCCCAAGCTTCTACGGTACGCTTCTCTTTGAATAATGTGATAGCTTGTGTTGTACGCAACACCGAGTTCTAACACACCATAACCAATCAAACTACCAGTTATGAATAGTAAGACCTATTTTTTGAAATTATATATATTTTATATTAAAAAATGGACAACATTTTTGGATTCAGAATATCGAATTTAGTCTAAGATGAAATTTTGGTACTTTTCGGATAACTTTAATATTTTGATAAATAGTGAAAATTACTAAATTTAAATTAAAAACAACTTTTTTAATCAAAATAATTAATAGTGATAAATTTTGAATTTGAGAGGTTTTAAAGTATATTTAGAATATATTTTTACCATTTAATACAATGTTGGTCATTGGACATACTTTTACAATTAAACCGGACATAAACAAGTGTCAATCTTTTGATAGTTATTATATCTTAAAAACACGCTTTTTGTTTTAACAATGGAAATTAATTTTAAATTAATTTCTGCCACTTTTGTGTTTTGAATTTGGAAAAATGGATTCCATATTTTCAATCAGGATGTTCAAATAGTGTAAATAGGTAACATTTATTTTTATACATTTTGAATAATTACTGCGGTAAATATTTTATTTACCATGGTTAAGGGTAAATCCGGTAAATAAGGGTTAAAAAATAAAATTATAATAATACTAAATTACCCTAAAACGTGTCCTAACCTTATTGGTTGATACCTGTTCGACCATAGGTATCTTTGGGTCGAATTTGGGACCCCATGGATCCACTTTTAGGTGATAGGGACACTTTATTTTAATTAAGTTAAAATGAATACAAAAATGACACAAGCATATATCTTTTAGAAAAACAATTTTTACATAGGGTTATATATGTTTTATTTTCGACTATAAATATTAATTAGAAAGATAAAAATATTTACTACATAATGATATTTTATTTATAATTTTTATACATTAAATGATTTAATTTATTTATGACACAATGATGTTGTAGTAATTACCATAATAGTGAAAAATTAAAATAATTGATATTATAAATACCCAAATAAATAGAATTTGAGACTTTTTATGAATTACACTAATTTTTTAAGTTAATATGAAATTTTAGGAATGATTTAATTAAATGTTTTCAAAGTAATCATTCTGTTATGAGTTTCACAAAAATAAACTATTGAATAGTGTCAAAATTGACATAAAAGAGTTTTTAAAACGAATATTATATTATTAATTGATATTAAATTCCTAAAAATATAAGGTCCGGCCAAGAACCTTATATCATGATAGGTGTATCATTAATGGACCACTTGGGGGTCTCTTGGATATATATGGTATGTTTATTAACCATATAATATAAAAATAAAAAGAGACATTGTAAAAGTGAAACTAATTAACTTAGAGTTAATACTTAAAGATAAGGTTAATATAAGTACCCAAACCTGTCTAAATTCTATTGGTTGAGTGTTTTTAGACCTATACACACCTTAAAATTTGAATAATCAACTTTTGAGCCATTAGAAACCGAATATGAATTTATTATAAATTAATATTTCTAGCTTTTCCAAAGGTGCCCCTCACCCCACTTATAAAAGGGCACTCCTCCTTCTCATTTCTTCACACCTTCAAATCCTTTTGGTTCGTCCAACCCCTGCCCAAATACTCTCTAAACTTCCCTCACTACAACCTAGAGGCCATAGTTTGATCAGAAAGTCAACCTAAGGAGCCCTTTTGATCAAATCAAAAGGAAGAACCCGAATAAGAGGTAATGATTTCACCACCCTTTTCCAAGTTCCTTTCGTCTTCCACTTGTTCTTTCTTTGTTATTACCATTCTAAAATAATAAATCCAGTATCATATATATACTATGATTTTATTATAAATATGTTACAACCATATTCAGTATTCTATCCACCCTTTAAATAACATGTCACCATACGTGCGTACGTACGGCTTACCATCTCCACGTCGTGGTTTAATTGTTATTCAATATATTATTATTTGGATGGGTATAATAATGATGTGTAACACATGTAAATAATAAATATAACATGTTAATTATTCTTTAGATATGATATACCATCCATTTATATATTATTTTAATATCAAAACAATGATATTGTCGCTCGTGCATACGTACGGACTACCGTCTCCACGAACGTGATGAGATTCATTCTCCCTCGTATCCATTCAAGTATAATTCTCATTTTATGATTAATAATAGTATCTAAGTACTTGATATCATTCTGTATATGATCAAGATACAAAATTTCCATTACAAACATGGCTTACGTAACAAAACATATAAAAGAAAACAAGTAAGTTAACACCCGAAACAACGATAATACTAAGATATTATTAACAAAGCAATGTTAAAAGATCATATATGATATCATATGAATACATACGATTATTGTATAATTTAATAACAATTATTTCACTATTATACAAGATTTTAACCTACCCCAACCAGGGAAAAGTACCAGGTAAGGGTTATTTCACAATGTCTTCATTATCCGAGGTTGTTTATACGTAATAATCTACTGGGATCTCTTTATCATCCACATCCATGTTTCTTAAAAAAGTATGTGAAAACATTTCTACTATTTAAAAGAATATGGGTTAAAGTAATTTATACCCTTGTTTGACTTTTTATAAGAGTTTTATAAAGGAATCTTTCCGTCGTTTTCCAAATAAGGTGTTTTTTAACCTTTTCGACAGAGTTAAGGTAAGAATGTTTTTTTAACTTATACGGCGGGTGCGGCTATTTTCTGCCATTATAAAATCTTCAAAGCTTCCCTTACAAACTTATAAGAATATTTTCAAAGAAAATTCTTTATTTTATATGGATCTTAAATTATTTCAAACTAAGAAGAGATATTTCTCTAAAAAGATTTTTGATTTCATCTATGTCAACATCCTTTGTTGGATTTTACGCTTATGTGAAGTTGATTTATTATACAAAACTTCTATGTTATATTGAAGGTTTTGTGATATGTTTGACTATGGATGTGCTATTTTTATACCATTCATGGTTTATGGTGAAGGTATTGACATTTCGTATGCTAGTTTTAATACGAATGTTTATGTTATGTTTAAACCTTTTCATATGGGAATGCATTGGAATTAATATGTGACGGGTGTAGCCCGCTATAGCTCATTGATGCATCGGTAGGTCTCATTAGACAAACTAGTGTCTTGGAACAAGGCCTTGGAAAAATTTTATTTGTAGTCTTGGAACGAGGCCTTGTCTATGTGGTTATGATAGTCTAGCATTATGCATTCCATCATTATGAAAGTGGTTATTGATTTTGCATGTGATTATTCGATTAGTAGAATATCCATGTGAATAAGTAAATGGAATTATTTAATTTTACTTTTTACATACTATGTTTAAGTTCAAGTTTAAATGGATTTGGTTTTAGAAATGCATTGCCTTAAATGTTTATGCTTATTTTTGAAAGTTTCCGCTATATTGTTATCCTTACTGGGCATTTGAGCTCACCCCTTTTCTATGTTTTATTTTTCCCAGGATATAAAGAAGTATGTTATGAATGACATGCAGGGATATTATGAAGGGATAATAGTGTGGACTAGGATACATTATGTTGTTGTAGTAGTTTTTCACTTTATGATGTAATGTAAAACTTTATGAATATATCTAGTGTTTCTAAGGCTACTAAACCAATCGGTCTTTCGAGATTTGATCTTTCTTGTGATCATGCCAATGTTATGTAATAATGCCCCGACTCTAGGTAACTGGGGTCGGGGCGTTACAGTTGGTATCAGAGGAAGTTTAGTACAATCCTTGGAAGCTAGATTTAGATAAACTGTGATTAGGGCACGTAGACCTAAGATGAACTTTGAGGATTAGTATAGAAGAACTTCCTAGAACTTTGGTATTATAGAGATTTTGTGAGTTTTCCAAGCAATACATCCCTGTCTGGATATGAGCAGGTAGAGGCGGCTCTGGAACAGATGTACCTAGGGGTAAAACCAGAAAACACCGCTTTGAGCTAGACTCGAACGGGAACTGGTGCACGACAACGGGCCTTTCTGCACTCTTGGTTACGACACTCCTGGGGGATATGCATAGGATAACTCTCATTTTCTTTACAAATAATTATGAAGTGTTTATGAGTATATACTTCCTCAAAGAAAACATTTTTATGATTATGGATTATATCCATAAATAGTTCAATTTATGTTAAGTGTTTTATAAGTATGGAATTATGTATTTTGATTCATAAACTGATCTAGTTTATGCCATTGTTTAGAAATGGTGCCTAGTGGAAGAAATGGAAACCGTATCAATACACACACTCCATGTAGGGATTTCCCTCCTGTTCAAGATAATTATAGTGGAACTGGTGATGCAACTGGAGCCGATTAGCTAATCACCATACTGGGACAACTCAATCAGGTTATGAATAATAACCTTACCCGTATAGAGCACCCTGATCCGCAGCGTGGAGGATCAATGTTAGATCGATTCATGAGGAAAAAACCACCAACGTTCAATGGGAGTACAAATCCCTTAGTAGCTGAGGAATGGATATTTCCCTAGAAAAAATATTTTAGGCTTTGGGGAGTAGTGAAAGGGAAAAAGTTATCATGGCAGTTTACCGCCTCACTGGAGATGCTGATCAATGGTGGTCATTGATTCAAAACATAAAGGAAGATGATAAAGTATCAAATATGTAATGGAGGGAGTTCAAAGATCTGTTTTTAGAAAAATACTTTCCTCGCAACCATCGAGCAGATATGGAAAGGCAATTTCTGAGTCTGAGACAAAAGGAGGATGAGAATGTTGCAAAGTATGAGGCTAACTTTACACAGTTAGCAAGGTATTCTGGAGATTATATACATAACCCAAGAAGTAAGATTGATCATTTCTTTGATGGGTTAAAACCATTTCTCTGTCGAGCATTAGTCTCACAATCCTTTTCATCGTACGAAGACATTGTCTCATGTGCTATCAAGATCAAAAAGGAATTCTCTAAGTCTTATGACTTTAAAGAAAAGCAAGAGAAGAAGAGGCATGTTGATCAATCTGGGAATGGAAATAAGGGGAATAAGGGAAAGGTTTAATATCCATCATGTGGTAAATGTGGGAAGAAACACCCTGGTACTTGCTTGAAGGGAATGAGAGTCTGTTACAAGTGTGGTGAAAAAGGCCACCAAGCTCGTGATTGCAAGGGGAAAAAGGAAGCCACCAACGTTCAGTGATACAATTGCAGGGAGATGGGGAATTATTCAAATGAATGTCCTAAGCTTCAGGAGAACTTATCTAAGAAAAGGCCAAGGGATCAAGGCCAAGCTTATGCTATCACTACTGCTGAGGTAGAAGCTCCGAAAGACGTAGTGGCAGGTAATTTAATAGTTTCCTCAAGTTTAGCAAATTCATTATTTGATTCTGGATCATCGCATTTTTTCATCTCTTCACAGTTTGCTAAGAAAATTAGATATTTCCAATTTGATTTAACAAGGGAGTTGTCAGTTAAAACTCATAAGAGAAGTATCATTGTAAAAATGTTTTGTGAATCAGTCCCCATTAGAGCACATAAATGTTCTTTATCTGATGATCTCATCGTCATACCTATGATTGAGTTTGATATAATCCTCAGTATGGACTGGCTTTCGGACTATGATGTGAAGATTTATTTTAAGAAGAAAGAGGTTATGATTCTTGATATTAATGATAAGGAACACCTTATCTTTAGAGAAGAATCGTCACCACCTAATTCATATTTAGATCCTCCCCCAGTAGCTCAACTAAATTAAATTATTGGGGAGGAAGATAATGAAATAACTGTGGGTGAGGAAAGGAATGTTAAAATAGAGGATGTACCTATTGTGAAAGAATTTGTAGATGTATTTCCGGAAGATTTACCTGGACATCCTCCAGAACGAGAAGTTGATTTTTCCATTGATTTAATTCTTGGATCAAGGCTTATATCGAAGACCCCTTATAGAATGGCCACTATAGAGTTAGTCAAACTAAAGAAACAACTAGAGGAATTGAGTAATAAAGGATTTATTCTCCCTAGTGTTTCTCCATGGGGAGCCCCTATTTTTTTAAAGAAAGATGGATCTATGAGGTTATGTATCGACTACAGGGAGATCTTTGCTATAACGATAAAGAACAAGTATCCCCTACCTCTCATTGATGATTTATTTGACCAACTGCATGGAGATCAATACTTTTCAAAGATTGACCTTCGATCTGGATACCATCAGTTGTGTGTGAAGAAGGAAGACATTCTGAAGATAGCATTTCGAACTAGGTATGGGCATTACGAGTTTACTGTAATGCCTTTTGGTTTGACTAATGCACCCTCTGTATTCATGGATCTGATGAATAGAGTTTTCAAGGAGTATCTTGATGAATTTGTTGTTGTATTTATTGATGATATCTTGGTATACTCCAAAAGCTACGAAGATCATGAAAATCACTTGCGCATTATCCTAAAAACTCTGAGAAGACATGAATTATATGGGAAGTTTAGCAAGTGTGAATTCTGGCTAATGAGATTTATTTTCTTGTCCATATTGTCTCTAAAGATGGAATCTCTGTTGATCCTTCTAAGACTAAGGCAATCCAAGAATGTCCAGCACCGACGAGTATAACTGAGGTACGTAGTTTTATTGGTTTGGCAGGTTATTATTGACGATTCGTCCAGAATTTTGCCCGATTGGCTAACCCATTAACGAAGCTCACACGTAAAGGGGTTAAATTTGTTTGTACAAAAGAGTGTGAAGAATGTTTCTAAGAATTGAAGAGTAGATTAGTCAATGCTCCTATATTGACTCTACCATCGGGGAATGATGGGTTCGTTATTTATAGTGATGCATCGAAGAAAGGACTTGGTTGTGTCGTTATGCAGAATGACAGGGTTATTGCCTATGCATCACAACAATTGAAAATTAATGAAAAAAACTATCCTACTCATGATCTCGAGTTAGCAGTTGTGATATTTTCTTTAAAGATATGGAGGCACTACCTCTATGGTGAAAAATGTGAGATTTATACTGATCACAAGAGTTTGAAGTATATTTTCTCACAAAAAGAACTCAACATGAGGCAAAGTAGATGGCTTGAAGTACTCAAGGATTATGATTGCACGATACACTACCACCCGGGGAAGGCAAACAATGTGGCAGATCCTTTGAGAAGAAAAGACAATGGAGTTTTGAACGTGATGAGAATTGAAAGGGATCAAATTTTGATAAATCTAGTGAAGATGGACATGGGAATAACTGGGGAAGGTGAAACATCAATGCTTTTTCAAATGGTTGTTAAACCATATTTACTATAAAGGATTAAGATTTATCAAACCGATGATGAAGAATTTCAAAAGAAGATTAAAACTGTGAATGATGGGAGGCTGAGAGACTTTGTGTATGAAGATGGAATTTTGAAATTTGGGAAGAGACTTTGTGTTCCCGATATACCTGATCTAAAAAGGGAATTACTGGATGATTCTCATAGTTCCAATTTCTCTATACACCCTGGGAGCACCAAAATGTATAGAGATTTGAAGGAACATTTTTGGTGGGACAACATGAAGAGGGAGATTGCTGATTTTGTGTCAAGATGTATGGTTTGTCAACAAGTGAAAGCTGGAAGGCAACATCCTGGAGGAGTCATGCAACCTCTTCCTATATAGGAGTGGAAATGGGATAATATTACGATGGAATTTGTTATGGGGATACCAAAAACTCCTATAAGGAATGATGCAATATGGGTTATTGTTGATCGTCTTACAAATTCAGCACATTTTCTTGCTCTAAGAGAAGATCTACCCCTAGAACTTCTAGAAAGACTATATATTAATGATGTCGTGAGACTTCATGGAGTACCCCTATCGATTGTTTCTGATCGTGATCCCCATTTTACTTCCAGATTCTGGAAAAGTCTTCAGAAATCCCTGGATACTGAACTTTATTTGAGAACTGCTTACCACCCTCAGACAGACGGACAATCAGAACAAACTATTCAAACCTTAGAAGACATGTTGAGATCTTTCTCACTTGACTTTCAGGGTATGTGGGATCAATATTTACCTCTGGTAGAATTTTCCTATAACAATAGCTTCCATTCGAGTATTCAGATGGAACCATATGAAGCATTATATGGAAAGAGATGTCGTACACCAACCTGTTGGGATGACGTTGGTGAAAGAAAACTTGTAGGCCCAGAACTGGTGGAGGAAACATTGGAAAAGGTGAAGGTAATCCAAAATCACATCAAAGCAGCTCAAAGTAGGCAGAAGAGCTATGCTGATAATTGAAGGAAGGATTTTGAATTTCAAGTCGGTGATCAGGTTTTCCTGAAGGTATCTCCATGGAAGGGAGTCATACATTTTGGTAAGAAAGGTAAATTGAGTCCCAGGTACATCGGACCTTTCAAAATTCTAGAACGAATTGGGGTTGTAGCTTACCGATTGGCAATGCCGCCAAGTCTCTCAAAAGTTCACGATGTGTTCCACGTATCTCTGTTGAGGAAATACATGCCTGAACCAACGCATGTACTCACCTATGAAGAATTAGAACTAGAACCCGATCTGTCTTATTGCGAAGAGCCCGTCAGGATTCTTGATATGAGATAACAAGTACTGAGAAACCGGACGATGCGTCTGGTAAAAGTCTTGTGGAGAAACCATAAGATTGAAGAGGCAACGTGGGAACCCGAGGAACTTATGATGAAGAACCACCCGAGTATTTTCATGTGAAAAGTATTCTAGAAATTTCGAGGACGAAATTATTTGAAGGAGGGGAGAATGTAACACCCCAAGCTTCTACGATACACTTCTCTTTGAATAATGTGATAGCGTGTGTTGTACGCAACACCGAGTTCTAACACACCATAACCAATCAAACTAGCCGTTATAAATAGTAATACCTATTTTTTAAAATTATATATATTTTATATTACAAAATGGACTTCATTTTTGGATTCGGAATATCTAATTTAGCCTAAGGTGAAATTTTGGTACTTTTCAGATAACTATAATATTTTGATGAATAGTGAAAATTACTAAATTTTAATTAAAAACAACTTTTTTAATCAAAATAATTAATAGTGAAAAATTATGAATTTGAGAGGTTTTAAAGTATACTTATAATATATTTTTACCATTTAATAAAATTTTGTTCATTGGACATACTTTTACAATTAAACCGGACATAAACAAGTGTCAATCTTTTGATAGTTATTATCTCTTTAAAACATGTTTTTTGTTTTAACAACAGGAATTAATTTTAAATTAATTTCTACCACTTCTGTGTTTTGAATTTCGAAAAATGGATTCCATATTTGGAATCAGGATGTTAAAATTGTGTAAATAGGTAAAATTTATTTTTATACATTTTTAATAATTACTGCGGTAAATATTTTATTTACCATGGTTAAGGGTAAATCCGGTAAATAAGGGTTAAAATATAATATTATAATAATACTAAATTACACTAAAATGTGTTATAAAATTATTTTCTGATACATGTTCGACAATAGGCATCTTTGGGTCGATTTTGAGACCCCATGGAGCCACTTGTAGGTGATAGGGACACTTTATTTTAATTAAGTTAAAATGAATACAAAAATGACACAAGCATATATCTTTTAGAAAAACAATTTTTACATAGGGTTATATATGTTTTATTTTCGACTATAAATATGAATTAGAAATAAAAAAAGATTTACTACATAATGATATTTTATTTATAATTTTTAGACATTAAATAAGTTAATTTATTTATGACAAAATGATGATGTAGTAATTACCATAATAGTGAAAAATTAAAATAATTGATATAATAAATACACAAATAAATAGAATTTGAGACTTTTTATGAATTAAACTAATTTTTTAAGTTAATATGACATGTTATTAATGATTTAATTAAATGTTTTCGAAGTAATCAATCTGTTATGAGTTTCACAAAAATCAACTATTGAATAGTGTCAAAATTGACATAAAAGAGTTTTTAAAACAAATAATATATTATTAATTGATATTAAATTCCTAAAAATATAAGGTTCGGCCAATAAACTTATATCATGATATTTGTATCATTACTAGACCACTTGGGGGTCTCTTTGATGTATATGGTAAGTTTATTAACCATATAATATAAAAATACAAAGAGACATTGTAAAAGTGAAACTAATTAACTTAGAGTTAATACTTAAAGATAAGGTTAATATAAGTACCCAAACCTGTCTAAATTATATTTGTTGAATGGTTTTCGACCTATACCCACCTTAAAATTTGAATAATAAACTTTGGAGCCATTAAAAACCGAATATGAATTTATTATAAATTAACGTTTCTAGCTTTTCCAAAGATGCCCCTCACCCCACTTATAAAAGGGCACTCCTCCTTCTCATTTCATCACACCTTAAAAGCCTTTTGGTTTGGCCAACCCCTGCCCAAATACTCTCTCATATTCCCTAACTACAACCTAGAGGCCTTAGTTTGATCAGAAAGACAACCTAAGGAGCCCTTTTGATCAAATCAAAAGGAAGAACCCGAAGAAGAGGTAATGATTTCACCACACTTTTCCAAGTTCCTTTCTTCATCCACTTGTTCTTTCTTTGTTATTACCATTCTAAAATAATAAATCAAGTATCATATATATACTGTGATGTTATTATAAATATGGTACAACCATATTCAGTATTATATCCACCCTTTGAATAACATGTCACCATACGTGCGTACGTACGGCTTACCGTCTCCACGTCGTGGTGTAATTGTTATTCAATATATTATTATTTGGATGGGTGTAATAATGATGTGTAACACATGTAAATAATAAATATAACATGTTAATGATTCTGTATATATGATATACCATCCATTTATATATTATTCTAATATCAAAACAATTATATTGTCGCTCGTGCGTACGTACGGACTACCGTCTCCACGAACGCGATGAGATTCATTCTCCATCGTATCCATTCAAGTATAATTCTCATTTGATTATTAATAATAGTATCTGAGGACTTTATATCATTCTGTATATGATTAATATACAAACTTTCCATTACAAACATGTCTTACGTAACAAAACATATAAAAGAAAACGAGTAAGTTAACACCCAAAACAACGATAATACTAAGATATTATTAACAAAGCAATGTTAAAAGATAATATATGATATCATATGAATGCATATGATTCTTGTATAATTTAATAACAATTATTTCACTATTATACAAGAGTTTAACCTACCCCAACCAAGTAAAAGTACAAGGTAAGGGTTATTTCACAATCTCTTCATACTGGAATCTCTTTATCATCCACATCCATGTTTCTTAAAAATGTATTTCAAAACATTTCTACTATTTAAAAGAATATGGGTTAAAGTCATTTATACCATTTTTTGACTTTTTATAAGAGTTTTATAAAGGAATATTTCCGTCGTTTTCCAAACAAGGTGCTTTTTCACCTTTTCGATAGAATTAAGGTAAGAATGTTTTTTTAACTTATATGGCGGGTGCGGCTATTTTATGCCATTATAAAATCTTAAAATCTTACCTTACAAGCTTATAAGAATATTTTCAAAGAAAATGTTTTATTTTATATGGCTCTTAAATTATTTCAAAATAAGAAGATATATTTCTCTAAAAAGAGTTTTGATTTCATCTATGTCAACATCCTTTGTTAGATTTTACGCTTATGTGAAGTTGATTTATTATACAAAACTTCTATGTTGTATTGAAAATTTTGTGATATGTTTGACTGTGGATATGATATTTTTATACCATTCATGGTTTATGGTGAATGTATTGAAATTTCGTATGCTAGTTTTAATACGAATGTTTATGTTATGTTTAAACCTTTTCATATGGGAATTTATTGGACTTAATATGTGAAGGGTGGAGCCCGCTATAGCTCCTCGATGCATCTGTAGGTCTCATGAGACAAACTAGTGTCTTGGAATAAGGCCTTAGCAAAATCTTATTTGTAGTCTTGGCACGAGGCCTTGGCTATGTGGTTATGATAGTCTGGCATTATGCATTCCATCATTATAAAAGTGGTTATTGATATTGCATGTGATTATTCGATTAGTAGAATATCCATGTGAATAAGTAAATGGCATTATTTCATCTTAATTTTGCCATACTATGTTGAAGTTCAAGTTTAAAAGGCTTTTGTTTTAGAAATGCATTGCCTTAAATGTTTATGCTTATTTTTGAAAGTTTCTGCTATATTGTTATCCTTACTGGGCATTTGAGCACACCCCTTTTCTATGTTTTATTTTTCCCAGGATGTGAAGAAGTAAGTTATGAATGACCTGCAGGGATATTATGAGGGGATAATAGTGTGGACTATGGAGACATTATGTTGTTGTAATAGTTTTTCACTTTATGATGTAATGTAAAACTTTATGAATATATCTAGTGTTTCCAAGTCTACTAAACCAATCGGTCTTTCGAGATTTGATCTTTCTTGTGATCATGCCAATGTTATGTAATAATGCACCGACTCTAGGTAACTGGGGTCGGGGCGTTACAACCGAACCTCCTCCCGTTTTGTTGTTTAATTTCTTCGTGTCATGGAACGAGGGTGGCACAGTGCAACGACACTACGCAGGAATGGGGAAACTGCGTCCGGAGTGGGCCGCAGCAAAAGAGAGTGGCGCCGTCGCACCGTGCTGGTGAAGCCGGAACAAGCTGCGGCCAAGGGAGGGCCGCAGTGGAGGGGCGTGGTGCTGTCGTACTGTGCCGGTCGGACAAGGGCCGTGGCCTAAGTCCGTGGAGGTGCAGAGGAGGGCGGCCAGACTCTGCCAGCCGCCGGCGCTTTAGGAGGCGGGACCAGTAGGTCCTGCGTGGCCGAACTGGCCGACCATTATGGTCGGCCGGTTTTAGGAAGTCCGTGGGGTGCAACCCCTGGCGGCTAGCAAAGGGCGGGCCCCCTCCATGTGGGGGCTTCTGTTTCAAAAGAAGGGAGGGCAGCGCCCTCCCCCCTTCTACGTCCATTCAGTGCGCCGCGCCCGCACTAGGCCGGACCGCCCACGCCGGGCCGGACCGCCCACACTGGGCCGGACCGCCCGCGCCTGGCCGGACCACCTGGTCTGCCCGCACTGGGCCGGACCGCCCATGCCGGCCCGGACCCCCGCGCTGAGCCGGATTGCATCGGTTGGGCTGGGCCACGCCAGCCAGGCTGGGCTGACCCAAGGGGTATTGGGCCTGGTCGAACCGGGCCCAAACCCTCTATTTCCAGATAGATCCATTCAAAAGCCCATAACTTGGGCTACAGACATCCGAACGACACACCGTCAATTGCGTAGAGATACTTGGATTGAGACGGTCGTTTTGGTATATTACACATAGGGTTTCGGAGAACATTGTGTACGGCCGGGTTGGTTCAAACACGAAACCAACCGGGCCCTCGGTGCTGAAACGCATATAACTTGAGATCCGGACGTCCGATTGATGTGTCATCAACTTTGTTGGATTCCTATTAGTGGGATGATTCTTTTGGCATACTTCGCTCAAGTTTTGGATGTAGTTGGAGTATGGTCGGGTTGGTTTTAGCTTAAAAACCTACCGAGCCCCTAGGACGAAAAAACCAATAACTCTCAGACCGGGCATCCGATTGACGCGTCGTCTGTCACGTTGAGTTCCTTTTGACGAGACAGAACTTTGGGATACATCAACTTCGGACTTCATGTCAGTTGATGTATCAACCCCCCTATCTCGTGGAGTGGATCCTCCCGAAATCAAGCATGCTGTGTGCGGGAACCCTAGAGATGGCTGCGACTTCGACGATGATGACAACTATACTGGGATCCCCCGTGGGTTCGGCAGTGATGAAGACCGTACTGGAATCCTCCTTGGGTTTGACAGCGATGACTATTGTTCTTGTATCCTATGTGGGTCTGGCAGTACTTGACTACGTTTCCTGTATCCTATGTGGGTCAGGCAGTATTTGACTCTGTACTTGTATCCTATGTGGGTCCGACAGAGTAGCTGGTCTTGTATCCTATGTGGGTCCAACAGCATAGATGAATCAGTGGCTACATCTGATCATATCTATCACCATACTAAGAAGTATACCTGTGTGAGCTGGGTCTTAACTTACAATCAATATCATCGATATGATTGTTGTGCTTTCCTGTGTGGATTGGGTTGTGGTTTCCTGTGTGGATTTGGTTGTGAATTACTATGTGGAATGGGTTATGTTTTTCCTGTATGGACTGGGTTGTAATTTGGGCTCATGTGCTAGATCCGAGTTGGAAGTGATGACTTGGGTATATTTATGGGCATATACCTAAGTAGAGTTGGTTATTATTTCGTGATTGTATATTTCCTTTGTGGTTTATCCTTCATGGATTTTGGGAGACCATCGGGGGTCTCGGGGTCCCTACTGAGTAGCGTATACTCACCCCTGCATGGGATATTCCTACACTACATTGTGTTGGATGCAGACGAAGGACAGCGCTGATCGAGGTGGGAGCTCATGGAGCTGGACGGTACCTAGAGGTGGACCACTGGACGGGACATACATGGAGCAGACGGATGGAGCCGAGGAGCAAAGGAGACTATCTATACCCACCCTTCAAGTGGGATTTCAAGAGCACGTCTCAGACGCGCTGCTTTACTTTCCTGTTTTTGTACTTTCTTTTCAGTTGTACTTTACTTTCAGCTGGGTTTGTAATCTGGCTCATTTACTTTCCAGCACTTAAATTTTTTCTAAGTATACTTAGTGTTTACTTCACCTTGCGTACTCTATGGTGTTTGTTTACTTTCTAAAGGCAATGCCTTGTCTTTTATCGGGATTTATGACTTGGTGCTAGTCGCCATCCCATGGCCTATGGAAGGCGGGCTCGGTGTAGTCACGGCATGGGCCCCGAGGATGGGTTGTGACAAATTGGTATCAGAGGAGTTCGGTTCTACTGCAGAACATAGGACTCTGATCTTTCTTCTATGAGAAGAAATAGTGTTATGGGTATTGAGTGTGGTTATCACTCCAGGGAGTCTAGTGTTGGTGTGGCGGCCGACGTATCCATACACCAGGACCCTGACTTCTGATTTCTGACTCAATGCACGAAAACATTGATTGCATGTGTGTTTCAAAAGTTTTCTTTTTGATTACTTTGTGTCAGCTCACCAGGTATACTATATTGACTGTGGCACACCTTTTTCTTTTAAGGATAGCCCCACTACGGTAGCTAGCGAGGGTTATGAGCTTTGTGAGAGACGGTAGCCCACCAATTGACGAGGCCTCGGTGCAGGGCCCCTTTACAGCAGAGGCACCACCAGTACCTCTACCCGCCGAGCCACCGATGCCACCAGCCCCAGCCACTGAGAGTGCACTTCACCTTAGTGAACTGCATGAGTTTCATCATAAGAGACCGCCCAGGTTCCATGGGGAGATGGACCCTCAGGTAGCTGAGGATTTGCTGGAGGCTATTGTATGAGCTTTCAGGTTAGTGAGGACACCAGCTGACTTCATGGTGATCCTTGCAGTGAGTCTCATGCACACTGTAGTAGGTAAATGTTGTATCCTGATGCTCCTGGTGCACAACGAGGCATATTTACTTTATGTGAACTTCTAGAGCCTCTTCTGCTCGGAGTTCATTCCTACCACCCTCCGTGCGGTGCACATTCAGGATCTACTACAGATGCGGCAGGGCAACATGATAGTACCCCAGTACTTGGTGAGATTTACCGATCCCTTGCGCTACTCCAGAGACATGGTACAAGACCCATTCATCCAGTCCCGGACCTTCGACCAAGGACTGAGGCATGAAATCAGGGCTTTGAAGATCTCCCTCAGCATTCTGATGCAGGCAGGAGTACTAGAGTGATCCCTTCTAGTATAGAGCTTTCTTTCTGAGCCTACACCAACAGCAAGACCTACCGTAGGGCGACATGTAGCGGATTATTCTGCATCTGGAAGTCGACAGATGTCACGGGGGTCCAAGCGGGGCAGACCATCAGACGAACAACCTCAAGATACAAGCTCAGAGGTGTAGGGCACACGGCCTAGAGCCAGCCTTATGGGGAGCAGATAGTGCTATGCATGTGGTGGACATGGCCACATGGCTCGTGACTGCCCAACTCACCATGAAGAGGAACAACTGACAGTTGAGGGACCACCCAAGCAAAGGCAGAGGTTTGACCATGGCGGTCCGCAGGGATCAGGCAGACGAGGTAGAGGATCGAGCCAAGCAGCAGGTGGTGGACGACATTTTGAGGCTCTACCACCACCGGCACCAGGGGGTCCACCCCGACCACAGGGAGTTGGCGGACAGAGGCAGGCTCAGCTTCAGGCAGTGGCGGCCTACAACCATGGCACACCAGAGATGGTTCTAGGTACTATCTGTGTCTACTCCACCCTTGCTTCAGTTCTTATAGACATAGGAGCGGGTCATTCTTTCATTGTCGCTACCCTTGTTCGGAGCTCATAGATTCCAACGGAGCCGTTGGCTCGATCCTTACGGCTAGAGACTCCTACGGGAGCAGACTCGACTATTACAGAATGGTGCCGACAGTGTGATCATACTCTGGGAGGCGAGAGATTCGGCTGGGATCTTCTTGTAGCGGCGTCGAGACCTTACGACTTCATCTTAAGCATGGATTGGTTATCTACGGTCCATGCTCAGATCGACTATATTAGGCGTAAGGTGTGGTGTGTCCACACCGATGGGAGTAGGTTCACCTTCACCGGTGAGAAGGGAGCCTTTGCAGCATAGGATGGACTTAGGCAGAGGATAGGACATTCGATCACTCATCAGTTGGCTAGCCTCATCCTAGGAGCAGTTGACGTGCGGAGTCCGAGTTTCCCTGTTGTGGTGGATCAGTATGCGGACGTTTTTCCTGACGATGTTCCCAAACTACCTCCTCGTAGAGATGTAGAATTCTATATTGAACTATACCCTGGGAAAACCCCGATATCTACTCCAGCATATCATATGGCTTATGCTGAGCATTGAGAGATACGGGTACAGCTGGAGGACTTGTAGGGAAAGGGATTTATTCGACCTAGTGTTTCACCCTGGGCTTCCCCAATTATATTCACCAAGAAGGAGGACGGGAGCTTGCGACTGTGTGTCGATTACCTTCACCTAAACCAGGTGACTGTGAAGAACAAGTATCCACTTCCGAGGATCGACGAATTCTTTGATCAACTCAAGGGAGCACGATGGTTCTCGAAGATAGACCTTAGGTCGGGTTATCATCAACTCAGAGTTCGAGACAAGGATGTTCATAAAGAAGGCCTTCAGGTGTCAATATGGCCACAATGAGTTCTCAGTTATCCCTTTTTGCATAACCAACACTCTAGCAGTGTTCATGAGTGTCATGAAAAGGATCTTCCAGAGTTACCTTGATCTATTTATCATGGTCTTCATCGACGACATATTGATTTACTCGACTACTGAGGAGGAGCACGCCTACCACTTGTGGGTTGTACCGGACACACTCTGAGAGCACCAGCTTTATGGTAATGTCTCGAAGTGTCAGTTCTAGATACGTGAGGTACACTTCTTGGGACGCGTCATCTCTGAGGCGGGAGTTGCGGTGGATCCTGTGAAGATCGAGGCAGTGCAACCTTGGGAGCCACCCAGGAGCGTAACGGAGGTGTGGAGTTTCCTTGGATTGGCTGGGTACTGCCAGAGATTTGTTCCAGACTTCTCCAGAGATGAAGCACCACTTTCAACTTTGACAAATAATGGGAGACCCTTCGTGTGGTCAGATATATGTCAGTAGAGCTTCTAGGAGATGAGACCGAGATTGACCAGCGCACCCATCTTGAGGAAACCAGACGAGGGGGTAGGGTACTTAGTCTACTATGATGCATCAGGGACCAGACTCTAGTGTGTACTGATATAGGATTGGGTAGTTATCGCCTATGGATCATGACAGTTGAGTAAGCATGAGCATAACTACGCTACCCATGACCTGGAGTTATCAGTAGTGGTCTTCGCTCTGAAGATGTGGTGCCACTATTTGATGGGCGAGCGCTTTACAGTCTATTTTAAACACCAGAATCTCAGGTACATATTCTCACAGAAGGACCTGAACCTGAGATAGCTACGATGGCTCTAGTTCATCTAGGACTATGACTTTGAGATAGTCTATACCCCTGGGAAGCGGAACATAGTAGCTGATGCTCTCAGTAAGAGGATGGGCATTTAGCTTCTTGGAGAGGCGACAGAGTAGTTAGCTACTTTGCAGATATCCTTCGTGGATAAAGATGGTACATCCTTCCTTCAATCGCTCATAATCAAACCTCCACTTCTTCAGCGAGTCATAGAGGCACAGCGTGGAGATGTTGACTATGAGATGCGATGTGCACAGATTTCCATAGGACAAGCACCTGATGGTTTTTCTGTAAGAGGAGAGCACATCATCCTTTTTAGAGGAAGTACCATGGTACCAGTTGCATTTCAGGAGGAGGTGCTGAGAGAGTTTCACACTTCCCCTTTGGCGGTACATCTAGGGGTAGAGAAGATGTACCAGGATCTCAGACGACAGCACTGGTGGTCAGGTATGAAGAAAGCTACGTCATAGTTCATTTCTCGATGCCTCGCCAGTCAGTTGGTGAAGGCAAAGCACCAGGTACCAGCAGGCTTGGTACAACCCATGGAGGTCCTGAAGTGGAAGTGGGATGGGATATCTATGGATGTCGTGACTGTACTTCCACGTACTTCCAGAGGACACAACCCCATTTGGGTGATCGTCAACTGACTCACCAAGTCGGCCCACTTTCTACCCATCAGAGAGCAGAGCTCAGTGGAGATATTGGGATGCCTCTACATTCCTGATATAGTACGACTTAATGGTTTTCCATCATCTATCGTCTCTGATCGAGATACTCGCTTTACTTCCCGAATTTGGAAGGGGTCACAGGAGGCTTTTGGGATGCAGCTACGCCTGATCACTGCCTTTCACCCTCAGACAGATGGTCAGATGGAGAGGACCATTCGGACACTCGAGGACATGCTCCGTGCATGTGCTCTCGACTTTTTTCACAGTAGGGAGGATCACCTACCTTTGGAGGAGTTTGCGTACAATAGTAGCTACCACTCCACCATTGGGATGGCACCATATGAGGCATTGTACGACCGAACTTTCAGATCACCTCTATGCTGGACAGACCCTGGGGAGTCAGGACTTGTGGGACCAGAGATGTTCCAGGCCACGATAGAGAAGGTCTAGGTCATCAAGGAGCAGATGAGAACAGCTCAGAGCTGACTGAAGTCTTATGCTGACAGGAGGCGGAGACCACTTGAGTTCGAGGATGGTGACCATGTTTTCTTACGGGTCTCACCTCGGTGTGGTTTACAGAGATTTGGTCGGGGCGGAAAGTTATCTCCGCGCTTCATCAAACCATTCTAGGTTCTCAGCAGGATAGGAGAGGAGGCTTATCACATGGCTCTACCACCTCAGTTTCACCAGGTGCACGACATATTCCACATATCTTATCTGAGGAGGTACGTGCACGACCCTACGCATATCATCGACCATGGGGAGCTGGACTATGATGACGGGGTGACTTTTGCAGAGGTTCCGATGGAGATCGACGATAGACAGGAGAAGGTCCTATGTGGGAGGTCTATTCCTCTAGTGTGCATCAAGTGGCAGCACGGGAACCTCCAGGAGAGCACATGGGAGTGGGAGGCTAAGATGCATGCTCAGTACCATAATTTGTTTCCCTAGTTTGTGATGTATCTTAACAGGGACATAAATCCCTGAGGTGGGAGTAATGTAAAGACCCGTAAATTTCAAGTAAAAGTTTTTCTTAATTTCTTTGGGGATTTACAAGTACGCAGTTTCTGACAGCACCTGATTAGGAGGCCCGGTGTACCCGGAATCAATTTCTGAAGTCTAGCTTGAGTACGTTCAGTAAACGAATGAGAGGGTTTTTATAACTTTTGAATCGGTGCTCAGAATCAAAATCCAATGGCACTGATGAAACCGCAGCGCCGATATTTGCTTATGAAGACCTTTTCTGGATTTGCGTTTGCTCAAAAAGAGTTTTTAAAAATGGATTAAGTTTAATTTGAAATAAAAATTGTTTTACAATTTTATTTAACATCAAAGTGGTTTAACCTCATGTGTGGAAGTTGAGTGGGATCCACTTGAACCTAAATCCTCTTGATAGGATATTAGTGAGGTGGGACCCACACGAGCCCCACCCCCTTCAATTTCCCTTAACTCCACTTCCACATTAATGATGCTAACTTATTCCTCCATTAATTTTGACAACACAAGATTGATTAATTAAGTAATTTCAACTTTTGACATTTAAACAGTGCTGGAAAAAGTAATAAAATAAGGCAAAAGCCTTATTTTATTTTTGGTGGTTTCATTGTGTAGAGACTTGGGAGAGAATACTCAATGTCTTGATTATCTTCATCTTCTATATTGAAGAATTTGAAGAAGGTTGGTGCCAACCTCAACTTCCTTCTTCTCGATGCTTGACGAAGCAATGTCGTCATTCCACGACAACGTCTACAGAACTGTGGGGCATTCCCTTACTTTTCCAAGCGATCGACCTTCATGAATTGAGGTAGGGGTGGTTTTCATGTTCATGATTATTTCGACATTCATTGTTAATTATGGCCACCTGTTATCAATATAACGGGAGGAGGTCGGACCGCACAAACACGGCCGAACCTCCTCCCCTTTTATTGTTGAATTTCTTCGTGGCTTGGAATGGAGGCGGTGCAGTGCAACAGCACCGCATGGGAACAAGGAAACCACGGCCAGAGCAGGCCGTGATGAAGGAGCGCAGCGCTGTCGCGTAGCGCCGGTGAAGCCGGAAGAAGCCGTGGCCAAGGGAGGGCTGCATTAGAGGGGCGCGGCACCGTCGCGCCGCGCCGGAGCACCATGGAGGGCCGCGGCAAGGGAGGGTGACGGCAGAGGGGCGCAGTGCTATCGAACCACACCTATCGGACAAGGGTTGTGGCCTAAGGCCGCAGCGGTGCAGAGGAGGGCGGTCGGACTCCGCCGACCACCGGTACTTTAGGAGGCGGGACCAGTACGTCCCACGTGGCACAACCTGCCGGCCAGTACGGCTGGCCGGATTCGGGAATTCCGGGGGTTGTAACCCCAAACAGCTAGAAAAGGGTGGGACACCTCCACTTGGGGGCCACCATTTCAAAACAAGGGGGGGCAGCGCCCTCCCCCCTTCCGCGTCTACTCAGCATGCGGTGCCCGCACCGGACCGCCCGCGCCGGGCCGGACCCCCGCACCGGGCTGGGCCACACCGGCTGGGCTGGACCGCACCAGCCAGGCCGGACCCGAACATGGGTCGAGTCAACCCGGTTCGGGCTGACCCAGGGGGTATTGGGCCAGGTCGAACCGGGCCCAAACCCCCTCTTTCCTGACAGATCCCTTCAAATGCCCATAACATGGGCTACAGACCTCCAAATGAAGCACCGTCAATTGAGTAGCGATCCTTGGATCGATAAGTCCATTTCGGTATATTACACTCAGGGTTTCGTAGAACTTTGTGTATATCCGTGTTGGTTCGAACACGAAATTAACCGGGCCCTCGGAGCGGAAATGCTTATAACTTGAGCTCCAGACATCTGATTGACGTGAAGTCAACTTTGTTGGATTCCTTTTAGTGGGACGGTTCTTTTGGCTTACTCCGATTTAGGTTTGGATGCATTTGGAGTATGGTTGGATTTTTTTTAGCTTAAAAACCAACCGGGACCCTAGGATGAAAAAGCCAATAACTCTCAGACAAGGCGTCTGATTGACGCGTCGTCTTTCGCGTTGAGTTCCTTTTGATGAGATGGAACTTTGGGATACATAAATTATATACTTCATGTTAGTTGATGTATCGACCCCCCCCCCCCCTTGGCTCATGGATCAGACCCTCCCACAATCGAGCATGATGTGTGCGGGAACCCTAGAGCTGGTTGTGACTGCGATGACGATGACGACTGTACTGGGATCCTCCGTCAGTTTGGCAATGACGACGACCATACTGGAATCCTCCATGGGTTCGACGGTGATGACTAATGTTCTTATATCCTATGTGGGTCCGACTGTACTAGAATACTATTCTCGTATCCTATGTGGGTCCGACAGTATTTGACTCTGTACTTGTATCCTATGTGGGTCCGGCAGAGTATCCGGTCTTGTATCCTTTGTGGGTCCGACAGCTTAGCCGGTCTTGTATCATATGTGGGTCCGACAGCTTAGATGAATCAGGGGATACATATGATCATCTCTATCACCTTACGAAGAAGTATACCTGTGTGATCTAAGTCTTAACTTATAATCAGTATCATCGATATGATTGTTGTGCTTTCCTGTGTGGATTGGGTTGTGATTTCCTGTGTGGATTGGATTGTGAATTCCTATGTGGAATGGGTTATGTTTTTCCTGTGTGGACTAGGTTGTAATTTGGGGTCTTGTGTTGGAGTCGAGCTGGAAGGGATGACTCAGGTATATGTATGGGCATATACCTAAGTAGATTTGGTTATTACTTCGTGATTGTATATTTCCTTTGTGGTTTATCCTTCATGGATTCTGGGAGACCTTCGGGGGTCTTGGGGTTCCTACTGAGTAGGGTATACTCACCCCTGCACGGGCTATTCCTGCACTACATTGTGTTGGATGCAGACGACGTACATCGTTGATCAAGGTGGGAGCTCATGGAGCTAGATAGTACATGGAGGTGGATCACTAGACGGGACGTACTTGGTGCAGACGGCTGGAGCCGAGGAGGAGAGGAGACTATATGTACCAACCCTTTAGGTGGGATTTCTAGACGACGAATCAGACTCACTACTTTACTTTCCTATTTCTTTACTTTCTTTTCTATTGTACTTTACTTTCAGTTGGGTATGTATTATGGCCCATTTACTTTCCATCACTTACTTTTTTTCTCAGTTTACTTAGTGTTTACTTCAGCATGCATACTCTGTGGTGTTTGTTTACTTTCTAAAGGCTATGCATTCCCTTTTATCAGTATTTACACCTTCTTGCTAGTCGCCATCCCCTGGCCTATGGAAGGCGGGCTTAGGGTAGTCATGGAATGGTCCCTGATGATGGTTCGTGACAATGGATCCACTTGTAAGTGATAATGACACTTTATATTAATTAAGTTAAAGTAAATAAAAAAATGACATAAGCATATATCTTTTAGAAAAACAATTTTTCTATTAGGTTATATATGTTATATTTTTGACTATAATTATTAATTATAAAGCTAAAAATATTTACTACATAATGGTATTTTATTTATATTTTTTAGACATTTAATAATTAAATATATTTATGACACAATAGTGATGCAGTATTTTCCTTTTTATGAAAGAATCAAATAATTGGTATTATAAATGTTAAAATAAATATAATTTGAATGTTCTGATAACATAAACGAATTTTATTGGTTAATATGACATGTGAGGATTTCTTAAATGAATTTTTGTTGAATAAATAATGATTTTATGACTTTAACGAAAATCAATTATTAAATAGTGCAAAATTGACATAAAGGAGTTTTTAAAACAAATATTATATTATTAATTGATATTTTATTCCTAAAAATCTAAGGTTAATCCAAAGAACCTATATCATGATATTTTTATCATTAATGTACCACTGGGGGGTCTCTTGGAAGTATATAGTAAGTTTATTAACCATATAATATAAAAATACAAAGTGACATGGTAAATGTCAAACTATTTAACTAAGAGTTAAATATAAATTATAAGGTTAATATAGTGTCCCAAACCTATCTAAAATCTATTGGATCAAAGGATTTCGACCCATACCCACCTTATACTTTGAATAATTCACTTTTTATACATTAGAAACCGAATATGAATTTATTATAAATAAATACTTTAAGTTTTTCCAAAAGATCCCCTCCTCCCCCTTATAAAAGGACACCACTTCAAACCAATTCTTCATACCTTCAAAGCCTTTTGGTTCGTCCAAAACCTACCCAATTATCCTTTAAAATTCCCTCAATTCAACCTAGAGGCATTCCTTTAGTCATAAAGCCAACCTATGGAGACCTTTTGATAAAATCAAAAGGAAGAACCTGAAGAAGAGGTAATGATTTCACCACCCTCTTTCAAGTTCCTTTAATCTTCCACTTCCTTTTTCTTTGTTGTTTCAACTGTAAAATAATAACACCATTATATTATATATAATGTAATGTTATTATAATTATTTTACAACCAAATTCCTTATTCTATCCACCCTTTTAATGACATGCCACCATACGTGCGTACGTATGGCTTACCGTCTCCACGTCGTGGTGTAATTGTTATTCAATACATTATTATTTGGATGGGTATAATAATGATGTTTATTTGATGTAAATAATAAATATAACATGATAAGTATTATGTATATATGATATACCATCCAGTTATATATTATTTTAATATCAAAAGAATGATATTTTTTCCCGTGCATACGTACGGATTACCGTCTCCACGACGTGATGAGATTCATTTCCAAGTTCACCATTCATCGACGATTATAAAAATTTATATTACTAATAAGTATGTAATATATGAAATAATAATTCTATTGGAGATATATATATTTATATATTTATGTATTTATTTACTTACATATATCTTATTCACTTACTTCCATTCAATACTATATGAAAACAGAAACAACGTTTATACGTACGTACGAACTACCGTCTCCATAAATGGTGTTTTCCATTTCATATATATGTCTATTATAAATACTTATATTCTAAATATATATAATATATAAATCATGTTTTATATTCTGGAATTATTTAAATCATTATCTAAGAGATAGAATCAGGAGTAACCAGTTAAAACATGAAAGCGATTATTGCCCGATATTTTAATATAACATGGAAATTATTATTAAATGGGTAGTATTAAGTCATAAATGAATAGTGTATGATATCATAAATATTAATATGGTTCTGGTATAATTCAATAACATACTATAGTATTCATACAAGATATTAAATGTACCCTCGACTAAAGGAAACTGCAAGGTAAGGGGTTTTCATCTCACTCCTTATTCCCGTGAGATTCAAGCCATATTGCCACTATTAAATTTTGTGTGGTGTATGTACTACCCAAAATTGTATTATTTGTGTAATACACTTTAATTTTTTTGTATTTACATATTCATTGTATGATACTTCTTTCATGGGGTGTACGTTTTGTATGTTACCAAATTGGTAAGGGTTAATTTCACAATCTCTTTATTATCCTAGGTTGTTTTTATTTAAGTATCTACTGGGACATTTTTATCACCCATTTTTCATAAAAATTATTTCAAAATGAATATTTTAAATATTTTTAAAAGTAACTCATTATAAATATCATAATTTTAAATGTTTTAATGATTTATCTTTATAAATCTTTTTAATTAATGTTCATTTTTTCAAAATGATTTTAAGGATTTATTTATATGGACATGAATGTTTTGAAATAATAATTATTTTCAAAATTTTCAAAGTGGTATGAGACACTTTGATTCAAAAATCTCTTTGAAATTAAATCCTTTATAAATTTGTGACTTTTAAATGATTTTAAAAAAATTATATTTCTCTCAAAAAGTTTTACTCATCATTTCAACTAGTTCAGCATCCTTTACAGGATGTTATTTTTGATTGAGGTTTATTTATTATAATACAATATTCCGTATTGTATTGATTGATTTATGATATTTTTGACTGTGGATGTTCTATTTTTGTACCGTTCATGGTTTATTTTTAATGTATTGACATTTTTTATGCTAGTTCTAATACAAATGTTTATGTTATGTTTCATCCTTTTCATATGAGGAATGTATTGGACATAGTAAGTGACGATTGCAGCCCGCTATAGCTCCTCGATGCATCGGTAGGTCTAATGAGACAACTAGACCTGGAATTGGTCAATGACTTTTCCCAATTTTATTTATGGTTTTGGCCGAGGCCTTAGTAATTTTAGACGTCTTGGCTAAGGCCTTGACAAAATTTTTTAGAATGTCTGGAATTATAAATTCCCTCATTATGGAAATAATATTGATGGTTCATGTGATCATTTGACTAGTAGAATACCCATGACTATGTTTTATTATGGAATTATTTAATTATCTCATATTTCTACCATAATGTTTTCATGTTTATTATTAGTAAAGTCATGTGTTTTCAATTATTCACCATGCATATTTTTTATGCTATCTTATACTAAATTATTTACCCTTACTGAGCACCTGAGCTCACCCCTCTCTTATGTTTTATTTTCCCAAGATCCCAAGAAGTGTATTTTGATTGATATGCAGGGTTACACTAAGGTAATAATGGCCTTCATAAAGGATTATTTAAGTTGTGTTGTATGTTATAAATTGTAATGTAACATTCATGTATGTAATCTATTTTCCAAGACAGCTAAACCGATCGGTCCTTCGGGACTTGATTCCTTGTAATCATGGAAATGATATATAATAATGCACCAACTCTGGGTAACTGGGGTCGGGGCATTACAGATAAATGATATGGTAACATCCTATTCTTCCAGCTATGATAGTTTTTTTCTTTAAAAATATGTACACACATACAATTGAAAAATTCAAATTATCCATTTATATAAAATTTTGGAACCTATAGTGATTTTATAGATATTAAATTTCCCCATGAAGGGGTTCCACCACCGAGAATGGTGGTATAATCAGTTGGTATTTCCATTGTAATCTCTCCTTTCAAAATCAACCGCTATGATCTATTAAAGTCAAATCAACTCAAATATGAATCTGAATATTATCTGAATAAGACTAACAGTAAGGAATATATGGTATATATAATTTTTACATGGTTCAATCTCTGTGTGGGTATTATCCATAGGATTTGATAGCTTATTTCCCAATCCATGGATTATCCACTATGTAAAACAAATGGTTAAATCAGTATCATCATGATCCTATAATATATAACACAATTAAATAGAATCCACCTATTATTCCCAGATTCCCATTGTATTATCAACAGTAAACTTAAAGTTACAATTACTTTACAATAGTTTACAAATATAACAATATAATATTTTTTTTGTTTAGTATCTAATGATGATCTTCCTCTTAGAACCTTAAAAGTTATTTTAACAAGATATTCTCACCAAATTAGAATATTAAACTATTGATAATCATAGGGTAAAGCAGATTAGTTTTCCTTGTTCAGAACATGTTGAACATAAATGATTTACTTCTCAGTCCACTAAACATATATGATCTTAAATTTTTCCTCTCACATATAAACACTCAAATTCATTATGAATCTTTTAATTTTTTCACAGTCTCAACACACACTTAGTATGAGCTTCATTATGTATCATATCTCTGTGAACCAATATGACACCTTTATTTAGGAATTGTTAACTAATTCGGAATAAATAAAATTAAAAAATTGAAGGCAAATAAAAAAATATTTAAACATATCTGATCTCTATTGTCCCCACATCTATAATATTTTTAAATCCTTATGAATCAATATTGGTGAAAAAAATATTAACGTTGGTGCTATCTTGATTTCATTAGATTTTTTATATATCATATCATTGTGAAATGCATAAGGACTTAAAAATCATGCATATGTATTAATGTTTTTAAAATTTTGGAATAGTAAAAATCATATAAATGTTTTGGGTCCACACTATGATTTGAATGTTGTGGGTCTACACTGTTATTATCAAAATCCAAAAAAAAATTCATGTACTACATTTCATATTGTGTTTTAGAAATAAAATTTTCATGATTCTAAATATCATATGATATGAAAAAATGGGATACATTGAATGCCTTTGAAAATTTTACAACATCAGCTTAGAATAATATATTTTATATTCATCAATCCTCTTTCATATCCACTACCTTCATTATAATTACAACACATATTTGGAGAAAATATTACTTATCATTAATGTTTTTTACATATCCTCTACCGTTGCCATTATATATCCATGCATCATTATAATATACCATGTATCAAAGAATACTTTGTTTAAATATTTATTCTAGAAAATATTAGGTATCTCTTATGAACATATTTTTTTTTGAGACATAAAAGTTTTTTCAAACATAACTTAGAATTACACCAATTGTTTAAATAAGATTGGAACAACTTTTAATTATTACCAAAACATCAACAACCACTCAGAATCTAATAAAAAGTATTCATAACACTTTACAAAATTCCCAAAATCATTTAATAATTTCATCCATGTTTGATGAAAATTGTAATATTTCTTCAACAATCTCAAGGGATTTTCAAAGATCATTCAAAAATATGGTTATAATTTTATGAAACCTGAAGATTATAGTTAGAGTTGTAAATTACACAGTCATGTAGATATATTGTTTTTTTGTGGTCATATATATTTGATTTTTTTTAGGTTATATTCATAATATCAAAAATGATAAAGATATATTGTTCATGTAGTTGTTGTTATATAACCTTATTGTTGGGATTATTATATTAATATATTCATAAATGATATATATATATATATATTCATTGAGTTTGTACTATTATATTCATATATAGATGTGAAAAAATAGGTTTCTATATTTTTATATGTCTGATCATGGTTGAGTATTGTCTTGATGTCAACATTAGACTTCTGATGTGCATATATTCTCACTCCCATTTATTTATATCTTTAATTTTCCATAGTGATTAATGTCATGGATTGAGTTGGTAGTCATGTTATGAAAGAAAATGTTTTGTGTTTCTAAAAATCTAATACATGTGGGGTCAGTAGAGGTTAGATCAATTTAAATAATGTTTAATGAAAGAGTTCAAGATTTCATTAAAAATATCATTTATAGAGATAATGATATTAGTTATTTATTTTTTATTTTTTATTTTCTAAATTTATGTGACATATTCTTCATAACCACCACCACAAAATAAACATTTATTAGAGTAATAATATTATATCAATTGAAGCACACTCATCAATCATAATTGGATAAAAGCTAATATAGAGGGATTCCTATTAAATATTTGGGGGATTACCATTTCTTAATAAAATAAAACTATTTAAATAATTATTTTTATTATTATGAACATTGATAATTAAATTTTAAAAAAAATTAATGATGGATATCTCAAATTTTGAATATGCATATACTGTCATAGAGTTACACAATACAATATCAAAAGTATCTCAATAAAATATATAATAAAAATATATATAGAAAAAGTAGATAAATTAATAGATTATCTCTCACAAAATATAGTGACACAAGTATTTTAAATACATAATTACAAGATTTTTATCATCTACATCCAATAAACAAAACCCAAAGATCATGACTCCTATTGTATTTGGATTATTTGTTTTCAAAACATATAAAAATAAATCTACAAAATATCTATATTTTATTATTCATAAAAATATTATAAATAAATATGATCTTATAAAACATCATTGGATACCTTTTAGAATACACATAAAAAAGGGATAATATAAACAACCAAATATGGGAATAGAAAAGATAAAAAAGAATTGCATATGCGCCAAACGAATAAAAAGATATCATAAAATAAAAGGCACATGAATAAAAATTTTTGGGAATAAAATCAAGATCATGGAATCATAAAATCATGTTAACATAAGAATTTGGAAGCAGCATATAACATGACATAATCATAAGTTAATGGTAACGTCCACGACAACATCACATAGTGGATAGAGTCTTGTTATGGATTAGTTTTACTCTCTAATCTCATACATATCATCACATGAGACACAAAAATTACCCAATGAATTAGAGTTTTGTCTGGGAACACCCATCATAACATATACATGATAATGTGTGACACAAATGGAAATGATTTGGTTATATAAATGAACATGAAAAATGGTGGTTTAAGGAATCGATTAAGGATATTGAAGAAATAATAAATATATAATTTTAATTGAATCCCATTGGTAATAAAGAATAGTAATGTCTTAAATATTAAATTAATTATTTAAATCATAATGGGAATAAATAAATTAAAATATTTTTCAATAAAATCTTTAAAGAATAAAATGTTCCCTTAATCAGGTATAATTCCAAACAACACATTTGTGAAATGAACTTAATGATTGAATTTCCCCTCAAAAGAAAGGGATAATAATCTATGTATATATTTAAGAGAATAATATATAGAATTTAAAGGAATTGTATTAAAAAATAGTGATATAATGTGAGTTATAGGGAGAAATATTGTAACCTAATTAAAACTATGTGGTTTGAAGAGATCATTTAACTTAGGTTTTAGAATAATTTTCTACTTGCACCAAAACTCAAGGAAAATAAAATCTGATAAATTAATTAATTAAGAAAATGTAAAACTATAATTTACTAAATATAATTATATTATGTTCATTTATAACCATTTAAGTGAGATTTAATGTTTAATTTTTTTCCAAGAGTGTTTGTTTGATGGTTCTATGGTTGGATCACTTGTGGAAATTATTGAAGTTCCTATCAAACAGAACTACAAATATTGATATAAAATGATGGTATTCATGTCCTTATATAAATTTTTTTAGTACTAAATATCATTCTATCTTCTTATATAAAGATGGTTCACTTTTTAAAAAAATGATAATGTTACGTGGTTAGTTCATTTAGGCTATTTTACTAAACACTGTGAATGAGAATCATTTTATTTAATTAAATAATTATTAAAAGATTAAATAACAAGAAATTAGATATAATATAATTTTTATAATCATATATATCCATAATATTGTTTCTAACACTAGTGATAATGATTTCTCTTCACTAGCCTAGTTCACCAGCTACATCCTCTCGCGTTTGTTGTCCCTATTTGTTGTTTTGAGTTTCCCCCTCAGTTTTGCCAGTGGTTTTGGAGGATAGATCCCTTATTATTGATCATTTATAATAGATTGGACGAATATTCATTATCTAATCTTATCTTAAGACTTCTCAATAATCCTTCTTTGTGAAAAATCATTTGACGGGGCCATTGTGCTTCGGTTTTGGTTGATCATTTCACCTGGTGTCACTCATATCAAGATATGATCTATATCTAGGATCCCCTAGTTTTCATATATGTTTTTTTATGATCTATTTGGTTTTCACCAAATTTGTTTCATTTTTGGGTTGTCGGTTATTTTCGGGTTCATTCTGTTTTCTTTCCAACCGTCGGTCTGCGGGTCAAGTTGGTACATGGATCTCATCAGGTGGTGATGTTCATGTTTAGTATGTTTAGTATATATTATATTTTTTTATACAATGTTTATGGGAGTAATTAAATAGGAACCATAATGGGTGACAATGGGGGTTCTCATGGAGGTTGGATTGTGGGATCAAAACAACGATGTACCTCTATTAAGTGGTGGTTTTTTGGATTCATATTTCTAATTGGATTTTTTGGATTTATTTTGTTGATAAATTATGTTAGATAAAAGATATAATCTTGGTTTTTTGTTTGATAGTTCAATGGTGATCTTTTAGACATTGATTGGGTTATGGAATCATCTTTTGTGGTGGTTTTGGTAATGATTCATTTGAATTTAAGCATGTATTTCATTGGTTTTCATGGTTTTGTTTGTCCTTGGGATGAATATTACTTTATCATATTGGATTTACTTATTTTATTTTGAAGAAGCATAGAGTTCTACATGTTCCACTATTTAGTTTCCTCTATTTAGATATGGGAGTTTTAAAACACATCATTCATCCATCTGCCATCACTTTTGATGGATGGATGGATACCTTGCCATTGAATTTTGATCATTGTTTTCAGTCTAATTTTTCATTTCAAAATTTTTACATTTTTAGGATTCATTTCTTGATTTTTCAAGTTTAAGGCTCGAATGTGGGAAGGGTGTGACATATCCTTTCAATCGTGTCATGACCCGACCCTACCGGTCTCGATCCGCAACTAACCCAAGCCCGCCTCCTTAGGCTTGGAGCTGGTGACAAGCATCGAAGGCGTAACAAATTTAGGGAGGCCATCGTCTAAGTACCTATACACAAACACATGGCCCACTTGATACATAAGTGCTGAGTAAAAAATAAAACCAAAGGACAAACAACTATAACCCAACCACAGTCATACATCAACTTCTAAATAGAACAAGTAATGTGCTGAAAAGTACTAACAAGGAAACTGAACAAAAAAAGGGAAAAACACATGCCCAACCTGAAAGGTGCCATAACTCGGCTATATGTAAAAAAAAGTAAAAAACTTAATATTTACATGCATAAAAACTCTATTGTGACCCCGATATGCGGCCCAAGCTCTTATTCCCTCTTCACCCCTTCATAATCATGATCAACCTGTCTGTCATCTGCAAGGGCACACCAGGTGCGGGCAAAGCCCAAGCAGGAGTGAGTATAAATATAAATAGTAGGATTCCCCAAAAGCTCGAGGGAGAAACAAAGGAGGCACTAAATAGTTGATAAATAGACAAAACAAAGAATAGAGAATGAGTACAGTAAATAGAGTGCATCTCAACCCAACATGAGAAAGGAAACAGACTCGTCCAAATAAGAAAAGGTAGACATGAAAAGCACGTGGCGTACCCCACACAGCATCACGCCTCCTAAAAGGTGAGTAACTAAACCTAAGGAGTGGGAACAAAATTATGATATATATATATATATTCTCAACAAGAAACCCGAACGAGGGTGCAAAGGGATCTCCATCTCCATGCTCATCCCAGGAAAAGTCGCCAACAGTTTTGAGGATATCCATCACTAATTCCCAAATTTCCCACATGTCAAATCTATCTCATCACTAAACCATACAACCAAGGGTCCCACTCTGTTAATCATTGATAAAAGTCACTGACTAGCCTCATAGAAAGGGCTGAGTATGAAAAAAGACATCAGGTAACCCACTGTCCAGCCCAACTGGGGGGTAAACCCTAAGAGGTCGTCGAGTAACCCACTACCCAGCCCAGTTGGAGGTTAAACCCTAAGGTCAACGGGTAACACACTACCCAGACCAACTAGATGGTAAACCCTAAGGTCAATGAGTAACCCACTACCTAGCCCCACTGGAGGGTAAATCATGATACACCAGTGGGTAACCCATAGCCCAGACTCGCTGGAGGGTAAACCCAGAACTGGTCTGATAACTCTACACTGCCCATGCCATCACTGGGAGTCACTAACATCTCTATCATTCATTGGTTCGGAGTGTGTCAAAGAAACCTCCTATTAACGCCCTTTAATTTTTCCACATTTAAGGAAATCTAAAATGAGGCCCCGCACTCCCAAACAGATTACACCATTGAAATCCTCATGAAAAAACACACGAGATAGAGTATTTAATCGCTTAAAATGGACTCTCGACGAAAAGTTATTCAACACCTCTTTATACCCATATGACGTCTCATGGGTCCCACACATCAGTCCCGAAAAAGGTCGGGTGAACTACGCCATCACGATGCTCTTAGAAAAGCATGTGAAGTCGACTATTCATTCACCCCAAACGGATGTCTGGTGAAGAGGTCGCAAAACGCTGCATGCAGCTTAAATGACGGCCCATGGGCCCATTCCTCGACTCCGGATTCAATGCTGGAAACCACCCTAGAAGAATTCATCTTGACTCTAGGGTAACAACTCCACTGATGGTGCCTAAAATGGACTTCAGATGTGCTCACTCCATTTGAAACAAGAATCTTGGCGAGACGCTAAATAACACTTAACAGGCGTGTCGCACCACCGAGCCCCCGTCTCAGGAATTTAAAATCCTTGACACCATCTAAAAACCTCAGTCTTGATCCAAAGACTGTGTTTTCATATACGGAACACAAATATGATACTCAGTTTAGGAGTTAGAGGCGTTTTAATGCCAACAAATGGAGATGGGTTGGGTCGGACCGGTTCAACCAGTCCACCCCTTTAGACCGGCGGTCCACGGCTCGACCGCTCGGTCAAACGCGGCATGCGGTTTACTGTGCGAGTCTCACCACTTCACATGGACCATCTTAATCCGGTCCGACTCTTTTCCACAGGACCCACGTTTTGCAGGTCTCGGTCTGCTCCCAGGGTCGCGTCGACCTCGGCCTCACGCAGCACGCCGACCGGCACATGACCGCTCACCCAGACCACTGTTGTGCCAGGCCACCATCCCAGATGCCCACTCCGACCTTCGAGGAGCCTTCTCCACCACCTGGTTAGCTCTCACCACCATCTTTGCTTGCCAGACCGCCGCGCGGAGCCGCCAGACCGCCCTAGAACCACCAGAAAACAGGGGTTTTAGCCGGAAAACATCCCAGGGTCACCCCGGACACCCCTGGACTCAAATATTTTATCTAAAAGAATCATTTGAAATATCTAATCGAGACATACTCAAATATGGAATTATATCAATAATTAAATAGCATTTCTATGCTATAAATTGATTTCAAAGAAGATGTAGGAATTTAAAACGAATAATCAACGATCCTACCTTGCTGGGCATAGCCTGTCGCTTCACAAATGATCTTCCAGAGTTGCAACCACCTTGGAGAGGTGGGGAGAAGATCTTGAAGAAGGTGGAGGTTCTTTGTTGGGAAAGATTCTGCCAGATAAATTTTAAGGGGGAATACGGGGGGGTGTTTATGTAGGGAACTTAATTAAAATTTAATTAATTTTCAACACCCACCAATAGGCCCATACCCGAACTGTCGACGGGGTTGAGGTTAAGCCGCTCCTAGGGTAAAATCCACATTCTGAGCACAAATATGGTCTTGGAATTTTAATCCCAACCTCGGTACAAAAGTTATAAAGTTTGTGCCCGAGGCTGCTAAATTACGAACACTCCCCTTGTGGTGTTTTCCATAGAAGGGTCGCGCCCGTGAAGGTTACACCCCTCCTAGGGTAAACGGGACACTCTAGACTCAAAGGTGCCCTCATATTTTCCATCTGGGCAATCGTTTAGGAGTTATTATATTTATTTGGCATGTCTAGTGTGAACACACTTATAATTTAATTCTGGACACACCAGTTCTCGGAATCACACGTCGTCTGAATGCCCTGCTCTGGAATAACATCAAGAAAAAAATTCAAAGTCTCATAGTATGAAAACTTGGGTTCTTATATCATTCCATCCTTCATGTTTTTCATCCAAAAGAAACAAAACTACATAAAAAACTCGGGATACTGAGCCTGTATCTGGCTCTCCCGTTCCCAATTGCTCTCTTGCACCCTCCTGTTCTGCCACAACACTCAAACCAAAGGAATTGTCCATCCACACAGAGTCCACTCCTACCGGTCCTCAATTTCCACCAGGTTCTTCGCAATGGTGGCTCCATCCTCAATGTCCATATCTCCCCAGTCGATGACCTTCATGGGGTTGTGCACATTTTTCCTCAGCTATGACATGTGGAAGACAACATGCACTCTCTCCAACTGTGGGGGTAGAGCAAGACGGTAGTCATCCTCACCAACCCTATTCACGTTCTCAAAAGGCCTGATTAACCTTAGGGATAGCTTGCTTCCCCGACCAAACCTCCATGTTCCACACAGTGGGGAGACTCTAAAAAAGACATGGTCTCCCTACGTGAACTCGAAAGTCCTGCGACGACGGTCTACTTTGAACTTTTGTCTTCTTTGAGCCATCCTCATCCACTCACGAATGACCTGAACCTTCTCTGTCATCACCTGCACCAACTCTGGACCCATGAGGGAGGTCTCCCCAACCTCTATTCAGCATAATGGTGATCTACAGGGTCTCCCGTAGAGAGCCTCAAAAGGTGCCATGCTGATAGTAGAGTGGTAACTGTTTTTATATGCGAACTCTATAAAGGGCAGGTGATCCTCCCAACTTAGGAAAAAGTCTAACATGCACACCATGAGAATATCCTCCAACACCTGGATAGTGTGCTTGGTCTACCCGTATTTCTGGGGGTGAAAAGTTGTACACATCCGTAGCTAGGTCTCAAATGCCTCATGCAGGCCTCACCACAATCGCGTGGTAAACCGCACATCACGGTTGGAGACGATCTTCAAGGGTACCCCATGAAGGAGGATGATCTCCCGAACATACAACTTACCTAGACTTTCCATCGAGCTGTTCTCCCTGATGGAAAGGAAGTGCTCCAACTTTGTGAGTCAGTCCACTATCACCCAAATGGAATCATGTCCCTCCGCTATGTGTGGAATCCCTATGACAAAGTCCATAGATATTCCATCCCACTTCCACTCTGGGATATCAAGGGGCTGCAACAACCCTACCGGAACCTGATGCTCTGCCTTCACCTACTGACAGGTAAGACACCGAGAAATGAACTCAGCTACGATCCACTTCATGACAGACCACCAAAACTATCATTGAAGGTCTCTGTACATATTCCCCACACCAGGATGTATAGATAAGGGAGATGTGTGGAATTCCCGGATCACCTCCTCCCATATCTGTACTGGTACTACAACTCTCCCCTAGAACAGGATCTCATGATTCCCTCCTTCATAATACCCATTTGGTGTATCGCCCATGAATATCTGATCACGCAATACCTCACTGTCGATATCCACCAGCTGGGACTCCCTCACACGCTCAAAGAGTGAAGGATTCAGCATCATAGACTATAGAAAAGTCGTACCCTTCTGCTCCACCAAGGTCAAATGTAGGGAAGCCAACTGCTCTAAATCATCCCACACTAGAAAATCATGGGACTTCCTACTAAGGGAATATTCAACTAAGTTTCCCTTCCATGGAGTGTAGACTATCCCGATGTCATTGTCTTGTAAAAACTCCAGCTAGCACCTTGGCCTCAGATTCAGATCCCTCTGGGTGAAGATGTAAATGAGGCTCTCGTGGACTGAACTGACCACCAACGCTCACCCAAAATGGTGTTGTCTCCATAACCTCAAGGAAAAGACCACCTCTACAATCTCTAAGTCGTGAGTCGCATAATTCCGATCATGAGGCCTCAACTGCATCAACCCATATGCAATCACTGATCATTGTTGCATCAGCAATCACCTGAACCCTGCTCTTGAAGCGTCACAATATACCACTAACTCAACGCCCTCCTCTGGAAGCCTCAACACTTGAGAACTAGTTAGCCTCTGCCTCAACTCCTCAAAGGCCTTCTATCACTGATTATTCCTAGTGAACGTTTTTCCATTCAGCTTCAATGCGGTCAAAGGGGCAACAATCCTAGATAAGTCTTCCATGAACCTCCTGTAGTACCCTTACAAACCAAGAAATCACCGCACCTCAAATGCATTCTTGGGTGGATCCCATGCAAACAATATCTCTATCTTTGCAGGATCTATGGATACACCCTATTCCGAAATGACATGCCCCAGAAAGTGAACCTTATGAATCTAGAACTGACACTTCGAGAGATTCCCATACCGTTGGTGATCCTGAAGTAAGTATAGGACCATCCTCACATGCACTGCTTGCTCCTCCTCTATCACAGAGTAGATGAGTATGTCGTCAATAAAGACGACTACAAACTAGTCCAAGTATGGTTGGACAATCCGGTTCATTAAAGCCTTGATGACGGTAGGGGAATTTGACATGCCAAAGGGAATCACCAGAAACTCGTAATTCCCATAACGACAACAGAAAGCCAACTTCAAGATATCATCCTCACAAACCCACAACTGGGGGTTTTCGGATTGAAGATCAATCTTGGAGAACCACTCTGAACCTCTAAAATGGTCGAAGAGGTCATCAATCCTTGGCAAAGAGTACTTTTTCTTTATCATGGCCGGATTTTGGTGACGATAATCCACAAAAAACCATAGGCTCTCGTCTACCTTCTTCACAAGAAAATTTGGAGCTGCCCAAGGGGGACACACTGGGCCTCATGAATCCCTTCTCACGAAGTTCATCCAACCGAATTCGTAGCTCCTAAAGCTCTCTGTGGGTGCCATCCGATATGCCGCACATGATATCAGGGCAGCCCCTGACTGCAAGTCAATGTAGAACTCTATCTAACGCCAAGAAGGTAGTCCCGAGACATCCTCAGGAAAGACCTCCATTTATTCCTCTACAATGGTAGGGATCCAGGTGCCTGCAGTATCTGCTTCTCTGAGATCCATGCTCACGAACTGATGAGAAAAAGGTTGTGGTCTCTTGCTTAGAGCACCCGTCTGCTCTACCACGAGGTCTCTCTCACTGAGGATGGTGAACCTCATCCCATCAGAATGCATGCATCTGACTCATCTGCGACGACAGTTGATTTGGTCATAAACCATAGAAATCTAATCCATGCCTAGGATGATGTCGTAAGGTTATATCTTGATGACTAGTAGGTCCCACGTAGAACTCTCTCCTCCAAACAACAGTTCACACTGTCTGCAAACAATAGTCACTAATGATGCACTTTCCGTAGGAACCTCGAGGCTAAGTGCATGTGTCAGCACCTCCACTGGGAGAACCAACTCCTGTAACAAAAGCAGCAATATAAAAGAGTGGTTGGAGGACATGTCTACTAGTATAGAATAAAGTGTAGATTAAACACAGAGCCTACCTCGGACCATCTCGTGTGCTGGGGGGTCACGAACACCCATAACTCGAAGCTGCCTGCGGCCCCTACCGCCAGCTACCTGAGCCTGGCATGGGCCTCCCGGTGGTGGCAGTGGAAGGATCTCAAAACACCATCCCCCACCTCCAGGTCCTGCCACTCTGCATGTGCCACCTCCCAAAGGACCACCCTGTCCTCTCCTTGGAGATCCTTGGTCACAGCGCTGCCTCTGCCACTGTGGTACACCTACTGCCTGCCACGAGGGCTTGGTATGCCTGGTCGGGCAGTCCCGTGCTATGTGACCACATATGTCACAAGCATAGCACCAGCTCTCTCCTTAATTCCCTGGTGCTCTATGGCACCACTGTGGTGTATGACCCTACCCATGAGTCTACTAACGGAAGGGTCTCCTAGACTGATCCTTTACTCTATATTGCCTTCCTACTATCGAAGACTCTTCTCTAAAGTAGCCACTGCCAGGTCCTACAGGCTGGCGTCCCTTGTCAAAGAATCTCCCTATCTCGAGCGGCCACTTTAGCACCCCAGCATAAGTAGGGATTCACAGGGGAACTACACTAGCACGGATCTCCCTGAGAAGACCCTGCTCAAACTTCCACACCCGGAAGTAACTATCATGGATCATATCCTGCTAGTAGCATGTCAGATTGGTAAACCGGGCCGAGTACTATGCCATGGTCATCCCCCCTTGCTTCAGCTCTAGAATCTCCTGAATCCGAACAGAGTGTAAATAAGAGGGGGAGTACTCCTCTCAGAAGAGCTGCTGGAAGCTATCCCACATGAGAGACGACTTGTCATGGGTCTGTGTAACCAATTCCCACCAATGCCCTGTTGTCCCGAGGAAATGTTTGGCAGCTAGGGATACCATATGCTCCATTGGTGTCCGTACCTACCTGAAAAGTTAGTCCACAGACTCTAATTACTCTCATGTTGGATGGGGATCCGGGTCCCCGTGGAACTTCTACGGCCGCTGACGCTGGGAGTCTGAGAGTGTACTCATCCTGCTCTCAACCTCGACATGTGCTACCGGTACAAACTGTCTATCTTCAGATAGATGGGATACTGAAGAACCACTGGGTAGAAGGGAATCATGTGAGGGTTCCTGAACAAACACCTCATTGCTCTCCAGGTCATCATCACAAAATGGAGAGGGTAACCTAGCTGGCTACTATTGTGGGGGAATCCTGGAAATTATCAAGGGTTACAGCTATCAGATGAGCATATATATATAACAGTAATAATAAAGGGGATCTGACTCAAAAAATAAAGTTAGAGACTCAATCCTACCAGATGCATGTTCCGAAATTCCCTCTAACAAGTGTCTCAGTGTGCTGAGTTGACAAGCGAGTTTTTAGGGTCCTGGTTAATGGATACATTGGCCGCCCATACCATCACTTGACTCCCTAGCCTGAGAGCCACTCTCGAGACACGTCGACACTATTACCCTAAATCCCAACCAATTACTTTTTAGGGGAATCCTAACAACACCCCAAGGAACAAACCATCCTATGATACGACTTTTTCATGACCCGACCCTACCGGTCTCGAGCCACAACTACCCCAAGCTCACCTTCATAGGCCAGGGGCTGGTGACAAGCACCGAAGGCATAACGATCTCAGGGAGGCCTTCTCCTAGGTACCTATGCACACACACACATCCCAATTGATGCAAAAGTGCAGAGTAAAAATAAAACCAAAGGATAAACAACTATAACCCAACCACAGTCATGCATCAAATTCTAAATGAAACAAGTAAAGTGCTGAAAAGTAATGATAAGGAAATTGAACAAAAAAATGGAACATGACGTGCCCATCAAAAAAGGTGCCACAAACTGGAAACAGGTAAACAAAAGTAAACAACTGGAGATTTCCACACCAGAAAACTTACTGCGACCCTGTTATGCAGCACAAGCTCATGGGCCCTCTACGCCCCTCTGTAGTCACGATCGACCTGTCCATCATCTGTAAGGGAACACCAGGTGCGGGCAAAGCCCAAGCAGGGGTGAGTATAAAGATACTCAGTAGGATGCCTCGAAAGCTCGAGGGAGAAACAAAGGAGGCACTAAAGAGGTCATATGTAGATATAAAAAATAATAGTGAAAGAGTACACTAAATAGAGTGCAGGTCAACCAAACATGAGAAAGGAAGCAGACTCATCCAAACAAGAGGATCTTGACACGGAAAGCATGTGGCGTACCCCGTGAATCTTTGCCCCTCCTAGAAGGAGAGTAATTAAACCCACGGAGTGGGAACAAAATTATGGTATATATATATATATATTATCAACAAGAAACACGAACGAGTGTGTATGGGGATCTCCATCTCCAAGATCAGCCTAGGAATAGTCACCAACATTTCTAAGGATATCCATCACTAATGCCTAAATATCCATAATGTCAAAGCTATCTCATCACTGAACCGTACAACCAAGGTTATCGCTCTGGTAATCATGGAGAACATTAACTGACCAGCCTCATAGAAAGGGCTAAGTCTAAAATAAGTCATCAGGTAACCCACTACCCAGCCCAGCTGAAGGGTAAACCCTACACTACTAAAAATATGATCTATACCAATGGTTTTGGGAAAACCGTTGGTATAGGTCACTAATTTGGACCTATACCAATAGTTTTGGACAAACCGTTCGTATAGGGGGAACCTATACCAACGGTTTGGCCGAAACTGTTTGTATAGGTCCATTATAGAGACCCTATACCAATGGTTTAGCCAAACCTTTGGTATAGGTCCCCCCTATACCAACTGATTTTCCAAAACTGTTTGTATAGGTCCCAAAATCAAGGAACCTATACCAACGGTTTTTGGTATAGGTCTATACCAACAATTTTGAGAACTGTTAAAATATTTACATGTATTTTTATGGAATATTCTTATTAAGAACATTAAATAAAACAAAATTTAAAATAATTATGATAATACATATATATATTTATGAAATTATGTTTACAAAAGTCAAGTTAGGTTAGTGGTTAGGTTGTTCAATAAAAAACTGCAGGTACAGGGATCAAAACCCACTGAATGCTTCTTTTTTGAAATACATATACCAACAGTTTTATGGAAACATTGGTATAGTTTTTTCATATTACTTATACCAATGATTTTGGGAAAACTATTGGTATAGACCTATCCTCATGACTTACTTGTCCATTGTTCTCTAAACCGTTGGTATAGGCTATACCAATGGTTTGGAAGCCTATACCAATGGTTCCAAACCATTGGTATAGGTTATTTCTCCAGTAGTGCTAAGAGGTTGTCGGGTAACCCACTGCCCAGGCCAATTGGAGGGTAAACCCTACGGTCAACAGGTAACCCACTGCCTAGCCCCGACGGAGGGTAAACACTAAGGTCAATGGGTAACACACTACCCAGCCCCGCTGGATGTTAAACACTAATACACTAGTAGGTAACCCACTACCCAACCCCGCTTGAGGGTAAACCTAGAACTGGTCCGATAACTCCGCACTATCCGGGCCATCACCGGGTGTCACTAACATCGCTACCATGTGTTGGTTAAGAGTGCCTCAAAGAAACCAACGACCAATGACCTATCATGTTTCCTCATTTAATGAGATCTTGAATGAGGCTCTGCATTACCAAACAGATTACACTTTTGTAATCGTCACAGAAAAACAAGCGATATAGACTATTTACTCACTCGAAATGGACTCCCGACGAAAAAGTTATTCCACACCGTTTTATGCCCATAAGGAATCTTGTGGGGGTCACAACTCGGTCCCGAAAAAGGTTGGGCGAACTACTCCACTGTGATGCTCTCAAAAAAACACACCAAGTCGACTATTCATTCACTCCTAATGGACTTCTGGTGAAGAAGTCGCAAAAGATTGCACAGATCTTGAATGACAGCCCATTGGCACATGCATCAACTCTATATTCAACGCTTAAAACCACCCTAGATGACTTTATCTTGATGTTAGGGTCACAATTCCACTAAAGGATCCTAAAACGGACTCCATATGTTCTCTCTCCATTCAAAAAAATAATCTTGGCGAGATGCTAAATAACACTTAACGGGCGTGTCGCGCCACTAAGCCCCTGTCTCGGGAATTAAAAATCCCTAAAACCATCTCAAAACCTCCATCTCGATCTGAGGATCATGTTTCCGTAGACGACACACAAATCCATTAATCATTTTGAGAGGTAGAGGGGTTTTAATGCCAACGAACGGAGATGGGGTGGGCCAGACCGGTTTGGTCGGTCCACCCCTTTAGACCGGCGGTCCGTGGCTCAGCCGCCCGGACTGCCCGGTCCACTGCGGCCCGTGGTTCACCGTGCGGGCCCACCTCTTCACCCGGACCAGCTTAAGCCAGTCCATCTCTTTCCCATGGGAGCTGCATTTCGTGGGTCTCAGTCTGCTCCCGGGGTCGCGTCGCCCCGGTCTCGCGCTGCACGCCGGCCGGCGAAGGCGGCCCGCACGCGGCCGCTTTCCCGGACCGCCGCTGCACCGGGACGCTATCCCACTCACCCAAACCAACCTTCGAAGAGCCCATGCCGCCGCCTGGGGAGCCTGTGCCGCTGTTGTCGCCCACCGTACCGCTGCGCAGAGATGTCGGACCTCCCTAGAACCACCAGAAAATGGGCATTTTTGGCTGGACAATTCCCGGGGTCACCCCAGACACCTTGGGACTAAATAATTTGATCCTAAAGAATCATTGGAAAGATCAGATCAAGACCTACTTAAATATGGCTTTATCTCGATAATTGAACAGAATTTCAATGCTATAAATTGAGTTCAAAGATGATGTGGGAATTTAAAATGAAAACGCAACGATCCGACCTTATAGGGAGTAGCCCGTCGTTTGACAAATGATCCGCCGGAGACGCAACCACCTTGGAGAGTTGGGGAGAGGATCTTGAAGAATGTGGAGGTTCTTTGTTGGGAAAGCTTCTGCCAAAGAAATTTAAAGGGGGAAGAATGGGGGATGTTTTTAAGTAGGAAACTTAATTAAAATTTAATTAATTTGGAACACCCACGAGTAGGCCCTTACCCGAACTCTCGATGGGGTTGAGGTTAAGACACTCCTAGGGTAAAATTCACATTCTGAGCACAACGGTGGTCTGGGAATTTCAATCTGAGTGTCCGTTCATATGTTATAAAGTTTACACCCGATCCCACTAAATTATGAAAATTCCCCTGGTGGTGTTTTCCACAGAAGGGCCACGCCCGTGAATGTTACACCCCTCTTAGGGTTAACGGCACGCTAAGGACTCAATGGTGCCCTATGTTTTCCTATCCGAGCAACCTTTTAGGAGTTATTATGTTTATTTGGCATATCTAGTGTGAACACACATAAAATTTAATTCTTCCCACACTAGGGCTCGTAAAAGGGATGGAAAAAAAATATTGTGAACAATGTTTTCATTTTAGAAACAAAAAATAAGGGAATGTATAAGATTGATATTCAACAATAATAATAAAAAGAATGTATTTTTATGACACTAATGTAACTATTTATAAGAGGATGGATATTATATGGGGGTGGTAGAAGAATAATAAAATTGAAATAAATTTTTTAGAGTTTACCACTCCCTTTGGTTGTCTCCATTTAGACTACCCCATAATGCACCTTGGATTAGTTTTTGGATGAGACCAGTAGCACTATGATGTGGGATAGATGATTGGGAAGGAAACTAATTAAAAACATTATGATCATGATTTTTTAGAATTTTTAAGGGAATGAATGATGTGAAGTTGTATTTATAAGGGAAGGAGATGAGTGGTTTTGAATATTATATTGTTTAGTTTGTTATTTTGGATCAAGGATACAAATAGTATTGAATTTTGTGACCATATATAGTAAAATTTTATGTCTGTTATGACCTAATTGGTTTGTATAACATCTATGACTCAAAAAAATTTGTTTCTTATTTATAAAAAAAATATCATATTTTGATGTATTTTACGATTCACAAAAATTACAACTATTTTAGAAAAAGGACAAAAAATCACCTTGGCCATTTTTTGATATGTCGATTTAAAAAGAAAAACCACTTTATGAAAATAATTTTATCAATATGTGGGATTTAATTTTACTGAAAATACTCGTTAATTTGAAAAATAAAAATTTTAATATTATGTTCAATTTTTTGACTCTTTTTTAAATTACTTAAGGGATCATAAAATTATATTATCATTATAATAAAAAAATATTAATTTATAATTCTAGGTTATGAAAATAAAATTCATTTTAAATCATAATAATTATTATTGAAATTCATATATGTTTTAAAAAAATATGAACACTTATTTTATCAATTTTAAACATTTGTTTAGTATTATCAGGATATTAATATGTTATTTTATCATTTTAGAAGCATCTTAAAAATTATTTTCCATTTCCATATATGAAATTACTATTATTAATGTTCATATTACTATTCATATTACTATTTCAATGTTCATATTTGTAATACTCATATGAGTTTGATACTTTCTACGAATAAATCATATTTCATTAATTCATAATTCGATTTTATTTTCAATAAAGTTTTAAATTATTTTTATCATTTTAAAAATTATTATTGTATTACTAATATTATTATTCATTTATACAATGTTGTTCATTAGTGTTAATATTCAAGAGATTGAGAAAATCCAAAATTTTCAATTATAATTATCTTATTTTCTATTTTTTCACATTTTAATATTATTAATTCTTATAGCCATTTCTATTATATAAATATAATTTTAAAATTGATATAATAAACTTTTTTTCATTTAATAATGTGGTTCATGTAAATTATATAATATTATATTACTAAATATAACACAATTATATATTCAAAAGGGAAATCACATTGATAAAATTTAGGGTTATTACATCCTTCCTCCATTATGAAATTTAACACTCAAAATATCATTTTACATATTATGGTTAAAAAAAATTGGGTACTTCTACATAATTTCATTCTTTAGTTCCCATGTTACATCCTCCTACTTATGGTTTTTCTATAGAAATTTGACTTAGTGAGTTTTCTTATTGTGTAGAAATTTATCTTCATGTTCCAAGAGCTTAACTATATTCTCTTCATATGAAAGATTGTTTTCGATTTGTAACACCTTTTAATTACATACTTCTTAGATAAATAGTATGTACTTCCTCAAGAGTGATTTGTGGAATACATAATGCACTTGACAATGGGTTCCTATGAGGTTTAGATGATATGTCACAACTTTGATGCAATAGATAATCTCAAAAGGGCCAATGAATCTAGTACTTATCTTTCACTTCTTCCAAAATTCCATGACTATCTTCCAAGGATATGTGGCTTGGAACACTTTATATATAAACTAAAAATTAATCCCTCATTTATGATTGTATAGATAACTCTTATATCATCTTAGAGTATCCCAGATGTGATGTTGAATGGACTTGACCTTTTCTACCATTTTTCACCAACCTAAAAACAAGTAGCCTATACTCACCAACTTCATCTCTATACATATGTTTTCTACATGTATTCCCCTAAATATATTCATATGAATCTATTTTCATGATTGAGTGAATAGTATGAGAACTCAACTAGGGGAATATGTATATCGTATCCTCTTTTGAAGTCTATCGAGCTTGATCTCTACATTTCTTCTAGTGTCTGGATAGTCCACACAGATTGGCCATAATTGTAAGGATGATATGACATTCTAAATTTCAATTAATTATTTATATAGCATAGAAGAATTTTACATAGCATAGATGAAGATCAAAGATCTCAGTCAGATACAATCGATGCAGGTGTTCCATACACACCTTCAATTTCTATGATGTATATCCTTGTAAATTCATCATGTGATAATTACTACAAAATTACAATGAAATGAAAAAACATTGTAAGATGGTCAACTAAAACCCAAATAAAATTATTTTCACATGATGTATTCAGAATAATAGTGACAAATTCCATGATGTTGTTTTCCCATTTCAATGTACGTATAGGTAATGGTTGCATTATCCCTGTGTATTTTTTCAATTAATTATTTTCTTATTGACATGAAACTTTTTTGATTTATAATCAATGATCTCCACATTCATATTTTCCAACCCATTGTTCTCCCATAGATCTTAAAAAATCTTTACGCTCCCTAGGTGGATAGATAAGGATGAGATATATGCATTATTCAACTTCTCCTTTATCTTTGGGTTTTGATGGTACACATAGTAATGACCCAAATCATACAACTTCATGTTAATTGATTTTGTACTCTAGGACTTTCCCTTTTATTATTTCTTCCACCTTATTGATTATTTTCACATTGTCTGTCACAAAATCCATTTTCTTCTCTATATTAGATAGTTGATAAATAATTTGAGAATTGAATTGTGATTTCAATTTCCATGAGGATCCCCATGCCCATCATTTATATGTCTAATATGGTCATATCCCTCTCAATTATCATCATTTATAAGGTTATATGATCCTTTCTACTTAGAGACTTGGCTACTCTATTTTATTTTGAAGGATGGAAATGGATTAAGTATTCATATTCCTTGATCATATCTAACCATATTTGTTTGTGTGTATTAATCTACTTCTATGTGAATATATTTTTGAGCCTCTTTTGATCTGTATATATGACATACATATCTTGATATATATAATTCTACCAAATCATAGATTCAAATATTAATGTATCCAACTGAAAATAATTTAGTGGATAATTTTTCAAGTAAACATTCAATTTACATAACATGTAGGTTATTACATTAATATTATATATCCATAAACTACACATTCCATTCATTAATAAAACATTATATACCATTAAATGTTCCCTACTTGATGGTAGTGTGATGACTAATTTACTGATAAGAATATTTTTAAATAACTTAATTCTCTATTCACATTCACTAGTACATATAAAATTTACACCCTTCTTATTCAACATTTTGGTGGTTTTTATATTCATTAGTAGTTTTTAAAGAAAAATCAGTAATACATAGCAAGTCTAAAGGAGATGTGGATCTCTATTGTAGATGATAGTATTAACCATTAAATAAATTTAATCTATCTTAAAAGGGTTCATACTTATCCATTTTCAAGTGATAATAATCCCTAATAATTATACATCCTCCATTCAGAACTCACATTTTTGAACTTTTTATATAGCTTCTCCTTTTGTAATGTCTTTTGAAGGGTATTCAAATGGTCCTTAATTACTTGCACATTGATTATATCAAAATATCATCTAAGAGTCTAAATTTTTTTGAAGTAATTTATAAATTACTCTATTCATTATTTCTATAAAAATTACTAGAGATTTAGTGACTCTAAACATCATCACTATAAAATCATTGTGTACAGACCTTATTCACAATGTTGTTTTGGGGATATTTTCCTTCTTAACCATTAATTGATGATATATAAAACTAATTTCCTTCTTATAGAAATATTAGGCCCCATATAATTGATAAAACAATTCATATATCCTTGGAAGGGATTACTTGTTCTTTATATTGGCTTTAATTAGTTTATGATAATTTATGTTGAGGTACATTGACACATCATTATTCCAGATGAAGAGGACTAGTGAACCCTATGGTGAAGCACTCAAGCATATAAAACCCTTTTCTAGATGATCTTATAGATTATTCCTCTTTAGTTATTCCATGTTATTTTTTTCCACATCATAGGGAGTCTTGGATATTGGTAGAGATCCAGGTATATGTTAAATTTAGAAACAAAACTCTCTGTCTAGTGGAAGACTATTAAACTCATCGAGGAATAAATCAGTGTAATCATTCACAATGTTCCTATAAAGAAGCATGACTCTCTAATAGTTTTTAATCATTTGGCCTAGATATAATTTCTTATAAGAAAATAGATTATATGTTTTAGAATAAGATTCTAGAGGAGATTCCAAAGGAGATTCATCCTTCTCTTTACACATGTACATAATCTATGGATGACATGGGTTGTGAAGAGTGAACTCTATATTTTAATATTTGATGTTGCATTAATATAATGATAGTAAATTTCTTCCCAATATATAATTAAATTACACTAGCTGGTGTGTAACAATATTTCCCTGGAGTATCAGTCTAAAAATATTGACTAGTGAGGAGTTATATAAATAAGATGCTATGCTTTCTCTTTTTATTGTTCTTGCAGATAGCTCAACCCCAATTGTTTTGGTTGAATTTGAATATTTCTACTAGAACATAATGATATGAAATAATGTATAGGACAATAGTCATATTTGAAGTTTTATTTTAGTTATCAATATTAAATATACAATCTCTATTTGTTTCTATTTCTACTAATTTACTATGTCAATAATAAAAATAGGGATGATAATAATTAAACTATCAATAATAAAAAGTTAAATTATGATCATAGAATTAATTACATAAAAATGACTTGTATATCCTATTTTATGAGTCTGTTGGTTTTAATATATTTTATCCTTTGTAATTTCACTATTTTTGTCTAATATAATAATATGTTCATGTATATCATAATGGTTTATAAATAGTTTGTGAATTCTTTCAAGTATTTAACTTGGGGGTGTCAAACCATGTGTCCAAAAGGCCCATTTTCATGGACTAGTTGATAATCAAGCTAATACCTAGCCCACACTTTTCATAGTTATTAACCCTGGGTATAAGTGATTCAAATCTATATCCACTTATAGTATCCAAAAAGGGATATAATTGATTATAAACCACTCTCTCTATATTTCACCATGATTTCATGATATTCTACGATAAATAAAATTATCCCAAGAGTTATAACTATTTTTTTTCTAAACACCTAAAAATAACTATACTATGCTCTGACAGCAACTATACAGTCTCGAGCCTTTAACATATATTATCTTAAGATTTTTAATACCAAAAACAGAAAAAGAAAACCCAAAGATCATAAGGCTAAGTATTTTATAATAATTAGATTCATAATACATCAAAAATAAACATAAAAACATATCAATTATATTCCCCATAATATGATCTTAAATCCTTTTGATCTTTAAAAAATACATAGGATAACCTATAGTATTCATATACCAAATTTATGAGCTAAAAATCCCAGTAAGGGGATAAACATGATAATATAGAATTTTATTTGAGTATAAAGGAATAACATGACATCATTAAATACATGGATCATGAATAAAAATATGAAATATTAACACCAATAACATGGAATCATGAGATCATTGTAGCATAGGGAATTCCAAGAAACATATAAAATTACATAAGCATAATTGAAGGATAGTTATTAGGGAAATATCATATGGTGTATAGTGTCCCATCATGGATTTGGTTTAATCCTTAATCCCATAAATATCATACCATAAAACATAAATGTTACCCAATGTATTATATCATTATCTAGTCACACCAATCATACTATGTACATGATTATGTGTTCCGTAAATGGAAACAAACTAAGATATAAACATATGAATTACCCATGGAATTAGATGTGTTTGAAAATAATTTCTTATATAACAGTAAAAAGATATTTAATAAAGAATCTAAACCGAAGAAGGAATTAAAAATTTTGGATGTTCATAAAAAAATTCCTAAGAATACATCGATAGATATTGTGTTAATTTGAAAACAAAAATCATGATAAAGGGTAGAGAATTGGGTATATAAATTAAATTCCAAAATTATGATTTAAGGAATAATTTAAAGGCATTGAAGAATGAAAAAATATAAAAAATTTGTTAAAAATATTCTGTAATATTGAATGGTTTTTCACAAAAATTTCCCATAAATATTAAGATAATTAATCATAATATATAAATGAAAATAATCTTACAAAAATTGTTAAGGGAAGGAAACTTTCCCCTAAATTGGTTTTTATTTTAAATAACACATTTCATGAACCATATTGGGTTCCATGGTAACCTCATAATTCAGTTGGCCCTAACATATCACAAAGGGTGTTTCTGATCCCAACAGGTTGGAGACTAGCACCTGCCATTATACAATATAAAAGTGGGAATGATTTTTTCCACTAACAATGTGGAAGTAAAACAAACAAGAAAGTATGTGAATAAAAAGAAACTCCCCTTGGATCAATGTACCAGAAGTGAACAAGTCACTAATGTCCAAATAACCACAACCCAAGTACCAAATAGGGGGAAAATACCAAGTCCCTTTTGAAAAAACTCACTATTTCCAAGGTTATACAATTGGATCCATATCCCAGAGATCCTTTACCCTTTCTCTAACATTGAAGGAGATAATTTTCAAGATTCTTAAGGCCTAAGTAGGGTGTGAGTCAAATCCTCGTAGGATTTCACCAAATATTCTATAACAAGATTCCAATATTAAATTATCCAATAATGTGTTTTTAATTTTAAAAAATGATGGTTTTGGAGTTTAGAATATCATATTTTAACAAATCATGCTTTTCAATTTAAAATATCTAAATAAATTCATAATTTATGTGTCATATTTCAAAGGATGGAAATATGTTTCAAATGATAGAATTAACCATTAATAAAAGGGTGCATTACATATAAAACACTATTCAAAAAATGGATTGAGTTAACACATTTATAGAAAAAAAAATTAATAATTTCTCATGGAATGTAAAATAGTTTATATAACATTGGAATATACATTTGAAATAAAAATAAGAGAGAAACAAGGTATTATTACAAATAAGTATGATAGTTCGAGGCTATAGGGAACCAACAATGTGAATCGACATAGTATGTATATATTTCCCATTGGTACTAAAGAAAATTGGACTCATAACCATCACTTAAGGAATGATGATATGTTCTTATGATGTTTTAGAACATTGTAAATCCTAATGTCCTGCCCGAAATTACTCACTAACAACCTAAGGATTCCATGTTTTCGAGTAAAAAATTACAATGAGAAATTTATTTCAAGACTACTTAAAAATAAAATTAAATCCCATTCTCAATTTCAAATATTCCAATGTTGTCTTTAAAAATCATATTGATTTTTAATTAAAAAAAATTCATTTTCACCATGATAAAACCCTAAGGTATCCATCAAAATTATTTTAATCAATTTTTCACAAATAAGGATTTCAAATAAATTCATGAAAATTGACAATTCATTTCACAATTAAATTCAAAATTTTAATTTTCACCCAATTTGATCAATTGAATCACAAACCCCCCCCCCCAGTTAAATGGAATTATGGGGTTTTACATTTTTTCAATGAAAACCATTTTCACTATTTAATACCAAAATTTAATTGAATAAATTTACCTCAAAATATGAATTTAAATTAAACAATTTTAATCTCACTAATTTCTAATTCAAATCAAAAATCCCATTTTTCTCAAAAACCACATTTCTTTGAAATTTGTTTTTTCCAAAAACCCATAGAAATACATATGATACAAATCTAGAGAATTGAATTTAAATTCAAATAATATAAATTTAAACAATGAAATTTGGATTAATATAAATTGGGAATCATAATAAAACCACCTACCTCAGTGTCCACAAATCTCAAATCACCAAACCATTGTCGGTATTCATCAGAAAAGATTGATGTTAAAAGAATCAAGAAACAAGGATTAAACAGGGTTTTAATGACCCAAAATAGAGGTTATTAAATCCTTAAATCAATATAAGGATCCATAGAATCATAAGGAAAATAGAGTGATCGTGGGATATCTAGAATAAGATAAGAAAACTCAGCAGAGGAGGATAGGCAAATCTTTTCCTAGATTTAGATCACATCTGAGATTATTATGAGGGGATAAGAATCCTCATTCTGAGATCTATGTTAGGGATAAAATGATTTGGCTTGAAGGAGGTCTTTTTGGGACATATAATATGGTTTTAGAATTTTTAACCAAAAATCGAATTAGTTAAAATCACATCTACACAGTTTCTTGGGAAACAACACACTATTTGGTTAAACCATGCACAGATCATGAGACCATTATAAATGGGAAATATGTTTTTTAATAATGGGGTGAATTACTTTCTAACTTTGTGCCATGAGGATGACATCACACTACCCAAATATTCAAATTTTTTGTAGTAGGGAACAGAATTTGGAAAACCGTATATAGGTATGCGCCAACAGTGGACTAACCAAGAAACTACAAATTTTTTCAAAAAACTCACTTTAAACAACCCCAAACAAAACCCAACCAAATTTCAACTAAAATAGAGGTTTACGGATACCTAAAAATAGTAACAGGATTTTACAACCTCACTGTCGTTAAAACATTCCTTCTCTAATAAGCCTATGAAGAAGACTCCTCACCGAAAATATGATGCCACTTAACTATCATCAATGCCTCCCTCTCCCATGTCTCATTAAAATAAGATATTTTATACCTTAGAACAAAAACCAAATGTATTATCCACCCATTTAGAACATTGGTCTTAGAATAAGTTATCCTAACTATCCATTAAGACACAGATAAATTAGGATCAATCTTAAGATCAAGAAAACCCAGAACATGAGATATATTAGATAAATACATTAAATGTTGATATACATGACCCAAGTTATATATCAGCATCATATATGGTCATAGTGATAAATGATATGATACTTTTCCCAACTGATCAACAACTTAAAAAGTTCCAAAAAAACGATGAGAAAGCTTCCCATGCATCATAAGTTGTAAATGACCAAACCAAGGAGAAATCTTCAAGAACACATGGTCACTAATTGATAACAGAAATGGTATATACTAATAATAAAAATAAGTCTTATATCATCCTTGTGATGTTAGAATAATTTTACGAATCAACTATATCTTTTTTGTCAACTCTTGCACCAATCATAGTCCATCCAAGGAACTTTTACCAACCACCAACCAAAAAAAACAAATATTTCTAGATCCAGACAAAAAATACCTCAAAAGGATCCATCCTGGTTGTGGAATGGTGGTTATTATTATAATAAAACCTAAATATCCCCAAATTATCATCATAATTCCCAAAAAAGACAAGAACACAAGCAACAAGAAAATCCTCACAAATTTGTATATCACTTTCTGTCTAGACATCTGACAATGAATTGTATGCCATACTCAAATGTATGTGATATACTAGTTACTATTAAAGAACTATAAAAAAATGAGAAGTGAACCAACAATCCCTATGAGAGACTATATCTGATAGAACTCCAAGAAACCGAACTATATCATTCATATAGAGATTTCCCAACTCTTCAACTTTGGTTGAATCATGAATGGGTACAATGTCAGAAAACTTGGTCAGCTTGTTGATCGCATCTCATATTGCATTCCTCATTCTCTAGGTATGAGGAAAACAAAAACAAAAGTCCATATAAATCTCATCTCACTTCCATGTAGGAACTAGAAGTGGCTACAATAAACTTAGAGGATTCTGGTTCTCGACCTTCACCTATTGTTATGTATAATAGAGATAAATAAACTCAACAATGCCCTTCCTCATACCAGACCACTATAACTACCGCCACATGTCATAGAACATCTTATTGGTTCTTGTGTGAATAGACCACTTGGAATTATGGAAATCCCCCATCACATCATTTATTTCTTCTAATGGTATGATGAAATGATTTTGATAGCATAGAATTCCCTCCTTGGAGAATTCTTGTAGAGAAACTATTTACCAACCATAAACAGAGTCTCTTATGCTATGATATTAATCATCAAGCTGTTGGTCTTGAAAAATCATATTTAGAAGAACATTTATCAAATGGACACTAGCTATGAAAACCTTAGCCTATGATTCCTATAATCCTATATGCATCTATTCCATGAGAGCCATTGAATTCCACTCTTTCGAAAATTCTTTCACTTCATGGGTTGGATGTTTTCAACTCAAAGAATCTATAATGACATTATTTTTAACCAGGGTATACATGATTTCAATGTCAAAATATTGAAGTTATTCCACATAATTCTTCTGGAGGAGATTCAAACATTTTTTATAGAAGATATAAGTCAAGATATTGTGTTTTGAAAACATAGTAAACTGTTCTTTGTAAAGGTAATTCTTCCAACTCTAAATAACATGCATCAAAAATGAATTTTCAAGGTCATGGGTTTTATAATTCATCTCATGTTTCCTAAGAAATTTATAATCATAATAAATGACATGATTATCCTATATAATATTGAAACCCAATCATAAAACTGATGCGTTAGAGAAGACCACATAGTCATTCCTAGCCTCTAGAAGAGTCAAAACTAGAATAGTAGTCAAATGATGTTTCATTTGAAAAAAAATAATTATTACATTTATGATTCCAAGAAAACATCACTTCTTTATGAGTTATAGTATTCATCAGATAATTCAAATTTGAGAAGTACTTCATGAACCGACAATGAAATCCAGCTAAAACCTAGTAGCTATAAATCATGAAAGCATTTCATAGTTTATCCCAAGTCATAACATCCTTCATCTTCTTAGGATAAAATGATATTCCTGGTTCATACACCATGTTTAATGATAATTTTACTTCTCGAATCCATAAATTACATTTCAGAATCTGAGAATATTATCATTGATTTAATATAAAAAATATAACTATTATCTAATGATGGAAATGATCTTCTCTGGACATAGAGTAAATGGGGATGTCATCCAAAAATACAACCAATAAATTATAAATATACTCATACACAAACTTGTTCATTAATGCCCTGAAATCTACAGGAACATTTTCTTGACCAAATGGTATGACAAGGTACTCATTATGGTCATACCGTCTCCAAAAATCCATTCCATGAATGTCATATTCTTTTATCCTCAACTGATGGTAACCAAAGAAGAGATCAATATTTGGGAACAACTTCACCCATTTTAATTGATCAAAAAATTCTTCAATCCATCCTAACATATATGTTTTCTTACTAAAACTCATTTGAGCTTTTGGTAATGAACACGTAGTCGAAGTGAAACATCATCTTTCTTAGGAAAGAGAAATAATGCTTCCCAAGGTGACATACTTGAGTGTATAAATACTTCATCACGAAGTTCATCTAATTAGGATAAAAACTATTTAAATTCATATAGTTCCATGTGGTAAGAGAGAATAGAAACTGGGTGAGTAACTGGTATTAAGTCAATAGAAAAATCGACCTCTCTGAACTGTGGTAAACTAAAGAATTCATTGGGAAATGCGTTGGGAAACTCAATGAAAACTAGAGAGGGGTCACTGCAAAAATATTTTAACTCTATGTCAAAGGAAAATACCAATATTTCTTTCCCCATATCTTGATAATAAGGTCCAACTCTACTCAACCTTGGGTCCCATTCTCCTTGAAATACATGGCACACACTAGAGGGAATAGTGAAGGAGACCCATCGAAGATAAAAATCAATCAAGGATTTATTAGAAATTATCCAATCCATCCTAAATATGATGTAAATAAATGTAATGTCAAGATCCAAAAAAGTCCAAGCTAGCTCAATATTTGATCGAGGTAAATGATAAGTGGGACTAATCCCATATCGATTTACTATTCAAATCCAACCTTACACCATTATTTTAAACTGGTTTTGTAAGGAATATTACAAATATAATAATAAATTTCACTTTATATTTGAATTAATGAATTAATTTTTATCACTGTTTAATAGGTCAATTTTACATGTTTTGGTGTTTACATTGTAGGAGGAGGTGATTTTGAGAGCTCATGATATAATTCAAGAAAAATGGGCCAAACTGTGCGAGTGCCCAAGCATGCATTTGGAAAATTATTTGTAATGTGGAAAATATGTTCATACAATTGGTATAAAAATGGGTTTATGAGTTAAAAACAATGTGGGATACATTTTTATAGAAGATAATTGATCCCAATTCTTCCACTTGGAGGCCCCAAATAGGCTGACAATGTGAATAAATTATGGATGGGCCTAATTGGACCATCCTTCAATATTTGGGAAATAACTCCGGCCTCAAAGATCCAATTGGACAGATTATACCTCCCATGTATAGCTAACTATAACCCCCAACTCTCCACTGAATTTCAAGTCATGTTCACGCATTTTGGCTAGTCAAATATCTGGTTAAATATTGAGTAAAAACATGCCTTGAATAGTCACTTAGCCTTTTAGATACTTGACCACTTTATGTGGAAATATGGAAATAATTTCCCATAAAATCACTCCTCCCCCTCATTATCTATGTGTCACGACTATGGGTGAAGGCAATTATAATTGGAGTGCTCTCTTCACCGATTTTATTTCTCTTCTCCCTCATGTACTCCAAAACGTCTTAGTTATCAATTTGGGGAGTGTCCTTTATTATAATCTCTATCTCCACACTTGTAATCTTCATAAGGTAATTTATTTCCTGGTTTGTTGCCAATTTTTCTTCATTTATACATTTTATTTTTTTTATTTTGCTATGATCAAATACTAATCAAAGGGAAAATAATCCACATTCTTCCATGCATAACCCATATCTTGTGATGATTTGAGTGTGGTTGCCTCTTTTTTCATCCCTCCCTTCCATAAGTGTGAAAATGGATTGTGTCGATTGATAAAATCCTGTATCATGAACCTATGAATACGAATGTCCTTTTCTTGTGGAATATTTTTATTAATGGCCCAAATTTGGTCACTCATCAGGTTGTTGATGTGATTCCTTGATATTGTTCTGTTTTTACATCAATTAATTTTGTTTATTTTGAGTGGTTTCTGATAATCAATATCGTTGATCTATCAAATCCAAGGTGGTAAACTAGTAAGAACTCACATACCATTAATATTTTTAGCATCTATAAAATCATGTAATCAATTATCCTTCTCTTTACCTTGAGATCGATGACAGATTGAGCATCAAGGGACACTTACCCGTTTTGATCATGATTTCTCCAACCAGTTTCTCTTAGTAGTAATATATTTTCAATTTCTATTCTTAAAGAAAAAAAACCAAGTTTTATAAAACCCAATTCCCATTTTATTTTCTTAATCAGAACATAATTTTTTAATTAATGATCTAAATCTCATTCGAGAGAGGACCTTGGGTTGCTGCTATACTGCATAAATTCTAGTTAAAAGTAAACATATAATTTGACGTGCTTGACAACGCGATCAAATTTTTGCACCGTTTCTGAGGATCCAAAATACTTTTTTTCATTTCCTTTTATTTATTTATTTTAATTCATTTTTAGTACTCCATTCAATACTCTACCCCCATTTGATTGTTTTTTTGATATTTTTTTGTTTTTTTTGTTTGCTTTTGTGTGTTTTCTCTCTCTATCTTTCTCTTATTCTCTCTCTATCTCTCTCTTATTATCAATTTATCTATATATAATTATGTAGTATAACATTATATTCTATATTAACCATCTTATAGTGATTTTATCCATATTCAGTCATTGAAAAAACCCAAAAAATAAACAAACTTCGCAATTGTTTTTTTGCATTACCCGATCAAAAAAAGAAAAACTGCGTGAATTAGACCCTGGAATTGAAAAGACAATTCACTCAAAAATATGGAAATATATAGTAGGCTAATCAAGTAACACTTTTGAACCACTTATAGAACCTTAGTTGGTCCTAAACCACTCAAAAATTGAACTCAATAATACCCCAGGAATCATGGCTGTAAATAACTGAACTTTAAAAGAACTGACCACCCCAGATGTGGAGTATCAACCTGTGAACATCCAATATCAAGCAACCAAAATTGAGTTGAGATCAAGCCTCCTCCACCTTCTTCCTAAATTCTAGTGTCTTCTGGATAAAAACTCTCATAAACACCTTAAGTAATTTCACATAGTTTTCTCCACCATGAAACCCCAAAATGTGTCTGCTGACTTAATTATGTTTAGGGCCTTCCCTTTCTCCCTTGATGGTGTAGCCAAGGATTGGATATACTATTTTCAAATCATAATTGGGACTAGAATGACCTGAAAAGAATATTTTTAGAGACATTATTCCCTGCCTCCAGAACTGCATCAGTTAGGAATGAAATTTGTGGCATTAGGCAATAACAAGGAGAGACCCTTCATGAATACTAAGAGAGATTCAAATGACTCTACTCAAGCTACCCCCACCACTAGATTAGTGAAAAAATATTAATCCAATAATTCTACGAGGGACTTATCCCCATGGATCATGGAATGATTGATGCAGCAGTTGGTGGTAACCTAGTTAATAAAACTCATTCTGTTGCTCCTGACTTAATAGCCAACATGGCTCAAAATGCACAACAATTTGGTACACTTGCTATTGCACCAACCTGATGAGTTCATGATGTAATTAATTCATCTCTAGAATAAAATGTGTATAATAAACTTGATGAGATTCATACCCTTCTATTTCCATTATCTCAAGAACAAGGTAACTCAAAATCTCCTCTTGTTTGATTGCATTGTGGTATTAGTTCTGAAAATACTCATTTTTTGACATGTGCCCACAACTTCAAGATTCACCTAAGTCTTGTGCAGACATGTTACTATGAATTCCATTCCAATAATCATCTCCCTTCAATAAAGAAAAAATCAAGTGAAATCCAAACCCTCAGTGGCAAGCACAACCCAAGTACCGACAAAGAGGAAATTCAAGCTTCCCTAAGAAGAATTGGTATCCACAAGGCCAAGGTATGAAACCTTCTTATCCTTCAACTTCTCAAAAAAATCATCCTCCTCCTCACAAATATAAACCAATCCTCGAGGAAATGGTGAAGAAAATGGCAACCCAAAACCTACAATTCCAAGAAACCACACAATAAGATATTCATGTCCTACGAACTCAAGTGGGGAAATTGGAAAACACTATTGGTGAGCTTAATATACATGGTTCTGGACAACTACTATCCAAACCCATTACAAATATGAAGGATAAAGGTAATTTATGTGCAATTACTATTCGTAGTGTTAAAGAAGTTTCTCCTTCTACTGATTCTGCACAACAGGTATGTCCCCCTCTATAAAACTCTCTTATACAACCCTCAAATGTTTCAAGAAAAGAAAAACAATAAAAAAAGAGTAAACAAAATATCATTAAGGATTCCCATGAACAGTCCATTCCTCTTTATTTCCCTCAAAGACTCCCAAATCTATGAAAAACTTTTATAATTTTATAGACAATGAAATAATGGATACATTTAAAAATTTTCATGTTAATATTCTATTGTTGGATGCAGTTAAGCATATTCCTTGTTATGAAAAATTTCTCAAAGAACTCTGCACCCATAGACAAAGGCTGAAGGGGAATGAAAGAGTCAACCTTGGAAGAAATGTTTTAGCCTCGATTCAACCAGTAATGCCAACTAAGTGAATGGATATGGGAACATTCATGATACCTTGTACCATAGGGGAGACCTTCTTTTCTGATGGTATGCTGGATTTTGGTGCTTCCATTAATATAATGCCTCACTCTGTGTAAACTTATCTGCAGGTAGGAGAACTTCATCCAAAAATAATTATCATGAAAATTTCCAACTAGTGTACTACACATCATACATGAGTGATTGAGGATGCCCTTATAAGAGTGAAGAATCTCATCTTCCCCACTGATTTCTACATTCATGAGATAGAAGATACCAAAACCCAAGGACATTCCCCTCTCAAAATTAGGAGGCCATTATTTAAAACTGAAAATATGATAATCAATTTTTACAATGGTATGCTTTCCATGGATATTGGTGGGGAAAGGTAGGTTTTAACATCCTTGAGGCAATGAAACACCTTGTTTGAGAGCACTCCACTCTTCCTATATATTCGATGGAAGTGCTCTCCAATGATGCACACACACACACTTCTCTCCTCAACCCATACTCAGATTCATTTTCTTCTTCTTCACCCTTGGATGATTTGAGTTTTGATTCATGTTTTGAGTGTTTTTTGGGTTCTGAAAACTGTAAATTTTGTTCTTTAATTGATTAGTGTGTTCATTCTGAGGTGTCCATAACCGCCGATGATCCTGTAAATCCCATTTCAATAGATTCTCTATTTCTTAGAGAATAAACATGAGCAGATAGATAGTTTAATGGACCTCACTTCCCCTAAATACTCTCCCTAAATCCATAAACCATTAGTGTTGTAACTTAAATAACTTACATATAATTTAAAATATGCATATCTTAGAGTTATTGACCAATTTCCCATAATTATTTCCAATAACCTCTCTCCAGAATTGGAATCAAAACTAATAAACCTTTTTGAGAGAGTGTAAAAAGGAAATAGGATGGGAATTGGATGATATTCCCAGGATTATTAAATCTATTTATATACACCAAATACTTTTGGATGATGAGGTGAAGCCCAAAATAAAATCTCAACACCGGTTTAATCCCACTCTCTTTGAAGTGGTAAAATTGGAAGTCAGTAAATTACTTATTGTGGGGATAATTTATCCTATATCTGATAGTAAATGGGTTATCCCAGTAATAATTATGCCTAAAAAACATGACTAACAGTTGTGTCAAATTAAAGGAATGAATTGGTTCCTACACATGTGAAAAATAGTTGGTGAGTCTGTATTGACTACTGTCGACTGAATCAAGCAATGCAGAAGGACCACTTTCCTCTACCTTTCATTGAAGAAATGTTTGAATGATTGGCTAGTAAGTCCAATTATTTTTTATTTGATGGATATTAGGGTTATTTCCAAATCTATATAGCCCATAAATATCATTAAAATAAAACATTTACTTGTCCATTCGGCACATTTTCATACAGAAGGATGCCATTCGATCTATGTAATGCTCCTAGTACTTTTCAGTGGTGTATGTTGAGTCTTTTTTCTATGTACCTTGAGAGTTGTATGGAAGTCTTTATAGTTGATTTCAAGGTATGTGGTTCTTCTTTTGATGATTGTTTGGAACACCTAGGTTCTATCCTCTATCACTGCATTGATAAAGATATTGCATTAAATTATGAGAAATTCCATATTATGGTTGAGAGGGGGATAATTCTTGGTCAGGTCATTTAAAATAACGGAATTCAAGTTGATAAATCTAAAATTGAATTAATTTCATCCCATAAATACCAAAAATGTGTTCGTGAGGTGCGATATTTCTTGGTTCATGCTGGTTTTTATCGTCGATTGGTTAAAGACTTTACTACAATCACACTTCCATTGGCTCGATTATTGAAAAAATATTCTAAGTTTGTGTTTGAAAATTTTTTTGAGAGGATGCAATCAATTCAATAAAAAGGAGTCTCACATCACCTCCAATCATCCAACCACCATGGTGGGATCTCCCATTCGAGCTTACATTTGATGCCTCTAACATTGCAGTTGGGGAATTTTTATCACAAAGGGTTGAGAAGGATCCTCATTTTATTGTGTATTCCTCACGTACCCCTAACCTTTCCTAGGTAAAATACAAAACCACTAAAAAATAACTAATTTTTATTGTGTTTTACTTGGAAAAATTTCGTTCATATCTCCATGATTCAAATGTGATTTTGTTTTCTGACTATACTATCCATCGATTACTAATAAAGAAACCTAAAGTTAAGCCCTGACTCATACGGTGAATGCTCTTCCTCCAAGAGTTTGACCTTGAGATTATAGATAAGAGGGATGTTGAAAAAAATTTAGCTGACCAAATTAGTAAGATTTCTCCCACACTATACCCCCATGCTGACCCATACTTCCCCATTGGAGAATTATTTCTTTGTGAGAACCTTTGTGATGTTATGGACCTTACCCCCTAGAATGTGGACATTGTGAATTTTCTAGCAACATCTAGGGTCCCCAGTGATTTCATTAGATCCCAATACTAGAGACATAAACATGATTCTCAATAGTACATTTGGAATGACCCATATTTCTGGACAATTTGTGGTGACCAAGTAGTTCTTCAGTGTGTCTCTGACCATGAGTTCACCTCTGTTTTGACCTTCTGTCACACTTTGTCTTGTGGGGGACACTTTGGCTCTCAACAAATAGCTTGAAAGGTCCTTGAATCGGGACATTATTGGCCAACATTGTATAGGGATGCCCATATATTTTTCAATTCATTTATTCAATGTCAATTCATAGGGAATATCTCCAAGAGGAATGAAATTCCCCAAAAACCCATGTTATTCTGTGAACATTTTCATGCATGGGGCATTGACTTCATGGGGCCTTTTCCAGATTCATTTGGCTTCTTGTACATCTTGTTGGTTGGGGACTACGTGTCTAAATGGGTGGAATAAAATGTTACTAGGACTGATGACTCTTGAGTTATTGTGGATTCTGTAAGGTCCTAAATTTTTAATCGGTTCTGTTTGCCCAGATTCATCATTAGTGATAAGGGTTCCCATTTTTTCAATCACAAGATGAAAATTCTTCTTCATAAGTATGGGGTAGATCATAAATTCTCTACTGCATATCACCCCAAAACTAACAGACATGTAGAAATCTCAAATTAAGAAGTTAATAGAAACTTGGAAAAAATCGTACAACCCAATAGGAAATATTGGAGTTTGCACTTAGATGACACACCTTGGAAAAACCGTACAACTTTTAAAACCCAAATCACAATGTCACCACCATACATAATTATGTTTGGAAAATCCTGTCACCTCCTAGTGGAGGTAGAACACCATGAATATTGGGCTATTAAATAATGTAATACAAATCTTTCGGGTGCAGGTGAGCATAGGATGTTGTTGATTCAAGAGTTAGAAACAATTTGATGTGATGCATATGAGAACTCCTGAATCTATAAATAGAAGACAAAGGCTATCCATAATAGCATGATTCATTAGTTGAATTTACATATTGGTGAGAAGGTCCTCATGTACAATTCCAGGCTAAAGCTTCACCTAGGTAAGCATTTTTCCTAATGGCTCGGTACATATACTATTACTAATGTTTACCCTTTTACTGAAATACATATTTTTCATGAGAAAAGTGGACAAAGTCTTACCATCAATGTAAAGTGACTTAAACACTTCTATGAGGATTTTTCAAAGAATCTTATGGAGGAAATCCACCTTCTGGAAGTAACATACTAGAAAAACCCACTAGGTTTTATCCTTCCTTCTCACATTCTCAAATATTTCAGTGATTACACTGCACATTATAGGTGTGGGGTGGATACATTCCTTAGTTCATTAGGATTTTCGTTGTCTTTCTTCTTTCTTCTCTTTTTCACCTTCTTTATGGTATTTTTACTTTCCCCCTTATGGTCACCAAAATCATGGAACTTACTAAAAATTCATGTTGAAATTTTTTATTCCATGTTTGTTTAACATTTGATGATAACATGTCTCTATTATGGAAAGAAAATTTGAATGAATTTAACATCAGGGAGTGATTTTAAGTGAATTGGTTTTCTGTTAATGATATAAATGGTTTTATCTCTATGAAACCTTTGAGATAAATGACACCCCTTATGTTAGTTGTATTTTGAGGAAACTGTGTCACTAATATCTCCACTGATTTTTTCACCAAACCATAAAGTGTGAATATTTCTAACTTAATAGAAGGTAGATATATGTTAGATTAATATTTTTAAACTTAAAATGATATTTTCATACAATCATTCCTTATCTGATCTATTTCCTTACTGTACCAAATTGACCTATGCATGTGTACCTGATATCCAACTATTGACTCCCTCAATAAAATGGGTTTTGTCCTGGGTAAGTCAAGAACCACTTCTCCTTAACCTCTTATCTTGTTATAACTATAATAATTAGTTTCGTGATGAGATCAAATAAGGGTTGAGATATGAGTGTGAGATTTGTTCCAAATGAAAATTCTGAAAAAAATGAGTGGAGTGATGAAATGTGAACCATATGGGGACATCATTGGTTTGGAGCTTATATTTTGACTTCTAGGAATGCTTAAGTGAGTGGGTCTTGAAATATGATTTCAAAGGATGTAGGGCAGGTTCGGTGGACAAAATCATTTAAGATGAATAATGTTAAAATAATATATATATATGGGGTATAAAGTGTAAAGAATAGCATGGAATGGTTTTCACACACACACATTGAGAGTTAGTAGCATGGTTGACATTATAATTCCTCACTCAAATTGGTATCATGAATCACGTTGAATTTCATTGTGATGTGATTTATGAGACATCTTTTTTCATTTTCACTAGGAAGAACCCCTTTTGGGGTTTGTGCATTGATCAAATTACTTTAATAAATTTAAATTTCCTCAAATGTTAAAACTTCATGATTTTGGGAATATATACATGCATCATTTTTTGGTTATGTGACTTTGCACAGGAGTATAAATGTTTAGGTTTGGGGGTGTGATCACATAGTGATTCACTATTCAAATCCACCCTACATTGTTGTTTTAAACAGGTTATTGTAATGAATATTAGATATATAATAATAAATTTAACTTAATGTTTAAATAAATTAATCAATTTTTATCACTGTTTAACAGGTAAATTTTACTTGTTTTTGTGTTTACATTGTTGAAGGAGGTGATTTGGAGAGCCCGTGATGGAATTCAAGAAAAATGGGCCAAACTGCGTGAGAGCCTATGCATGAATTTGGACAATTATTTGTAATGTGGATAATATGTGCATATAATTGGGATAAAATGGGTTTATGAGTGCAAAAAAATTTGGTCTACATTTATCTAGAATATCATTGAGCCCAATTCATCCACTTGAAGGCCCAAAATAGGCCCATAATGTGATGAAATTCTTAGCAAGCTAGATTGGACCACACTTCTGTATCTGGGCCATAAATTGGGCCTCAGAGATCCAATTGGGCTGATTCTACCTCCCATGGATAGCTAGCTCGAAGCCTCGACTCGCTACCAAATTTCCAGTCATTTTAACGTGTTTGGGTCAGTCAACATTCCAGATAAAGATGGAATAAAATTTCAGCCTTGAATAGCCACCTAGCATTTTAGATACTTGACCACTTTATGTGGATAGGTGGATTGAATTGACCATAAAATCACTCCTGCCCCTCATTATCTATGTGGAATGACTAGGTGTGAAGTTGAGTCGAATTGGAGAGCTCTCTTCAACCATTTTTTTCTCTTCTCCCTCATGTACTTCTGATCCTCTTAGTGATCAATTTGGGGAGTGTCCATTGTTGTAATACCGAGCTCCACACTTGTAATCTTCATAAGATAATTGATTTCCATGTTTATTGTGAATTTTTATTCATTTATACCTTTTAAATTTGTGTTTATTATGGTATGATCAAATACAAATCAATGGAACAAGAATCCACATGCTTCCAGGCATGACCCGGATCGTATGATGATTTGAGTGTCTTTGCCTCTTTTCTCAACCCTCCCTTTCATAAGTGAGAAAATGGATTGCATCGGCTAATAAAATCCTAAAGATTAAACCTATGAATATTCATGTTCTTGTCTTGTGGAATACTTTTATCAATGACACCAATCTAGTCATTTTATCACATTGTTGATGTGATGCCTTGATTGAGTTGTGTTTTAACATCGATTCATTTTGTTGATTTTGAGCTATTGTTGATAATCAATATCATTGATAGATAAACTTCTATATGGTAACAGGTAAGAAGACACATACTGTTTTTGTTTTCATTTTGTATAAAATCATGTAATCAATGATCATTCCCTTTCCCTAGAGATCGATGACAGATTGAGCATCAAGGGACACGTACCTGGGTTGATCACGATTTCTCCAACAAGTTTATCTTAGTAGTAATATACTTTCAATTTCTGTTCTTAAAAATAATACACCCAAGTTTTATAAAACCCCATTCCCCTTTTAGTTTCTTATTCAGATCAACATTTTTTTAAATTAATGATCTAAGGATCCTTCGAGAGATGACCCAGAATTGCTGCTATACTGCATAAATTCTATTTAAAAATAAACATATAATTTGACATGCTCAATAACGCGATCATGGACTAAGGAGACACTGCTCAGTTTTTGTACCAAGGGGTGTAATAATAACCATTTCACAAGATAATTCTACATAAGAAGATTATGAATATTAGAAACATAGGTTGAAATAAAGTAATGGTATGAACCTGTATCTAATAGAGCAGTCACTAATGAGATGTTATAGTATTGGTACCTCGCACAGTCACTGGACCCATATTGACTTCCACTAGAGACTCTTCATCTATTTTAAGAAGTATCTTTTTAGATGATTGTGGAAAGAACCCTCTTCCATATGAAACATCTAATTACCCCATAGTTTTTAGAGGATCCGATGATCCCATTCCACCATGTAGAGTGAAATAAATATGGTATAATCACTTCATGTTCGTTGAACATCCATAGGAACCACAATTCATGGGTGCTCAGTGCAGTCCTTCTTAAAATGTTCTCCCTTTCCACACTGGTAGAAAACCAAAGGCCCTTTTATAGGTACTATAGGAGGTTTATAACATCCTTAATGATGAGAACAACTACAAGATTCATCACTCTTCGTCTTCCATTTTGAAGTAACTCACAATTCCACTTAGAGATTAAAAATATCCTAATAACCCTAAACTTCTAGACAAGTCCATCTCAACCATAAGATATCTACCTAGTAAATAATCATAAGAAGGTAGCTTCAGTAATAAAACCTAAGAATGTATATCCTGAAGAGGTACCAACTCTAACTATTGAGTCTTCATCTTCACATTTGACACAATCTCAGGTGAAAAATACATAATCTCAGAAAACAGTTTTCATACTCTTTCATGGTCTGGTCATCCTTCTCAAGATTGAAAAACTCTATATACATGGCCAACAACACTGATTAATTATAGAACATGTCAGTAAAAAGAACCCTGAATTATTTCCACTCTGAGACCTCATTCTTCTTCAATGTAACCATAATGTCCCCCCATCTCCTTTTCACTTCTTCTAGCATGAAGGTGGCACACATCACCATAATATTACGATGTGTGTACAAAAACCCAAAAAATCATTCCATTATCCTCAACCATGCCTCATCCTCATGAGGATTATTTCAGTCTTTGAATGGTTCTAGTTTATGGTGATGGAAATCCTAAGAAAAAACATTGAGAATGTACCTCTAAGGTTCCACATCTGGAACCTAAATAGGAACTAGAGGTGGTACATGTACCAAATCTTAGATAGTGTGATTGATCACCTTAATCTGATTTGGGTCCATAGGAGGATTCGTTCACTTTTTTTATAAATAGCTTCTTCTTTGATCCAATTCGCATGTCTTCTTGGAGTTATGATGGTACACAATGTCAATATACAACAATAATCCATTAGATTAATTCTCAAACAGAGAATCAATGAAAATAAATACAACATATACAAAAAAAAGATTTGGATTTCAATATATATAAATCATAAAGAAAAATACTAGAAATAATCCATAAAACATCCTTCCCTAACCACCCCTAGTGACTTATGGTTCATTGCAGTGAGAAATGGCTAGACACTCCTTCGCAACTACCTCCTAAGTCCTGAAAATATTTCACAATTTCATATTGACTTTAGGAAAAAAGATCAAATATGACCTTCAATACCACTTTTTCATGATCTATCTTTGGTACCCTTGTAGCCTGATATCCAATCTGGACCTGAAATATCCCAAAGGGCATTCTGGATCCCCACGGGTCAACTACTAGCACCTGACATCATTCAATATGTAAGTACGAATGATTTTTTCCACTACCAATGTAGAAGTAATAGAAATAGGACATTATGTGTTTCAAAATAAAATCTACTATGAGTAATGTACCAGAAGTCGATAGGGCAATAAAGCCCCATGTATTATATCCCAATAACCAAACTAGCAAAAATATCCCATGCTCATACTAACACGACTCAAGATGTCCAAGTTTTAAGAGCTAGATCCACCTCTAAGATATTATTTCCCCTTACTCGAACCCCGTAAGATATCATATAAAAACACCTTAAGGCACAAGTAGTATGTGATACAAATACCCATAGGATTTCACCAAATATTCCATAATAATATTTCAATATCTTGTTAACCAATAATGTGGTTTCAATTTTAAAACAAATAGGTTTTGTAATTTATAATATTATAATTAAAAAAATCATTATTTACAATTTAATTTATGTAAATACATTTTTAATTCATTAATTACATTCCAAATGATGGAAATACATTTCCAAACATGGAATTTACCTTTAATAAAAGGGTACTTTACACATACAAAACTTTAAAAAAATTAAAATATATAGATTTATATAAAACATTTTTTATAAATTCTCAAGGCATGTAATATTGTTTATATAAAAGTGCAATATATATTTAAAATAAAAAAATTGGGAAACATGGCCATGTTCCAAATATGTATGATAGTTTCAGGCTATATGGTTTGAACACTTTGAAATTCCAGAGTATGTACATACAATCCTTTTGAACTAATGCTAAGGGGACTCATTTTTATCGCATAAGGAATGATGATGCATTGATATGATGTTTTAGTATTTTTTAAGTCATAAATTGAAAACATATAACTCACTAACTTCTTAAGGCTTGTATATTTTCAACAAAAAAAATAATTAAGGGAAATTTATTTCAAGAATTCTTAGAGATACAATTGAATCCCATTATCCATTTCAAATATGCCAACTTTTTATTTAAATACTAATTGGTTTTTAACAAAAACCATTCCATTTCACCAATATTAAACACTAAGTATTCCATCAAAACATTTTTAAGAAGTTTTCATAAATAAGTATTTGAAACTAATTCATTCAATTTAGCAATCCATTTCACAATTAAATTTAATAATTCATTTTTTATACAATTCTAACAATTCCATCACAAACCCCAATACAAAATAATTGAGGGTTTTTACTATCTTTCCATAAAACCATTTTCAAAATTTTATCATGAAAATTAATTAAAAAAATTTCTATAAAAATAATAATTTAATTTAAACAATTTAAATCTCACCAATTTCCAATTCCATTCTAAAATCCCATTTTTTTCGAAAACCCCAATTCACCAGAATTGGATTTTTCCAAAAACCAATTTAAAAACATACGACCCAATTCCAAAAAAATTCATTTAAATTAATATTATTTACATTTACAAACAAATAGGGTTAATATAAACTAAAATCAAAATGGAACAACTTACCTCAGGATCAACAGATCTCAAATCACCAAACCCTTGTTAGGATTTTTCAATGAATAAAAATGATAAAGGAATCTAGAAACATTGATCAATCTAAGTTTATTGTCCTAAAATAGAGTCGTTATATCTATAAATAAACAAAAGGATCGATGTAATCGTATTGATAAAGAGAGTGACCATGAGATATCATGAACAATTGAAGGAAACTAACGAGAAGAAGATCGACCAACATTCTCCTAGCATAAGATCGCATTTAAGAGGAGTCCATGGGGACTATAATCCTCCTTGGGATCTATAAGGTAGGGAGAAAATAATTTGGGTTTAAGGAGGTCTATTACAAACCTATAATAGGGGTTCATGAATTTCTAACCAAAAAATCGGATTACTTAAAATTTTATCAGCATGATTTCCTTGGGAATAGTGCACAACTTGGATAAAACATGCTACCACTGTATTCCCGCTATAAATTGTCTAAACTAATTATAATAAGTTAAATTATGTATTACTAACCTTGATCCAACCACTTGATATCCCACTAACCAAATATTTCATTTTTTATTAAAGGGGTCACAGTTTGGAAAATCATGCCCATGTCATGTGCCAACCGTGCATGAGCCTAGAAACATTAAAAAAATATAGAAACTCATGGAAACTACACCAAACAAAACCCAAATATAATTCAATTAAAATAGTTGTTTATGAATACATGAAAATAGTGACGATATGTTACAACATGTTTTTGAAATAAACTTAAACCATATAATACCTCATCAGTAGAAGGGGTGATAAGATAGGTATATATGTAAAAGAAAGAAAGAAATATATATATATATATATATAATTTTTTAAAATTACATGGTAAAAAATAGATAGATAATTTTACTATGAGAGAGATATTTCTTAACCCAAAGAAAAAAATTGTTGTTCAGAGACATCCCTTGCCTTAGGATCCAGAATCATTTTGTACTTGTACTTATCATCCTTGAAAAAAATAGTTTCATTAATTACATACATAATTTAACGCCCCGACCCCAGTTAACCAGAGTCGGTGCATTACTTCGTAACATTGGCATGATCACAAAAGATCAAGTCTCGAAAGACCGATTAGTTTAGTAGCCTTGGAAACACTAGATACATTCATAAATGTTACATTACATCATAAAGTGAAAAACTAAAATAACATAGTCTCCATAGTCCACACTCCTATCCTCTTCTGACTATCCATGTAGGTCATTCCTAAAATACTTCTTCACATCTTGGAAAAAATTAAAACATTGAAAGGGGTGAGCTCAGATGCTCAGTAAGGATAACAATATAGTTGAAGCTTTCATAAATAAACATAAACCTTTAAGGCAATGTATTACTAAAACAAAATCCTTTTAAACTTGAACTTCAACATAATATGGAAAAAATAAAATGAAATAATTCCATTTACTTTTTCACATGGATATTATACTGGTCGAATAATCACATGCAATATCAATAACCACTTTTATAAAGATGGAATGCATAATTCCAGACTATCATAACCACACAACCATGGCCTCATTCCAAGACTACAAATAAGATTTTGTTAAGGCCTCGTGCCAATACACTAGTTTGTCTCATGATACCTACCGATGCATTGAGGAGCTATAGCGGGCTCCACCCGTCACTTATTAAGTCCAATGCATTCCTCATATGAACATGTTTAAACATATCATAAACCATAACATAATCATATTACATAAAACATGCATAAAGGTAACATAACATTTCCACATTTCAATCACAAGATATCAATAAAAAACATTGATATAATAAAAACACTTTCAAAACCATTTTCAATTCCAAAATAAAAGAAAATTAAAACTTGATATTTATTTTTCATTTAAAAAAAAGTTATGTTTGTAGAGGAAGCTGAAACTCAAATAATGGTCACGGCAGTGGGCAAGTCATTGTCACCGCATACATAAGAAAAAAACCTTCCTTTTGTCCTTTAGTAAAAACACTTCATATAAGAAGATTCCTTTTGAATAAAAGTAAAAGTCAAAGGGTTTTATACACCGTATAAAGGAAATTTGTGTATAAAACAAAATATGCCTTAATGAAAGGAGATTGAGACAAAGTCCCTTAAAAAGATCATTTTTTAAATAAAATAGATCTATTATGTGTATTCACTATAATTACACATAAAGAAAGTAAAAATACAAGATATGACATAATAATATCATGACATAATTTGAACGTAGGAGATTAACCCAAAGAACAGAAATTGGGTTAAGAATTTCCCTTACCTTGTGTCCGACTTGACTCGACCGTTCTTTAACCTCCTGAATAATAAACTAGAGTTAATATATACTTTATTAAGAACGTTTTACAAGTTCATTATCCCTTATATATGACTTATTACAGTGTTACAAAAATTATGTAGTCATTTAAGTTAATAATGGTCGTTTTGTCGATCTTTGGTACTTGAGTCAACAATAAAATACTTATAATTACAATTTGTTTATGTGGTAGAATATCCATTATCTCCAGAATCATATTCATGATGTAGATATCATATATATCATATATATCCATTATATACATTCAATTATAATATTACATAACATTTAGAGGTAAGAAATGAAATGCACCGTTCATGGAGACGGTAAGCCGTACGTACGCATGAATGCTACTTTCATTTCTATTTAATATTTAATGGAATGAAATTATAATTATATAAAGGTATAATATAATTCCAGTATAATATAATTTATAATAAAATTTACTCCATCCTTTATACATCCCTCATATGGCATTAACGATTCAAATCACTTTGAGGGGGCGGTAGTCCGCACTTCCTAAAATGAAAATATCACGTTTACCCATAATGGAATCCAAAAAGGTATGTAATAAATGAAAAATACAGAAGCTTAAGTAAAACATAAACATATTATATATCATATATAAATATAGTAACATCTTAATGGCCACCTTTGAAGTTGTTATATGAGTGTTGAACAATCATCGTTTCGTGAGGCAGAAATTCGCCATCCACAGAAACAGTATGTTCTTTAACCATTATATGTAGGTGTCTGTAATTGTAGCCCTAATACTTCTTATAAAAACATCCTAGAATATTTAGGATAATTTTGTTGTTAAAAAATAAATTAATAAAAAGAGTTTATGGGTTTGGATAAGAAAAATAGAACAAAATAACATAAGAGAAGACATTACCTTAAAATCAGGTAACTCTTTTTTATTTGAGCCAAAGGCTTACTTGGGAAGTGTTCTGCACAAAGTGAGGCTTCTAGGAGTAATATATGGAAGTTGGGAGAGTATTTGGTCAGAGGTTGGACGAGACAAATGGCTTGAAGGTGTGAATAAGGTGGTAGTGGTGGGGTCCTTTTATAAGAAGAGAGAAGGGGCACTCTTGGAAAGATTGAAATGTTACTTTATTATGAAATTATATTCGGATTATAAAGGTCCCACAATGATATATTTTGAGGATAAGGTGATAAGGGTTCGAAATATACTCATACAATAGTTTTTTGACAAGTTTAAGCATCAGAGTTTACATTATCTTTTCATTTTATTTAAATCGTTAATTAATGAGGTAATCACTGCATCATCATTGTGTCATAACAATTTTAATTTATTTAATGTCTAAAAATTATAAAAAAATTATCATGAAGTAGAAAATTTTTTTAGATTTATAATGAATATTTATTGTCAAAAATATGACTTGCATAACCCCATTTAAAAATTGTTTTAGTAAAATAACTCATGTTTGTGACATTTTTATTTTAACATTAAATAAAATGTTTTTAATGTCATTTTCCTACCAAAGTACCTCCATGGGGTCCCCAAGTTGACCCATGAATTGTCTTGGTCTTCGATGACTCTTCCAATAGGGGTAGGACAACTGTAAAGGTATTTTCATATTTTTATAATATCATTTTTACCTTAACTTTCACTAATTACCTTTAATCGCGATTAATTAATCTTAAAAGTAACTATTCACCAAAAAATTATTTTAATCCCATTGAACCAAATTTTACTTACTAATGACAACCGTGTATGTTGGATTTTTTAAAATCAAATCACAGAAGTGGTAATGTTTCATTTAAATGAAAAATTAGTTTTTTAACAACCACTTGGTGGTTTCGCTATTCATCAAAAATTGAAGTTTTTCTAAACAATGCCAAAATTTCATCCTAAGCTATAATTGATATTCCGAATTCAAAAATGATGTATATTTTATGAAATTAAAAAAATATAAGTTGCATTAATTAATTTTATAATTAATTCCTGCTGTCACAACAAATAGCGTGTTTTTAAGAAATAATATATATCAAAAGATTGACAATTGTTTATGTCCAATTTCAAAGTGAAATTAATTCTAATGAACACCATTGGATAAAATGGTAAAAATATATTAAAATTATACTTTAAAACCACTCAATAGTATAATTTATCACTATAAATTATTTTTATTTAAAAAAAATTTTTTAAGTATTTTTCACTATTCATAGAAAATTGGAAGTTCTCAAAAAATTACAAAAAATTCAACTTAGGATAATTTCGATATTCTGAATAAAAAAATGAAGTCCATTTTGAAATATAAAATTTATATAATTTCAAAAAGTGGGTATTACTATTCATAACGGCTACTTTGATTAGTCGCGGTGTGTTAGAATCTTGAACTTGCGTACAATGCAAGCTATTGCATTATTGAAAGAGAAGCGTATCCTGGAAGCTCAGGGTGTTACATTCTCCCCTCCTTCAATAAATTGCGTCCTTGCAATTTGAAATTTTTCTTTGAAAATAAAGGTTGAAAGTAGAAAATACCTTTGTGGAAAACCCACATCGGAAATTGGGTTAATAAAAATATAACATTAAAAGAAAGAAAGATAAGTACAAAGGTCACCTGAGATAGCTCATACTAGGATTCTATAAAAATATGGATATGGAAGAAAAACAAACCATCAAGGTCTGATGGAGAGTTGTAGAAAACAGGATTAGGAGAAAGTTAACCATAAGAAAATCACAAACTTGTGATTGGTTAAACGGTCATTGAATCCCCAGTTGGAAAAGTTAACCAACAACGTTTTTGTTTTAAGTTACCTTTTATAAAGTTGAGGAATTTATTTAAGATATTTTTTAAGAACGTAAGGAAATATACTTACTTTTCCTTTAGGCTTTCATTCTTTTATAAATTTTTACAACGAACCCATTTTTCACTCCAAATGGTAACAGAACTCAAAAATATTCTATTTATCCTAATTGTATAAGGTTCCAAATATTACCACATACCATTTAGATTATGAAAACTATTTTGTAATAACCAGGGACTTCCTGTAGGCTAGTGGTAGGTAATAAAGGCCTGTCGCACTATGGTTGTGGGTTCGATTCCTGCAGCTTTGTCAGACACGACGGGTTATCCCCCGACCTGCAGGTTGTCCTTTTCCTAAAAATATAGTATTATAATATTCCAAAAATAATCTTCAAAAATTTTTTTACCTTAAACAATACTATCCAAGGTTCAACTTAATCAATTCCAACCTATATAGTTATCCAAAATACCTCTGTCCAGACTTTCTCTAAAAGGTCTCTAAATTCCAAAATCAATTGTAACATCAGATTCCCCAAACAAAGTAAATTTTCTGCTATTGTCACATACTAAAAATATGATTACCTTTATCATATTAAAACCTTAATGAAAAAAACAAGTACTGCAGTACAATCCTTATATATATCACATTATTATTATAACGAGAATATAATCCTTGAGTACAAAAGCACCAATACATTAATTATTCAACTTCAACTGTAGTAACAACATATGATTGTTCTTGATCCCTTGGCCTTTTCTTAGGTAAGTTTCCCTGACGCTTAGGACATTATTTCGCATAATTCCCCATTTCCCTACAATTGTAGCATTCGACATTGATAGCCTCTTTCTTTCCCTTTCAATCACGAGCCTCGTGACCTTTTTCTCCACATTAATTACAAACTCTCATTCCTTTTAGGCAAGCACCGGGATGATTATTCCCACAATTATCACATAATGGAAAATCCTTCTTTACCTTTATCCCTTATCTATCTCTTGTTCCACCATTCTCTTCTTCTCTTGCTTTACTTTGTTGTCATAAGACTTAGAGAATTCCTTTTCTTTCTTGATAGCACACAAGACAATATCTTCATATGATGAGAAGAATTTTGATACTATATCTTTATGGAGAAATGGTTTTAACCCATCAAAGAGAAAATCAATTTTAATTCTTGGGTTACGTATATAATCTGTAGTATACCTCGCTAACCTTGTAAAGTTGGCCTCATACTTTGCGACATTCTTATCCTCCTTTTGTCTCAGACTCAGAAATTTCCTTTCCATATCTGCTCAATGGTCACGAGGAAAGTATTTTTCAAATAAATGATCTTTGAACTCTCTCCATTAAATACTTGATACTTCATCATCTTCCTTTGTATTTTGAATCAATGACCACAATTGATCAGCATCTCCAGTGAGGCGGTAAACTGCCATGATAACCTTCTCCCTTTCGCTACTCCCCAAGGCGTGGAATATTTTCTCTAAGGAGTTTATCGATGGCTCAGATACTAATGGATTTGTACCCCCATTAAATTTTGGTGGTTGTTGCCTCATGAAGCGGTCTAACATTGATCCTCCATGTTGCGGATTAGGGTGCTCCATACGAGTAAGTTTATTATTCATAACATGAGTGAGTTGTCCCAATATGGTAATAAGATGATCAGCACCAGTTGTATCTCCATCTCCACAATAATTATCTTGAGCAGGAGGGAAATCCCTACACGGAGTGCGTGCATTGATACGGTTTCCATTCCTTCCACTAAGTGCCATTTCTAAACAATGTCATAAACTAGATTAGTTTATGAATCAAAATACATAATTCCATAATTGTAAAAAACATAATATAAATTGATCTATTTATGGATATAATCCATAATAGTAAAAAGAAATGTTTTCTTTGAGGAAGTATATACTCATAAACCCTTCATAATGGTTTTTAAAGAAAATGATAATTATCCTAAGCATATCCCCCGGGAGTGTCGTAACCAAGAGTGCAACAAGGCGCATTGGCATGCACCAATTCCTGTTTGAGTCTAGATCAAAGTGGTGTTTTCAGGTTTTATCCCTAGATACATTTGTGCTAGAGCCACATCTACCTGCTCATATCCAGACAGGGATGTATTGCTCGAAAAACCCACAAAATCTCTACAATAACAAAATTCTAGGAAGTTCTTCTATAATAATCCTCAAAATCTATCTTTGGGATTTGTGCTCAAATCAGAGTTTATCGAAATCTAGCTTCCAAGGTTAGTACTAAACTGCCTCTGATACCAACTATAATTCCCTGACCCCAGTTACCCAGAGTCGGTGCATTACTTCGTAACATTGGCATGATCACAAAAGATCAAGTCTCGAAAGACCGATTAGTTTAGTAGCCTTCGAAACACTAGATACATTTATAAATGTTACATTACATCATAAAGTGAAAAACTACAATAACATAGTCTCCATAGTCCACACTCATATCCTCTTCTGACTATCCCTACAGGTCATTCCTAAAATACTTCTTCACATCCTGGAAAAAATTAAAACATTGAAAGGGGTGAGCTCAGATGCTCAGTAAGGATAACAATATAGCAGAAGCATTCATAAATAAACATAAAAATTTAAGGCAATGTATAACTAAAAAAATCCTTTTAAACTTAAACTTCAACATAATATGGAAAAAGTAAAATGAAATAATTCCATTTAATTATTCACATGGATATTCTACTGGTCGAATAATCACATGTAATATCAATAACCACTTTCATAATGATGGAATGCATAATGCCAAACTATCATAACCACGTAGCCAAGGCCTCGTACCAAGACTACAAATAAGATTTTGTCAAGGCCTCATTCCAAGACACTAGTTTGTCTCATGAGACCTGCCTATGCATCGAGGAGCTATAGCGGGCTCCACCCGTCACTTATTAAGTCCAATGCATTCCTCATATAAATAGGTTTAAACATATCATAAACCATAACATAATCATATTACCTAAAACATGCATAAATGAAACATAACATTTACACATTTCAATCACAAGATATCAATACAACACATTGATATAATAAAAACACTTTCAAAACCATTTTCAATTCCAAAATAAAATAAAATTAAGACATGATATTTATTTTTCATTTAAAAAAAGTTATGTTTGTAGAGGAAGCCGAAACTCAAATAATGGTTACGGCGGCGGGGAAGTCGTTGTCACCACATACGTAAGAAAAAAACATTCCTTTTGTCATTTAGTAAAAACGCTTCGTATAAAAAGATTCCTTTTGAATAAAAGTAAAAGTAAAAGGGGTTTATACACCGTATAAAGGAAAGTTGTGTATAAAACAAGATATGCCTCAATGAAAGGAGATTGAGACAAAGTCCCTTAAAAAGATCATTTTTAAATAAAATAGATCTATCATGTGTATTCAATATAATTACACATAAATAAAGTACAAATACAAGATATTACATAATAATATCATGACATAATTTGAAAGTAGGAGATTAACCCAAAGAACAGAAATTGGGTTAAGAATTTCCCTTACCTTGTGTCCGACTTGACTCGACCGTTCTTTAACCTCCTGAATAATAAACTAGAGTTAATCTATACTTTCTTAAGAACATTTTATAAGTTCATTATCCCTTTTATATCACTTATTACAATGTTATGAAAATTATGTAGTCATTTAAGTTAATAACGGTCGTTTTGTCGATCTTTGGTACTTGAGTCAACAATAAACTACTTATAATTACAAGTTGTTTATGTGGTAGAATATCCATTATCTCCAGAATTATATTCATGATTTAGATATCATATATATCATATATATCCAGTATATACATTCATTTTTAATATTACATACCATTTAGAGGTAAAAAATGAAATGCACCGTTCATGGAGACGGTAAGCCGTACGTACGCATGAACGCTACTTTCATTTCTATTTAATATTTAATGGAATGATATTATAATTATATAAAGATATAATATAATTCCAGTATAATATAATGTATAATACCATTTACTCCATCCTTTATACATCCCTCATATGGCATTAACTATTCAAATCACTTTGAGGGGGTGGTAGTCCGCACTTCCTAAAATGAAAATATCGCGTTTACCCATAATGGAATCCAAAAAGGTATGAAATAAATGAAAAATACAGAATCTTAAGTAAAAAAATAAACATATTATATATCATATATAAATATAGTTACATCTTAATGGCCACCTTTGAAGGTGTTATATGAGTGTTGAACAATCATCGTTTCGTGAGGCGGAAATTCGCCATCTACAGAAACAGTATGTTCTTTAACCATTATATTTAGGTGTGTGTAAGTGTAGCTTGAATAATTCTCATAAAAACATCCTAGTATATTTATTATACTGTTTTTGTAACAAAAGAAATTAATAAAAATAGGTTAGGGGGTTGGATAATCAAAATAAAACAAAATAACATAAGAGAAGACATTACCTTAAAATCGAGTAAGTCTTTTTGATTTGAGCCAAAGGCTTCCTTCGGAAGAGTTATGCTCAAAGTGAGGCTTCTAGGAGTAAGATAGGGATGTTGGGAGAGTATTTGGGTAGCGTTTGGCCGAGCCAAATGGATTTAAGGTGTGAATAAGGTGGTAGAGGTGTGGTACTTTTATAAGAGGAGAGAAGGTGCACTCTTGGAAAGATTGAAATGTTACTTTATTATGAAATAATTTTCGGATTCTAAAGGTCCCAAAATGATATATTGATATAATAAGGTGATAAGTATTCGAAATATACTCATCCAATAGGTTTTTGACAAGTTTAAGCCTTATATTTTACATTAGCTTTTCATTTTATTTAAATCGTTAGTTAATGAGGTAATCGCTAAAACATCATTGTGTCATAACAATTTTAATTTATTTAATGTATAAAAATTATAAAAAAAGTATAATTATATAGGAAATATTTTTATCTTTCTAATTAATATTTATATTCAAAAATATGACTTGTATAACCCCATTTAAATATTGTTTTAGTAAAAGAACTCATGTTTGTGACATTTTTATTTTAACATTAAATAAAACGTTTTTAATGTAATTTTCCTACCAAAGTGGCTCCATGGGGTCCCCAAGTTGACCCATGGATTGTCTTGGTCGGAAATAACTCATCCAATAGGGGTAGGACAAGTGTAAAGGTATTTTAATATTTTTATAATAACATTTTTACCGTAAATTTCACTAATTACCTTTAATCGCGATTAATTAAACTTAAAAGTTACTATTAACCAAAAAATTATTTTAATCTCATTGAAACAAATTTTACTTCCTAATTAAAACCATGTATGTCAGATTTTTGAATATCAAATCACAGAAGTGGTAATGTTTTATTTAAACGAAAAATCAGTTTTTTAACTACCACTTAGTGGTTTCACTATTCATCAAAAATTGAAGTTTTTCAGAACAATGCCAAAATTTCATGCTAAGCTATAATTGATATTCTGAATTCAAAAATGATTTATATTTTATAAAATTACAAATATATAAGTTGCATTAATTAATTTTATAATTAATTCCCGCTTTCACAACAAATAGTGTGTTTTTAAGAAACAATATGTATCAAAAGATTGACAATTGTTTATGTCCAATTTCAAAGGGAAATTAATTATAATGAAAACCATTGGATAAAATGGTAAAAATATATTATAATTATACTTTAAAACCACTCAATAGTATAATTTATCACTATAAATTATTTTTATTGAAAAAGTTGTTTTTAAGTATTTTTCACTATTCATAGACAATTGGAAGTTCTCAGAAAATTACAAAAAATTCAACTTTGGATAATTTTGATATTCCGAAAAAAATGAAGTCCATTTTGAAATATAAAATTTATATAATTTCAAAAATTGGGTATTACTATTCATAACGGCTACTTTGATTAGTCGCGATGTGTTAGAATCTTGAACTTGTGTATAATGCAAGCTATTGCATTATTGAAAGAGAAGCGTATCGTGGAAGCTCGGGGTGTTACACATAATAAACTTTTCCTTATATATTTTGTTATCTATAAGTTTATTATGTTCATTTAAAACAATTTCCATGGGATACAATATTTTATTTCATCATTTTGAGAGTGTTAATTTCATAGTTATATAGAAAATCACTTGTGGATAATTATTGACGTTCATTACAAATAAAAATAATAATATAAAAGTAAAATTAATTGTATTAATTTCCTTAAAAATTATTAAATGGTCCCAAATATAATTTTATTTTCTAAAATAAGGGTGATCCACTTAGTAAAAAAGTTAATATTATATGGTATGCTTATTTAGACAATTTTATTGACAGTCACAAACTAGTTTTATTTTATTTGATGAAATGATTATTAAAAAATTTATATACCACAAATAAGTTATTAAATACTAATTATAATCATATTTAACAAAAATATTTTATTAAACATTACTTTAAGGTGTTGTAAGAAAACCAAATTTATTGTTCATGGAGGTGGCGAACCAACCATATTGTGAAGAACGTTTTCATTTTAGAAATTAAAGAAGGGTGTGTATAAGATGGATATTACACAATAATAATAATAAATCAGTATACTTAGGATAATAATGTTATAATTTTTTTTGTGTATGAAGATTATATTGGGTTGCTAGAATAAGAAGAAAATTAAAATATATTTAGTTTTGAGTGTATCTCACCCTTTGGTTGTCTCATTTTAGGATGCAACTTAAGGATCCTTGGAATGGTGTTTGGATAAGACTAGATAAACTAGGACGTGTGGGAGAGGGTTGTAAATGTAATTGGGTATAAATTGTTTATGATTTATATCATAGATGTTGTGAGGATTGGAGGTGGTTGGGTGGAATTTATAAGTTGGCGATAGATGTGTTTTTTAATATTATATTTAATAGTTTATTATTTAGGATCTAGAAAACAAATATTTTTGAATATTTTGACCATATACCTTAAATTTTAAAAGAGACTTTAATTTAATTGTTTATTACATTATCAATGATTAAAAAATACATGTATCTGTCATATATTGTGAAATGTAATATTTTCTCGAAATTCAATATTCAATAAAAATACAAATATTTTAGAAAAATAAAAAAAAACCACAAAGACTATTTTTTGACAAGAAGATTCCAAAAATAAAATATTCTTTAGGAAAATAATTTTACACATATGGTAGATTTAATTTTTAAATAAAATCTTTTTTTATTTGAGAACAAATATATTTGAATATTTTGACCAATTTTTGGTTTGTTTGAGAAAATATCTAAAGTCTCATTAAATAGTATTATTAATATAATAAAATATAATATTAACTTATTCATGCATTTTAGGAAGATAAAATAAATTTTAAATAATTATATTTTTTATATAAATTCATATCATTTTTACAATTGTAAAAACACTTGTTTTATCATTTTAAAAACATTTATTTACTTGTATCATGATATAAATATGTCATATTCTCATATTATAAGACATTCAAATATTATTTTAAATTTTAATAGTTAAGGTTACTATTATAACCATTTTCTTTCTTAATAGTAAGATTACAATATTAATGAATGGATTACTATTCCACTGGTCAGATTTGTAATGGTCATATGAGTTCCCTGATATTTATAATAACCTAATACATCAATGATTCTTCATTGAATTCTATTTTATCTCAAAGTTATATATATGTGTATATATATTCATTTATAAAATGATTATATTATTAATAATATTCTTGTTCAGTCCTATAGTCTTGTTCGCGAGGGCAGTTATTCTGAGGGATTGAGGATATCCAAATTTTCTTATTATTATTATCTTATTTTCTATTTTATGACCCATTATAATACATTCAATTTGTAAGGAAATTTTTATACTCAAAATTTAATGTTTGAATTATTATAATAAAATTTATTTAGTTTCATCATAAGGTACATGTGTATTATATAATCTTATATTACTAAATACAACATATATATTCTCAAAATTGAAATTCCATTGATAAATGATTGGTTCATAAAAAAAGAGTCTGAAACTCACCAATAAACATGGTACCCATGTATCCAATTCATCTAATCATACACATCCATCTGAAATAGTTCCCATGTCTTTACTTATCTCATGATATATAAAATTTCTACAAACACATTATCTATACATTCATGGTGTTAGTATAAATTAATATTATGATTACAATTAGCTCCCAAAATTTCCCCTAAAATTGAGAGTGAACAACTGAAAATATGAAATACCATGTATACAAGAATACATTAATTAAAAATCTAAATAATTAATAAAATAAGCAATAATGTTCCTAATAGACCACCATGTTACTCTGACCCACCCATATTGACCGTTGTTAGAAAATTATGAGTGGTAGTTATTATAAAATAAGAAAATTTATTTTATGGAATAAAAAATCATATTGGAACAATTTAATCTTATTAAAAATGTGACATTTCATATCCCTAGAATAAATCACCTCATACACAAGATCACATTGTTGAGTTCATAATTATATATTATTTTCCATTTTAATTATTATTATATTTTAAAAATAATATTATTTAATTTAGTCCATTAAAATTGGGTACTATAGAGATATAATTAAAATAAATTCATGTTGTCACAAATATAATCATCTTTGTAGACACAGTATCCAATATATTTAAATATATTAAAACTTGAATACCCTAGCTATTCATTTATATTCTTTGTGGTTAATTATAAATCATTGCATACACATTTACATAGAAAAATTGAACTCTTTGATAAGATATCATTAAGGTCACATGGAATAAGAATATTTTGTGAAACTTATAAAAATAAAACATTTTATTTCTAATAGATTGAAATTAAATTTCAAACCCCAGTATCGATCACTAGAGTTCAGCATAATATATAAATTGAATATATATATTTAAATGAAATGTTTTAAAGTCTTAAAAGAGAAGGTAAATTATAGAAAACATGGGTTTAATATTGTATTTTCTCTAAGAACAAGTAACAATCAATAATATATAACAAAACCATAATCAAAATACTAAAAGAAATGCCCCAATTAAAATAATGCATTAGGAACTCAAATGGACATCTATAGTCCTTCCAATTGGACTTGAAATGTATATCAGAGTCTTGATGTCTTACTAATAGAATATTAATGGTAGTTAGAATAAAGGTAGTATTATTTACCAAGCCATTAATATATAGGTGGGTTTCCAAATAACATATGGCGTCTAGTAGGACCAAGTCACTGCTTTAGATAACTCATCATGCACATATTGTGGAATATTCTAATCCTCTAAATTCATCTTCTAAACTCATTAACCAAAAAATATCTTAACTTAAATAAAAACACATTTAATAACACATTAAAATATATAAATTTAATTCAAATAAGTCCACTAAAAAATTATCTATTTAATAACATTCCACCATAGCACTTCTCAACATCTAGAAGTGCATTGAGAACTATAAGTGACAAAAATTGGCAACTATAACCTTATACATGTTTTATGATCCTAGGTATAATCCTAAAAAATCCACTTCTTATTACACATAAACTATTTTTATAATATTCTATTTTAACATATTCATATTTTGGTTAAAAATCATTATTAATCATTTCATGAATAATGAATTTAATTCCATATCTAACTCGTTATAGTTGATAACAAGAAAAGGATATGGATCATAATTTTATAATTTATATACATAGAAGTGATTAGGTATTTCATCAATTTAGGAACTAAATATGACTAATAAATCACATCCCTAATACATTTCATAGTCTTAATGCGTCCCATAATCTATTGGTTCAACATTTCCTGGTTCCCTAATCTATAATGTATCAGCTAATACTACACACTCATTAATAACATTTCAACCAAACCTAACTGTAATTATTGGTATCACTCATTATCATAAGATAATTTTCAACTATAATAAATTTTTAATCATTTCTTATTCCACTGGAATTTTTTACTTCATACATTATTACATGCACCTATTTTGATCTCCTTTTTTGTAAGTAAGAAATGGGGGCATATGAATATTGGGGAGTACATTATAAAAACTATAGTATGGGATGGTGAATCATACAAAAAATATATTATTATCTATTATAATATATTTTCATATATTTAGGTTGTTTTCATAAAATTCATCCCAATGAAAATAATAGTTAACCATTGTGAAATGGATAAATCGATGCTACTATATTTGAAAGGAAATGTATAAGGGTTAGTCATACCATGATCATGAAGTAGGGAATATCACACTTTTCACTTGATAAGGGTGGTTTTATATGAATACATTCAATAGTTTATCATTTTTCAAGTATATGTTATGGGATATGGGTGTTATGGACATAGTTAATGCACTTGGGCATCACTCATGTTTAATTTTTTTCTCATATGGTGACAGGACAACTATGAACATATATCTTGTTGTCTTAGTTAGCTATAAATATATGTTATATTGACCTTAGTTTACTATTGGTGTATTGGAATCCTAAATTAAACATAATTATATATGTGAAGTTTATGGTCCATATCAATTTTCTCGATAATTTAAAATCCTACAGTGATCAATCCCATTGTTTCCCTTAACACTGTGATTTAATAAAATCTATGGTAATATGTTAATCATGGATAATGAAGATACGTGATCAAACACAAATATTGGTCACCACAATTTTAGTGGAATTTTCAGTTGGTCTATTTTATGAATATGAATCAGTATGGGTTCATTATTAAACAAATTCTATATTGAAGGAAATATAAGCATATTGGAAAAAAAGGAAGCCTATATGTAGATCTAAATAGTCCAAAAGGGGAGGAAGAAATAATTTTCTAATAGATTTTTGAGAGAAGGGCGATTAGATAAACAATTATCTAGAATAAAAATACCAAAAATTCCAAATGACTTATTCTTTTGATTAATTTTTACATGATATCCTCCTCTATAGCTAGAGGACAATAACAATCATTTCCAATAAATTTCATATACCTAGATCCACAGTGTAACAACTCGAATGTTATATATAATAAATTACCTTTTTAATATATTTGAATGTCATATTAGATAATATATATATATATATATAAAATTACATAATTTTATCATTAATTTGTATCTGTAATATGACCGTAAGAATGTATCCTTACTATATGAATATAAAACTAACTTAGGGTATATTAATAATGGTAAATATATTTTTTTCATTGAAATATATTTTTCAAAAAAAGTCAATTTCATTTTTCACAATTGTTTTTAAAAATAAATTTCATGGATCATGAAAATTGAATATAATAAAATGAAATTCATTCTTAAATTTAACATATAAAAATTTCCTAAGGAATTAATTTCTAGATTTTCCTAGATGAAAAATTATTTTTTCCGATGAAAAATTATTTTTCTGTAAATAGTTACAAATAATTATTTTAATATTATTATTATTTTATGAATTTACCAATAATTTTGTTTAATTTCAATCCTTCTAAAAATATTTCACCCTCAAAAATATATTTATTCAGGAAAATAAAAATATTTATAATCTATGAAACCCATGCATGACATTTTGTAAATTAAGTAATATTTTATTCAAATAATAACTATTTTTAGTCTTTAACAATTAATTATGTTTTCAAAAGGGGGTTTAGTTTTAAATTATTTTAAAATCTATATAAAACTTATTTAGTTTATAATAAACTTATTAATATCATATAAATCAAAAACATTCAAGATTTTATATCAAACTTATTTTTATACGTAAAAAATATATTCTGAAAAAAAAACTAATATATTATATTATTACTCTTATTACATTGATAAATTAAATAAAATAAAATTTGTTTCAAATTTTAAAATGGTTGATCTAAATTCTGTAATAAGAACTATTTTATTTTTTTATATAAAAAATAATTTATCTAGGTAAAAACTATTTACTGTTGTAAAATATAAATTTATATAATTAATAAATGCAAGATTGAAACAGAAAAAAAAAATGTTCAAAACATGTGTGAAAATTAATAGTTGAGGATTAGGAACTTTAAACATTCCCCAAATCCATTATTTTACACTTTTTCACACATGTAACATGAAACATCTGTTATTTTTGTATTAAGAATTTATATTTATAGAAAACTTAATTTCCATCACCTATATAATGATGTCCAATACACCCATTTTAATGATTTATATTGACCAAAAATCTACCATTATACCACCTTAAACCTATCCCCATGTCTTATAATCCATTATCTTACCTACAGACCAATATGAAGGGTTTTATGGTGTTACCAAATGAATAATATCAAAAGGGAGAGTTAATATTCTTAATCGAATGTCATAATTGGTTTCTCATACTACCCCCTAAAAAATTATATCTATGATAGTATGATAACATTAGTATTATTAATATTCTAATATTTAATTATACTTATGGAATATTTATTTTCTACATTCCTCAGAAACCTTTTAAAAAATTAATTTTTTGATATGTGTATTTGTGGACAACCGCTTCCAGAAATAGACTATTATATTTTCTCTCACATCCTGAAATTGATTAATTTATAAATATATTTATTTTTTAAAAATTACATTTATAATAATATTTATATTTTTTAAGGATAATATTATCCATTATATAGGTAATGTGAATAACAAATAATCAGAGTAAATTTATCCTCCTTAAATGTATATATCAAGGAACCTTTTTTTTAATTTGAGTCCATTTTATGAAAACCTAAGAGAAAATATAATTTTTGAGATAATTTAATTATTAAAATAATACAACTATTTAATTATATTTATTATGAATATATTTTATACCACATTTTACTACAAGAAATATACAGGGGAACATCTATAGAAATTGACTAAACTGCCTCATGTAATCAACATAAATGAATACATTTAAATAATTGAATTGTAAATAATAATAAATAAACCATATAAAATGAAATATATATGAAAAAGGTTCTCCAAATTTTTTTTCATAAAAATAATTTTATTTCTTAGTCTTTAATCACATGTGAAGATAGAATTAGTACATGAGGTAACTGTTTCTTCATTAAAATTATGATTCATTGGGATATGATTTCAGTTCACCACATGTTTCCTTATTATGATGTAAATATTTAATTATATTTTTTTAATAATATTATTAAAATATAATTTATTTATAAATTTATGTCATTTTATATTACCAAGGGCTTATTATTCCTTGTATTTTAAAGTCTTCGGGGTTTTTTGTTATGTAAGATCATATTTATTTGGGTAATAATGTAATGTCTTGATATTAATTATTATATATATGGTTTCTTCCACCCTAATATTTTTATTGAAATTTCTCAGTCTCCCTATGGAAATTATATATTTTTATTCAAATATTCTTCCTCTGTGAATTTATTACCCATTAAAGCACGACATTGTAAATAATAATTATCATCTTTACCATGTGTGGTCATTATCTTCCATATCCATGTATTCAAATCCATCCAAATTTCTCATTAATATTTTCAAAGCCAATTATGTTCTATCTTGAGTAATAGTGAAGTTTACTTTTCCCACTTCTTAGAAAAAAATCATTATATATTTTTATAATGTTGGATTTAGTAAAAATATTTTTTAATAATATTAAAATCATATTTACATACATGGATGTATGTTTTAACTTCTAAAACCCCCTCACATATTTTTTTATGCATTATATTTATTTTTCTACATTTTACTATAAATAATCCTCTTATATTTCATCAATATTCTATCTATATTTTCCTTATATATATATTTAGTGACAATACCATTATTTTTGGGATAAATGATTATTTCAGATACCATTATAATTCCCACATTTTAGAAAACCAAATTTATAAGAAAATCCTCATTTCTTATTTCACATTGAGGTCCACCCCAATTAGATTATTTTTTACCATGAATATTAATAAAAACACTCATTATTTTATGGAAACCCATCTAGGTTCAATTCTAGTCTATTGAAACATATTAATATATTTTCTATTTTAAAAATACCATTTTATCATTACAAAAAACATCAAAAAAGTGGATAACTTTTTATTCATATTTTTCTAATCCTTCTCATAAATTTTACTACATTAGACTTCTATACTCATGACCTGTTTTTCATTTCAAAAAAAATGTCCAAAATAATTTACTTTGTTCTTCCCTTATGAATACAAATGATATATAGTTCTTTTTTTCATTGAGACAAGATTATGAAACCCGCTTAATTGGCATGGGTTTTATCATGCTTATTATATAAAAATTGTTTATTTCCACATTTTTCACTGATATGCATGTTTAGGTTTTGAATATGATGGTTTATCCCTGACAGCGCTCTAATTAATTAGTTAATGCTTTCATCTTATGAGATACCATGTATGGTTCATGGGCGGATAGCCTAAAAACTATATGTCGTGTTGTATTATCAGTGATCATTGAATTATTCTTATGATTCAATAAATTATTTCATTACCGCATATTTATGATTCCATTAAATTAGGATATTATTCCCTTATTCAATTTTTTCAATTCATATGAGCATTCTATTTATGATAACATGGTATGCCTCTAGTCTTATATGTTTTATCACATAGTCATTCATTAATCTGATTATTACTTTACTGAGATTTCTATATCAATACTTTTCATTATGTATTTCCCTAGGATATCCTATAACGTTTTAGAAGAACTATGGGAGTTATAAAATCCTTTTGCAGTTTTAAATAATTATAATGTAATCAATATTTATGATGGTGTATTTATGTGTCTAATCCTCTAAAGACACAAAACCTCTATATCCTTGGATTTTATTTTCTATAAATATATATTAAAATAATGAAATAAAATGTGTTTAAAGGTTGGTTTCTTATACATGGTGAATGTTGTATAATTTGAGGGGATAAATGTCCATGTAGAATATATGGATCTTGTTTATTATTAGGATGGATCTTCTAGAGTTGGATACATCCATGTTTCCATTGGATATGACTTCCATGCTTTGCTAAATGATTTATATACTTATGTTTTAGTGTTTGATGTGGTAGTTCACTCAATGTTAATCAATAATTTGGTGACAAAGAATTTTCATATCCGTTTACGGTGTTCAAAAGATATTGGTGTAGGGAAATATCCTATAATTAAATAAAATGTTTTATTTTATTATTTATATCATAATTTTATTCTATCCTTGGATTATCACTCATTATAAAACTTCATTAATTATAAGAGGCTATCTGTTTGGCATCAACATTATAATCCCACAGATATAATATAAACCAAAGATCATTGGGTTTAAGGTTGAATATAGGGATCATATTGACATTATTTTTAAATCTAGGATGAATGTTGTGTCTATATAAAGTGAATATCAACCCCTAGGGGGCTTCTCATCATTACTATAGGAAAGATCAGACACCCCCTTTTCATAACAAAAACATAATATCTTGAGTATGTGAAGTTACTTTTCATCGGTATACATGTTTATCTATCAGGTTTATTTTGAACTTTTATTTGTTAGTACCACAATTTTTTCAAGGCCTCTAACATCAAGTAATTTCTAACTACTCAATGATCTATAATACTCATAATATCACTCATCATCAGTTCACAAGGAACCCTCTATCATTAAATGAAATACCATAGACCTATAATTTTCAACGTTGGAATAGTCATAACATTGGATTTTGTCAATCCCTTTTCCACTCATACCTAAAATATCATGAATATATATTTATACATATATTATATTACATGTTTGGACCTACTTATGGATATTACAAGAGGCTCAGTCCATCTTATGGATATTTATTCTAATAATGATGAAGAATTGGATACAACATTCTTACTTTTATCAAACACATCTCTAGAAATTATTAACCAATGATTTCCACCAACCTCATAAATCATTGTAGGATAAAACAATGAGAACATGATTTATCCAACAAAACACACAAAGCTAAAATAAATGTAGATTAAGTATGGAAGATTGAGGATAGCTTCTAGTTTTTGGTGATAATGATTCAAATTCAAGGATTGATGCTAATGATTATTCTCTTGAATGTTAATTTCCCAATGTTCAAACATTTTCTATAATGACAATGAATCTTTCTGTTATGAAATATGGGTTATTCAAAAAGGGCCCATTACCAATAGTGTAATGGTCATGGAAGACTTCAATTATGATATTGAATCTTATAAGTCGTTTAGTTACAAATTTGACTCAAATAAGAATTTTTTTTATTTGTATTATGTTACCAGATAGAAGGTGTAGCAAAATGTAATGCACCAACCTGAATTACCACTAAATAGGAATCTATAATGTTGGGTCACATGACCTTAATAGCATCTCCCTATATACTAGATACTTTTCAATAACAAAGTGGGTCTATGTATGTGATAATGGGGAGACTATATTGTCATTATCATAGTATCACAGTATAATATCAAAAACTAAATGACATAAAATTTCTAAATTAGTAATAAATGAATAAATGTACTGGAAGAATAATATAATATATGAATAAAAGTTTCCAATGCCAACATAAAAAAATGAATTTTTGATAGAAGATTTTCAAAGTACAGGAAATGAAAATAAAAAATATAAATACAATTTAGTAAGAGAATAACTTCCCAAAAACAATATCCATGAGCATCTCGAGCACCATCTTAGTCCTCTTCCATAACTCCATTCTAGTAATATAAATCAAGCATTAGAAGCTCTCTAATTCCTTTTATCAATACCTATAGACATAAAGTTTACATGGGTACCAATAGTGCCTGATTGGGGTTTCATAAACAATATCAGTTGGCTCACACCCACAATTTCTTGACCAATCCATTCTATAAAATAGAAATTGTGCAGTGTGTCGCGGTAAATAAATTAATGATATAAACAACAAATAGATACAAGCATTGCACTGGGTTCTACTTGGACACCTATACAATTACCAAATTTGTCCTAAGTTGATGTTTCTGAACCATGAGTACCAATAATGGTAAATTATGTGAAATCAGTTTTATGGTGTTGGAATATCCTTAAGCTTCGGATTGGGCTTGGTGAACATGTCCCAACATTTCCATTTTCAAATTTTCAATTCTGTTTTCCTAAAAACAATGAAATGCTCTTTAATTAAGTTTGAAACACTTTATAGAACATTTATTCATCCCTCATAACATAGTGATACACCCAAAGCCTATCCATGGAAATATTATGGGACATTCCATGTTTCACTTGAGGGAATCAACATATGACTAAAGCCAAGGATTTTTTCTATCGTGATCCAAGAATGAATTCCCATGTGTCACATAGTGCATGAATTTAAAAGTCTAGTACTATCCTCTGGCTTCATACCTAGTATCATATATAGGTGCCTGAGCCTCAATTGTGGAATGTTAAAACCATCATCCCTTTGATCATGTCCAAGGGGTCTTGATAAGGGAACCATTATCACTTTTTTGAAGTTAAAAATTCAAAATTCATGGAGATCCTATCTCAGGAATAGCTTATATCACCCCAGTTATGTTTAAAAATCATCAATAGTTACAACATAAAGGAATTATATTCCTTATAAGGTGTCCTTGAATTGGAAATCCTTGTTTCACACTTTCCTCCAATAAAAATCCATTACACAAGCATCACATTTCAATTATGGCATGTACATAACATGAAATAAATAATGCGGCCTTTCATAAACTCATTTCATTAAATCATTTGATCATTTCAACTAGAGAAATTAATCATGTCATTCCACTCTACATATATATATCAACAACTTAGTTAATGAATCAAACCATCAAGAATAGACAAATCTAATTAATTACATTCCATTTAATCTATCAAAACATTGAAATTCATTTAATAATGTAAAAGAGGTACATTGAAGTCACCATGAACAAAAAATAATTGACCTAATTGGGAAACTCTATTTATAAGTCAAGAAAAGACCTTATAGAGAGATTCATTAAGTAGTCATTTAGGTAGGATATGGTCTAAACCATGAACTTATATGGTGAAATGGTTCTACAAATTCTTTTAAAGGGAAACTGCATTTTCTAATTCCACTAAATTACTTTCACAAAACAGCCCATGAATCTATCATTACCAAAGGCATAAGTAAACACCAAACATGTTATAAATAAATAATCATTATTTTTTATCTGCGAATAAAGTGTGCCTCATCATAGGTTTCTTGTTATTGTAACATGACATTTCTTATCAAACAATTCATTTAGAAAATTAAACATCACATTCAAGAGTCAAGCTTAATTCACATTAAAGAAGAATTTATTATAAATACCATACAACACTAATTAATATCCATGGAAGGTGTGAAAATAGATAAATTAATTCTTTCATGAATTAAATGGGAAAATGGATAGGGATTATAACTCAAGAAAAAGAAGACCAATCTGAACACGTCATCACATGACATTTTCTTTTAGAACAAATCTAAACTACTCTTTCCATCCTCGAAGAATATCACCTTTACATATACATAAGTTCACCTAGCCCTTATGTACATATTTTCATGGCCATGAATATATAAAATGGCATCCATACATATATTCTTATATATGAATATACCCATTTACACATACACACATATGATTTTTTTTTATATATACATAAGAAATCATAGACCCAATATATATGTCTGTGTGTGTGTGTTTTTGTGTGTGCATGTGTGTGTATTCATAATGACATGGGTGAATATATATATATATATAATGGGGGAAATTACATACAAATATGTCTATTGATGTGTATGTGGGTAAGTCACCTTTGATAATGGAAACCTGAAACCACCACAGAAAGGTCCGATGTACCGAAGAAAATTAACATTAACCCAAAAACTAAAAAAGTCCCAAATAGAAATTAATCAATAACAAAAAATGGAGGAAAACCTATAAAAAATTTATAATGGGTGGACTAAAATGATCTGAACCACATCGCCTTCGGTGGCAGATATCGGAATATGAACAAGGATGACCTGAGAGAGTTGTTGCACCCCCTAATAATGGAATAAAACCAAAATTACCATTTAACTCTTGACCTAGGGTTCAGCTGAATGAATGTTGGGTTAGAGGAGATGGTAAAACCACCATAAAGTAAATAGGAGGGAACCAACAACCATACCATGATGATTCGAAAGATAAATCTAAAATAATCCTTGTGAAATATATGAGTGAAGAGGGAGCTAAGAGGTGGTGTCGCATGCATCGTGAAGAGGTATAGGGGTTTCATCGCGTTAATAGGATGGATGGATGGTATATTAGGTTCTAATTTGTTTTATTTTTATTTTTATTTTATTTAAAAAAACTCACCACACAGCTTGGGTTTAACGGATAGCCAAATTGTGTGCCAACTGTATGATGAATAGTGTAATCATATTACCCATTTGACTCTAACTATGTGGTATAGGTGCACAGTTTGGGTAAACCATGCACAAACCTTTTGGGAAATATTTATTCTTTACTGTAGTTTCATTGTTTGTTGTTGAGGATCATATTATTTCAGACAAACCATGTGCCCTTTGCAGACCCTCGAAGCATTTTATTTTCACAGTCTAAAACTCAATGAGACTCTTGAGGGACCTCTTGAACCTTTACCTAAGTCCTAAAACAACACATTAACATGTTCAAACACTCAGAATCTCATTTCGAAGCCTAATTTTAAAAACATGCCATCCAGTAAACATAATAGAGAAAACTTATTTGGATTATTTGTCTGGTCCAAAAACACAGGTCTCTACAACCTCCCCACCTTATAACATATCATCCCTCATAATCATTTGGAAAAAATGAAGACATCACTCAACCTACCAGAGTTGGGATGTTTTGTTCAAATAGTTGTGTTTCTTTTCAAAACACCCAACACACCTTTAATAACTTCTTGAGCACATGACACTTATGCCATCAACACTCAAGCCAATGATCAAATCCATATTGTAACATTGAAATGACACATTTCTAATCTTATTAAGCTAGAGAGATGATCATGTCATCATCTATTTAAACATTTGACCAATGTTGCTCCACAAAAAAATGTTAACATTATAAAGGGGTTGATTCCAAGACTAGGTACCTCCTCCATCCAAATTCTCAAAAAATAATGCACCTTGTAATTCTAGAGACCCTCCTAGAATGATTTCATTAACTAGGTGAACCTGATTATAACTGAGGTAATATCAAGAACCTCATTAAAGGAAATTTTTTAATCCTGATCAAACTAACTGATCTCAGTCATGAAATATTTCACTTAAGAAATTGTAGACTTTTTTTAAACATTCCCACATTAACCTGACGATGTGCTTTAAAAAGCACAATTCAACTAAACACATCAAAAAATGAGAGAAAATTAGTTGATCGACTTTATATTACTTATCTCATAGATTCACGGCTAAGATGGCCAATGTATTAAACATTGAACCACAAATCCTTCCTTTATGGAATCCTATGTTTAACATGAACATGTACCCCAAAATTCATACTAGACTTTTGATGACATTCCTTGTTCGAACCATCACCTGGTTATATAAAATTAATTCCTAGGCATGAATATAGGTAAAACTATATCCAGAAAACTAGAATCATCACACTCCAAACATCACCTCCGAGCCAGAAAAAAATTCAATGAAAAACTAATATTCATTAAACTGGAGTCCAAGGAACTAACCCATGGTAGTCCATACTCTAAGTTTTACATGTGATATGTTTGTACAATGTCAAAACATGAATATATGTTCATTGATGTCAAAGTAAACAGGTATCCCCCAAGAGATTGGCCAAGGAATTCATAAAAGGGAACTCATTGGTCACTCAATACTAGCCATTCCTTAATCAAGAACCACATATTTAGTGTCCAATAAAGAGAAACCCACCTCTCTATCCCAATGGATTTTAAAACATTATCATGGTGTAATACCAATTCTCCCTCAGTGTATCAAGGATTCCATCATGAAATGATACATTATCTGCACTATGAATAATACTCTGTGAGGATTAGAGCGGTCCTCTCGAGTCACACTTGACTATGATCATGAAAAATAGTCAAACCATAACTGGTCGACTTATAAATAGAATCATGGATTCACATACTAACCCATCAAAATTAACAAATTTCAAGACATAATTGACCAAGGAATCATATGATCATTAAATATTTAACCAATGAAGTCTATCCAAGACTGATTATTCTTTCTCAGGGGGTGTGCACACAAGCAACCACATCCAAAGGATAACCTTAGTTTTATTCCTTCTACTTGGAAGGGAACATATTTAATATAAATAAAATCAAAATACCAAAATTAAGAGTGTATTATTCATTGAAATAATAGATATAAAATCTACTAAAAAGTGCACTAGGTTTGTATTTACCTCAAATGAAAATGTTTGGAATTTAGAATGAATAATAAATCAAACTGACTAGCTTTTTAAAACACCCATGTCTCAAGGAAGTCATATAGAGCATTGAGAGGTGCTTGATTTATTTAACTAATATTTCACTCTAATACAAACATTACATGAGAAAAAACCCAATATCTCGATGCTTAAATATTACACCGACTCAACCGGTTTGGTTCAACACTTAACTACCTGACAGGTACAGCATATGTCAACACATACTTCCTTGAAAATATATGAGCATACGATACATCATGGAGACAACACAAATTATTGTTAGTTCTATGAATTCAATTATCTGATAAGCCTCACAAAAAATGTCCCAAAGGTGTTTTATCACATATTACAATAAAATAGATCACTCACTCTCGAGTCACCCAAGTAAATAAGAACAGGGTCACGAAGCCTACTAAGTGGCTGACAATGCCTGAGGAATTTCTAACATATTGAAACCAAGAATTACTCAATTATCCCGCCCATAAAAAACGATCAAGATACCATGACCACCCATTAGAATAAGGGCGTAATTTATAAGTCAAGAGTCTTATAAGGGAAAATAGCACCAAAAATACATGAAACATTAGAAGGATAACATCATTAAGCAGGGAATTCAATCTCTAAGGGTGGTACGTACCTAGGGATAGCCCCTTTCCGAAGGTATAATCACTGACCCTATAATTAGTTCATGAAAAAATATTTTACTAGGCTCTACACCTATCATCTAATCCATTAATAAATAGGAAAATGGCCTAAAAAACCACTCATGTTTATGTTCTAAGGAAACATAAAAAAAAGTTTGAACTACCCTTATATGTTATTTTTAACATAGGAAACCACAACAGGTTCCATTTTTTAAGCCATTATATTAAATCAAAATTAATATTTTACAATTTAATTATTTAAAACAAAACATTAGGTACCCATTTTGAAAATAAAAAACACTCCTCACTTGATTTAACTATCAAATCCAGGAAAAATGACATGTCTTATAAAACTTCCTTTTTAAAGATTAATTTTTTGACACCCATTAATAATTATTCATTAATCAAATAAATTCTATTCAGTTATAAAATATAAGTTAGCCACTGAGGGTCCCAATTAAACCAACCCAGGTTCATCAAAATGCATCCAAATATAAGTTAGTGAATTAATAATGTTTAAAAAACTTTTATAGGGTTATCTCATAAGAAACATGACCCCAAATGACCTAATTGGGTCAGTTTTTCATTTTAGAAGTTAAAAAAATACATTATAGATGAAACTAATACATTTTAGATCAAATTTAAAATTCTCTTAAAACTTAACCATTTCATATCTTATTGTGGTCATATCTAATGGTACAATTACATGGGGGGATATCTACCAACAAAAAAGTTCCCATAGACATTATTGTTTTGAATTTAGATCACATTGATTGAAATCAATACCCTATAAAATTTAAACCTTTTCAGTATTTCCCAATTAAAAGTGGTCTCTAGACATGTATAAAGAATGAATTTTGTTTGAGTATATGAGATAAATTTTCCCAATTATAATGTTCACATACAACTTATGATTGAAAAATGTCTCCTATTTTAATTTCCAACCATACATTTTTTCTGTGAAACAATTTACAAATATCAAAATAAAACTAGCATTGTTTCACAAATAGAAAACATTGAGAAACATACTAAATAAATAGTAATTTTATAGAATATCAAAAAAACATGGTATACCATGTAAGGAACACAATTTAAATTAGTAGGAAATATAAAAATACAAGTACATGGCATGGAATATGCAAGACTTGTTAATTTCTTGGTTCCTATAATGATGTATGTAATGATTTACCCCTGATATACTTTGATAGGGGTAAAATTCCATAAATCAACAATATGTGGAAGGAACACCATTCATTCGAGGTGAAATGATAATCAATTTTAATATCAAACAATATGTACATTAATCCCATCCTTGGCCACATGGTCATTTCTCCATGGGTGGGGTGATCAGTCCTTGAAATGGCTATTTACCAAGCATCGACACATTTCTAGACCCTTATTCCTTCCCCAAATAGTAATATGTATCAATATTAGGCTTCAATACCACTTTTCAATGTCTTGACTTGACTTACCACTAAACCAGTAGCAAGATCAGTGGGTCACATGGCCTCAAGCACACCTTCTGCTACACTAGGGGCTACCAACTAGAAAATAGGTTATAGTGCTATGATATAAGGATTATTATACCCTCATGATCAGATTAACATAGTGGAATATTAGAAACTAAATGATAGACAACAATGAATTAGTAATAAATTATTAAAAGCATTGGATAGGGTTCTAATAAGACACCAATCCAATTTCCTATATTAGGCTAAGATGGTGTGTCTAAACCATGATCAGATTCATTGGTAAGGTATGTAAAATAAGTTTTTGGGATTTGGAATTTCTCCCAACATGTTATTGGGCTTGGAAAGCACATTCCTACATTTCCATTACCCAAATATCCAATTTGATTTCCATAAAACGTTAACATTCTCTTTAATTCAGTTTAAACCTATTTATAAAACATATATTCATCCTTCATATCATATTGAGATTCCCGAAGCCCTTCATGGATATCCAATGGGACATTCCAAGTTTTTCATGAGGGTCTAAACATATGACCAGTGTTAAAAATTCCATCCATGGTGATCCAATAATGAATTCCCATGTGTTACTAACTTCATGGTGTCAAAATTCATGTACTATCTTTTGGGTTTGTACATGGTATCGCACGTAGGGTTTTGAGTCTCACTTGAGTTGTGCTATAACCATCATGCCTTCAGGTCCATCAATGGGTATCCTTTAGGGAATTAGTTTCAATCATTGGGAGCTCAAAATAGATAATTCTTGGTGATACCATCTCATGCATAGATGAAATCACCCTAGCATGTTTAAAATGAATCAGAAGTTCCAAAATAAAGGTATGAGAGTCTATCAAAGGACTCCTTAAATGGGAACGAATTGTTTCACCCTCTTATCTAAAATAAATTCATTACACAAGAAGCACATTTCTATTATGGAATTTACATAGCATGAAATAAAATTTGTGGCCTTTCCACCCTTTCTCAACACATTTCGTTTAAAAAATTAGATTATTTCATAGAGGTAAATTCATATTGATAAGACCCTCTACACATATACTAAAAACTCATTTAAAGAATCCAAACATCAAGAATAAAAAAGTTAATTAATGAAATTCCATTTATTCTGTCAAAATTTGTCAATTCATTTAATAAGGTCAAAAGAGGTACTTAGATGGTACCACGAACAAATGGGAATTTAACTAATTTGGAAAATTTAGAAGTCTATCCATTACCTTAGAGAGATCTTGGTTTAAAATTCATTTAGGTAGGATATGGTCCATGCCATTCACTTATATGTTTCAATGGTTCTATAAGCACTTATAAAGGGAAAGACTTTTTTCAAATTCCATTAAAGGACAACTGTAATAAATTACATGAATCTTATAATACAAAAGAAATATGTAATCACCAATCATTTAAGAAATAACTAATCATTATTTTTCATGTTTGAAGAAAATGAATCTCATCTGAGGATTTCTATTATAAAAATATGACATTATTATCAAATAATTCATTTAGCTAGTTAAAAATCACATTCAAGAGTCATAAACAATTCAAATTAAAGAATTATTTATCCCAAAAACCATATAGGAATAAATAATATCCATGGAAGGTGCTAAAAGATATCAATTAATTAATTCTTAAATTAAAATAGAAAACTAAAAGGGATCCTACCTCAATAAGATGAATGCCTAGTCGAACACTTCATTACTTCACATTTTCATTAGAAACCACTCAAAGCTACTATTTCCCACCTCTATTAATATTCACCTTCACATTAACATAAAGACACCTATCCACTATGTCAATATTATCATGTCCATGAATATGTACAGGGGAATCATTACATAAATTCTTATATAGGAATATACTAGTTTACACTTACACACATATTAACTTTTCAAATATATACATAAGCACCCCTAGCCCCAATATATATATTCATGTAGTAATTGGTGAATATATATATAATGTGGGAACTTACAGACATATATTCCTACCTACACATATGTGGGTAAGTCGCCTTTGACAAAGGCAACCCAAAACCACTATGGAAATGTCCAATGTACAAAAGAAAATTATCTATAACTCATAAACTATAAAACACCAAAATAGAAATTTTGTGATAAAAATAATGGTCGACATAAAACCAGAAATTGAAGATGGGGGATGAAAACGATCCAAAATGTTGTGCCTTATGTGGAGGATACGAGGATATAAACAGTGTTGGAACAAGAGATCCACCACATACCCTAGCAATGGAATGAAACTAAAATAAATATTTAACCCACGAAATAGGGTTTGGTTGAATGAAAATCGAGCAATAAGAGAGAGGGAAACTAGTGTAATGCAAAGAAGAGTGAACCAATGACTGTAATTTTAAGATTTGAAGGATAAATCTTAAAGAATCTGGGTGACATTGAGGAACAAAGAGTATTCTTAGATGGGGTGTCTCACATGAGTTTTATATGTCCATGCGGGTGCATCCCATGAATAGGTGGGTTATATTAGGTTATAATTTATTTTATTAGTAATTTTATTTAATTAATTTAATTATTTTCTAAAACATGAAACATAGTTTGTGTTACACAGTTATCCGAACAATGTGAGCATACTTACCACTTTAAACTAACATTTTAGGCTAGACATGTGGTTTGGGTAACTCATGTGTAGCCAGTGTGGGGAATTTATTCCACTTTTTTGTAGTTGTTGTGTTTACTTTTGAGGGTTTCACTACTTCAGACAAATTGTTCCCCCATTATAGGCCCTCCAATCATTTTATTTTCATGGTACAGTGCTCCAAAAACTCAACAAGACTCCTGAGGGACCCCTCATACCTTTACCCAAGTTCAAATAATACAAATTTATGTCTTCCAACTCTGAGAATTTCTTTTTGAAGCTCACTTTTAAAAAAATCATGCCCATTAAATGAAAAAGTTCAAATTCCAATAGATTCTTTGACTAGTGAAAAAGCATGGTTCGCTACACACAATATCTACACTGTGATTACTCATAACCAACTAGAAATGTTGGGAAGTCATATGGGGAACTTTTTCCATAATTTTTCTATCATGGTTGTAACACACATTGAATTTCATGTTTTTTTGTTAAATATATTTAAAAACTATGTGTGTTTCAATTGATAATGGAGTGGGGTCTAGAATTGATGAGTTTTCTATGGTTTAGGTCTAAAATGAATCCAAAATCTGGGGATCATGTTGAATTACTAGCAAATTTGGCATGGTGAGGCCTTTACAATGATTTAGAAGAAGGAGATGGGGTTAGTAATAGTGGAATAGTAGTAGTTGAACCATGATTAATTTCATTATGATATGAGTATTTATTTCATTACATAATAGATCTCATTAATATATCATGGCCCCTTTAATTAATAATTTTATATGTTATAGAATAGAGGTTTACTCCACACCATGTCCCTAGGTGAGGGAATCACAATGTGACCATCATGACCATGAGTTAATCTACCTCTTATGAATTTTTTATTTGTTTTTGTTAAATTGATTAAAGAGGGGGGAAATTATTAATGGTTTTACTTACTCCACCAACTATATCATGAACGTCACCCTCTTAAAACATTCCTCGTTGATTAATTAATCTCTCTCATCCTCATTTCTTGGTTTTTTGAAGTTCTATTTGTATTGATCATTCCCATGGAATACCTAGAATTATATTTCTCCCAATATATATTTTCCCTCATGTGTGATCAAAAATTTATAAGTTTTTTTTCAGGTATTTATATTATAGTTGGATGGTCTTAAATTATATAATGTCTCTTGATATTTTTAATGTTATCTTGAAGTAATAATTCATTACCATGTTACAATAACTATATGTTATTTCTTAGGTTGTCGTGTATATAATTGTGTGTGTTTTCTTATCATTCTTTTATCAATGGTGTCAAAGTTATCAAAGGGGGTAATAATTATATAATTGACCCTATAGATGATCTATGTGGTTGTTTTATGGTGGGTTTTAACAATCTATAATTCATTAGGCATGTTTTTTTAGGTTTTTCTATTCATAATTTGAGTTTCTTAGGGATGTTCATGGAATAATGAGGTTTGTGGATTAACATGTGAGTAAATTATATTACCTATTTTTTTTAGCATTTTGGCTTGGGAAATTGCTAGTTTAAGTTATTGGACTGGGGAGAGTTTAAGGGGTTTCTAATAGGTTATCTCATTAAAGCTTATTATAGAGATGGTGTGCTAATTTGATTGGTACACCCATGGTTTACCTGGTTATTGGTCCTGGGGAATTTACATTCAAAATTTTATAGATTATAACCATTGTAACATAACTCTATAGGGTATATTAGTTTATCTCACATGGGATAGATATGTTTCACCCACATCAAACAATTTTTTATAATTATTGGAATGTGTGTGACTTGTCCATGGGACCATCCTTAGTAAGGGAATCATTTAGCTTTCATGGGTGCTTGGTTATGTTATGAACCTATCATATTTATTCTAATACTAATTATTCAATAAAATATATTGCCATGGTACCCTAACCAAATTAAAGGTATGGTTATGATTCTGTGACAGGTTAAATATGATACACCTTCCTCATATCACTTCTTTTGATGATTATAAACGTTATTTATATGGGATTACTCTCTCTTTTTATAAATTAGATTGTATTAAATACAGTTGTGGTCATGGAATCCTTGTTAATGCATGATGAATCAATATGGTCACATGCTTTCTAATTATTCCTTATTTTCTATCAGTGATTGTACTTACATATATATTTACACACTTATTCTATTGGTTCTTTTGAAGGTTTCCTACTAATTTTTTTATACTCACACCCTATATAGGATCCATGATGTGTATGCAGATATTATTGTTAGAGATCTAGTTAAGGGAAAGGAACCTATGTTAGGTTACTAAGAAGGTATATATGGGTATATGTATAGGTTATAATAGTAAATACCATAGAATTATTTTATAGTTTTTATTCAATATTATTTGATTATATTTATGTATCTCATATAGAGATCCACAACCTATGGGGTTCATTTTTTTTTCTAATTTTAAAAATTGGTTCATTTTTATATTAAATTTAACTTGATTTATATTTTTTATTTTCATTTTTATTCTATATTATTTTTATTACTTACTACTACTACTAATTATATAATTACTGGTTATCATCTATTAATAGTAAAATCTTCCCAATATATATTTTAGTCCCTTGAAACTACCTGATTGCCTAATGTATATATGGAGGAATGCATGAATCCATATGGTTCTCTTGAGATGTAATGGTCCGGACCTCTCCGGCTCATTCCCTTGTCAAAAAGAGGGTCATGAAGTGTTCTGGAGGGTAAAATGGAATTTTCCCACACTTTCAGAATTTTGAAACTACACGCCATGTAGTTTGAGTACACACCGTGTACCCCCTCACCGGGTATACCCCATGTTGAAGGTCGTGTCCTTGCTAAGTGAAATAAGTGGGTACATGCTGTGTACCCCATACTACATGCCATGTAGTCCCTCCACGCGTACGTGTTACCCTCAAACCGTGTGTTGACCAGTCAATAGTTGTGTGCTGTGTTGGAGCCGTGTCCTTCCTATGTGAAATAAATGAGTACATGCCATGTAGTCAATACTACACGCCGTGTAGTTCCTACCCACGTATGCATTACCCTCAAACCATGTGTTGACCAGTCAACAGCTGCGTGCCGTGTTGAAGGTCGTGTTGGAAGCCGCGTGGAGATCGTGTGAAATGGCTGAGTACACGCCGTGTACTTTTTTTTCTCGCCTATAAACGGAGGGCTTCCCTCCTCCTTTTCAACACACTCCTCTCCTCCCAATTTCCCTCGAGCAGAGCTCTCCCAAGAGACTCGAAGGCACCTTTCATCCATAACAACTTCGTCCGAAATCTGATTTACAATCCGTCAGTGGCCACGGGATTGTAAAGATTAGGCGGAACTTCTGAGCTTGGATTTGTTTCTTTCCATTCGACCTTTCCTTCCCAGATTCCACCAAAGGAGGTTTTTCTGGGTTTTTTCAGAAGTGACGGATGCGGACGGACATCTTCTAAAGTTGATATGGGGGAGCGTTGTTATCAGAACCTGTTGAGGTAGGGATATTACCTTCATCTCTCTAATTTGTGCAACATGCGGGGTGGGTGTCCTCTTTTTTACATGAAACACTTTTGAACCGGTTTAATGAATATAATAACTAGATTATATAACAGGGTTGGGAAGTTTGAGATTACTGTTACATTATTTTATATCCTGTGATATTATATTGTGAATTGAATAGGCTTATGCCTACTGAAAATCACGGTTGCTGGGGGCCTTTGCTTCCGTAATTAATTGCTTCCCTATCTTTCTAGACCGTTTATGGATGGAAAATTTATGGAATGTTGACATTAGTTAATCATGTAAAGTAAGATGATTAAATGAAAATCTGGAACCCTTGTGTGATCACCCCGGTTGAACAAAACTGAAATAATAAACATGTGGGTGTTGTTTGGGGTTAATTTATGTGAAGGGGGAGTTTTGTGGGTTGTTGTGGATTAGGTGGGCAGCGAGGATGAGGTTGGATTGGTTGTGGGTTGGTGTTAATGCTATGTTAGTGATGGGCAGCGGGGCTGCGATAAATGGTATCTACGGGTGATGATGTACGGTGTGGTTGTGGTTATGGTGGTTGGAAGCGGGGCTGCACGGTTGGGTTTGAATGTGAACGAACTATGGGTTTTGAATAATAAATAAAATTTGGAAGAGTTAATGAATGGTGGGTCTTAGTAATGGAATGGAAATAACAATTAATGGGGCTGGTTGGTTAATAAGAAGGGACTTGTTTATGTTGCTTGTGTTTTCCTAACTTGATTTGTGGATGACAGGAATACATTTTACGAACGATTGATATGGCCGGTTGAGGATATTTTTGTAACACCCTGAGATTTTATGAAAAATATTCTTTTAATTTCATTAATGTCTTGTGTTTTATGCTACACCAATATTACCTTGCGTTATACGCAACACTGTATTAGCTTGTAGTATACGCAACACTATTCTTGGATCGTGTTACACACAATTTTGATAATAGTTATTCTACGCAAAATTGAGTATATATATATATATATATATTCAATGTATAAATGAAATATGGTTGGATTCTGTTATACGAAACAACAAAGGATTCTTGCACAACACGCAACCCTGACTTGGCTTGCATTACACGCAATCGCGACCTTCCTCGATAGTGTGTGTTGTATGCAATACCGGGTTTTACTAAACAACGATATATTATTATAATTATGAACTAGCCGTTATGAATAGTATTAACTAAATTTTGAATTTTATAACATTATTATTCATCTTACACATTTTCTAGAACATGGTATAAGAACAAAATAAATTTTTCGGGTAAAATAAGTATTTTTCAAAAAATACAGTTTTGCCGCCCTTTGATGGCGCACCCACTTTAAATATAGTTTTTGACATGTTTATAAGTTCAATTTGACAAAATAAAATTGTTCGTTGGAATCAATAAATAAAAAATTACTTTGGATAAATTTTTCATTTTATTCTGATGACTTTCATATTTTAATGAATAGTAAAAACACGCTATATTTTAATTAAAAACAACTTTTTTCATCATAATATCTTATTTGGTTAAATTATAATATTGAATGGTTTTAAAGTATAAATATAATATATTTTTACCATTTAATATAATTTATGTCATTAGCATTGATTTTACCTTGAATTCGTAGGCTAAATCAATTCAATCTTTTGCAATGCTTTAAAGAAAAAACCATTTTCTTTTGACAACGGGATTAATTTTAATTTAATTTCTACAACTTTTTTTTATTGAATTTGAAAAAATGGATTCCATATTTGGAATCAGTGAGTCCAAATTATGTTAATAATCTAATTTTTATTTTTGGGCATTGTGAATAGAAACTACGGTAACTTTTATTTACTATGGTTAAAGGTAAATCGGGTAATTAAGGGTAAATATAAGATTATAAAATTACCCTAAAACTTGGAAAAATCCTATTGGATGACTAAAAGGCGATCAATATCACCTAAGGGTCAGATTATAATCATTTAATGGACTTTTGTCCATGAAAATAACTTAATTATTATTAAAACCAAAGAAAGTGACAACATGTCACTCTCTTAAATCTTATAAGTATAATAATTTTAATTTAGTGATAAACATCATAAAACTTCAAACATGAATATTATCCAGAATTATAATAATATTATCTACATCATGATAATTTATTTATAATTTTTAGGGATTAAATAATTGTCATTAATGGTGATACATTAATGATGTGGAAATTATTTATTTAGTGAAAAATCAATAATATAGTTTTTATTGAAATATTAATACATATCAAAAGGCCCAAGAATATGAGAAAAAAGCTTATTAGTAGTGTATATATAAACCCTAATCACCCACTGGCCGAAATTTGGACCATTTGGATCCTTATTAAGATGAATATGACATTTATATTATTTTATTTTAAATGATGCCAAAGTTGTCACCTTCATAATTTAATAAATATAACAATTTAACTATTGTGATTTTACGATTCTAAATTCACGTAAAAGTATTATTGTGAAATTTAATAGATTTATCTTTATAATAGGATTTTATTTTTAATTTTTAGGCAACAAATAAGTATATTAAATAATTATATAAAAATGTTGTAGTAATTATTTTATTAAGAGATAAACCAAATAAATGGTTTTAAAAATAATAAAATAAAGATTATATGAACTATTTAATGTGATCAACTAATTTTATAGATACAGATGACCTTTTACGAATATATTAATGCTTTTATTTTGAACATATCTTCTGTATATATTTTATTTAAATTCAAATAAATGAATAGTGTCAAAATTGACACTACTGTTATTTTATAACAATAAAATATTATAAAATTGTTTAAAAATCAAAAAAATATTTAAAAATTATAAATTTAAATTTATATGTTCTATAATGTTATAAAGTAAAAAATTATACAAAATACACAACGAATAAGTAATTATTTGTTATAATTTAAAATTTAGAATTTTATTACCACAAATAAACTTAAATAGATTAAATAAGGATAAATCAAAATGATAAGGTTTAAAATAAGATCCAAACATGTCTAAATTTTATTTGTTGATGAGATTACAACCCTATCTCATCTAATACTAGAATATGAGTCATTTTTGGAGGTTTTTAAGTGGGATTATATTTATTATAAATTAATATTTGTAAGACTTCCAAAGGTGCCCCTCTCCTCCCTTATAAAAGGGCACCTCCTCCCTCTCATCCACACACCAATTTGAGCCTTCAATCTCGGCCAACCCCTGACAAATTATCTTCTCCACTTCCCTAGAAACATCCTAGAGGTTCTGGTCTACTTTAAAGACCAATCTTAGTGCCCTAAGAGGAGGTTTCAAAGAGGTGTATAGAAGAAGAGGTAATTTCTTCTCCCGATTCATTCAAGCTTCTTTCTTCTTCAACTTCTTCTTATTTAGTTGTTTAATTATAAAGTAACAACATCTGTATCACTAATATACTGATTTGTTATTATGAATATGAAACAACTCCATTTCACCTTCTATCCATCCTACGGAAAACAAAATCACCGCGCGTGCGTACGTACGGAATACCGTCTCCACGCCGTAGTGTAATCTGTTTTTCCACCAACACCTTACATGGATGGGTATAATGGTGTAAATAATAACTATACATAGTTATTATAACATCATACTGATTCTGATATATTGTATCATCCACTCCAATTCAATTCAATAATTATGGAAATGATATCATCGCTCGTGCGTACGTACGGACTACCGTCTTCATGACGCGATGAGATTCAATATCCATGTTAACCATTTAAGAATGATTATAAAGTATATATAATAAATAATAATGAAATATATGAAATTAAAAAACTACTGGATTTATGTATATATGTATGTCATCTACTTAATTCCATTCAACTCAATAAGGAAACGAAAACAGCGTTCATGCGTACGTACGGCCTACCTTCTCTATGAACGGTGTATTTCTTTCCATTTATCGATCTATTATATATATATATATATTATGAATATATATTACATATAAATCATGTTTTATATTCTGTAATTATGTAATCATGATCTAAGTAATCATATGAATAATTACAAGTCAAAACACAGACAACAAATGAAACGATTTTACCCAAAACACTCTTTAACATGGAATTTACAAAAGAACGGGTAATATAAAGTCATAAGTGAACCATATATGATTTCATAACAATGAATATGATTCTGTAATAAGTCAATGACATTATTTAAATCATTATACAGGAGGTTCTGATACATACAAATCATATCATACATAAGGTAAGGGATAATTTTGAAAATCTCATTTTTATCTGATATTCCTTATTCGTAAGTATTTACTGGGGTTATTTTCTAGCATCCAAGTCCATGTTTTATAAAATTGTATTCATGTATGTTTAATGCCCTTTTACCATTTTTTTTACTTTTACCCCATGGTATGGAAGGAATCTTTCTTTTGTTTACGTTACGAGGTACTTTTTGACTTTTCCGGCAAAAGTACGAAAAGAATGTTTTTTTAACTTATACGGCACAAACGAATTTTTACGGTTTCATAAAGCCTTATTTTCATGAAGTTTCCTCCAACATATTTCATAACTATTTTCAAAAAAATCTCTTTCTTTTAAAATTGCATGACATTTTGTGAAAAGAAATTGATTTTGTAGAAGAAAGGATATTTTCCTCAAGAATTCATTTCAAGTGTTTTATCAAAACCATTTTCCATCTAAGATGAAATTATTTCATATGTGTATGTTTCAAGTGTAATTTCTCTATGATTTACATGGTTTCAATTTTCTTATTATGAAATGATATCCATTTCTTTTATATGGATTATGTGATGATGGGATGATTTTTATGAAACCCATTTTATTCGTTGGGTTATTATGAATAATGTATGTTTATTTTGTGGAAAAAGTTAGAATGATTTCATTATGAGATGGGTGGGACCTATATCTCCTTCCAATGCATTGGGTAAAGATTTATATATCATTAGATAGACATGGCTGGAACGAAAAGTTAAACCGGTTCAGTAAAACAGGACTGAAATGAGGAGTGAACTCGATTCAGAAAGGGACTTTGTCCACTAAGATGGTCTTGGCAGCAATGCCTTGGCTACTATGGAAATCATTACATGTGCTTAATGGATTCCACAATTACATGGTTTATTCCCATGCTATTTTATCATGATTTATGTTCCATTATGATCTATGCCTTATGTACTTCCATGTTTTATGTCATTTCTCAAGATTTTGATGTTTAAACTTTATGTTCATGTTTTTAAGTTCAAATGTATATGGTATTTTTTATTTTATCCATGCTTACCCTTACTGATCATTTGATCTCACCCTTTTTATGTTTTATTTTCCCCCAGGATTAAAAGAAATGTTTTAGGTAAGGAAACAAAAAGTGGAAGATCTTTATGGGAGATGTTGAAGATCTTTCAACACAATTAGAAGTTGACGTTCCAAGTTTCCAAAGACACTAAACTATTATGTTCCTTTTGTGTCTGTTTTGGTTATGTAATAAGTATTCTGCAAAAGTAATGTAATATCTATGTACATAAAGCTTCGGTTTTCTACAGTTGGTATTAGAGTAAATGTTTAGTCAACCTTTGGAAACTAGGATGCGAAAACTTTAGTGAGATGCCTAGAGATATTACTAAGGTATGTCTAGGGATGTCCCTAAGGATAAGTATACGTATAGGATATAGTCCTAGAACTACGGTAATGATCTTAGAATTTAACCTAAGATGTTAGATATTGAGGGTACTCCCCCTTTACCATGTTGTTTTCCCTAGCATGATTTTTTCCTCTCACACTATTCTTTTTGGGTTTTAGAAAATGGCAGGAAATAAGATGATTCACGATAATGGAGGATATGATGGACAATGGAATGATATTCTTCATGAGAAACCAAATGAAATGGGATTTGGAAGTCCAAAAATCATTATTATGCCGAATCAACAATCTCATAATATGATCAATAAAGTAAAATTTGGTAAGTTTCATGACTTAGCTAATAATAGAAAGATGGAGTTTCCTGATGATCATAGAAGAAAGAAAGTTCAATTTCCCCTATGTAAATCATGTGGGAAGAGGCATCAAGGAGAATGTTTCAAATGAACTAGAAGATGCTTTGGGTGAGAAAAAGAAGGACACAAAGCCAGTAAGTGCAAAGGAAAAGGTTCAGTTAACACCGTGGATGAGGATAATGGTATTGCTATGAAATCAAAATGGTTAAATGTTTTAAATGTGGAATGTATGGTAATTATGAAAACCAATTACCTAAGGGAAAGTCTCATGAAGAGAATCATTACGGTCGTATGGGAAGTATTTATGTTGATGATGATGAAGAGACTACAAATGATATGTGAGACGAAAGAATTGTTGAAGCTTGGTCAATGGTTTAAGAAGGTAGTGGAATGATTACATGTTTATCAAGTGTAATGTTGTATAAGTAATCTCATGGTACTATGGAATAAAGAGACATTTAAGGATTGTTACACTATTGTCTTTTATAAGTTTTGAAAGTGTTTGATTAATGGTACTAGTAACCATGTAATGTTATTCCGATATTTTTGGAAAGTAGATGATATACTCATAATTAAGGGATAAGAAGAAAATTAAATGTTTGACAGTATTCATGAGCTCATGACTGATATAAAGAGACGGTTATATCATGGTTTGAGTATTTAGAATTTTTGGATTTTGGTATGTGGAAAGAGTTAACTTTTGACTGCATTCATGTTTTCACTATGGTTCAATTAATGGGTATTCATTCTTCAAGAGAATACATGATTAAGGTATTCACATGTTTGTAATTTTACCAACAAGATATATCTTATGATATATGGGGGATAAATGATGGCATTCACGTGATTGTTATGTGACATTTCAAGTAATCATTTTCTTTAAACTATGAGCTTGGACCGAAGTATTTTAGATTGGAATGGATTATGTTGGACATAATTTAGGATAGAACTTTTTTCGATATTATTGATAGGATGTTATAGAAATATAGATTTAGAAAAAGGACAGCATGTAGGATGAGTAACAGCCCATCGCGTCAGACAAGGCTGTGGGAAACGAACCCACAAACGGAGTGCGACTGGCCTTTATCGCCTACCATTGGCCTACAGGAAGTCCCGGGTTAGTAGAAACTAGTTTTATTTTATTAAGCAGTATCATATATGAAGTATAAGTTCATTTTTGGAACCATATACGATTAATCTAACCATAAGATGGACTTATAACTTTTGATAACCTTTTGTTTAAAAGAGATGGAATGACCCATCATTCTATCACATGATCTTCTAACACATCACGAATAACAAATTCAACTTCATTTCTTTAAGGGATGAAGTGGAAATTGTTCAATTCATGAACAACAGTGAGATTGTACCAAAATCATGCAAGTATTTCTTTTAATTCGTCATCTTTAGGGAAATGATCTTGAAAACCAAAAATTTTGTCCTAGTTACCTTATATCCGATTAATCAGATGGTACCTTAGATCATCACAAATCAATAGCTTTGTGATTGTTGGCTTTTTCATAGCCATGTTTTCTACCACTCTCCATCTGAACTTGATGGTTATATTTTTCTTCCATATCCATATTTTCACCTATGTTCTCCTATATGGAAACCCCGTGATGAGTTAATTTGGGTAACCGTTACATTTCATACTTTAGTTTTTAAAAGCCATGTTTTGGTATTGCTTTTTATGATGTGGGTTTCTATTAAACAAACTTTCGAGTAGTAAACCATTTTCAACCCCAACGAATTTCGAGGGAGAAATTCATTTTAAGGGGGGTAGAATGTAACACCCTGAGATTTTATGAAAAATATTCTTTTAATTTCATTAATGTCTTGTGTTTTATGCTACACCAATATTAGCTTGCGCTATACGCAACACCGTATTAGCTTGCAGTATACGCAACACTATTCATGGATCCTGTTACACACAATTTTGATAATAGTTATTCTACGCAACATTAAGTATATATATATATATATATATTCAATGTATAAATGAAATATGGTTGGATTCTGTTATACGAATCAATGAAGGATTCTTGCGCAACACGCATCCCTGACTTGGCTTGTATTACACGCAATAACGACCTTCCTCGATAGCGTGTGTTGTACGAAATACCGAGTTTTACTAAACAACGATATATTATTATAATTATGAACTAGACATTATGAATAGTATTAACTAAATTTTTAATTTTATAACATTATTATTCATCTTACACATTTTCTAGAGCATGGTATAAGAACAAAATAATTTTTTCGGGTAAAATAAGTATTTTTCAAAAAATGCAGTTTTGCCGCCTTTTGATGGTGCACCCACTTTAAATATATTTTTTGACATGTTTATAAGTTCAATTTGACAAAATAAAATTGTTCTTTGGAATCAAGAAATAAAAATTTACTTTGGATAAAGTTTTCATTTTATTCTGATGACTTTCATATTTTAATGAATAGTAAAAACACGCTATATTTTAATTAAAAAAAACTTTTTTCATCGTAATATCTTATGTGGTTAAATTATAATATTTAATGGTTTTAAAGTATAAATAGAATATATTTTTACCATTTCATATAATGTATGTCATTATCATTTATTTTACCTTGAATTCGTAGGTTAAATCAATTCAATCTTTTGCAATGTTTTAAAGAAAAACCCATTTTCTTTTGACAACGGGATTAATTTTAATTTAATTTTTACAACTTTTGTGTATTGAATTTGGAAAAATGGATTCCATATTTAGAATCAGTGGGTCCAAATTATGTTAATAATCTAATTTTTATTTTTGGGCATTGTGAATAAAAACTACGGTAAATTTTATTTACTATAGTTAAAGGTAAATCGGGTAATTAAGGGTAAATATAAGATTATAAAATTACCCTAAAACTTGGAAAAATCGTATTGGATGACTAGAAGTCGACCAATATCACCTAAGTGTCAGATTAGAATCATTTAATGGACTTTTTTCCATGAAAATAACTTAATTCTTATTAAAACCAAAGAAAGTGACAACATGTCACTCTCTTAAATCTTATAAGTATAATAATTTTAATTTAGTGATAAACATCATAAAACTTAGAACATGAATAGTATACAGAAAGATAATAAAATTATCTACATCCTGATAATTTGTTTAGAATTTTTATGGATTAAATAATTTTCATTAATGGTGATACATTAATGATGTGGAAATTATTTATTTAGTGAAAAATCAATAATATAGTTTTTATTGAAATATTAATACATATCAAAAGGCCCAAAAATCTGAAAACATAACTTATTATTAGTGTATATATAAACCCTAATCATACACTGGCCGATATTTGGACCATTTGGATCCTTATTAAGATGAATATGACATTTATATTATTTTATTTTAAATGATGCCAAAGTTGTCACCTTCATAATTTAATAAATATAACAATTTAACTATTGTGATTTTAATATGATAAATTCAAGTAAAAGTATTATTGTGAAAGTTAATAGATTTATATTCATAATAGGATTTTATTTTTAATTTTTAGGCAACAAATAAGTATATTAAAAAATTATATAAAAATGTTGTAGTAATTATTTTATTAAGAGATAAACCAAATAAATGGTTTTAAAAATAATAAAATAAATATTATATGAACTATTTAATGTGCTCCACTACTTTTATATATACATATGACCTTTTATGAATATATTAAAGCTTTTAGTTTGAACATATCTTCTGTATATATTTTATTCAATTTCAAATAAATGAATAGTGTCAAAATTGACACTATTGTTATTTTATAAAAATAACATATTATAAAATTGTTTAAAAAGAAAAAAAATATTTAAAAATTATAAATTTAAATTTAAGTGGTCTATAATGTTATAAAGTAAACAATTATGGAAAATTCACAAAAAATAAGTAATTATTTGTTATAATTTAAAATTTAGAATTCTATTACCACAAATAAACTTAAATATATTAAATAAGGACAAATCAAAATGATAAGGTTTAAAATAAGATCCAAACATGTCTAAATTTAATTGTTTGGTGATATTACAACCCTATCTCATCTAATCTTCGAATATGAGTCATTTTTGGAGGTTTTTAAGTGGGTTTAGATTTATTATAAATTAATATTTTTAAGAATTTCAAAGGTGCCCCTCTCCTCCCTTATAAAAGGGCACCTTCTCCCTCTCCTCCACACACCAATTTGAGCCTTCAAGCTCGGCCAACCCCTGAAAAATTATCTTCTCCACTTCCCTAGAAACATCCTAGAGGTTTTTTTCTACTTTAAAGACCAATATTAGTGCCCTGAGAGGAGGTTTCAAAGAGGCGTATCGAAGAAGAGGTAATTTCTTCTCCCGATTCATTCAAGCTTTTTTCTTCTTCAACTTCTTCTTCTTTAGTTGTTTCATTATAAAGTAATAACATCAGTATCACTAATATACTGATTTGTTATTATGAATATGAAACAACCCCATTTCACCTTCTATCCATCCTACGGAAAACAAAATCACCGCGCGTGCGTACGTACGGAATACCGTCTCCACGCCATGGTGTAATCTGTTTTTCCACCAACACCTTACATGGATGGGTATAATGGTGTAAAGAATAACTATACATAGTTATTATAAAATCATACTGATTCTTATATATTGTATCATCCACTCTAATTCAATTCAATAATTATGGAAACGATACCATCGCTCGTGCGTACGTACGGACTACCGTCTCCACGACGCGATGAGATTCATTCTCCATGTTAACCATTTAATAATGATTATAAAGTATATATAAGAAATAATAATGAAATATATGACATTATAAAGCTACTGGATTTATGTATATATTTATTTCATCTACTTAATTCCATTCAACTCAATAAGGATATGAAAACAGCGTTCATGCGTACGTACGGCCTACCGTCTCCATGAACGGTGTATTTCTTTCCATTTATCGATCTATTATATATATGTATATTCTGAATATATATTATATATAAATAATGTTTTATATTCTGTAATTATGTAATCATGATCTAAGTAATCATATGAATAATTACAAGTCAAAACATGGACGACAAATGAAACGATTTTCCCCAAAACACTCTTTAACATGGAATTTACAAAAGAACAGGTAATATAAAGTCATAAGTGAACCATATATGATATCATAACAATGACTATGATTCTGTAATAAGTCAATGACATTATTTAAATCATTATACAGGATGTTCGGATACATACGAAGCATATCAGACATAAGGTAAGGGATAATTTTTCAAATCTCATTTTTATCTGAGATTGCTTATTCGTAAGTATTTACGGGGGTTATTTGCAATAATCCAAGTCCATGTTTTATAAAAGTGTATTCATGTGTGTTTAATGTCCTTTTTACCATTTTTTTTTGACTTTTACCCCATGGTATGGAAGGAATCTTTCTTTTGTTTACGTTACGAGGTACTTTTTGACTTTTCCGGCAAAAGTACGAAAAGAATGTTTGTTTAACTTATACGGAACGAACGAATTTTTACAGTTTTATAAAGCCTTATTTTCATGAAGTTTTCTCCAAAATATTTCATGACTATTTTCAACAAAATCTCTTTCTTTTAAAATTGCATGATGTTTTGTGAAAAGAAATTGATTTTGAAGAAGAAAGGATATTTTCTTCAAGAAATCATTTCAAGTGTTTTATCAAAACCATTTTCCATCTAAGATAAAATTATTTCATATGTGTATGTTTCAAGTGTAATGTCTCTATGATTTACATGGTTTCAATTTTCTTATTATGAAATGATATCTATTTCTTTTATATGGATTATGTGATTATGAGATGATATTTATGAAACCCATTTTATTCATTGGGTTATTAAGAATGATGTATGTTTATTTTGTGGAACAAGTAATAATGATTTCATTATGAGATGGGTGGGACCTATATCTCCCTCCAAAGCATTGGTTAAAGATTTATATCTCATGAGATAGACATGGCTGGAATGGAAGGTTAAACCGGTTCAGTAAAACAGGACTGAAACGAGGAGTGAACTCAATTCATAAAGGGACTTTGTCCACCAAGATGGTCTTGGCAGCAATGCCTTGGCTACTATGGAAATCATTACATGTGCTTAATGGATGCCACAATTACATGTTTTATTCCCATGCTATTTTATCATGATTTATGTTCCATTATGATCTATGCCTTATGTACTTCCATGTTTTATGTCGTTGCTCAGGATTTTGATGTTTAAACTTTATGTTCATGTTTTTATGTTCAAATGTATATGGTATGTTTTATTTTATCCATGCTTACCCTTACTGAGCATTTGATCTCACCCTTTTTATGTTTTATTTTCTCCTAGGATTAAAAGAAAGGTTTTAGGTAAGGAAACAAAAAGTGGAAGATCTTTATGGGAGATGTTGAAGATCTTTCAACACGATTAGAAGTTTACGTTCCAAGTTTCCAAAGACACTAAACTATTACAGTCCTTGTGTGTCTGTTTTGGTTATGTTATAAGTATTCCGCAAAAGTATTGTAATATCTATGTACGTCAAGTTTTGGGTCTCTACAGTTGGTATTAGAGGAAAGGTTTAGTCAACCATTGGAAACTAGGATGCGAAAACTTTAGTGAGATCTCTATAGATATTACTAAGTTATGTCTAGGGATGTCCCTAAGGATAAGTATACGTATAGGATATAGTCCTAGAACTACGGTAACGATCTTAGAATTTAACCTAATATGTTAGATATTGAGGGTACTCCCCCTTTACTATGTTGTTTTCCCTAGCATGATTTTTTCCTCTCACACTATTCTTTTTGGGTTTTAGAAAATGGTTGGAAACAATATGATTTATGATAATGGAGGATATGATGGACAATGGAATGATATTATTCATGAGCAACCAAATGAAATGGGATTTGGAAGTCTAAACATCATTATTATGCCGAATCTGGAATCTCATAATATGATCAATAAAGTAAAATTTGGTAAGTTTCCTAACTCGGCTAATAAGAGAAAGATGGAGTTTCTTGATGGTCATAGAAGAAAGAAAGTTCAATTTCCCCTATGTAAATCATGTGGGAAGAGGCATCAAAGAGAATGTTTCAAAGGAACTGGAAGATGATTTGGGTGTGGAAAAGAAGGTCACAAATCCAGTAAGTGCAAAGGAAAAGGTTCAGTTAACACCATGGATGAGGATAATGGTATTGCTACGACATCAAAAATGGTTAAATGTTTTAAATGTGGAATGTATGGGAATTATGCAAACCAATTCCCTAAGGTAAAGTCTCATGAAGAGAATCAGTACAATCATATGGGAAGTATTTATGTTGATGATGATGAAGAGACTAAAAATGATATGTGAGATGAAAGAATTGTTGAATCTTGGTCAATGGTTTAAGAATGTAGTGGAATGATTACATGTTTATCAAGTGTAATGTTGTATAAGTAATCTCATGGTACTATGGAATAAAGATACATTTAAGGATTGTTACACTATTGTCTTTTATAAGTTTTGAAAGTGTATGATTAATGGTACAAGTAACCATGTAATGTTATTCAGATATTTTTGGAAAGTAGATGATATTCTCATAATAAAGGGATAAGAAGAAAATTAAATGTTTGGTAGTATTCATGAGCTCATGACTGATATAAGGAGAAGTTTATATCATGGTTTGAGGATATAGAATTTTTAGATTTTGGTATGTGGAAAGAGTTATCTTTTGACTGCATTCATGTTTTCCCTATGGTTCAATTAATGGGTATTCATTCTTCAAGAGAATACAATATTAAGGTATTCACATGTTTGTAATTTTACCAACAAGATATATCTTATGATATATGGGGGATAAATGATGGCATTCACGTGATTGTTATGTGACATTTCAAGTAATCATTTTCTTTATACTATGATCTTGGACCGAAGTATTTTAGATTGGAATGGATTATGTTGGACATAAGTTAGGATAGAACTTTTTTCGATATTATTGATGGGATGTTATAGTAATATAGCTTTAGAAAAAGGAAAACCTGTAGGACGAGCGACAGCCCATCGCGTCAGACAAGGCTGTGGTAATCGAACCCACAACCGAAGTGCGACTGGCCTTTATCTCCTAACACTGGCCTACAGGAAGTCCCTGGTTAGTAGAAACTAGTTTTATTTTATTAAGCAGTATGATATATGAAGTATAAGTTCATTTTTGGTACCATATACGATTAATATAACCATAAGATGGACTTCTAACTTTTGATAACCTTTTGTTTGAAAGAGATGGAATGACCCATCATTCTATCACATGATCTTCTAACACATCATGAATAACAAATTCAACTTCATTTCTTTATGGGATGAAGTGGAAATTGTTCAATTCACGAACAACAGTGAGATTGTACCAAAATCATGCAAGTATTTCTTTTAATTTATCAACGTTAGGGAAATGATCTTGAAAACCAAAAATGTTGTCCTAGTTCCCTTATATCCGATTAATCAGATGGTACCTTAGATCATCACAAATCAATAGCTTTGTGATTGTTGTCCTTTTCATAGCCATGTTTTCTACCACTCTCTATCTGAACATGATGATTATATTTTTCATCCATATCCATATTTTCACCTATGTTCTCCTACGTGGAAACCCCGTGATGAGTTAGTTTGGGTAACCATTAAATTTCATACTTTAGTTTTTAAAATCCATGTTTTGGTATTCCTTTTTACGATGTGGGTTTCTATTAAACAAACTTTCGAGTAGTAAACCATTTATAACCCCGACAAATTTCGAGGGAGAAATTCATTTTAAGGGGGGTAGAATGTAACACCCTGAGATTTTATGAAAAATATTATTTTAATTTCATTAATGTCTTGTGTTTTATGCTACACCAATATTATCTTGCGTTATACGCAACACTGTATTAGCTTGCAGTATACGCAACACTATTCGTGGATCGTGTTACACACAATTTTGATTATAGTTATTCTATGCAACATTGAGTATATATATATATATATATATTCAATGTATAAATGAAATATGGTTGGATTCTGTTATACGAAACAACGAAGGATTCTTGCGCAACACGCAACCCTGGCTTGGCTTGCATTACATGCAATCGCGACCTTCCTCGATAGCGTGTGTTGTACGCAATACCAGGTTTTACTAAACAGTGATATATTATTATAATTATGAACAAGCTGTTATGAATAGGATTAACTAAATTTTTAATTTTATAACATTATTATTCATCTTACACATTTTCTAGAACATGGTATAAGAACAAAATAAATTTTTTGGGTAAAATAAGTATTTTTCAAAAAATGCAGTTTTGCCGCCTTTTGATGGTGCACCCACTTTAAATATAGTTTTTGACATGTTTATAAGTTCAATTTTACAAAATAAAATTGTTCTTTTGAATCAAGAAATAAAAATTTACTTTGGATTAATTTTTCATTTTATTTTCATGACTTTCATATATTAATGAATAGTAAAAACACGCTATATTTTAATTAAAAACAAATTTTTTCATCGTAATATCTTCTGTGGTTAAATTATAATATTGAATGGTTTTAAAGTATAAATAGAATATATTTTTACCATTTAATATAATTTATGTCATTATCATTGATTTTACCTTGAATTCGTAGGTTAAATTAATTCAATCTTTTGCAATGCTTTAAAGAAAAACCCATTTTCTTTTGACAACAGGATTCATTTTAATTTAATTTCTACAACTTTTATGTATTTACTTTGCAAAAATTGATTCCATATTTGGAATCTGTGGGTCCAAATTATGTTAATAATCTACTTTTTATTTTTGGGCATTGTGAATAGAAACTACGGTAAATTTTATTTACTATAGTTAAAGGTAAATCGGGTAATTAAGGGTAAATATAAGATTATAAAATTACCCTAAAACTTGGAAAAATCCTATTGGATGACTAAATGTCGACCCATATCACCTAAGGGTCTGATTAGAATCATTTAATGGACTTTGTTCCATGAAAATAACTTAATTATTATTAAAACCAAAGAAAGTGACAACATGTCACTCTCTTAAATCTTATAAGTATAATAATTTTAATTTAGTAATAAACATCATAAAACTTCGAACATGAATAGTCTCCAGAAAGATAATAAAATTATCTACATCATGATAATTTATTTATAATTTTTAGGGATTAAATAATTGTCATTAATGGTGATACATTAATGATGTAGAAATTATTTATTTAGTGAAAAATCAATAATATAGTTTTTATTGAAATATTAATACATATCAAAAGGCCCAAAAATCTGAAAACAAAACTTATTATTAGTGTATATATAAACTCTAATCACCCACTGGCCGAATTTTGGACCATTTGGATCCTTATTAAGATGAATATGACATTTATATTATTTTATTTTAAATGAGGACAAAGTTGTCACCTTCATAAGTTAATAAATATAACAATTTAAATATTGTGATTTTAAGATGATAAATTCATGTAAAAGTTTTATTGTGAAATTTAATAGATTTATATTCATAATATGATTTTATTTTTAATTTTTAGGCAACAAATAAGTATATTAAATAATTATATAAAAATTTTGTAGTAATTATTTTATTAAGAGATAAACCAAATAAATGGTTTTAAAAATAATAAAATAAATATTATATGAACTATTTAATGTGATCCACTACTTTTATAGATACATATGACCTTTTATGAATATATTAATGCTTTTATTTCGAACATATCTTCTATATATTTTATTTAAATTCAAATAAATGAATAGTGTCAAAATTGACACTATTGTTATTTTATAAAAATAACATATTATAAAACTGTTTAAAAATCAAAAAAATATTTAAAAATTATAAATTTAAATTTATATGGTCTATAATGTTATAAATTAAACAATTATATAAAATTCACAACATATAAGTAATTATTTGTTATAATTTAAAATTTAGAATTTTATTACCACAAATAAACTTAAATAGATTAAATAAGGATAAATCAAAATGATAAGGTTTAAAATAAGCTCCAAACATGTCTAAATTTGATTTGATGATGATATTACAACCCTATCTCATCTAACATTCGAATATGAGTCATTTTTGGAGGTTTTAAAGTGGGGTTAGATTTATTATAAATTAATATTTTTAAGAATTCCAAAGGTGCCCCTCTCCTCCCTTATAAAAGGGCACCTCCTCCCTCTCCTCCACACAACCAATTTGATCCTTAAAGCTCAGAAAAACCCTGCCAAATTATCTTCTCCACTTCCCTAGAAACATCCTAGAGGTTTTGGTCTACTTTAAATACCAATCTTAGTGCCCTAAGAGGAGGTTTCAAAGAGGCGTATCGAAGAAGAGGTAATTTTTCTCCCGATTCATTCAAGCTTCTTTCTTCTTCAACTTCTTATTATTGAGTTGTTTCATTATAAATTAATAATATCAGTATCAATAATATACTGATTTGTTATTATGAATATGAATGAACTCTATTTCACCTTCTATCCATCCTACGGAAAACAAAACCACCGCGCGTGCGTGCGTACGGAATACCGTCTCCACGCCGTGGTGTAATCTGTTTTTCCACCAACACCTTACATGGATGGGTATAATGGTGTAAAGAATAACTATACATAGTTATTATAACATCATAATGATTCTGATATATTGTATCATCCACTCCAATTCAATTCAATAATTATGGAAATGATATCATCGCTCGTGCGTACGTACGGACTACCGTCTCCATGACGCGATGAGATTCATTCTCCATGTTAACCATTTAAGAATGATTATAAAGTATATATAAGCAATAATAATGAAATATATGACATTATAAAGCTACTGGATTTATGCATATATGAATTTCATCTACTTAATTCCATTCAACTCATTAAGCAAACAAAAACAGCGTTCATGCGTACGTAGGGCCTACCGTCTCCATGAACGGTGTATTTATTTCCATTTATCGATCTATTATATATATGTATATTATGAATATATATTATATATAAATCATGTTTTATATTCTGGAATTATGTAATCGTGATCTAAGTAATCATATGAATAATTACAAGTCAAAACACGGACTACAAATGAAACGATTTTACCCAAAACACTATTTAACATGGAATTTAAAAAAGAACGGGTAATATAAAGTCATAAGTGAACCATATATGATATCATAAAAATGAATATGATTCTTTAATAAGTAAATGACATTATTTAAATCATTATACAGGAGGTTCAGATACATACGAAGCATATCGAACATAAGGTAAGTGATAATTTTGCAAATCGCATTTTTATCCGAGATTCCTTATTCGTAAGTATATACTGGGTTATTTTCTATCATCCAAGTCCATGTTTTATAAAAGTTTATTCATGTATGTTTAATGTCCTTTTTATCATTTTTTTTGACTTTTACCCCATGGTATGGAAGGAATCATTCTTTTGATTACGTTACGAGGTACTTTTTGACTTTTCCGGCAAAATTACGAAAAGAATGTTTTTTTTAACTTATATGGCACGAACGAATTTTTACGGTTTTATAAAGCCTTATTTTCATGAAGTTTCCTCCAAAAGATTTCATGACTATTTTCAACAAAATCTTTTTTTTTAAAATTGCATGACGTTTTGTGAAAAGAAATTGATTTTGAAGAAGAAAGGATATTTTCCTCAAGAATTCATTTCAAGTGTTTTATCAAAACCATTTTCCATCTAAGATGAAATTAATTCATATGTGTATGTTTCAAGTGTAATGTCTCTATGATTTACATGGTTTCAATTTTCTTATTATGAAATGATATCCATTTCTTTTATATGGATTATGTGATGATGGGATGATGTTTATGAAACCCATTTTATTTGTTGGGTTATTATGAATGATGTATGTTTATTTTGTGGAAAAAGTAAGAATGATTTCATTATGTGATGGGTGGGACCTATATCTCCGTATAATGCATTGGGTAAAGATTTATATCTCATGTGATAGACATGGATGGAATGGCAGGTTAAACTGGTTCAGTAAAACAAAACTGAAACGAGGAGTGAACTCGATTCAGAAAGGGACTTTGTCCACTAAGATGGTATTGGAAGCAATGCCTTGGCTACTATGGAAATCCTTACATGTGATTAATGGATGCCACAATTACATGTTTTATTCCCATGCTATTTTATCATGATTTATGTTCCATTATGATATATTCCTTATGTACTTCCATGTTTTATGTCGTTGCTCAAGATTTTGATGTTTAAACTTTATGTTCATGTTTTTAAGTTCAAATGTATATGGTATGTTTTATTTTATCCATTCTTACCCTTACTGATCATTTGATCTCACCCTTTTTATGTTTTATTTTCCCCCAGAATTAAAAGAAAGGTTTTAGGTAAGGAAAAAAAATTGGAAGATCTTTATGGGAGATGTTGAAGATCTTTCAACACGATTAGAAGTTTACGTTCCAAGTTTCCAAATACACTAAACTATTACGGTCCTTGTGTGTCTGTTTTGGTTATGTAATAAGTATTCCGCAAAAGTAATGTAATATCTATGTACATCCAGCTTTGGTTCTCTACAATTGGTATCAGAGGAAAGGTTTAGTCAACCTTTGGAAACTAGGATGTGGAAACGTTAGTGAGATCCCTAGAGATATTACTAAGGTATGTCTAGGGATGTCCCTAAGGATAAGTATACATATAGGATATAGTCCTAGAACTACAGTAACAATCTTAAAATTTAACCTAAGATGTTAGATATTGAGGGTACTCCCCCTTTACTATGTTGTTTTCCCTAGCATGATTTTTTCCTCTCACACTATTCTTTTTGGGTTTTAGAAAATGGTTGGAAACAAGATGATTCATGATAATGGAGGATATGATGGACAATGGAATGATATTATTCATGAGAAACCAAATGAAATGGGATTTGGAAGTCCAAACATCATTATTATGTCGAATCAGCAATCTCATAAGATGATCAATAAAGTAAAATTTGGTAAGTTTCCTGACTCGGCTAATAAGAGAAAGATGGAGTTTCCTGATGATCATAGAAGAAAGAAAGTTCAATTTCCCCTATGTAAATCATGTGGGAAGAGGAATCAAGGAGAAAGTTTCAAAGGAACTGGAAGATGCTTTGGGTGTGGAAAAGAAGGACACAAAGCCAGTAAGTGCAAAGGAAAAGGTTCAGTTAACACCATGGATGAGGATAATGGTATTGCTATGACATCAAAAATGGTTAAATGTTTTAAATGTGGAATGTACGGGCATTTTTAAAACCAATGCCCTAAGGGAAAGCCTCATGAAGAGAATCAGTACGGTCGTATGGGAAGTATTTATGTTGATGATGATGAAGAGACTACAAATGATATGTGAGATGAAAGAATTGTTGAAGCTTGGTAAATGGTTTAAGAAGGTAGGGGAATGATTACATATTTATCAAGTGTAATGTTCTATAAGTAATCTCATGGTACTATGGAATAAAGAGACATCTAAGGATTGTTACACTATTGAATTTTATAAGTTTTGAAAGTGTATGATTAATGGTACTAGTAACCATGTAATGTTATTTAGATATTTTTGGAAAGTAGATGATATGCTCATAATGAAGGGATAAGAAGAAAATTTAATGTTTGATAGTATTCATGAGCTCATGACTGATATAAGGAGAAGGTTATATCAAGGTTTGAGTATATAGAATTTTTGGATTTTGGTATGTGGAAAGATTTATCTTTTGACTGCATTCAAGTTTTCACTATGGATCAATTAATGGGTATTCATTCTTCAAGAGAATACATGATTAAGGTATTCACATGTTTGTAATTTGACCAAAAAGATATATCTTATGATATATGGGGGATAAATGATGGAATTCACGTGATTGTTATGTGACATTTCAATTAATCATTTTCTTTATACTATGATCTTGGACAGAAGTATTATAGATTGGAATGGATTATGTTGGACATAAGTTAAGACATAACTTTTTTCGATATTATTGATGGGATTTTATAGTAATATAGCTTTAGAAAAAGGACAACCTGTAGGACAAGCGACATCCCATCACGTCGGACAAGGCTGTGGGAATCGAACCCACAACTGAAGTGCGATTGGCTTTTATCACCTACCAATGGCCTACAGGATGTCCCTGGTTAGTAGAAACAAGTTTTATTTTATTAAGTGGGGTGATATATGAAGTATAAGTTCATTTTTGGAACCATATATGATTAATCTAACCATAATATGGACTTATAACTTTTGATAACCTTTTGTTTGAAAGAGATGGAATGACCCATCATTCTATCAGATGATCTTCTAACACATCACGAATAACAAATTCAACTTCATTTCTTTAAGGGATAAAGTGGAAATTGTTCAATTCACGAACAACGGTGAGATTGTACCAAAATCATGCAAGTATTTATTTTAATTCATCAACTTTAGGGAAATGATATTGAAAACCAAAAATGTTATCCTAGTTCCCTTATATCCGATTAATAAGATGGTACCTTAGATCATCACAAATCAATAGCTTTGTGATTTTTGGCTTTTTCATAGCCATGTTTTCTACCACTCTCCATCTAAACTTGATGGTTATATTTTTCTTCCATATCCATATTTTCACCTATGTTCTCCTACGTGGAAACCCCGTGATGAGTTAATTTGGGTAACCGTTACATTTCATACTTTAGTTTTTAAAAGCCATGTTTTGGTATTCCTTTTTACGATGTGGGTTTCTATTAAACAAACTTTTGAGTAGTAAACCATTTATAACCCCAACGAATTTCGAGGGAAAAATTCATTTTAAGGGGGGTAGAATGTAACACCCTGAGATTTTATGAAAAATATTCTTTTAATTTCATTAATTTCTTGTGTTTTATGCTACACCAATATTACCTTTCGCTATACGCAACACCATATTAGCTTGCAGTATACGCAACACTATTCTTGGATCGTGTTACACAAAATTTTGATAATAGTTATTCTACGCAACATTGAGTATATATATATATATATTCAATGTATAAATGAAATATGGTTTGATTCTGTTATACAAAACAATGAAGGATTCTTGCGCAACATGCAACCCTGACTTGGCTTGCATTACACGCAATCGTGACCTTCCTCGATAGCGTGTGTTGTACGCAATACCAGGTTTTACTAAACAACGATATATTATTATAATTATGAACTAGCCGTTATGAATAGTATTAACTAAATTTTGAATTTTATAACATTATTATTCATCTTACACATTTTCTATAACATTGTATAAGAACAAAATAAATTGTTCGGGTAAAATAAGTATTTTTCAAAAAATTCAGTTTTGCCGCCTTTTGAGGGCGCACCCACTTTAAATCTATTTTTCGAAATTTTTATAAGTTAAATTTGACAAAAATAAAATTTTTCTTTGGAATCAAGAAATAAAAATTTACTTTGGATAAAATTTTCATTTTATTCTGATGACTTTCATATTTTAATGAAAAGTAAAAACACGCTATATTTTAATTAAAAAAAACTTTTTTCATCATAATATCTTATGTGGTTAAATTATAATATTGAATGGTTTTCAAGTACAAATAGAATATATTTTTACTATTTAATATAATGTATGTCATTAGCATTGATTTTACCTTGAATTCGTAGGTTAAATCAATTCAATCTTTTGCAATGTTTTAAAGAAAAACCTGTTTTCTTTCAACAACGGGATTAATTTTAATTTCATTTCTGAATCTTTTGTGTATTGAATTTGGAAAAATGGATTCCATATTTGGAATCAATGGGTCCAAATTATGTTAATAAGCTACTTTTTATTTTTGGGCATTGTGAATAGTAACTACGGTAAATTTTATTTACTATAGTTAAAGGTAAATCAGGTAATTAAGGGTAAATATAAGATTATAAAATTATTCTAACACTTGGAAAAATCTTATTGGATGGATAAAAGTAGACCCATATAACTTAAGGGTCGGATTAGATTCATTTTATGGACTTTTTCCCATGAAAATAATTTAATTATTATTAAAACCAAAGAATATGACAACATGTCACTCTCTTAAATCTTATATGTATAATAATTTTAATTTAGTGATAAACTTCATAAAACTGCAAAAATGAATAGTCTCCAAAACGATAATAAAATTATCTACATCATGATAATTTTTTTAGAATTTTTAGGGATTAAATAATTGTCATTAATGGTGATACATTAATGATGTGGAAATTATTTACTTAGTGAAAAATCAATAATATAGTTTTTATTGAAATATTAATACATATCAAAAGGCCCAAAAATCTGAAAATAAAACTTATTATTAGTGTATATATATACCATAATCATCCACTGGCCAAATTTTGGACCATGTGGATCCTTATTAAGATGAATATGACATTTATATTATTTTATTTTAAATGATGCCAAAGTTGTCACCTTCATAATTTAATAAATATAACAATTTAACTATTGTGATTTTAAGATGATAAATTCAAGTAAAAGTATTATTGTGAAATTTAATAGATTTATCTTCATAATAGGATTTTAGTTTTATTTTTTTGTCAACAAATAAGTATATTAAATAATTATATAAAAACTTGGTAGTAATTATTTTATTAAGAGATAAACCAAATAAATGGTTTTAAAAATAATAAAATAAATATTATATGAACTATTTAATGTTCTCCACTACTTTTAAAGATACATATGACCTTTTATGAATATATTAAATCTTTTAGTTAGAACATATCTTCTGTATATATTTTATTTAAATTCAAAGAAATGAATATTGTCAAAATTGACACTATTGTTATTTTATCAAAATAACATATTATAAAATTGTTTAAAAATCACAAAAATATTTAAAAATTATAAATTTAAATTTATATGGTCTATAATGTTATAAAGTAAACAATTATGGAAAATTCACAACAAATAAGTAATTATTTGTTATAATTTAAAATTTATAATTTCATTACCACAAATAAACATTAATAGATTAAATAAGTATAAATCAAAATGATAAGGTTTAAAATAATATACAAACATGTCTAAATTTGATTGGTTGATGCGATTACAACCCTATCTCATCTAATCTTAGAATATGAGTCATTTTTGGATTTTTTTAAGTTGGGTTAGATTTATTATAAATTAATATTTTTAAGAATTCCAAAGGTGCCCCTCTCCTCCCTTATAAAAGGTCACCTCCTCCCTCTCCTCCACACACCAATTTGAGCCTTCAAGCTCGGAAAAACCCTGCCAAATTATCTTCTCCACTTACATAGAAACATCCTAGAGGTTCTTGTCCTCTTTAAAGACCAATCTTAGTGCCCTAAGAGGAGGTTTCAAAGAGGCGTATCGAAGAAGAGGTAATTTCTTCTCCCGATTCATTAAAGCTTCTTTCTTCTTCAACTTCTTCTTCTTCTTTAGTTGTTTAATTATAAATTAATAACATAAGTATCACTAATATACTGATTTTTTGTTATGAATATGAAACAACCCCATTTCACCTTCTATCCATCCTACGAAAAACAAATTCACCGCACGTGCGTATGTACGGAATACCGTCTCCACGCCGTGGTGTAATCTATTTTTCCACCAACACCTTACATGGATGGGTATAATGGTGTAAAGAATAACTATACATAGTTATTATAACATCATACCGATTCTGATATATTGTATCATCCACTCCAATTCAATTCAATAATTATGGAAACGATATCATCGCTCGTGCGTACGTACGGACTACCGTCTCCACGACACGATGAGATTCATTCTCCATGTTAACCATTTAAGAATGATTATAAAGTATATATAAGCAATAATAATGAAATATATGACATTATAAAGCTACTGGATTTATGTATATATGTATGTCATCTACTTAATTCCATTCAACTCAATAAGGAAAAGAAAACAGCGTTCATGCGTACGTACGCCCTACCGTCTCCATGAACGGTGTATTTCTTTCCATTTATCAATCTATTATATATATGTATATTCTGAATATATATTATATATAAATCATGTTTTATATTCTGGAATTATGTAATCGTGATCTAAGTAATCATATGAATAATTACAAGTTAGAACACAGACGACAAATGAAACGATTTAACCAAAAATACTCTTTAACATGGAATTTACAAAAGAACGGGTAATATAAAGTCATAAGTGAACCATATATGATATAATAACAATGAATATGATTCTGTAATAAGTCAATGACATTATTTAAATCATTATACAGGAGGTTCGGATACATACGAAGCATATCAGACATAAGGTAAGGGATAATTTTGCAAATCTCATTTTTATCCGAGATTTCTTAGTCGTAAGTATTTACTGGGGTTATTTGCTATCATCCAAGTCCATGTTTTATAAAAGAGTATTCATTTATGTTTAATGTACTTTTTACCTTTTTTTTTACTTTTACCCCATGGTATGGAAGGAATCTTTCTTTTGTTTACGTTATGATGTAATTTTTGACTTTTTCGGCAAAAGTACGAAAAGAATGTTTTTTTAACTTATACGGAACGAACAAATTTTTACGGTTTTATAAAGCCTTATTTTCATTAATTTTCTTCCAAAATATTTCATAACTATTTTCAACAAAATCTCTTTCTTTTAAAATTGCATGATGCTTTGTGAAAATAAATTGATTTTGAAGAAGAAAGGATATTTTCCTCAAGAATTCATTTCAAGTGTTTTATCAAAACCATTTTCCATCTAAGATGAAATTATTTCATATGTGTATGTTTCAAGTGTAATGTCTCTATGATTTACATGGTTTCAATTTTCTTATTATGAAATGATATCCATTTCTTTTATATGGATTATGTGATGATGGGATGATGTTTATGAAACCCATTTTATTCATTGGGTTAATTAGAATGATGTATGTTTATTTTGTGGAACAAGTAATATTGATTTCATTATGAGATGGGTAGGACCTATATCTCACTCCAATGCATTGGGTAAATATTTATATCTCATGAGATATACATGGCTGGAACGGCAGGTTAAACCGGTTCAGTAAAACAGGATTGAAACGAGGAGTGAACTCAATTCAGAAAGGGACTTTGCCCACTAAGATGGTCTTGGCAGCAATGCCTTGGCTACTATGGAAATCATTAAGTTTTCTTAATGTATGCCACAATTACATGTTTTATTCCCATGCTATTTTATCATGATTTATGTTCCATTATGATCTATGCCTTATGTACTTACATGTTTTATGTCGTTGCTCAAGATTTTTATGTTTAAACTTTATGTTCATGTTTTTAAGTTCAAATGTATATGGTATGTTTTATTTTCTCCATGCTTACCCCTACTAAGCATTTTATCTCACCATTTTTATTTTTTATTTTCCCCCAGGATTAAAAGAAAGGTTTTATGTAAGGAAACAAAAAGTGGAAGATCTTTATGGGAGATGTTGAAGATCTTTCAACACGATTAGAAGTTTACGTTCCAAGTTTCCAAAGACACTAAACTATTACGATCCTTGTGTGTCTGTTTTGGTTACGTAATAAGTATTCCACAAAAGTAATGTAATATCTATGTACGTCAAGATTCGGGTCTCTACAATTTTCCCATTAGTTAAGGAACTAATTCTATTGAAACATGAAAACCTAAATTGGGATTTGTTGTATGCATGCTTCGATATTGCAGTGCCGAGGCACGTGCTCAGTTTTTTTTTAGAAGCAATTGGTTCGGCTGAGTGTTTGGTTTATATATATATATATGTATGTATGTATATTTGTGTTTTTTCACACCTCACCCATGTTGAGCACTTAGTGCCGAACACTCCCATTTCATGGGAGATGGTGTTTTACCCTTAATTACTAGCTCCTTACTGCTCATTCTTCCATAGGATATGATGGCTTGAGGAAACCTTACACCCAAGACTCTTCAGGTAGGTTTCGATTGGGGTGGTATTATCCCAAGTCTCATCAGGCAAGCTTACTGTTTCCCAAGAATCTTCAAGATGAGGCCCAGGTGTGTGTCGACGGGATACATGGTTTTGAGGGCCAGGTGTGTGCGGGTGTGATACATGGTTGTGAGGCCCAGGTGTGTGCGGGGGGGATACGTGGTTGTGAGGCCCAGGTGTGTGCGGGCAGGATACGTGGTTGTGAGGCACACGTGTGTGCAGGCGGGAAGAGTTTGGTAGCGTCAGGACGTTCGCCGTTAGGAAGAGTATCCAACTACTGGGAAATGGTGCGGGGTACCCAATACTCTTGTTCTTATATACTACAACTACCTGTTGTTTTGTGTTTTGGTGATTATGGCTGGTGAGGTTGGGTGGATTGAATTACTTGATAGGTTTTGGTTTCTTCTGTTATTCTCACGAGACATTAGGACGTCTCCCCACTTGTGCACGAGATATTTAGGTTGCCCTACTGAGTATACTTGTGCGCTCACCCTACGTTTACTTTCAAGTTTCAAGGAGGACTACCAAGGCCGTGTGGGACCCTACTAGTCGGGACTATTGGAGTTGTTTCAGTTGTTGTAATCTTGTTTCTTTTGGTATTGTAATTTTGAGCTTTCTTGTACTTGTACCTTGTTTCAGAATAATTTAAACATGCATGTGGGATTGGTTTGGGTTTAGTTACTTGTCTTTCCTATCTTTTTCTTTTGGTGGTTCACTCATCCTATTTCCTGATCATAAATAGTAAAAATGGTAACACCTCCCATATTTGTGAAAACTCATACCCTTGGTGTTAGTCGCCACTCCAGGGCCTACTGGAGGCAGGAATCAAGGGATCATTATCTCCCTTTCACCATTACCAGCTCAGGAGGGGCATCTTTGGTGGGAGGGGGTCATGAAAGAATGGTATCAGAGATGATTGTTGAGAGATAATATAGAGTTCGGAGTTAGGCACAGTGAGGATTGCAAGGGATGGTAGGGAAACAGTGTTGATTGATCTTTAGTTTGTGACATAGGCCAAGGAAGACTGGCTAGGACATGGGATTTTAGGGCCCCCCGTGATCCGATGCAAGGACTCTGAGCCTATCGAATGACCAAGTGAGAATACGTTGATTATAGGGTAGAGACCCTAGGGAAGGTACATGCATCATCATGATTGTGTTTTACTTTATTTGGGTGTTCTGGGAAAGACATTTAATAAAATGATAAAATAAAACCTTGAGAAATTTCTTACTAATTGCGCTTAGGCGATCCTTGTTTACCATACAGCTATGGCACTTGGACTTCGTCCCAAGGGGACTCAGACGGCCAAGGCCCAGCAGATTCAGGCGGTCGATTAGTTTAGGATTGACTGAGAGGAGGAAGATAGCCAGTGGCAGAAGACTCTTTGTTCTTTCCAGTGGCAAACCCTCAATAAGTACGAGGGTAGTACTTCAGATACGGAGACTGAGGGGTGGCTTGATGAGCTAGGTATTGCTTTTACCTTGATCCATGCTTTGAGGGAGTATTGGGTTCCCCTAGCAGTCATTCAGCTGAGAGGTGTGGCGCGACAGTGGTGGACGCTCTACCTCGGAGAGAGGATAGAGGAAGAGGTTCTATGGGCTGACTTTGAGAAGGAATTATGAGAGGAATTCCTTTCTTCCATGATCAAGTCAGAGGAGCATCAAGAGTTACTCTCCCTCCAGTAGGGATGTATGTCAGTACGAGATTTGGGGATCAAGATCAAAGATCTCCTACGCTTTGCTCTAGATCTCTTTCTGGATGAGGAGTCTCGAACGAGACATTTGGAGGGGGCAATTAATCCTTCGCTCCAGTATGCTATCACCCCCTTCACCCTTCCGACATACTTGGTAGTATAGAAGAAGGCAGAGGTTATAGAGAGGATGCACTCGCAGGGAGGGCCACCACATGAGGGGATCCATCTTGGTTCGTCGAAGGGGAAGGCAGTAAGCAGTAGGTCTCTTACGACGGGACCTTCCAGGTTCAGGCTAGTGGGGAGCAGGCCCCAATAGTTCCAGTTCAGATCTTTAGGTCCTCGTCCCTTATTCATGATCCCAGGACCAAATTTTTTTTCTTGTGGAGGTTTTGGGCACATTCAGAGTCGGTGCCCGACCCGAGCTCAGTACGGTGGAGGTGGGAGGGTTCAGCGCCCACCTCAGCAGCACCAGTTTCTAGTGTGGCCCTTCTAGCAGCAGCAGGAACATGCTCCTCTGAGGGCAGACTTTGCGGGAGGAGGCTGACCTTAGGGTGCTCTTCATGGACCTTGACCAGGGCATGGTCGGGGAGGTGGAAGACATCAGAGAGGCAGAGGAGCTGGGCATGGACAGTAGCACTCAATAGATTTGGCATCTCCAGCAGGACCAGAGGTGGTGCGAGGTACGATTTGTTTGTTCAACACTCTCGTTTCTGCTTTGTTCGATTCAGGAGCTTCGTACTCCTTTGTTACACCCGATCTAGCCCATGCTTTGGGTCTAGACGTAGAGAGACTTTTCGTACCCCTGGTATAGAGTACACCAGTTGGAGGCCAGACCAACGTATCTTGTGTTTGCTGGGGATGTGTGATGACATTGGAACCACATCAATCTAGTGGGGATCTTCTTATGCTACAGATGCACCTGTACGATGTCATCCTAGGCATCGACTGGTTGTTTTCTATTAGTGCCATTATCGACTGCTTCCGAAGAAGAGTCGTGTTCTCCAACGTGGATAGGCAGCGTGTATCTTTTGTTTTCGAGAAGATCTATGAAGTTGGAAATTGGCATGTGAAGCCTCTCCTTTCCTTGTTAGGTGGGTTATCAGTGGTTTCAGCTGATGCAGAGATGATGGATGTCCCAGAGGTTGTTGGGTAATTCCTCGATGTTTTTCCCAAGGAGGTTGTGACTCTACCCCCCCCCCCCCCCCGACATGACATTGAGTTTGGGATAGGCTTACAGCCCGGTGCCCGTCCGATTTCAATGGCCCCTTATCAGATGTCACCTTTGGAGTTGTAGGAGTTGCGGATTCATATTGATGATTTGTTGGAGAAGTGTTTTGTTCAACCCAGCATGTCGCCATGGGGTGATCCAGTTCTGTTCGTGAAAAAGGCAGATGGTGGTCTCAGGTTATGCATAGACTACTGGAGGTTGAATCAGGTAACAGTCAAGAACTGTTACCCCCTTCCAAGGATAGATGATCTCTTCGACCAGCTAAGGGGAGCAGGTTGGTTTTCTAAGATTGATCTATGATCTGGATATCATCAGTTGAGGGTGAAGGATAGTGACATCTCAAAGACAACTTTCAGGTGCATGTATGGGCACTTTGAGTTTGTAGTGATACCGTTTGGAGTTATGAATGCACCAGCTGTGTTCATGGGACTTATGAACTTTTTCTTCCAAGAGTTTCTAGACTGGTTCGTCATTGTTTTTATCGATGACAACCTGATCTACTCAAGATCAGAGGTGGAGCACGTTGAGCATCTCAGGGCAGTCTTAGAAGTCCTTCGACACCACCAGTTTTACGAGAAATTGTCAAAGTGTATGTTCTTGACACAATAAGCACACTTCCTTGGGCACGTAGTGTCTCAGAATGGAGTGTTAGTGGACCCGTCGAAGGTGGAGGTAGATGTTTCTGGGGCAGCACCCAAGAGCGTGGTAGAAGTTCATAGTTTCCTGGGGTTATATGGTTACTATCGGATGTTCGATTTGGACTTATCTCGAGTTACGACTCCATTGATAGCTTTGACTTGGAAGAACCAGGTCTTCCTATGGAGTGAGTAGTGCCAAAAAGCTTTTGACTACCTGAAGGAGAAGTTGGGCAGTGCTCTAGTACTCAGGTTTCCAGAGGAAGGGTTGTTGTATGAGGTGTTTTGTGATGCTTCTGGCCTTGGTTTGGGGTGCGTACTGATGCAGAGGAAGGGTGTGATCTATTATGGGTCTTGGCAGTTGTGCCCTCACGAGCATAACTATTCCACCCATGACCTAGATCTTGTAGCGGTAGTGTTCGCACTAAATTTGTGGCGAAATTACCTCTTTGGGTAGCGCTTTGTGGTCTTCTCAGATCACAAGAGCTTACGTTATATATTCTCCCAACGTGACCTGAACTTTCGGCAGTGGAGATGGGTCGAGTTTTTCCAAGACTATGACTTTGAGATCTCCTACACTGAAGGTAAGGGAAACGTTGTGGCTAATGCCTTGAGTAGGAAGTCGCATAAGGAAGTTGTTTGGGAATCCATTGATGCATGGAAAACGATGGGAGATTTGGCCTCCTTGCACTTGGATGAAAGGGTAGAAGGTGTTAGAGGCTGTTTGTTTAATATGATGGTGCATTCATCTTTGTTGTAGCAGGTGGAAGAGTCTCAGTGGGGGGACTCCGAGGCGGAAGTAATGCGGGATCGTGTCGATCAGGGAAACGCTCCAGAAGGATGGTCATAGGACTGCCGACATCAGATTCTTTTCCATGGAAGGTTGTTTGTTCCAAAGGCGATGTGTGAGGGAGTTCTCCGTGAGTTCCATAGATCAGCCTTAGCAGTACAACCGAGAGTTTTAAAAATGTACTGAGGCCTGAGGGAACAGTTTTGGTGGCCCGGGGTGAAACGGGTAGTGGCAGAGTTTGTGGCTAAGTTCCTAGTGTGTCAATAAGTAAAGGATGAACACCGTGTTCCCAGTGGTTTGTTTCATCCATTAGATTTCCCCGAGTGGAACTGTGATGACATCTTGATGGACTTCGTCATAGGACTACCCAGATCTCAAGGAGGTTATGATGATATCTGGGTGGTGGTGGATCGTCTGACAAAATCGGTTTAATTCTTAGCAGTTAAGGAGTCGGGCCCGGTGAGTACCTTAGCACAGAGGTATGTAGACAAGGTGGTGCGTTTTCATGGAGTTCCGAAGACTATCGTCTCAGAATGGGATACTCGGTTTCCCTCACGAGTCTGGAGGGGGTTACAGCATGCTTTTGGAGCGAACTATCCAGAAATTAGAGGACATGCTGCAAGCATGTTTTCTGGATTTGAGAGGGTCATGGGTACGACACTTGCCTTTAGTAGAGTTTTACTACAACAACAGCTTCCACAATACTATTGGAAGGGCACCGTTTGAGGCTTTGTATGGAAGACCATGTCGTTCACCCATTTTCTGGGCAAAGGTTGATGAGACAGATGCTCTTGGGCTAGAAGTAGTGCAGAGCACCATAGAGAAAGTCTAGCTTGTACGTGAGAGGATGAAAGCGGCTCTGGACTGACATAAGTCTTATGTTGATCATCGGAGGAGGCCCTTGGAGTTTGAGGTGGGAGATCATGTGTTCTTGAAGGTTTCCCCTCAACGGGGGAAGCAGAGGTTTGGGAAAGGGAGCAAGCTCTCACCTAGTTTTATCAGACCTTTCGAGGTGCTGAGGCGAGTCAGCGAGGTGGCATATCAGCTGGCCCTACCACCTTAGTTGGAGAAGGCTCATGACGTCTTCCATGCCTCCTAGCTTCTTCAGTACATACACAAAGACTCTCACGTTATCGACTGGGGGGAGTTAGATATGGGAGACGACGCGACCTTCGAGGAATGACCAGTCAGAATCAAGGATCGCAAAGAGAAGGTGCTCTGTGGATGAACCATTCCCTTGGTTCGTGTGTTGTGGAGGCATGGAGGCCATGAGGAGAGCACTTGGGAGTGAGAGGCTCAGATGCACGCTCAGTACCCGGAGTTATTTTGAATTGTGTTTTTCTTTGTTCTTTTGAGCTTTGTTTTGACATTATACTCTGTACCTTTGATATGGAATTCTTGGCTTTTCGGTTGTGAGACATTTTGTTTCCTTGTTCTCTGGAAGTGTGTAGCATGTCCAGATGTGTGGGAAAAAGGGAAAAACCTGATCATTAAGTGATACGCATTAATATGGATTTGATTGAACCCGTTCAGGCAAGTCAGTGCCGACTAAAGCGGATAATATCTCGACATAGGAGATGGAATTTCCCCAAACCACATGTTCAGGCAATGTGTTGGTTGTGTGGTGTTGGGGGTAGTGCCAGTTGAAAAATCCTAATGTATGAATGTGGGAAGACCTAATTATTAATCAAGATGCATTAATGAGGACGTGATTAAACCCGTGCAGGCGAGTCAGTGCCACTTGAAGCGGATAATATCTCGACATAAGAGAAGAAATTCCTAACACATATGATTATGGTTGTTGGATGGGTTCCTGTTATAATGAGGGCCCTAAGAGGTATCTTTTTGGGTTCCTCTGGGTTGGATTTTGAATTCTAGGGGATGAGAATGTTTTAATAGGTATTTGATGTAATGTCCCAAACCTCTCCGGCCCATTCCTTGGTCAAAAAGAGGGTCATGAAGTGTTCTAAAGGGTAAAATGGACTTTTCCCACACTTTTCAGAATTTTGAAACTACACGCCGTGTAGTGTGAGTACACGTCGTGTACCCCCTCGCTAAGTATACCACATGTTGAAGGTTGTGTCTTTTCCATGTGAAATAAGTGGGTACAATTCCGTGTACCCCATACTACACGCCGTGAAGTCCCTCCCCGCGTAAGCGTTACCCTCAAACCGTGTGTTGACCAGTCAAAGGTCGTGTGCTGTGTTGGAGCCGTGTCCTTGTCATGTGAAATAAATGAGTACATGCCATGTAGTCAATAATACATGTCGTGTAGTTCCTCCCCACGTACGTGTTACCCTCAAACCATGTGTTCACCAATCAACAACCTCCTGCCGCAATGAATGCCGTGTTGGAAGCTGCGTGGTGACCGTATGAAATGGCTGAGTACACGCTGTGTACCATAATGTACATGCTGTGTACTTTTGTATTTATCACCTATAAAAGGAGAGGTCCCCTCCTCCTTTTCAACTCAATCCTCTCCTCCCCATTTCCCTCGAGCAGAGCTCTCCCATGAGACTCGAAGGCTCTTTTCATCCATAACTTCCTCGTTCGAGCTCCGATTTACGATCCGTCAGCGGCCACGAGATCGTAACGATGAGGAGAAACTTATGGTCTTGGATTTGTTTCTTTCCTTTCGGCCTTTCCTTACCATCTTCCACTCGATGAGGTTTTTCTGGGTTTTTCTAGAAGCGACAGATGTCGACGGACGTCTTCTAAAGTTGATCAGGGGGAGCATTGTTATCAGAACCTATTGAGGTTGGTATATTTCCTTCGTCTCTATAATTTTTTCAATATGCGGGGTGGGTGTCCTCTTGTTTATGTGAAACACTTTTGAAACAGTTTAATGAAGATAATAACTGGCTTATATAACGGGGTTGGGAAGTTTTTGATTACTGTTACATTATTTTATATCTTGTGATATTATGTTGTCAATTGAATAGGCTTATGCCTACTAAAAATCAGGGTCATTGGGGGAATTTTATTTTGTAATTAAATGATGGACTATATTTATAGACCGTTTATGGATGGAAACTTTATGGAATGTGTAAATGGGTTAATCACGTAAATTTGGCTGATTAAATGAAAATCTGGAACCCTTGTGTGATCACCTCTGTTAAACAAAACTGAAATAATAGACATGTGGGTGCTATTTGGGGTTAATTTATGTGAAGGGGTGTTTTGTGGGTTGTTATGGATCGGGTGAGCAGCGGAGCTGTGGTTGGCTTGGTTGTGGGTTGGTGTGAATGCTATGTTAGTGATGGGCATCGGGGCTATGATAAATGGTATCAAGGGGTGATGATGTACGGTGTGGTTATGGTTATGTTGGTTGGCAGTGGAGCTACAGGGTTGGGTTTGAATGTGAAAAAACTATGGGTTGTGAATAATAAATAAAATGTGGAAGAGTTAATCAATGGCGGGTCTTGGTAATGGAACGGAAATAATAATCAATGGGACTGGTTGGTTAATAAGAAGGGACTTGTTTGTGTTGCTTGTGTTTTCCTAACTTGATTTTTGGATGACATGAATATGTTTTACGAACGATTGATATGGTTGGTTGTGGATATTTGCCCTGTAGTTAAGGAACTAATTCTGTTAAAACATGAAAACCTAAATGGGGATGGGATTGTTTGTTGTATGCATGCTTCGATATAGCAATGTCGAGGCACGACCTCAGTTTCTCTGTTTAGAAGCCATAGGTTGGGCTGAGTGTTTTGTTTATATATATATATATATATATATATATATATATATATATATATATATTTGTGTTTTGTCGCACCTCACCCATGTTGAGCACTTAGTGCCGAACACTCCCATTTCATGGTAGATGGTGTTTTCCCATTAGTTACTAGCTCTTTCCTGCTCCTTCTTGTATAGGCTGTGATGGCTTGAGGCGACCTTACACCCAATACTCTTTGGGTAGGTTTCGATTGGGGTGGTATTAGCCCAAGTCTCTTCAGGAAGGATTACTGTTTCCCAAGAATATTTGGGATGAGGCCCAGGTATGTGTGGGCTGGATACGTGGTTGTGAGGCCCAGGTGTGCCGGGGGGATATGTGGTTGTGAGGCCCAGGTGTGTGTGGGCGGGATATGTGGTTTTGAGGCCCAGGTGTGTGCGGGCGGGATATGTGGTTGTGAGGACTAGGTGTGTGCAGGCGGGATGAGTGTGGTAGCGTCAGGACATTCGCCGTTAGGAAGATCAACTATCTAATGGGAAATGGTGCGGGGTACCCAATATTCTTGTTCTTATATACTACTACTACCTGTTGTTTTGTGTTTTGGTGAGCGTGGCGGGTGAGGTTGGGTGGATAGAATTCCTTGATAGGTTTTGGTTTCTTCTGTTGTTCTCACGGTACATTAGGACGTCTCCCCACTTGTGCATGAGAGCATCAGGTTTCCCTACTGAGTATACTAATATGCTCACCCTATGTGTACTTTCAGGTTTCCAGGAGGACTACCAAGGCCGTGTGGGACCCTACTAGTCAGGAAAGTTGGAGTTGTTGCAGTTGTTGTACTCTTGTTTCTTTTGGTATTGTACTTTTGAGCTTTCTTGTACTTGTACCTTATTTTAGAACTATTTAAACATGCATGTGGGATTGGTCTGGGTTTATTAACTTGTCATTCCTATCTTTTTCTTTTGGTGGTTGACTCATCCTATTTCCTGTTCTTAAATATTAAAAAGGGTAATTCCTCCCATATTTGTGAAAACTCATACCCTTGGTGCTAGTCGCCACTCCTGGGCCTACTGGAGGCGAGACTCGGGGGTCATTATCTCCCTTCCACCATTTCTAGCTCAAGAGGGGCATCTTTGGTGGGAGGGGGTTGTGACATGAGAGGACCTAGTTAACTGGGTCATGGTGTTACAAAATCATACTACATCCCATTTTTCTTTTATTATATGTTTGTTTCTTGGTATATTGGAGATAATTTATATCAGAAATGGGTGGGAAGTTATGTTTTCATAAAGATAACACCTATATAGTGGACACTTGGTATCCAAGGATATTGGGGTTTTTAATAGTTTGTTGTGAGTTTATTGTTTCATTAATATTTTAAATGTATATAGAAAAAATATAGTTAATTAGTTTATCCTCTTTCTAGGGTAGTGACGGGTGTTGATTACCTGCATCATGATTTGGTATGTCGGTTCACATTTCATATTCTTTCTCATATATGGTTTTCAATGGCCTAAATCAATAAAAATTAAACAATTATCCTTTTCATTTTTCCCAAATACATTATTAGAAAATGATAATTAATTTATCCTAATTATTTCAGGTTTATTAGTATATATTATTATGGATAATTATTTATTCATACAATGTGGGATTAGGCCCTGGGTAAGTAGTGAGTTTTAAAGACTGGTGTCTTACTTATAGACCCTTGGAGCATGTATACTGGGGTGGTTATGTCTATGTGAACCTTTTAATACTTAAATTATATTAATATTCATTCTATTAATGTAATATCTATGTTTATTTGTTGTTATTTCATAAAAAATATACCATGGAATCCTCATATGGTGAAACCTGAGGACAAGGTTTATGATATACCTATGGTTTAGAATTCCCATCATATACCTCAATATTATTAGAAGGTAAGAACCAAGTATTCATATGAGGATACTTTGAAGGACTTGGAAGTTGAGCACCTTTAATGTGGTGTGTTTTGAATATTTTAGTTTGGAGGAAGAGGTTTTTATTAGAGTGGATCTACCATGTCATACTTTACCCAATGGATTATATAAGAACCATGCTCTAGATTTCTAGGTTATAGGTGATAATCAAGATTCTATGTATTATATTGAGATCATATGGAAAATATTTAAGATGGCTGAGACACCCAATGATCCATAAATGATGTTGCAAAATTTTATTCTTCAAGGACATGAAAATAGATTGTGGGGTTTTGGGTTAAGGATAAGAAAAATGAGGGTATTTCATGGGAGGACATCAAAGACAACTTCATAAAGAAATTATTCATTCATTCGTCGAAAATATAGTGGGAATAATATTTTCTGTGTATTAATTATATTTTATTATTGATAATATATTATGAAACCTATTTGATAGAATTATTATAGTTTACTCCTTTGTTGAAAAATAATGATACTCAAAAGAATCTTAGGCTTGAGATTGGGTTTTATATCTATTTTAGGATCCATGTTAGGGATTCAAATCATACATTATTTATGATTTTATTTATAAGGATCTGACCACTTAAAATAGCATGTTTCAGGACTGTGTAGTTGGTTTGTTTTCATATATTAGTTACACAAGTTGAGAGCTTTTGGGTGGAATAAGTGGTTCCCCTTATTGTGGGAAGAAGATGTTCTATGATAATATGTACTAGACTGGTTATAGGAACTTTTTAAAGTGAAAAGTTCTATTTATTCTATCTTAAATTGCATATCTTATTTCCTACTTTTAATTTATGAAGCATGACCATTATCCTAGTTCTTTTACAAGATATCAAACAGAGTGTTTCTCATGTGGAGGGATAGACCATCTATAGATGTTTTATTAGTGTAATCATCATCATGTTTTACGAGGAGGTTCAATCCAAATGCAAGATTATCGATGTTGGCCTGATGGGAACACTGAAAGATATTTAGGCTTCGTACCTAAGGTCATTGTTAATATTGGTTTGAGGTTATTAGGGGTAAAAATAGCAACAAATTCCTAATGGGTTAGTTCCTAAGACTAGTTAGGGGTCACATGGTTTTAATTGTGGAACTATGTTTGAATATTTTTTTGTGATTTACAATTTTTTTAGCTAATGGAGTATTCAAATCTTTCACCACGAGAGGTATGGTTCTGGTTGTTTCCATGTTTTTTACTCTATTCCATATAATAGAATCACATTTCTTTTTTCTCCTTGTTTGGTATCTGTATTGGGGCTGGTAGTGGAGTCCTTACTCAATATGTTGTCTCTTTATATGCCTTTGGGGAAGATTTTAAATCATATTATAGGGTTTTTTATGGTGTACCATAGCGGTTTTTGACTATGTGTAATTTTTTGGATTTCTTTATTTTAGATATGGATAGTTTTTAAATCCTTAGGATGGATTTGTGGGAAAGAATTTAAGCATACATTGATTGCAAATAGAGGTGAGTGTCATTGTAATCCTTTAATGGGAAGGATAATACCTTTAGGGGTTAATGGGATATTGAGTCAAGTATATCTAGATCTAACCTTAGTCAGTTTGGATCCATTATAGTGTAGATAACTAGTATAGTTCTTATAGTGGATTAAGAGATATTTCCATTTAATTTTCCCTGATAGTTGAAAGTTTTTGAGTTGTATTTTTTAATTATTCCTTACAGTTTCCTCATAATATTGATATTTAGTTCATGAGTTATTCCATACCATGTATGAATAATATTTTCATACCATCATATCATCTAGAACTGGTTGAGTTGGTAGATCCATAAGAATATCTCAAGTACCACGGTGTTAAATTTTCTATCAATCTGTGTACCTATACTTTGGGTTTTGTTTTTTATCACCATGAAGGGTAATAAATTATTATTACTCAGCATGATTAAATGAAATATGAACCATATTATGGTGAAGAACATTTATCCATTTCCATAAATACATTATTATTTTTAGTAAATATAATGTTTATGGTTCTCTAAGATTGGCGTATGGTTGGACTATCATCAATTGTGGTGAAGGGATGAAGATATACCAAATATAGTGTTTTGGATTAATTATATGATCTATGAGTACCATGTTATTCTATTTAGTCTTCTAAAATAACTATAGGTGTTCATGTATCTCAATAACTACATTTTCTATCCCCACTAACACTTCTTCATCATGGAATTCATCCCCGATATTTTGGTATATTTTTTTAACCCAAGAGTCTCAAATCATGAACCTAGATACTCTGTTTAGTATTCTTGAAGAACATTAGTTGTATTCCAAGTTTCTGAATTATAACTTTTAGATTTAGGAGGATCACTTATAGTTGCATGATTTATTAGAGGTACGAATTTATTGTGGCATATAGAAGTTGTTGGTAAGGAAATAATAATTTTGGATCAAGAATGAGTTCGAGATCATATGTTTTATTATTTTTGATGGGTATTAAATATGGTTAATATAGGATTTATATGACATGGAATATTATACAATGGTCATAATAAACATGTTTGTTAAATTTGAATTTACCAAATAGTGTTACGTAGGCTTTAGAATTTTATATAAATATTATAAAATTACTCGATTCTGATACATCTAAACCCAAGGAAAGGATATATCATAATTTATAATTCTTTTATTGTTAGAATATGAATTGTATTTGTTTATAAGGATTGGATTTTATCACATGTGTTTTTTCAACTATGACCTCATCACTAGAATTCACCTACACATGATCTGTATTTATCATTAGAGGTCATTTCCTTGAATTATTGGTTTATTTTTCTATTTGGTGCGATATATTTTATCCAAATGGACAACAAGATCATGCAGTTTACCTTCTATTAGTTGGAATAAAATGAAATATAGAAGTTAGGTGGAGTGATAGAAAATATTCAATATTCATTAACATTATTCCCTAAGAATGGGGAATTTTATAGAAGATTCATTGAGTAGAAATAATCGGGGGATTGTGGTTTGGGAATCATAAAAGGAATGGAATTTGATGTGAATTTTTTTAATGGTGGATCAACATGGATTATGTGTTATAGGCTATGGGTTTTTCTCCTTTTAAAATTACTTTCTCACCAGTGGATCAGGTGAATCCTATTTGGGATTAAAATTCATATTTTTTATGATATTGGAGAGGTACATGGATGATAATCCCAACAAATAATTATCTCAAAATAAGGATAAGGTGTTATATATCAATTGAAAGGTGGTGGTTACTACTTATATGAGATAGGAGTTTATGAGAGACTCCTATGATTATCAATGGTTGGTACACTCAAACATGAGTAAGATGTATCATGGTATCATGAACCACTTATAAAGGATTGGAATGTAGAAGGAAATAATTTGTTTTTTTGAATTTCATTCACATACATAAGATTAAAGTAGAATATAAATGAAATAGGTGTTTTATTAAACCACATATAGTGATTTTGTGGTAGTATATTGAGGTTAATATAGAATTATACACTAGGCTATCAAGGACCTTGAGGGGTCATGATAATGAATGGGTTTTAGTGTATGGGTTGCTGAAGGTCACACATTTATTTTCAAACTAGGAGTCCAAGTTGGTGGTTGATCTGGGAAATCTATACATGCATAACATTTCATCCATTCATATTGAACTATTAATGTTATATCAGATTGAGAGACTTATTTTCTATCTATATTCAAGAACACACTTGTGTGTTTTCTTCAGTTGAGCATGGGATGACCAAATTCCTTTAGTATATTTTTTATATAAAAATAACTATAAATCATAAAATTAAATGGATGATTATGTAGACATGTATGGTTTATTATATCCCCCTCCCAAAATATAGTTATAAGAAACTAATTTTGTGATAGTTAGTCCAATATTTGTATAATGGACCACCATATAGGTATAGTTAATTAAAAAGTGTATAGTTACTTTCCAAAGAAATTAGTTCTCATATACTGACATGATGTTATGAAACATGGAAATTACTATAAGTTAATGGGTAATCTTACATATATCTCATTAGCTTGGAAATATTCATCTAAAGAATCATGGGAATAACACATTGTAGTTTATTATTCTAGTCGAGACTGTGGATAAAATTAGGATTGTATATTACTCTAATGAATTTTTCCATTCATGATGTATTTCATATGTCATGACTTTATATATTTGTAATGAACCCGTCACATGTTATTAATTGTAATTATGTTGATTTAGGGTCTAATGTTTCTTCCAAGGAGAGACAGGTGTTTATTTTTAAATAATGTGAGATTATTCTATAATGGAATACAGTTCCTTTTGTACATGTAGAGTGGTTGTACATGTGTATCTAAAAGGAGGATTTGGAGGGGGATTCAAATATATTATCTCAAAGGATATATCTATTTAGAACAAAGGTCTATAAATGCTTATCAATGATGAGAATCTCATAGGTGGATTTTTATAATTCCCCTAAAATATTTAGGTGTGTTTTGATTAGTATTTTTTAATCAACGTGTGTTTGATTTTTTATTGATATGGATGGTGTTAGTGGAGTATAGGGGTTTGAAAATGAGTAGTTATCCATGGTATGGGATTGAAATTTAGTAAGAGGTGGGGTCTATAGCATAGAGTTGGGGTTTACACCATGGAATGGAATTACCTAAGACTAGTAATCGAGATTAAGGATTATTATCAACATTATAGTGATGGTTCCATTATGCACAAATCATTATTTTTAATTTACATCATTCCATAATTGATCTCCTTAAAGTATTAGGAACCCTAAAAATAAAATATTTACTGAACTGTGGAGTAGAGATTCATGACACATGGTTCACTTGGGTGTAAATATTATTATATAATCTAAATGTAAATTCCGTAAAAAAATTATTAGTATGTTTTTTTTAAAATTATTAAAATAAAAAATGAGGTGGAACTCATTAATTTTCTTACTTCTACCCCTGACCCTAGCATACCATGAAAACCAAGGCCTATATTTATTTCACTGGTTCTCTTATCCCATGTGTAATCACTAAATTTTATTCTTTTTATAGGTTCACATAATTTTTTTCTTTGTATTTAGTTTGATAATGTCACTTGGTAAATCTTTTATTAGAATACTTATATAGGAATCCATTTATAATTAAAAGTGATTGTGTTTTGTTTCATTAGTTTCTATGAATTTGGGAGAAATTGTTTTCATGTTATTATTTTTAAAATGTATTAAAATGATTGGATGGGTTTAAAATGATGGAATTAACTGTACTTCTGATCTATGGGTGATTATTTCCTAGATATAGTCATTTCACGGCGTTTCTATAGGGATGTAGACATTGAATATATATGAAAAAATTTATTTTTCTAGGGTCTTTTGTGGTACTAAATGTATTACGGATGAAATGTGAGTATGGTTTATGACCTCCCACAAATTATTATGTGTTAGTGTTGGTAAATGGAGAGTATGAGTTGTTTGATTTGGAAAAGATGAATTGGTATCCAAAATGATACACCTTTTTTATGATTTAGATGTTGAGACAATAAACTAATTACAATAGTGTTTAGCCTCAATGTTGGTCTTGGTGACACTCATTACAATTACATATCGTATTCTAATAGAGTATATACATGGGGACTTACCTTTAAAGTTAGTGTTGGTGTATCTCCCTTGAGATAATGGGTGGGTTATTATCTCCTTAGACATTTTCTTGTGATTCATACAATGAGTGGAACTTGTACATACCACCTACACTAATAATGTAATAGTCAATATTTCAGTGGAGTTTAACTATATTATTCAATTCATAAACCAATTTCTATGTCGATCAATGGATATAAGATATCTCCACGGGACCCTACTCGATTTGATTGTATGGTTTGGCATGTGTGAGAGGTTTTCTGTGTTATCCCCTCCTCGAATAACTTCCATTGTTGTATGTAATGGTTTCTTATAATGATATGGATCTCTATTCTTATAGTATATATCACAATTGGTAAGGTTGTGGTTATTATATCCTGGTTAGGAATAAGGAATTGACATGTGTGTTTTTTTCTTAATATTATTTACATGATATCAATGCATGAACTCACATATATATTTGTTCACTTATGATAATGAAATGTTGGTGTTGTATGAATTGGGTTTTCATACTCACACCCTACATGATAAACTTAGTGTATGTGGAGATTGTTTTCATGGTTTTAGATATAGGGAAGACCACTATTTCAAACGCATGAGTATATGGATATATGTATTGAAAAATGAGATACCATAACATAAAATGGGATTTTTTTGTTCATATATATTACTATTTATATATATATATATATTTCATGCATTAATCCACCACTATTGGAGGTTTAATTTATAATAATGTGTGACATGTGTTCATTTTGATATTTCATGTGACATGATTTATATGGTTGGAATTATTTTTTGATTCCATACTTTATTTAATTGCTTGTTGTTTCTTCTAATGATTATATTATTAATGGTTACCTAATATTATAGGAATTGTATTCTAAATGCATTAGTTATGACCTCAATCCTAGTTAGTACCCTCTAACATATAGGGAGGCATGTATGAGATCATGAGGTGCTTTAACATGAACTCTATGAACTGGACCTGGGTGTTACATCAGATTTGGAGGGTTTTAAAACCCTAACTTCGAAGTGGGAATGTTGAACATTCTGAATAAATGTGAACTAGTTTTAGCATAAAAGAATTATCCAATTAAGGTATACATAATTGACTAATTCATTAATCCCTTGACATATCCCCTTTATGTGATTGTAAATTAGTTATAAGATAAATATCAAATCTAGTCTATATTTTTTGATAATATGAATATTGAATATCAACTTGACCAATAATTATGTATTATCCAATGAAAACTATTAGAGGCCTCCTTGCAGGTATGTTGTTTTTAGAGAAGTGATCCAGTCTTGGTGGAACATGTCATTAAATCACAACTGAAATAAAATACGAGTATACACGATTGATAAATATATAATAGATATTTGAAAATTTACACCAAAGAATGATGGACTTGAAACATTTCACATAACAACTCTTTCTATTACTCTAAAAATAATCCATATTATCATTTTGGTATATATATGAAACCTCAAGGGAGGATATAATCTATATATTTCCCACATATTTTGTTAATATCAATTAAATAAAAGTATTGATTAATCATTTTTCTTAATCTTACTATTGTACACAATCATACAGTTAATAGGATTACAATACATTATTGAATGGGGGTTAGAATGATACATAATCCATAAAGTTTATTTCAATATCTCAAACATTTATGGAATCATGGATGAATTTACCCTATTTCATTAAATTAATTTTATATATAACAATAGTAAAGGTAACTAAAATTACTTTAACTTGATGTGAAATAAAATTTATTATTCATTTTTTCAAATGCTTGAGTCAAATAATGGAGAGGTTTATCGGATTATCTATCCTTGATATATGTTACCTTGAACAATTATATGTGTTTCATATAGGTGAAATAATTTATTTCACTATATGATGATATTATAATTTTATAAAATTTGTGGAGGATGGATTTCCTCCCATGTATATACACATTAATGGATACAGGTATGACATATATTCTTATGTCATCACTCTAAACCAGGGGTAGTCTATTCAAGAAGAAAAAAGGATGAATTCTTATAGGATATATTCTCTTGGAAGAATAAAGGTAGTTTATCTGAGGGTGTTTCATCATTATAAGAAAATATTATATCATTTTTATATTAATTAAGGAGGTGATTCATCGAATCTAAAATTAGAAAGATTGATTGGTGGAAGGAAGTAATTAACTAAAAAAAATTACATAGTTTACATGATTATAACACTAGGAGGAGATTAAAGTAAATACATTTTATTAATATAATGATTATTATTATTATTATGATATCAATAATAAAATTTCACTTTTCAAAATATATATTTAATATAATTACAAGAAATAAACATTCCTCCAACCCAAAAATGAAAATTTGATTTTCAATATTATATTTCAAATAGAAATCAAATAGATTAGAGCCTCCTAATTATATATATATAATTCCTGAGAATACATGTAAGAAAAATAACTTCCTCATTTCATATTGGAAGTGAATAAAATTTCCCAAAAATTTGTAAAAAAATCACCATCCATGAAATTCCATTGGAAGAGTAGATTTCGGCGATCTTCATTCTAAAAAATCTTTTTATTCCTAGTAAGTCATCTCAGGTTTATTGAATATTCAATCATTAAGTATTATTCAACTCATTTGGGAATTAAAACTTTAACATATGATATCAATAATAGTTTTAGAACTTCAATCTTCCATACTCCCAGCATCAAATTATCATTGTAATTATTTTCAAGTCATTATATATATCTTGAATACACTTTATTCTCCATGTACCCCTTCTGCTAGGAAATCCATGAGGGACTTCCACCCACACAATGAAAAAATCAAAATCTTATGTCCCATGTTTTTTATATATTAGGATATTATCTTTAAAAAATATTTATTATGTTATTGTACAAGGGAACATGATTTAGTCAAAGGAAAAAGTTGTAAAACACTATGTATCAACTTTACATAGCAAAGACTACATAGTAGGGTCTTCATGACACACCTAGTGGTATAACCTTCCTTCCTAAATTCCATATTCAAATTGTTTAAAATATATTATACCTTATATTTATATCCTCAGGACACATCAAGTAGAATGAATGGCTTCAATGATTGTATATGAAGATAAATTATGGGGTAGAATTTTTTTTCCTAGATTCATATACCTAAAAATAATTTCATGACTATTTATAGGTATCAGTTTTTTTCTATAAATATTTTTACCTCATTCATTTTTTATTTCGAAGAATTTTCCCCATTAATCTAACATTTTCTTGATTAGTAGGAAAATATGAGACTTTTACTCAAACCATACTTTATGGTTTTTAAACTAAATTAGTTTTGTGTAAATTTATATATTATTTAAGGAATTTTGTAATTGACTGAAATTATGTATTTTTATGTTTATATATCTTATAAAAAAATGGGTATCTGGAGACTAATTTTATATTGTTTTGAACAAATATAACACCTATTATATGGTTATATAACTCAAACTCAAATGATTACTATAAGTTTAAATTTATGGATATATAATTTAATGATGTCCTTTAGTTTATGGTCTTTGAGGTTACAGACATGTTTCACATAGTGAATACTCATTCATCATTAATATTTGGATGGGTTTATTCACATGATATGAATAAAAATTACCTAACATGAATATTGAATGGAAACCAATACCATGGTGAATGAAAAATATGATAAATCTATACACTAGTATTGGTTTTACAATTTCTTAAATATATGGACTTGGAAAGTGTATCTTAAATTATACTATGTTTGGATATCAGTCCCCATGATCTTTTGGTTAATTTTCATTTTATGATCTAACATTTTTATATTCCCTTATGATGCAAGGAATGGTGAGAAATAACATGATTTATTCCTAGGTCTCTATTTATGGGTTTTAATTTGATTATTTTTATTTCCTTTTCATTTTAATTTATGTTACTTAAGTTTTAACTAAATATTTATTTATATTCTAAAATCATATATCATAGATAATAGGAGTCATGAATTTTAAAGTCCTACAACTTAGACTATAATTTTATTATTGTTTATGTTCGTACATCTTAGAATAAAGGATTGTTTAATTACAATAACATTTAGCTTGGTTTAGAGGTGATTCTTGGTTTAGGTTCTTAATGGTCAAAACAAGATGTCCTTTTATTTATTCTCATGTGGATGGGAGCATATTGGTTTTTCAATTTAGTGATTGAATTATTTTATTAATTTGAATGATGAATGATTCATGTATAAGTGAAGATGAAATTAGATTAATTTTTGGGGGAAAATATACTATTACTTTGGGTAAATATAGCCTTGATAAATTTATTACTCTTAGCTTTATTCTATAGAGTTTAGAATAATATTTTATGCAATTTATACTCATGTGACATAAAGAAATAAATCATAATGGCGATACATATAATAAAATAAATAAAACATAACATGAATGATTTAAGTTAAAATGTTTGTGTGGATAGTTATCTTTGATAGTGAAAAAATAGGTAAGGCTAATCCATATTAGGTGGTCATGAGTTACGAGTAAATCACAATGTGGTTTTGTTACAATTCACTTCTATAGATTTCATAATTCACTAGGGTATAAATTGATAAATTTATTCAATTACACTTACAAACAATGAGGTTAGAAAAAGAAATTCACGACCTTAAATATTAGAATTTGGAATGATGAGGAAAAATGGAATATGTTAGTGTGGCCATTTATCATGTTCAAATTATGAATCCATCACTGTATATCTAGAAATTTATATTGAGCATGACCAATGACCATGGTCAAAACATGAATCCCATATAATGTTTGTTGAAGGCATATGGAATTGCTTATTCTATTTACTCAGCATGAATATATTCCCATATAAAGATATAGGATAGTAAAATTCACTTACACCTTTTTTATGAGTATGGGGGTCTTTCTAAATAAGATACAATAATTATAAATAACCATTGATATGTCATGGTGATTTGAATATTCAAAATATAAATTGGGATGATGGAAAAATAATGTTTTCAAATGATTTTGGAAAAATATTGATTGATTCTCTCAAGTATTTCATTCTCTTTTTTTTGTAAATATATAACAAAAATGGGGACACTCTCAATTAAGTGATATTTTAGTCATTATATGACTGAGGGGTGATTAAATATAACAGTAGTATATATGATCAAATAGATGGTAATTATGGCTATCTCAAGGATAATAAATCAAATTGTCAATATAAAATATATGAACATGATTCAAGACACAAATATATTACGTAAATATGGAATTTTATCATAGTTTTTGTGATCCCTAAAATTAGTGAAAGAGGATTTGGGTACCAAAATGTCCACCATTCTCTTCAAAATGGAATCCAACATAAATATTTCACTTAAAATAAAAGGTATATACAATTTAAGATCATATCAAAATGGATACTAAAAATATTCAAATGTTATATGGGAAAATAGAAGATATTATAAATAGTAAAGCTTATAGGGTTTTGTTACATTTTTTACCATGATCCAAAACCTAAAAACAATTATTTAAATTTTCATGGAGAAATATATTGATCACAATAAGATGGGGGAATATTACCTTTTATTCTCTATCTTTTTTCTAATCCTATAAAAATTTTATTTCTATAAAACATAAATCATCATTTACTATAACTCCCCTTTATGTGTTTTTGACCAAAAATGTTTTATATCTATTTTATAAATCATTACAAAGGAATTGAAGGAATAGGGATTTCATATAGTTCTATTTCTTGAAACACATTCCATGCATTCTTACATAGTTTAAATTTACAAAGTCTATACTAAAATAATGTATCCTATATTATTTAAAATGTTTTTAGACCATAGTTTTGAGAAGTTTATACTATTTTTTCATGGAGTAATTTTCAATGGGGAGTATGTTCTTTGGGCATGTTATGAAATTTACCAAACTTTAATAAAACATATTTATGATATAGTTTGAATGTAAAAATGATATAATTCCAATGGAATGGAAGATGAAGTATATTGGAAACTTGTGGTTAATACCAAAATAAAAAGTAGAGGAATCAATATGTAATATATAAGAAAAGAAATCAGGAAATTCATAGTTAAAGGAAGGAATGCAACATAATAGTGTAGAATTATTAGAGGATATTCAATATGAATTGGTAAGTTCAAGCACTAGAATAGTATGAATGATAAAATATATTGGTATAAATTTGGAGGAATTAATTTTTTATATTGCTGAAATATTTTTGGAAAATTTTTTATAGGATTTTTTTATATAGATGTTTTTCTTCAAATGTTTTCCTTTTATTATAATAAAAAATAACTTTATTTTTTTATGTTTTATAACAAATAAAATTATATTAAGAGTATTAGATGAAGGTTTCCTAACCTAAGTCCATCAGATAAACATTTTGGGACTGATGATATCATATGAACATTTATGAAAAATATTTATATTATAATTGTTCTAATTTTCTCTTAAGTGAAATGTTTGATAATAACACCATTTGATGATTCATTATTCTCATTTTTCTCAATATCATGAGTTGTGAAAAATATCATGATCCCTGATTTAGTTTATAGGGGGAGAAAGTTTCTTAAGTATAAATTAATTTTTATATAATACATTTTTCAATGATTTTTTATGGAAATGAGCATGATAATTTTTTATTATAGGTTTTATGAAGGATGGATGTTGTGGATATAATAAGTGTTTTAATTTAACATAAGTTATTTTTTTAATAAAAGGAATGTTGTATAAATGAAATAATGGATTTTATGAGGAATTACATCAGAGTTACAATGTATATAAAATGTACAAAATCAATCATATGTAAAATGTTCACCAGAAATATGAAGTCATTGGTTTTCTTATATTAGAAATATGAAAAGTATTGTGTCAAATATAGTTTTTCAATAGTTTTATATGATGTTTTTTCAGGAAAAATGGGATGAAGATTTTCATTTGAAGGAGATTCTCACTGGATGAATGTTTTATTACAAATTAATTCCAGACAAAGTCCCACCAAACAATGTTTCATCAGAAAAAGTTTCTTTAAAAATTTCATTAGTTAAAAGAAGAAATGTGGAGGAATTTTTTGAAATCTTTTGATGTAATTAATAGTATAGAGGACCATTGTATGGATGAAAATGAGGTATGTTCCTCCAGGAGAACTTTTTTAAAAAAAAAATTATGAAATGTTTTAGTTTTTTACATTGAAGTTATTTATGATACTTTCATAATAATAATAAAATTAATTATGTTGAGTAGTTCTTTTAATGTTCCAAATTTCTTGGAGGAAAATAATAATTACCTAAACTTTTTGAATGAAAATTTTTAGCTAAAAATGTGTGTTATATTATTCTAAAAACAAAAAACCATAACTATTTAATATTAAAGTATATATAATGGGAAATGTTACAATATAGTTTTGATTTTTTTATAATTATTGGTCAATTCTGACCATTTTTTAATATTTACATTAGGAACACTGGTCTTGATAATAATTTTAATTTTATAATTAGGGTTTATAAGTAAAATTGATAAAAAATAATTGATACATAAATAAGAGTTGAATGACTCAACTAGTATGTCATATCATTTCAAGCCCATAGATAAGAAATTTGTGGGGGGGGGGGGGGTATCATCACTATGGTTTAACATTTACTAAGACAAAGTTGAGATTCAAAAAGTGAATCTTGAACAAAATCACATATGGGAGAAGTTCAATTTAGTGGAGATTACCACTTGGTGGATGTTAGCTGAGGAACCCAATGAAACTACCACCATTGCACACCATACTATTACGGTGTCTTTGTATGTAATAATGAGTTATGTTTTGAGGACCTGGTTACTTAAATTGTAATTCAATTGTATAAATAAAATTTTAATTCTATTAATTCCATTTTAAGAATAGTTTTTCTAAATAAAATTGAGATAGAATTTGATAAATTGTTTTCTCAAACATAAATATTACTTTCCATAAATGATATTAAATTTATAATAAAATAATATATTATTATTAATACTTATTTTGATAAATTATTAGGATAAAAACACTCATATTTAAATATAAATAATAAAATTATTTTTTTCAAGGGTTATAAATTTAACTATACATTTTCAATCTAATGTTATTTTTAATAAAAAGTGATTTTTATAATTAAGAGTTAAAATTCTCATATTTTGAGAATTATAGTGATAAAATAGATTTAATTTCTGACATAATAATATTCAAATTAGTTTTTGATGAATTAATGATAATTTTTAAATATATTTTATTTTTTCATGAATAGTAAAAAATACATTTTTGAGTTTTTTTTAGGTTCAACGACTTTATAATTATGTAAAAATGATGTAATAACTAATTAACCAAAATAAATGACCTAAAATATCATATTTTATTAATATAATTTTTATATATATATTTAAATCAATTTCCAAATCAATAATATACTTTACAAATTCTAAAATGGAAACATTAACTTTAAAAATGTAATTTTGAGTAAACATTACTTTTCCTTTCCAAACTAAGTTATTTAAAATGACCGAGGACTATTTTCCATCAAGATAACATAAACTTTTCCCATATTTTAAATACCAATGGAAAATACCATGGTATAGCCCATAGTTTTTCTTCTACAACCTATGTTTCTAAGGCCTGTATTTTAATATTAATAAACAAATCCACAACATTTACTATAAATACACACCCATTTATTAATTTCATATCTCTCCCAATATATCCTAAATTAAGATTTTTTATTTTTTCCTCACTATGTTATCTCAATCTCCCAATGTCCAAATCAATATGTTCTAGGAACAACTCATGAAGGTAAGATAAGTATTATTCTTTTCTCTTTATTTTAAGAACCTCTATTTGTGTACGTGTTTTGAATGTTATGGTAACTCAATATTAATTACTTTTAATTACATTGCTTAGTAACAAATTATTTTTTTATAAATGGTATACCCATGTCAAGTATCTTTTTACTCTTTTATAAAAGTAAAATTTATACATATTCTTATGCCTAGATTACATCTCAAAATATCTCCCTTATCCTCAAGAAAATATTTTTAATTTTATTTTTTGTGAATACCCTAACCTTTTCAATTTCTGTGGGGATTTTCCCGTGTTGTAAAAATTATTTATTTGATTATTTTATTAACATACATGAATCCTACTTTCCCATTCCATGGGTTAAAAATGATATAATGATCATTTTTAAGCACTTTTGAAACAACATGATATTGATACGAAACCCATTTTTGATATTCTCCACGTGTTATTTATGAAATGATTTATTATGATCTATATTTATCACATGAAAATTAAAACATATGAATGGATATCCATAATTTATATCCAATGCATTGGGCAAATAATTTAATCTCTATAGATGACATGTTTTACGATACCTTGGTAAATAACCTTTGTAATTTTTACAACTCATCAACGAAAAACCTTAGCGATATGCATATGAATGTCTCATTTAAATGTTATATAAATATTTTAAATTTGTGAATCATGTTACTTTAATTATAATATTTAACATGTTCTCTCGTTCATTCCATAAGGATATTCCTTATTATCTTATTGACTTTCCTCAAGATCGCATGTAAATTGTTTACCATGCTTTCCCTCACTGGGCCTTATGATCACCCTTTCCTTTGATGTATGTACCTAGGTTATGAGATTGAATAATTATATTTTGGATAAACCTATGATGAATAATTTAAAGTATTCTAGAATAATTTTCTATGTTTTCATGTATTATTTACCTTTATTCCACTAAACTAAACATTCAAAGAGCCTCTATTTTTCATAATATAATGAAATTTTTATGAAATAAAAAAGGAATTATGACATAATTTTTTATAAAAGTATAGTTTAGTCATTTATGAAAATTTATATTTGAAAACATTAGGAAGAACTCTAGGAGTGATTTAAAAAATATTAAAACATTCTAGTATTTTGGTGAAATATTATATATGTGGTTTCCATGAAAATAAATCCATTTTTGGATATAAATAAGTGGATCTGGCTCAACATAGATGTATCTAGGAATAAAATATGAAAACAACACATTGATCAAGACTCAAATAGGAACTTTTTCATGATAACGGGCCTCACTGCACTCCTTTTTTACACTCCCTTGGGATATGATTGGTTAATCACCTGATTTTTATGAACCATTATGAAGTATTTCTATAAAATGTAATTCTTTTAATGATTAACATAATTAATAATGATGTTTTAGGACATAAAAATACAATATAATAGAATTATTGTTAAAATAATCATGTTTCTCACAGAGTATTATTCTTTTAGAATGTAAAGGAAAATTGGAGGAACAAATTAAATAGTGAGTGCAACGGACCATGTGCTGATGGACCATTGAAGGGATCCATAATGGTAAACTTCATGAGAATGGGGAATCTACTAACTCGAGTTTTGAAAAATAACTTGAATAAAGCTGAAAGAATGTATTTACCTCAAAGGGAACAACATTATGTTGAATCATTTATGCATCAATAAACACGTTATTTTAATGGATCTCCCATACCATTAACTTTTGAACAATGGATAACCTCTATATAAAATATTCTTTATGTACTCCTTTATTTGCAATAAGAGAAAGTCACACGGGCTGTGTGTCTCTTAAAAGGAGAATTTGAACATTAGTGGAAACTGATTATAAACATGAATCCAAGAAGAGATACTGATGTTATAGAGTTGGAAGAGTTTAGGGGGTCCTTTTTTAATATATCCTTATCCAATTCAAATCAGCTGAAAATGGGGAAGGAATTCCAAGAGATGAAGCACAAGTAAAACAAAAATGATGGAATATATGATATGAACTATATAAGGATATCTCATTACACCTCTATCATTATAATGGATCATAATGGAATGTTTTATAGATTATTTAGTGGACTATGACCCCATATACAGAATAATTTAGTCAATCGATACTATGGAAGCTATGAGGAGATTGTGAGGAGTGCTATGGTGGTTGAACAGGAGTTTGGAGAGATGTAGTTGTCCCATAGATCGAATGAAAACAAAGATATTGATTGAGGCAATTTTTTGGAAGAACACTGATCATAAAGAGGGGGAAAGGTTTTGACATAAAAAAATATATGTGAAGAAACAATCAGGGAACAACTTTATCGAGAGTAGGAAATGTTTTAAGTGTGGAATATATGGACATATTTCTCAGAACTATCATAGTGAGGTGAATCCTCCACTTCTCAACACTAACAGCAAAGGAAAGATGGTGGATGCCTAGCCTGATGTCTAATGCTTCAAGTGTGGACAACTTGGGATCATTTTTAATCACTGTTCAAATGATAATATAATAAAGGGGAATCACCATCAACCCTATCACTATCCAATGAAGTAAGGTCAGTCATTTTCTATCACAATAGCTGATGTAGAGGCTCCATGTTATGTAGGGGGGAATACTCTCATTATTCTATCAATACTAGAAAATAATTTTTTTATTCTAATTCTAAGCATTCCATTATTTTCTCTAATTTTTTTATAGAATATAGAATCAGTACCTGAACTACTAAAAGAACATTTATGTGTCTAGAATTTTGGAGGGATTTTCCAAGCATCAATAGTGTATAGAAACTCTATTATTCACTTGGGTGAGCACAATCTCATCAAAAATCTTGTATTCATTCCCATAATAGAATTCAACACTATACTATTGATGGAATGGATATCAAAGTTTAATACTAATATCAACTGGATAAGAAATGAAATATCATTATTCATGAATGGAAAACCTACAGTTGTTTTCAAATGGGATATATTGTGACCTATTCCATTGTGTTAGAATGCACTGACATATTTCATGAGGAGTAACCTAGTCCTTCCAAATAAATTGATTTATAGTTCTCTATTGAACTAATGTTTTGATCTAAGAAGATATCAATGACCATTTATATAATGGAAAATTAGGAGCAGAAGGAAATAAATAAATAACTTTAAGATATTTTGGAGTTGGGGTTTATCTGACCAATTGAGTCTCCTTGGGGAGCACATGTTCTATTTGAGAAGAAGAAGGATGGATCAATGTGTATATTCATTGATTAAAGAGAAATTATTATGTATAAGGAAATAGATGGGAATCATAATTATCCTGGGTATAATAAATCAATGAATCACTATATATCCTATAGGAACATGAATCATGACAAAAATAGATTTAGGAAATAGGGTATTTTATTATAGTTTATCTGATCCCTAAAATTAGTGAAAGAGGATATGGTTTCCAATATGTCCATTATTTTATTCAAAAGGGAATACAACATAAATTTTTCTCTTATACCAAGAGGTACATACAATTTAAGATCCTATAAAAAGGTATAACCCATATATTATAATGTTATCTAATTAAAATAATAAACATAACATCTAATGGAATTTTTACTTTTTTGTAAAAATAATTATCATGATCAAAAGACCTTGAAAGAAGGCCTTAACTTTTCTTGGATAAATATATTGATCACAATAAGATTTAGGTATCTAGCCTTTTATTCTCTATCTTTTTCATAATCCCTTAAAAATATGATCTCAATATAAATTTAATCAATTTTTATTGTAACTTCCATCTATGTGTTTTTGACCTAAAATTTTATATATCTATTTCTATAATCATTAAAATTTGCATTGAAGGAAGAGGGATTTAATGTAGTTTTATTTCATGAGACATAGACCATGTATCACAACATAGTTAAAATTAATAGAGATTGTGCTAAAATAATGTCACCTAGTTTATTTTGAATGTTTTCTGACCATATTATTTAAAATATTATACTATCTCTATCATGGGGTAATTTTTAATGGGGGCTTTGTTTTTTGGTAATTTAATGAAAATGACCCAACTTGAATAAAAGCAGATCCAAGCTATAGTGTTAATGTTTAAATGATAGAATTAAAATGGAATTGAAGATAATGTATAAATGAAATGTTTGTTTGACACTAAGATAAAATATAGAGGAATCACTATGTATACTATAAAAATATGAATCAAGAAATTAATAGTTAAAGTAATGGATATTACCTAACTGTGATGAACTAGTAGAGAGAATCCAATATGAATTTGTAGGTTTAGGTACTAGAATAGTTTTAATGATAAAAGTTATTGGTACCAATTTGGATGAATGATGTTTTGAGATTTTTGAATGATTTTTTGAAATTGTTTTGTTTGATTTTTTTAAAAGATATGATTTTATTGAAATGGTTTCCTTCAATTATATTACAAAAAATCACATCACATTGAAAATTTCTCTAACAAAGGAAATTAGATGAAGGGGATTTGATAAAGGTTTACTAACCTAATTCCACAATATAAAAATTTTGTGACTTAGGATATAAGATGAACATTTTGGTAAATATTTATACTATAATGTTTCTAATTTTCCAAAAAGTGGAATGTTTGATAATAAAATCATTTGGTGATTTATTATTCTCTATTTTCTAAATATCAGGAGTTTTGAAATAACTCATGATCTATTATTTAGTTAAAAGTGGAGAGATTTTATTCAGAATAAAGGAGATAAATTAATTTCTATATAATTTCTTTTTACTTTGATGTTATATGTAAACAATAAGGAATATATTTTATTAGAGGTTTCATGAGGGTTAGAAGTTGTGGTTGTAAGAAGTGTTATAATTTATTAGAAGTGATGTTTTTTGTATAAGGAATGCTATATAAATTAAAAATATAATAATTTGAGGAAATACATTATAGGTAAAAAGTATAAAGGATGTAAAAAGTACATCATATATACATTGTTCATCATAAATATGAATTATATGGTTTTCTTATAAAATATATTGGATAAATATTTTGTCTAATAAACTTTTCAGATAACTTTATATGATGTTTGTATAGAAACTATGGGATTGATATTCTCATTGGATGGAGATTATCATTTGTGGAATGTTTTATTAAAAATTGTTTATAGATAGAGTCCCACTGAATAATGTTTCATTGGAAAAGGATTATGTAAAAATTCCATCAGTCATAGGAAAGCATATAGAGGAATTGTATAAATTTTTTTAAAGAAAGTAATCAAATTTAGGCTCATTGTTTGGATGAAAAATATTGATGTTCCACCAGAAGAACACGTTATAAAAAAATTCATGATTTTTTTTGGATTTTTACATTAAAGTTTTTAGTGGTTTTTTTATAAAGAAAGTAAAAGTTGTTACGTTTAGAAGTTCTTTTAATGTTAAAAATTTCATAGAGGAAAATTTTAATGACCTGAACTTTTTTAATGATAATTGTGTCCTAAAAACTTGTGTTATATTATTATATACATAACAAAACCATATCTCATTACTAATTAACTGAATATAATAGGGAAACGTGATAATCTGATTTTGGCCATTATACGGATATTGGTCAATTATGACTGTTGTTCAATATTTTCATTAGGAAATATAGTCTTGATAATAATTTTAATGTTATAATTGGTGTTTATAATTAAAAATGTTTATATGATAATTGATACCGAAAGAAGAGTTGATAGACTCAACCAGAATTTCAGGTAGTTTGAAGCCAATATATTGGAAATTGGGAGGTAGTAATCACCAATTTGGTTCACCCTTGACCAAGCCAAATAGGTTATTCAACATGTGAATCTTAAACGAAATAACCTATGTGAGAAGCTCAAGTAACTGAAGATTACTACTCAGTGGATATTATTTGAAGAACCCCACAAAACTAACACCAATTCACACCTTACTATTTAGGCATATGTGGGTTTAATAATTGGTTATGTGTCAAGGATAAAGTTACATAAATTTTAATTCAATTGTATAAACAAAATTTTTATTCCCTCAATTCAATTTTAGGAAAAGGTTTTCATAATAAAATTGAGATGGAATTCGATAAATTGATTTTTCAGATATAAATTGTACTTTACAGAAATGATATTAATTTCATAATAACTAATATACTATGAATAATACTTATTAGAATAAATTAGTATGATGAAAACACTCATATTTGAAAATAAATGATAAAATAATTTTAGTTTTTTTCTAGTGTTAGAAATTTAACTACTCATTTTCAATCCACTGTCATTTTTAATAAATAATTATTTTTATATTTAAAAGTAATAATTATCATATTTTGAGAATTATTATAATAAAATAAATATCATTTCTGAAATAAATATATTAAAATTAGTTTAGGGTGAATTAATTAGAATTTTTTAAAATAATTTATTTTTTCATAAATATTGAAATATACATTTTGAGTATTATGTTATGTTTATAGACTTTATAATTATGTATTAATGATGTAATAACTAAAAAAATATGACCTAAAATATGTTATTATATTGGTATAAATTTTATAAATTTATTTATATCAATTTATAAATCTTTAATTTTCTTTATAATTTCTAAAATGGAATCTTTAACATTAAAAATGTTATTTTGACTAATCTTTACTTTTCCTTTCCAAAATAAGTAATATAAAATGATAGTAGAATCTTGTACATTAACATAACATAATTTTTTTCCAAGTATGAAATAAAGAGAGAAAATACCATGGTCTAGATCATGGTTATTTGTTTTCTACAATTGAGGTTTCAGAGGACAATATTTAGAAATTAATAAACCAATCCCCCATATTTGTGAAAAATGCCCACCAATTTCTTTGTTTCCCTTCAATCCCAATACTTACTCCATGATGATTTGGTATTTTTACCTCTCAATTAGTCATCCCATGTTTTTTTAAATCCCCTATGGTCCCAATCCTCAAGTTCTAGGAACAACTCCTCTAGGTGAAGGAATTATCCTTATTTTCTCTTTATTTGAAGAACCCATTTTTTCATATGTATTTTGAATGTTATAGTAAATATATTTTAATTATTATTAATTAAATTCACTAATTCCAATTATTCATTATTAATGGTATTCCCTTGTCACCTCTCTTTTTACTCTTTTCTAAAACCATGTTTTATACTCGTTATTCTGCCTAGTTTACTACTCAAAATATTTATCTTCTCCTAAAGAAATTATTTTTTACTTTCATTTTGTGAATAACCAAACCTTTTTATTTTCTGTGGATATTACCCATGATTTAGAAACTATTTATTTGATTCTGAGATTAACACACATGAATCCTGCATTTCCTTTTTATAGGATAAAAATGATGTAATGATCATTTTTTCTTATTACTTTTGAAACTCCCTGATTTTGATATGAAACTCATTTTGTTATTCTACAAGAGTTATTTTGGAAATTATTTATTATCATGTTTTTGCCTCACATGAAAAATAATACATATGAAGTGTTCTCCCTGCTATAGTTATAATGAATTGGTTAAATAATTTAATCTCTATAGATGAAATGATTTATAATACCTTGGTGAATAACTATGGTATTTTTTATGACACCTCGGTGAAAAGCAATGGTGATGTGTTTATGAATGTCTCATTTAAATGTTATATACATATTTACAAGTTTTGAATCATGTTCCATTATTTGTTATATTCCACATGTTCTCTTGTTCATTCCATAATAATGTTCCTTTTTATCTTATTGATTTTACTCGAGATCACATGTAAATTGTTTCCCATGCTTTCCATTAATGAGACATATGCTAACCCTTTCCTTTGATTTATGTCCCCATGTTATGAGATTTTGTAATTGTACTTAGGATAAACATATGATGAATCCTTTTTAGGTAGATTATAAGAATTTTCTATGCTTTCATTTATTATGTACCATTTTTCTATTAAACAAAAAGTTAAAATATCCTCTATTTTTTATAATATAATGAAAATTTTATATAATAAAAATACAAAATATTACATACATTGTATCAATGAAAAGATTAGTTCTTTGTGTAAATTTGGATTTCAAAACATTAAGGAAAACTTTAGGTGTAATTTATATTATACTAAAACTTCCAGTTATTTTGGTGAAATATTATGTATGTGGTTTCGGAGAAAAGAAATCCACTTCTGGATATGAGCAAGTTGATGTCGCTTTTCACATATGTATCTAGTGTTAAAAAACAAAAAACACTGCTTTGATCTAGAATAAAACTGAAACTAGTGCACAATGATGAGGCTTTTTATACTCCTTGTTTTACACTCCCAGGGATATTTTTGGTTAATCACATTCTTTTTAGGAACCATTATGATGTATTTATAAAAAATATAATTTTTATTAGTGTTTAGAATAATTTAGAATTATGTTTTATGACATAAAATTCAATTATAATTAAAAGAATTCTTAATATAAATATGTTTCTCAAAAAAATTAATTATTTTAAAAATTAGAGTGAAATTATAGGAACCTCTTAAATAGTGCGCATAATGTACCATGTAGAAAAGACCCTCTGATGGAACCCAAAAATATAAAAAATCATGAGAATGATGACTCATCTAACTTGAGTTATGAACAATAACTTGATTCAAGCTGAGATAATGGATTTACCATAAAGGAAAAAATTCCATTGAGTTCATTATATGTCAATGATCATCTTATTTTAATGGATATACCAGCACATTAATTTTTGAACAATGCATAAGCTCTATATAAAAGTGTTTCTCAATACTCTATTGTTCAGAACAAGTTAAAGTCACCCATGTTGTGTATCGCTAAGAGGGAGAATCTAATCATTGGTGGAAACCAATTAAAAACATGAATCCAAGAATATATATTGATATTATATAGTGAGAAGAGTTAATGGGATACTTTTTCAATAAATTTTCCACCCGTTCAATGTGAATAAAATTAGAGAAAGAATTCCTAGAGGTGAAGCACACGGAAAAAAATTTTTGGGGAAGTGATGAGATGAACTATACCAATATTTCAAATTAAACCTATATATTTTTAATAGATCTTAATTAAATGGTTTCTATATTGTACTATGTTCTAGGACACCATCTAAAGAAGAATATGTCCAATAGATATTGACATTAAAATTTTCCTTTGTTTAGAAGGATATTATAGGAGGTTTGTGAAATAAAATCACGACTTTCTAATAAACTAACCATGTTAACTCAAAAAGGGTCCATGTTCATCTACATAAAAGAGTGTGAATAAATTTTCCAAAATGATGAATAATAGATTAGTTATTTTTCCTACATTAACTCAACCCTCTATCGGAGAAGGATTCATTATTTTCAGTGACACATCTCTAAAAGGGATTCAGTGAATCCTCAAGAAAAAAAATGGTGATTTCGTATGCATCTAGATAGTTAAATACTCTAATGAATAATTATATTACACATGTAATGGAGATAGATGAAGTTTTTTCCCTTAAGATATGGAGGTCCAATATTTATGAGGAGATATGTGATATATACATAGACCACTAATTTTTGAAGTATATTTTTACAAAAAGGAAATTTAACATGAGACAGAGGAGATGGTTGAAACTTCTTAAATGCCATTATTATAGAATTCATCTATACTATAGAAGGGAAAAACATCAATAATGCATTACATAAGAATATCCTTATTATGGGGTAAGTGATGATGATTCAATGTGATCCCCTTATGAAAGACCTAGTAAAATTGGACATTATAATTATAAGGGAATATACACCATAAACCCTATCTGAAATTATTTTTCAATGATCATTATAAGGGATGATAAAGAATGCCTAATATAATATTCTTCATTGTAGAAGAAGATAAAGGATGTGATAAATGGTGAGTTTTCTGAGTTTAATATTTATCAAGAAGGGGTACTTAAATTTTGTACAATGCTATGTGTTTCATCTCTTCTAGAAATGAAGAAGGATCTATTAGATGAAGCTCATAGGTCTACATTTTCTATAACTCTTGAAATATCTAAAATTTATAGGGACCTTCATGAAAATTATTGGTGAGATAACATGAAATGTAATATTGAGTAATTCATTATAAGTTTCTTGTAATTTCAACAAGTGAATGTAGAGAGACAAGTTCATAAAGGGGTATTACAATCACTACCAATACCAAAATGGAAGTGGGAAAATATCACTATAGACTTTCTCAATAGTATTTCAACATCCAAAGGAAAAAATGTGATATGGGTTACAGTCGATAATCTCACCAAGACTTCCCATTTCATCGCTATTAAATAAGATTTATCCCCTGACCATATTGCCAATATTTACATAAAATAAGTGGCATGGTTGCATGGATTGTCATTTTATATAATTTCTGCTCATGATACAATGTTCACATCAATGTTTACGAGAATTCATCAATTTCCTCTGAGTAAAAAATTTAATTTCAATATTTTCTATCACCCCCAAAGTGATATCCAATTTGAAAGGAATATTCAAACACTTGAGGACATTATGAGAACATGCTCAATGGAATTTAAAGGTGGATGAGACAAACATACCCCATTAGTTGAGTTCTCATAATACCATAACTTCCATTTGAGTATTAAAATAGCACCATATAGAGATCTATATGGGAAAATATATAGAACTCCTACTTGTTAGGATTAATTTTGTGAGAGATATCTTCATGGGTATGATGTTGTGAAAGAAATGAAATAAAAGGATCATTCCATCCAACAACACAAAATGGCTACTCAGGGTTCAAAGAAGAGTTATTATAACAACCCTTCCCTTTATTGCATAGTTAAACATTATTTATTACATAAAAATGCACTTCAAAAAACTCTGAGCATTGATAGGTGTCTTGTATTTAGAAATTAGGAACATTATATGAAAACTTATTACATAAAATACAATATCTTTTTTGAAAATAGCTTTTAAATGACAACAACATTTCTTCGTAATTAAGATTCCATGGGATAACCTGAGGATGTACATAAAAAAGGGTGATCAATAAATCCTAGTAATGGAGTAAAAAATTAATTACATGAAGAATAAAATACATGTTATAAAATAGGCATATCAATGTATTATAAGAGAAATGTGAACATAAAGGCATGGTATATCATGGTTATCATAACATGGAGATGTGGAAACAACATTTAACATGATATTAGCATGTGCCAGGCCTCATTGCACTTTTAGCATGACTAAACCCTCATTAAACATTAATTATCATGATTAAAACCTCATTGTACATGACATATCGTGATACTATTCTTTACCCATTGCATTGGAGTGCTATCAGGGTGCACCCTACTTAATAAGTTTATTTCATGCACAAGTGTGCCATAGAGATTATAAAACATGGATTCAGTAAACATCATAATTTATTCCATTAATAAAATATATGGAATACATAAATTTATTTCCTCAGTAAACAAGTACATGTTCAAAAATTTGAATACCCTTGATATAGAAATGGGTATGGTATTTACTTACATGACGATTTTGGCATGGGAAATTTTGTTGTAACTTCCACAGCATAACGATGTAAAATAAAAATCGTAAAATGGGATAATGAGAGAGAAATGGGTATCTCATAATTTATACATGAAATAGAAAGTAAGGTGGAAATTTAACATAATATCTAAACATGTGTAATGTAATTTATATTCATAATATAAAACAATTTATTGAATGTAAATGAGGATAGAGAAATCCCTTATGGAATTTCAACATGGTAATGGGCATACCTGGGAGGAATTAATGAGAGATAAAGAGGTCTATCATAATTCAAACATAATAAGTGAAGAATTGGGGAGGTGATAAATCATACCCCAACATTTTTAATTGAAAATAAAATGGCATATAAACATAATGAAACTTGGACACAAATAAGGAAGTAAAGTGAGGATCCCTTACTTGAGTGTCTGAATTCAAGAGATTAACAAGGGGCTTACTTCATGATTGGGGATCCTTGGGAGGATTATAGAGAAATGAAGTCAAATTAGGGATGTGATCTAAAATTTTTTAGTTAAGAGAAATGGGAGCTTGCGTGGGTCTATACAGGGAAAGAGAGGGGAATTCTTTAATATTTCACAAACTTTGGTTTTGGAATCTATATAATTAAATATTAAAAACCAAAAACCAACCCATGGTTTCTTCCCATGTTTTTTTCCAAATGGGAGTGTAAGAAAGTATTTTATAAATCCAATGTCTTAAATTATTAAAATATTAGGCTTCATTCTGTGGAGGTGATTCACACTCTCAAGGAAATCATTTTAAAATGTTAAAATATATTATAAGTCATCGAGGGTCCACTAAGGCATCATAAAATTAAACAAAAAATCCAAAATCCGATTATTTTAAATTTAAAACATATATTTTTTGAATATCCTTTTTATAGTTTTTTATTACATAACTATTGGTTCACTATGATGTCACAAAACTCATCATATATTTATAAAATATTTAATTTTACCCAAAAATTCGATTGTCTCATAAAATCATGAAAAATTAATTGTTGGATAATTTTGATTTCATGATTCCAAATATAATAATCAATTTATCTAAATAATTTTTTAAATAATTGATTTTTCACTATTAAAATAAAAATCGTTATTTATTGAAAATTGATAGGTTTTTAAAAAAACAGTTTCCTAACCATAATAAAATTACATTTGGATTCATAAAAAATATATTATCATTTATAAAAATTATATAATAATAATATTTTATTAAAATATTATTTATTCTAAAAAATAATTAATTTATCCAAATAAATTCTTTAATTAAAATTAAAATTTTAGTTTTATCATATGAAAATATAATTCTTATCAAACTGAATGCTTAATCATTTATATAGTAAAAAAATTAAGGAATATAATCACCACTTATGATTAAATAGAGTGTTATTATTATTATAAAAATATTAATAAATCCTTATATTAATAAAATAATTGATTTATTTTAAAAAATTACCATTTACCCAAAATATCAATTTATATAATTCATTATATTTTTAAGAAAAACTATTCTCATATAGGAATTGATATAATAATACTTTTATACATAAAATGGATAACATAAAAAAATTAACTAATTCCTTGTTACATGACCCCTTATAACACATAAATAAGACCCAAGGGTATGTTATACGATGGTGACAGACTCTTAGGGTGGCTCAAATAACATTTCTCAGGTGGTAATATCTATTAACTTCCACTTCTCCCATATGAGATATCATTCAAGCTGAACATGTTGATGCCCGTCTTGGTCTTGGTCTAGAGTGAAGCATGGTGGTGCTACCTCCTTCCCAAACTCTGAAAAATGGGATTCTTATTGAGCAATTATACTATATGTGGTCATCACTACCTTTGTCTATGTAAATTGGATTTATTAAAGCCCCATATTTATAATAATCAAGTGATCATTGTTCAATAGATATATTAGCAATGGTAAAAATCTTTAATGGCATTTTAAAATCCAAAAACACAAAACCAAGGATGTTCATATGATTTATATAATCATTTTACATAATAACACATTTAATTAGATTAAGATGAATATTTATTATTAAATGTTTGGGTCATTACAATCATCCCCCCTTATGAAATTCCATACATTAAATTTTATATTCCCATACAAAAACAGATGAGGGTACTTCTTCTTAGTTACTTTGATAAGGTCTTCAGTACTTCTTGTTAGCATTTCCTTCATGGAGAAAGGCTTCACACTGAATGATGGTACCTCCGGATTTTTTCAAAATCATCTACTTCATTTAATCAAAAACTCCTCATCCATCTTGGATTATGTCAATGGAAGCTTTTATAAGTCATAAAATGGTATTTCTTATATATAGTTTTTAGAAATAGTCTTGAACATGTTTTCTATAAAATTGTCTTACTAAATCATCTTCAATTATTTCAAAATAGGGATTTGGTAAATCAGTTTTTGTATTTCCCCAAATGCAGAAATCTATAATTTCATACATACAAGATACTCATAGGTCTCCCTCTTCTACAATATCATGAAAATCATTTACCGCATCATAGTTTTAAAATATAGAAAATAATTTGAGAATACCCTAATGGTACTTCCAATTCTTCGCATGATAAGAATGTTGAGAGTGCAAGATTCTCTAGTATATGGTACATGATCCTTGAAAGAATCATGAAATTATAGAGGTATTGGATTCCTCAAAAAGTTTTTTTCATATAAAATTTCAATTTTAAAAGGTTTCAACATCATCTGATCATGACTTCAAGATAATCTCTCCAAGTAGTTCTTCAAGAAGAGAGAGAATAGTGGTTCACGATATTTCTCCTTACATGTTTTAACTAAGAAAAATAAAATAAAATTAGGGGGTTTGAATACTTGTATAATAAGAATGTAAAAAATAGAACATTGGAAAATTAAGGAAAAACTTATATTGTAAATCCTATCTTATAATAGTCTAAGTTTCAATCTTCGTTATCCACGATCTATTTCATAACATATATTCTTATGGGATTTTTTTCTCACTTAATAATAGTATGTACTATGATTATAAATTTACTGAAGCATGTAATCCAAGATTGTTGAACCTAGAGTGAAGCAAGGCCCATTTTCATGCACCAGTTCCCATTTCAGTCTAGTTAAAATCGGTGTTTTCGGGTTTAACCCAAAGATACATTTGTTCTAGAGCCACCTCTACATGTTCGTATCCAGAAAGGGATGTATTTTCATGATAAATAGATTACTATATACCCACAAAATTTTCTAGATGTTTTAAATATACTTATTCTTATTATTAAGTCTTTCACTAGGGTTTTCTAATCATAATCCAAAAAATACCTAAACCTATCCTCAGATACAAACTATAACAAACCATCTCTTTATTACACAATTAAACATGATTTGTTACATATACTTGAACTTAAAAAAGATATCAGGATTGGTAGGTATAGTGTCATATGAAATTAGGAAAATTACATGAAAACGTAAGACATAAAATACACCATATTTATTTAAAACTTCTTTTACATGACTATAACATTCCTTGGTGTATAGCATTGCATGGGATAACTTAAGGATATACATAAAAAAAGGTGAGCTATAAAACCCAGTGAAGGAGTAAAAAAGGAATAACATAAAGAATGAAAAAACATGTCAGTTAATAGGATTGTCAACAGAGTATAATTGAAACATGAACACAAAGGCATTATATAGCGTGACTATCATAACATGGAGATGTGGCAACAACATTTAACTTTATATTAGCAAGATCCAAGTATCATTGCACATTGAGCATGAGTAAACCCTTCATTTCACATGAATTAGCATGAGTAAAACCTCATTTCACATGAATTAGAAGGATTCAACACTCATTACACCTGATATATCATGATACAATTCTTTACCCATTGCATTGGAGTGCTATCAGGGTGAACCCTTATTAATCATTTCATTTAATGCATAAGTGTGCCACATAGATCATACAACATGGATTAATTAAACATCATAATTTATCCCAAGAATAAGAGATGTGGAATACATAAATTTATATACTCAGTCAACAAGTACATGTTCATAAAATAGAATACCCTTGATAGATAAATGGGTATGGTATTCACTTACATGATGATTCTGGCATGAGAAATTTTGGTGGAACTTCGGCGGCATAACGACGTCAAATAGAAATCGTAAAATCGGTTGATGAGAGAGAAAGGGTCATATCATCATTTATACACGAAATGGAGAGTAATGGGTAATGTAAAATAATATCCCAACTTATGTAATGGAATTTAGATGCATAATATAAAATAATTGTTTGAATGTAAATGAGGGGAGATAAATTCATTGTGGAATTTCGACATGGTAATGGGTGCAGATGGGAGGAATTAATGAGATAAAATGGGGTCTATCATCACTCAAACATAAGGTGGGATGTATAGGGGGGTTAGAAATCATACCCAAACATTTTTAATTGAATTTAAAAGTGCATAAAAATATGAGGAAAATTCGAAAAATATAAAGAAGGAAGGAAAGTGAGGATCCCTTACTTGAGTGCGTGACTTCAAGAGTTTGAGTAGGGGCTTCTTGAGAGCTTGGGGTTCCTTGGAAGGATTATTGAGAAAGGAGGTCAGAGTAGGGACATTATAAAAAGGATTTTAATGAATATAAACAGGATCATGGGTGTGTTTATATAGGAAAAAGAAGGGAATTATTTAATATTTCACAAACATAGGTTGTGGAATCTATATAATTAAATATTCCAAACCAAAAACTACACCATGGTTTTTTCCAAATGGGGTGGAAAAAATATTTCATAAATATAATGGATGAACTTATTAAAATACTAGGATTTCTAATTTGTAGGTGTGTCACACTCTCAAGGAAATCATTTTAAAATGTTAAAATATTTTTTAAGTCTTGGAGGGTCCACTAAGGCGTCATAAAATTAATCAAGAAAATATAAAATCATATCATTTTAAAGGTAAAATAGATATTTTTTGAATATTCCATTTATAGTATTTTATTAAATCACTATTGGGTCATTATGATTTTATAAAACACATTATATATTTATACTGTATTTAATTTTTACCCAAAAAATTGATTGTCTCAGAAAATTATGAAAAATTCACCATTGGAAAATTTTAAAATATTATTTCAAAATATAAAATTAATTTTATCTAAATAACTTTCTAAATATGTTAATTTACAATTAAAAAACATTATTTATTGAAAATTGACCGGTATGGTCAAATACAGTTTCCAAAACATAATAAAATTACATTTGGTTTTATAAAAATTATATGATAATTTATAAAAATTACATAATAATAATATTTTATTAAAATATTATTTATTCCAAAAATCATTAATTCTTCAAAATAAAATTTTTAATTAAAAATATAATTTCATTTTTATCATATGAAAATATAATTTTTATCAAATAGAATACTTAATTATTTATAGAGTGAAAATAATAAAGAATATAATCACCACTTATGATTAAATAAGTTTTTTTCATATAATAACAATACCAATAAAACTCATTTTAATAATATAATTTATATATTACTAAAAATTATCATTTTACCTGAAAATTAATTTATCAAATTCATTATAAATTTACAAGAAAAAAAACTATTCTCATAGAGGAATTTATGGAATAAGAGTTTAATTTATAAAAGGGATAAAAAAAAGTAACTAATTCCTTTTAACATAAAACCTTATATCACCCACATAAGACCTAAAGGTATGGTGTGCGATGGTGAAAGACTCATGGGGAAGCTCGGATAATATCACTCGGGTGGTAATCTCTATTAACTTCCACTTCAACAGTAATCGATTTCGTTCAAGCTTAACGTGTTGTAGCTCATCTTGGGCTTGATCCAAAGTGAAACGATGTGATTCTACCTCCTTCCAGAGCTCCAAAAAATGGTCTTAGTATGGATCAATTCTAGTGGATGAGACAATCCCTTCCTTTTTCTGAGTATATTAGATTTTATAATGACCTGTATTTATATTAATCATGTTATCACTTTTCAATGGTTATATTAGCAACAGTAAAAATTCGTAACATTATTTTAAAATCCAAAAACATAAAAGCAAGGGTGTGCATATGTTTTATATAATCATTTTATATAATAATACATTTAATTAGATTATGAGTAATTTTCATTAATAAATGTTTGGGATGTTACACCTATGCTCACAACCATCGATGGTACTTGGAGTGCGGTGTTGGAGACATAGTGTTCCTAATAATACCACCTTAGAAGAGAGTCATGTGGTTTGGGAAGAAGGGGAAGCTTATATCCCAGTACATTGTCCCATATTAAATACTTTATCACATAGGAGAATATTCCTATTAGATATAACTACCACCAAATATATCTCAAGTTCATGATGTATCCCACATATCTCTCTGGAGGAAGTTCATTTATGTCCCTTCACATGTACTAAATCTAGTGGTTGTACAATTGGAACATGACCTCTCATATTAGGATCATTTGGTAGAGATCTTGGACCATAGAAACAAGTTTCTACACAAGAATAAAACCCAACATGGAAAAGTGTTGTGGAAGAACCATAAATGCAATGAAATGTCCTGGTAACTAGAATAGATAATGTGGCATAAATACCCACTCCTTTTCTCAACTAAGAGATCAAGTTAAAATTTCAGAAACAAAATTTCTTAATGTGGGAAGAATGTAATGACCAAAACTTTTTTAATGATAATTTTTTCCTAAAAAATTGTGTAATATTATTTTATACATAAGAAAACAATATATCTTTAATAATAAAGTTAATATAAAGGGAAATGTGACCATCTAGTTTCAACCATTATATAACTATTGGTCAATTATGACTGTTGATCAATATAACCATTGGTAAATATTACCATTTGGAACTATAATATTGATAATAATTTTAACCTTATAATTTATTTTTATAAGTAAAACTTTACAATATATAATTGACATGGAATTTTAATCTTGAATGAAATCCTTTATGGAAGAAGTTCATGTTAGTTGAGATTACCACTCAGTCAATTTTAGCTGAGGTACCCCAAAAAACATACACTATTTCACAACTTACTCTTAGAGTTTATATGGGTGTAATAAGGTATTATTTTCCAATACCCTAGTTACTTAAATAGTAATTCCATTGTATAAATAAAATTTTTATACCATCAATTTCGTTTTAAGAGTATTTTTGTTTAATACAATTGAGATGTAATTTGATAAATTGATCTTTCAGATAGAAATTATACTTTCTAAAAATATATAAATATTTTTAATAAACTAATATATTCTAAAAAACTTATTATAATAAAATAAAAAAGTAAAAACACCCTTCTTTAAATATAAATAATAAAATATTTTTTCAAGTATTATAAATTTTACGATGCATTTTCAATCCGCTGTTATTTATAATAAGTAATATTGTTTATATATAAAATTTATAATTATAATATATATATATATATATATATACATATAATTATTATAATTAAATAAATAATTTTTTTAAATCATCACATCAAAATTAGGTTTGGGTGAATTTATGAGGATTTTGTAAAATAATTTAATTTTTGGTGAATTGTAAAAATACAGTTTAAGTTTTCAATATGTTTAATGGTTTAATAATTATTAAATAATTATTTATTAAATAATTAACCATTATCCAAGACATAAAATATGTTATCTTATTAATATAAGGTATTTTAATTCATTTAAATCATTTTACAAATCTATAATTTACCTTCCAAATCCTAAAATGAAAACATTACATTTAAAAATGTTATTTTGAGTAAACATTACTTTTCCTTTCCAAAATATGTAATATAAAATGATAGAATACTATTTTGGATTAAAATAACATAAATGTTTTTTCATTTTCTTTGTACCATGGGAAAATACAATGTGTAATCACATGTTTTTTCTTTTTCTACAACCTAGGTTTCCATGGCCTATATTTTGAAATTAATAAACAAATCACCCACATTTTCTACAAATACCAACCTATTTATCCATTTAACTTCAATCCCAATCCATCATATATGAATATGTAGTAGTTTTACCTTCAAATTAGTCCTCCCAATGTTTCCTCAGGCCCCCATGATCTCAATCCCCATGTTCTACGAACAACTCCTCAAGGTAAGGGAAATATTCTTCTTTTCTATTCATTTCACGATCATTTTTTTAATTTTTATAATGAAAATTATATAAAATCTATATTTTTTAAATTTTATTCAATCAAATACTTACAAATTATTTTTTATAAATTTTTTAATCATGTATCTTCTCTGTTTACCATTATACAAAACCACATTTTATACTCGTTATGCTGCGAAATTTACTTCTCAAAATTTCTCTCATATCCTCAACAAAGTATTTATTATTTTATTTTATTTTAATACCCAATCATTTTTATTTTATATATTTATTCAAAAATATGTAAAATTTATTTATTTTATTTTTATATTTACCTACATAAAACACGCATTTCCTTTCCATTGGATATAAGGTCATAATGATAATTTTTTAGCACTTTTGAATAGCCATATTTTTTATATAAAACTTATTTATTTTTTTCTCCATGGGTTATTTATTAAATTATTTATTATGATATATTTTTTTTAATTAAAATTAATACATATGAATGGTATACCCTGATAAAACTACAATTCATTGGTTAAAGAATTTAATCTCTGGATATGACATGTTTTATGATATGTTAGTGAATAACCTCACTAATTTTTACGAATCCTCTCTGAAAAACCTTTGGGATATGATTATGAATGTTTAATTTAAATTTTTTAGCCATATCGCTAATTTATGATTCATGTTATTTTATTTATGATATAAATAATTTTCTCTTGTTTACTACATAATGATATTCCTCATATTCATATTGATTTTCCTCAAGATCGCATATAAACTATTTCCCTTTCTTTCCATTACTAGGGATTTTTCTCACCCATTACATTAATGTATATACAACGGTAGTGAGATATAGTATTTTACTTAGTATGAACCTATGATTAATCCATTCAAGTGTATTAGAATAATTTTTTATTTTTTTATGTAATATGTACCTTTCTGAAAGAATCTAAACTTTAAAATATCCTCTATTTTTTAAAATGTAATTGAATTTTTATGTAATAAAAAGGTAGGATTCCATTAAAACTATGATAATCTATGATTTTTAAGTAAATTTGAATAATTTTTAAGCCGTTCAAGGTTCTTTTATTCATTAAATAATAGTATATTATTGTTGAAAATATTTTGATTAATTTTTTAGGGGTATATTTTGAATTTTGAATATAATTTGAGTGCAAAACCAAAATATAATTCCTTCTTATTCTCTATAAAATGACTCTATTTAAAGGTAGAAATTAAGATTTAATTTTTGAACTATTCATGTGTAAAAAGTGGATGTGCTTAAAAAATTATTTCATATAAACCCATCAGAAAAAATTATCTGGTGATGATTCAAAATGTAGAAGTTTCATCTGGAAATTATTCAACCAAGTAATATTTTGATTAAAGAAAAGAAGTTGGAATCGGTTAAACGTGGCCTAAGGATGTAGAAGTTTTTTTCAGAATGAATCAAAAAAATTATTATGTAAATTATGGGAAAACAATTCAAACAAACGTTTTATATAGATAAAAAAATGATAAAAGAATTTATTACTTACTATTGGGTAAGAAAGAGATAAATAATTCTTTATAAGAAAATAAAAATAGATTATTTTACATGAAGAACAATGAAAAAATTATGATCCTATTTTAGAGGGTTTTTAAAATTTGTTACAATAATATTTGTTAGATCTATTTTGATGGGAAGCACATGCAATATTTTTTTATTATAAGAAAATGGAAGTATAAGGATATTACCTTACTTTTGTAACCAAATACAAGGATTGTTTTCTAATGTATTGTGTGGTTTTATATAATTTCCTAGACAGGAAAACGACTAGATAATATTGTTGAGTAGTGAACCAAATATATTATTATGTTCATGTGGTTGTACTTCTGGGTCTTTTTTAAACACATTGATAACTAATTAACATGATTTAACAATTCATTAATAATAAAGAAAAAAATGATGAATATATCCATGAATTACCCACTCCTCCTCCCAGTTATCACATAGAGCTTTCATGTGCCTTTTAATTATTTTTTGAGAAATGGTTCCCTTCATTTATATTGTACTAACTTTTATAGAAAATATTAATTCCTATGGATATTCAAAAAAATTGAATTGTAAGAAGGTTATTTTTGTGATCAAAAGAACTATAATATTTGGAAAGATTGAATTTTACCATATCTTATGTCTCATGGTTATTATGTTCATGAAGTTATGGTAGATGGAATTATTTCTCATGATGATAATTTTTCCCTAACATCTGATGATAATAAGAATTTTAAAATTTATTACTGATTAAGAAATGTTATACATTCATCACTATCCTAAAGTGAGTCCTTTATAGGTGAACATGTTTGAATAGAAAAGGTATCTGGGAGACGTTAAAAAAATATATAATGGGAATACAAAATTAAATAAGGAATAGTTAAAAATATAGATATTTAAGTAAAAAGATCTAAATATGGGTGATTATGAATATTTCGTATATTTCTTTAAAAGGGTCAATTACATTGTGAGAACAATAAGATATCTTGGTGGGAAGTTAGAAGATTCAAATATTCTGGAAAATATGTTATGAATTATTCCTACTAGAATTTATGTGATGGTTTTCTCATTGGTAGAAAAAGATAAAGAAATAATATATCTAAATTAACTAAATACTCCTATCAATATAGAAAAAATGAGAAGATAAAAATGGAATGACGATCAATGGAAAGGATGTTTGATAAATTTACTTAAATGTTGTTATAGATAGATATATACATTATATGGTTACTAATGTATTTTTAGAGTATTTTATTTTACTACATATATTTTTTGGTTTAACCATAACCATTATATATAATCTAGAATAATATGGAGGTAAAATTTGATATAGAGTCAACCCAGTCAAAAGAGAAAACATGAGGAAGTTAATATGAATATTAAAAATAGACTCCAACCCCTTGAAACTATTTTTTAAAAGATGCGATGAACCTAGAAATTATGAATAATTAATTCTTTTTATACTTATATCACAACAAATTTTGTAAAAAAACTGTCAAAAATCCAAATTTGATGAATGAAAAAGGAAAGAAAAAATTACATATTATTGAAACTGCTCTCAAAGCTACAAAAGGAGAAATACCCTAGATTTTGGATAGTTTGTTTTGTTCATATATGATAAGATATTTTAAGATATTGAATGATTTCAAAGATTTCAAAGATGGGTCAATGAATTTTGTAAATGATGAGCCAATCATAATCAAAGGTGTTGGATTTTAAATCATTGGGGGAGAATAGTTTAAATAAAAAAGTAATTTATTAAGGGGTAGAAATACACTGTATTAAATATTTCACAAAATTGTGATAATGGTATCCTTTCATTCAAAAAATAATGTTTTTTGGGTAAATGAATAGTATATTAGAAATTTTTTATTAAAGGAAAATGAACCAAGGGAATCTTATTTAAATCTTGCATTGGAAGCATTAATGTCATCTAACGATGATAGAAAAACATAATCCATGGATTATGTGGCTGGAAAATATTTCATGGGAATATGAGAAAATTAATAAAGATATATGTTATTTTTTATATTGATGATATAAAAATAAATAATATATTGGTTTTGTTCCATTTTCTAGAAAGGGAATATAAGAAACTCAGTTCTTAATAAAGTGAGATACATTTAACTTGTCCCTCAAAGATTATTCACTCTGACATATGTGAGATAATGGGTAGTAAATAATAATACATAGGTATGTAATTTATTTATTTCATTTTTTATTTTACTCATATTATATGTATTATGATTTTGAGACATAAATAATAGGCTTCGAAAATGATAAAGGGGTTAAGAATAATAATATAATAATAGTATAAATATTTTTTGATGAAGTGACAAACTGATAATAGTAGAGAATATATAAATGATGTCTTTTTATCATCATCATCATATTTATTTAGTTTTATATAGAAGTATGAAAGTAAACTAAACATAGGGAAAAAAATAAAAGTTGGGATAAAAAAGAAAATTTATTAAGGGGGTCTGAAATAAAGGAGGGTGAGAGCATTACCTCTCACAACGTTGATCCCCTATAGAGGTAAGTCAAGCAAGTTGGTAAAATAGGTAATCTGAGTGCGATGATCCTTCTTATAAGAGATAAATTATGCATCTTTATTACGCTCCCACTATGTATTAATAATACTCATTTGACTACTAATTAGACAATTGCACCATAAAATGATGTATAAAATTGACCATATATTAGTTCCTGAACCAATCAAGGACTTATAGAGCATCTTGGAGTCTTTTTCAACTATATCTAGGTTGATTTTAGCATGATCCCAAAGAAGAAGACTTGTATTCAGAGCTCTATCTTCATCCTGAAGTGAATCGCCTCTTTTAAAGAAATTAGATAAAGAAAAAATAACAGAGCCCAGAGAGTCCCTAACCACCCCACCTCCCCTCATCACATTTGATGAACAAGATCCATCTGTATTCATTTTTAGGTATGAGCTATGAGGGTACCATCATACCTAGTGACCTAGGTAAATAGGAGGCCTAGATTGTGCATGGGAAAAGTAGGTAGTAAGAGGTTTTAGGGAAGGCCCCTCTAACCAATTCTTGATGAGCCGCTCCAGGTCTGCCAAGAGGATATGAGTTCTAGAAATAAGTGTTCTGACAAAGAGGCAATACCTTCGAATTAAACTATGTTTTAATCATGCCATATACAATAGAAGTCGTCAAAGAGAACTAATTCCCTTGATTTCATAGTATGGCTACTAGTATAGTAATTTATTTTATAAATGATATTTCAATACACCACACTCTGATATGACTTCTTATGAAATTTTTTACAATTAAACCTAAAGGTACCTAAGGGTGTTCTGTATCCCTTGAATTATAAAATTATATTATGAAAATAATGGGGCATTTTATCCAAGTGGTGTTGGGGGATATTTCTTGGATATATTCCTAACAGTTTAAGATATATATGATTTAATAATTAAATTTGGAAGATAATTTATTTTTCACCTGTAAAAGATCATGAAAATTATGTTAAGAATGTTTCATAAATAGTTTCATATGTGAAATAAGGGTAATATGAGGTGGTTGTTGTTGAGAAACATGAAAAACATCATAATGATTCTGAAAATCTTGAATATGTGAAAGAAAAGAATTAGAACTCAGCTATCTCAGTTTATTATAAAAAACTTATCACGTATCATCAAAGGATAATAAAGTATGTAGAAGTTCATAACACCAATAGAGATCAACAAAAACATGTTCAAACTAGAAGAGATTCAATGTTATTTTTAAATAATCCCATATATTTAGAGGTTGTTCCAAAAGATGTTAATAAATATTTGGAGCATCAGAAGTGGATAAATGATCTGAATGAAGAGTTATTTTATATTGAAAAGAATTATACTTGGGAAGTTCTAACCAACCAAATAGTAATAATTCTATTAGTGAAAATTTGTGTTCTGAAACAAGTTCAATGAATATTGTGAAGTGATAAGAAAAAAATATTGACTACTGTGTGAAGGACAATCAAAAAATAAATACATTGATTTTTGTAATACTTTTTATTGAGGGGAAATATTAGTAACTACAATAATATTACTTGTTATTTCTTCATAAAAAAGTTATAAAATCATTCATATTGATGTAAATTCATTCTTTATTAATGTAGATCTTGATAAAGAAGTTTATATTGAATTTTGTTTTTATTTGTGATCGATAAAGATGAAGTTTATGTGTTTATGTTTAATAAGTATTTGCACAAATTGATTTAAACTCTGAGATCTTAGTATTCCAAATTAGATCCTTCCTTGAGAATGTTGAACTTTAATAAAGGAAGAGTTGATAGTAATGTATACCTAAAATAAATCATGTTTTCCTGTATTATGACTATTTATATTTATGATAATATTTTTATTGGTAACGATGAATAAACTTGTGAAAAGATTTTGTAGGAGTTGAACATGTTATTTCAAATGTCTGTTTTGGGAGAAATGAAATATTTTATTTTCTTACAAATATCAACAAATAATAATTATATTCACTTATCTAAATAAATTATTCTATGTAAATTCTAATTTTGTTTGGAATGGAAGATTCAAATCCTATTTTCAAACCTATTTTAGTGTGAGCCAAGTTATATAATGATGGTTATGAAAAGGAGGTGGATCCTAATAAATTTAGTAAGTTTATTGAAAGTTTGTTATATATAAAATCATTATGGCCAGATATTGTGTATGTTTTTAAATTATGTTATTGGTATAAAAGTGATCAAAATTTATCAAACAATATAGTATGAAAAATAATTCTCATATATATCAATGGAAAAACTAACATTAGTATAAATTATAATGGCACAAGAGAGATTAATTTTTTAGGTTATACAGATACTGAATGGGTTGGAAGTGGTGAAGGTTGAAAATCCACATCTTGTGGAGATTTATTTATGGGGGAATGTAATGTTATTTGGACCACAATGAAAAAAAATATTTAAATATTATTATGGTTGAATTTGATTATGTTTCTACATTTAAATCTGTTGCACAACATATGTGGATGAAAACTCATTTAGAAGTTTTGTTATTATAAGTTAAGTCACCTCTTCTCTTAGGTTTTGATAATAAAAATGATACAAATCTCACTAAAAATATAGTGAAACAATATCATTAAAAACACATTAATATGAAATATCACTTCTTAAAATATCATATGGATAAAAATGAACCAATTTTTGGTGTTGTTCCTATAATAGAATAAGGTGCAGATTTATTCACAATGACATTGTTGAAAGAAACATTTTATAAGATGATGTTTTACATGGGAATAAAATATTCCTCTCTTAAAGGATATGGAATGAGATCTAATCCCATCTACATCAGGGTTTTGGATATTGTTCTCATAGGGGATAATTTTTTTTTGACAAAAATAGATCCATTAGTCTATGAATAACCGAAAAAAGGAGTGTATGTATTTGGGGGGGGCGTCAAATGGGTAATCAACAATTTTTGCCTATGGGATTTTTTTAATATGTTATTGAAGTAGATACTTGAAATATTTTTGGTTTTTGGAAAAATTTAATTGTTAGGAAAGTTTGAGGTTTGATAAAGCGTCTAAAGAAGATGTTTCTTTAGTCACTCCCTATGGAAAACATGGTTTCCCTCTTCAATGATCCATGTTTCTTATATTGATTTTTCTCACCTAGGCTTATAATTTTTTAATAATTAAAACATAACTTGAGGTAAAAAATTTAGTGATTTATGTTTCTTCATTGATGAAAAAATAAAAAAGGGATATATTATTGGGTCTTAGTTGGAGAAATGAGTCTTCAAGGTTTCTAGAAGTTGTTTGGAAGAAGTTCAGTAGGCTTGTATTTTAAAAATAACGTTATATTGAAATGTTTTTTTCTAACAAAAATCACATCACTCTCTAAGGTTTTCTAAAAAATAGATCATATAAAGGAGATTAGAAGAACATGTCCAACCTCATCCAAGTGAATGTACTTTTGGGGATTGGGGATATTAGATTACTTTGTTTCTCAATTTGTATCCTATAATGTTTCAAATGTTCCATCTAATGGAATGTTTGATAAAACTTTTGGTGATGCTTTTTTCTTATCAAAGTACCCCAAATCATGAGTTATGAAAAATTAAGTTATCCAATATTTTGATGAAATGGTGATAAATTTTCTTAAATGGGAGGATAAATTCATTTTTATATAAACATTTTATATTATGATATTCAAAAGAAAATTTTTGAAAAAAATTGTGTTCAATGTCTCTTGAAGGATGGATGTTGTGGTCGTATAAATTCTTTTTTTATCATATATTGTGTTTTTTTATCAATAGAAAGCTGCTGAAATGAAAATAGGTAGTTTTGGATAAACTAAATCAAATATATGAATTCCATTATATGTAAATACTCTTTCATATTTACAAGGTCAATTTGACATATAAATTCATCGGTCAAAGTTTTTTGACACAATCCATCTGATAAAGAAAGTTTCTATGAATTTTTTCCTTGAAATTTTTATCACATTCTTATGTGAACAAAACAAAAAAATCTTATCATATGTATACTTTAATTGGATTAATGCTTTGTTACAATTTGTTTCTAAGTGGATTCCCACCAAATGAAATTTCATCGAAAAACATTTTTAAAAAATTGCATCAGTTATATAAATGAATGTGACGGAATTTTATAAAATGTTATAAAATAAATCATTATATGGAGGGACATTTAATGTAGGAAAAGTCATGATGCTCCACCAGGCAAACCTATAATATAATGTTTCAAGAAAAGTATGTGTTTTTTACTTTGAAGTTCTTTAACTTGTTCTTTTAAGATAATAAAAGTGATGATGTTAAGATAGTATTTTAATGTTCCAAATATCCTAAAAATTATGATAATAATAGAGTTTTATGTGAATATTAAGAATGGTTAAGTAACTAAAGGATCTCATAAGAATTGAAGAATATTTTGGGATTTTTTAGAAGATATTAGTGAATTTCATTGAGTGGGAGATTTGAATTTTTACTTTCAATTGTGTAGGAAATCAAAATAGAATTCATGCATTTTATCACTCAAATGTTAATATATAAATGGATCAAATAGAAGTATAAAAGTTTTTATTTTTCATGTGTGAAAAAATATTAAGCTCTGCATTGACAGTTCCTAAAAACTCCCTTGGTTAAACATACCAGAAAATGATCTGAAATACAAATGTTAGATCAGTGAAGTTTCCAACTATGGAATCTCTTTGTTGAAGAATATTTTAAAATTTGATAAACTGGGAATATATAAGTTTAGTTGTTTTAAAAAGTCACTGAATGAACTCTTTGGATGATCTTACCATAAAAAAAATTGGACAGATATTCAACTAAGCGAATAATTTATTACCTTGTTTGGGGAAAGAAACAAAAGAATAAGATTTTGAAAGAAGAGAACATATGAATTTTTTACAAAAATCACAATGACATCATTTTTATCATATTAGTGAACGTTACAAAATTATTCAAATAATATTTGTTACATCTTTTGGTGTTTGTAATATTATTCACTATTGACTTGAGTATAGTGTAATTCCAATGTAGGATATTCCCTCCTTATTATAACCACATAAAACGACTGTTTTCTGTTATATTGTGTGTTATTAGATTATTTCCAAACCATTCCAAGGAATAGATACTCTTTTTGAGTAGTGAATCTTGTCAATTATTGTGTTCTTATGGCTGTGATTGTTGGTTTTTTTCTCAGTAATGTCAAAAATCATTAATAGGAGGTGAAGGATGTTTTATAAGAAAGAAAATAAAAAATAAAAATAGATCACTAATTCTCCACCTCCCACTCATAGTCATAACAAAGATCCTTCTTGGGATTTCAAAAGATGGAAATAATAAAATGGAATACCCAAAGTGAATCAGTGAGACAATGAAACACCTTAGTGGAATATAGAATGGAATGGAATAGGAATTTAATATTGGGTCCTAAATAAGATATATGGGTATCACTGAATATCCTTTAGGATTAATAATCAAGAATTATGTTGTTCTTGGAAAAAAAACATTTTTTATTATTAGAGTGGGTAAAGTAAATATAACATCAAATATTTAGAGATTTAGAAAATATAGTGGTGTGGGTGGAGTGAATTTAATATAGAAAAACTAATTTAAATGAGTAATAGGTTGAATATTAAAGTTCCACATAAGAATGGGGTGTAAACCTTTGAATGAATTGATGATATGATACTTATGTGGGGAAAGTTATTGTTCATGTCCTCAACGTAAATATATATAATACAAAAAATAATATTTTTTCATAGTTTATTGTCATACAGTGAGGATAATATGTTATATAGTTTAATTTCAGTCAAATATGACCACTCCATACAATTTAATGGAATTTAGGTAGGAAATTATGCCATGTAGTTTAGGGTCATATGACAAGGGCATCTAAAAACATGAAATTTAAGGTCATTTGACAAGGATTCTATATTATATATATTATATTCATGGGTAAAGTACCCAAGGTCTTATAATTTATAGTAATTTGAAAATGATCATATACCATATAGTTTAAGGTCATGTAGTATGGATTAGAAAATACGATATAAATTTTTATTCAATTCCTTCTTAGGAAAATTCTCATAATTAGGAGGATTAACACTCCCTCTTTCTAGGGTGATAAATGAATATTCTAAATTAAAGTAGGTCAGTAGTATGATGTAAGGCCCTCACCATTAGGATTTTAATTTTAGATACATCTTCTCATGTATCATCAATGAATTCAATTCTTTCCCAACTTCTCCCAAGATAAACAACTGAAGGATTTCTTTTATTATAAATGTTTGAGTCACACAATTTTAATGAAACTCGTGTTTATAAATGGCCCATAATATCTATTTTCATGGAATTAAAATTTATCTAATTAAACTTATAACCATTCATCATCCTTCAGCAAGCTTTAAATGACTATTCAGTATAAAGGGAGATAAACCACAATTGAAAAATTACTTTTTTATTAGAAACCATTGGGTATAGAGTAACCTGGGTTGGATTTTTTGTAGTTATATGATATACTCATATGATTTGATGTCTTTTTCTTGAAACTTATTATTATCTCTATCGACCATTTTCTATAACAAATTTCTTATGGTCCTATTGAAGTATTTTATTTAATTGTTTGTAAAATCATGATAGTGGGTGAGCGGATAGAGTATATTCTTCAACTCATATAGAAAAAATTCCATTCCATTATTTATGTGGAAACTATGAGGATCTATAAATATATTGATGATGTTTGATTTCATGAAATTGATCATCAATTTAGTTCAAAAACCTTCAATGACACTAGATCATCCCATTTAGAGAAGAAATCAGTGATAATGGTTATAAACATGAACTGTTCAATTTTATTTAGAGGGAATATACCAATTTCCATGATTCATCATATGTAAAATAGCTAGTAGTAATTTATATAATGTTTCAACACTGAGGGTAAATGAATGAAGTTATCATAAACTTGTAACATGTGTAATTTTTTTGTAAACATTTTTATATCCCTGCAGTATAAAGGGTCAAAAGTGCCCAAGTTGCTTGACCTAATGGGATAGGTTGGTTCCTATAAGATGGTTTCCAAATGTACCTACATGAACCTATTTCATAACTTAATGAATCTCTCCTCCATCATCATATATGAATAGGACACCATAAAAACCCTTCTTGTAGAGCATCATTATAGGGTTTGGACTATCATAAAGGATTAATTTTTATTCTCATCAAAAGATTTTATCCTTTTAAACTGATCACATTTAAGGGATTAGTTTAAATTATTTTCAACTATAATGGACATACTATTAACCAAATTTTTAATTTATAATTAGTAAGACTCTTCTTAAGGCTAGGTTGTGTCAATAACATCAACTTCCTCTATCATATTTTTGATAAAAGGGGCCAACACCCTCTAATGAATCATATATATGATCATTTCATATTAATACAGCTTGGAAATTTAGGTGAATAAATTATCCAATGCATTCTCTTGGAAGTGTGTAGTCATGAGACATATGAAATAAATGCATTAGTAGGAAACCTTTCTTTCAGCCATCACATGTTATCTGATAGGGGTACCATTTTAACCTTATAGATTGTATGACCTCCATTGATATATATTATTTCAAACAATGAGACCTCACTGACATTGATTCAAGTGGTCATGATTTTTATTTCTAAATCTAGGCCTATGATAATAGCTTGGTGTTCTACCACCTTGTTGGTTTTACCCACCAAAAGGAGAAAAGAGTATAGTAGGAGCACTTTAAAAGTGGAGATAAGGATGAATCCCTAGCCAAATCATATTAACCTCTATTCTTTTCCTATTCAATATTTAGTATGCATCATCAAAGTATATATTCCTTATTTTATAGGCTTCTTCATAAGAGAAATATCCTTAATTAGGGATCTCTATGTTTATCAAAAATTATTTCAATATCAAATGGGATGCTATAAAATATTTTATTGCTTCTCTTTTAGACACATTTTGAGTGATAAAACAGATTTTAAACTTCAAAAAAATTATATCCCATCTTACCATATATGCAGTCAACATGGGATAATTGAATATGTACATCAGAGGATCAATATAGTAGACCAAATTTACCTTATGATGTTGAAAATAATAATGAGGCCTTTGGACCATATGATCAAAAAAAGGAAATTCTTCCCAGTTAGGGTATATCTAGTTTCAAAATCCAACATTCACAACAAAAATTATCCTCTTGTGATGGTTTTATTATCACAGTTATTCAAACCATAACTATAGGTATATTATAGTCATTATTTCATAAAACAATGACCATAGGGTGACTTATTATGTTGATTTTGGAAAACCATGACCTTAGGATAGCCTATAGTAATAGTTGTTTATAACCATGATTATAAGACACCTATGATCATAGTTTGAAAAACCATGAACCTAGATAAATAAAAAAAATATTACCTATGGTTTATGTTCGAATACATCATCTCTAGATTACACAAGAATTGAATAACTAATATACAATAATGAATATAAATAACATAAATTTAAATATATATATATAAGCATTTAATTATTTATATATTCATAAATTCATATATTAATATATTTATATATTTATATATTTATATACTTGAATATTAATTTATTTGAATATTCAAATAATTATATATTTATATATATTGACATTCATAGAGTAGATTTTATTTAAATTTATAATATCAAATTAAATTTAAATTCATAATCAAATCTATGTGTGTGTGTGATTTTATATATTTATATATTTATATATTTATATATTTAATGAGTTACTTTTAATTTGAAAGATAATATCAAATTAAAAATAAAATTTAAATTAAACTCATATATAGTTAAATATTTAAATAATTAATTATCCTTGAAATTATAATATAAATCATTAATCTGAAACAATAATATATATATATAACACATATAGAGACATTTGATGTGTGATTGTATGTATATATATATACATACCAAATAATTTAAATATTTAATTTTATTTAAAATTAAAATATTAAATTTAAATTTAAATTTTTGAATTTAAAATACCCATAAACACACACAAACACACACTCACACACACACTCACACACACATATATTTAAACAATTAATTTTCTTTACATAATAATCTAAAATTGAAATCTAAAACACTCACGCGTGATAATATATATATATAATTATCATATAATTAAAATTAATATTCTTAGTCTACATAAAAGTTATAAGTTGATATAGTGGTTTTTTTATAAATATATTTTTGAGATTCTATGTTAAAATTATAACATTAATTTCTTTATTATATATTATATATAATTTGAATTTTAAAATCATGACTATATATATGTAAAATTGTAATTTTCTAAAAAATGTTCCTATAGGTTTATTGTGATAGTTGTCTATGGTTTATAAAACATTGATAATATCCAACAATCTAGGGTTTTAAACCTATATTCATGATGTTAAATCCTGATTATAGACAATTTTTCTCATAGTGATTTTCAAAAAAAATTAATAAAAACATACATACCTTCATCAATTTTTGGGAAATAAGAGGGCCTAACAATTGTTCATGTGACTATATGTAGAATATTAGTGAGATTTCATCCATGGGAACTATCAAGACTAGAGGTTACGATATGTATTTTGTAAGACTGTCAAACAAATTCAGGAAATCTTTATCCTACTAGTAATTTGAACCTTTGTTAAATTGCATTGTATGGATCAGAAATTAGGCAATGAGATTTGTAATGAAGCACATAATATATGTGGCACATCCATGGATCCGTTTCAAATATCAAAGGCTCTATGAAAATTGTATATAAAGTATCACTTTACCCTTTTCTGGATCGTCTATAGTATCTCAAAAACATACCACAAATTTAATGAATTTCTTATAAGTCTCTTCGAATGAATATTTTTGTGGGTTCATATTTAGGTAATAATTTCATCACCTCACAAATAGAACCTCAAAGTTAAAAAATTGGTATCAATTCATGTTTAATTTTAATAGTCATCCATTTATATAAAAGTTGACTATTTTTTCTAATTTGGATTTAAAAATTAGGTGCATCACTCATTAATATTATTCCCTACCACTCTTTATGTTGAAAGGAACTAATATGTATAAATATACTCCTTTGGATCCCATAAAAGTGGTTTACTCATCTTCATTGAATGAAATTTAGATCTATTTATTTCTATAATACTCATACCTAAAGGATAGGTATTAAAAAGTATTCATTTCATTGATAAATATTTCTATAATTATGCCAATAAAATCATAGTTTTGATAATGTTGATTGATGTTCTGGAAGACATTACAAATGTATATATGTCCGTTATTTTTCATGAATGGTAAAAAAAATTGGCCACTTGGGGTATAAAACCTATCAAATAAAGGATAACTTGATCATCATTAAAATTTAAACCAACTCCATGTTGTTAGGGAATTGATACATCCACTTCATTTCAAATTTGTAACCATCGTGGTTCATCAAGAGGCTCTGATGGTGAATGGATACCAAGAGATCCAATCTTATTATTTCTATATCTTTCTAAGAAAAAAATTTATGTTGTTCAAGAATAATGGAACATTGTAATTTTTCATCGAGGGAAACATTCATATATTTTAGCATCTACTGTGTATCTTGTTTATTTCCCAAATTAGCATACCTGATCATAAAAATTAGTTGACGTTCCTTTTACAAATATAATAAGTATATTACCAATTTTTTTTTCCAAGTTCAATATAGGTCAAAGATTGATTTTCTTACGAAGAATAAAATAATTGTATAGGTTCATCACCCATTATAACAAATGTATAACTATCAGGGATAGATGGAGAATCATTTGGATCTATAGAGAAAATATGTATAGAGGTTCTAAATCTAAATACCTCATCATTTGGTCTATGATGTTCATTTATGCTATCAAAATTCCATTTTTATGTAAATTAAGAGTTATTCAGACCCACACACTATTAGACACACACCAAATCAGATACAATAAACATGGGTTGTATAAAGTGATAATTTGTATCACTTATAAAAGGATGTTATTTGAAAAATATCAAATGGATTCCCATCATTAGGGATAATATTATTCATGGTATCATTACCCTTATAAAGGACAGGGATATGGATTCCAAAATCAATCTTTTTCCTCAATGTGATAGATAATGAGAAAAACAAATATCCTTCACATTGATCTAGGGGCTAGAAATGGATCATTATGATCCATTTTGATCTACCACCTATGTAAACATTTCAATTTGAAACTATTTCACCTCCCTCTTGTACTACCCATTGTTAATTTTTTTCAAGTTTCCTAAAAAGGGGTTATTGTCAACATTTATCCCATCCACTTTCCAATTAATAGAGTTACTTAGAAAATAATGATAGGATTTGGGAATATCTATATGAAAAATAATCTATGTTATATCCAATAAAGAATTAAATTCCATATCGTTATTGAAAACAATGAACATAATGACCAAATTCAATAATTTAATTTATAACATCAACCTGATCTTTCCAAAAGGTTTTTTCTTACTTTTGTTATAGCCTAATATTTTTTTCAGGTTTGATGGATCCAAGCCATATTCCTTGAATCCAAGGAAATGGAGTTTTCAATATGTAATATGGTTTATCCTAAATCAATTGTCCACTAATAATTGATGTATATTCATATCATTAAGAATTATATATACATAAAGGGTTCTAATGTTCCCCATTACCATTTCTCCTTGGTCCTACTCTATGAAGGAGATCAATGTATAACATTATATGATTTTTTAATTAACATTATATGAATATAAATAATCCATTTTAGTCTCCAAATATTGATTATTTCTCAAATATTTTCTATATTATTCTTTGGGAACATTGTAAAAGTAATTAAGTACAAAATTTAGAGTCCCACCAAGATTTGAAAAAGGTGTTTATACACATTATATTTCAATAATAGAGGAATGGATTTTCTACTATGTGTTTTCTGTAAGACATAAGGAATAAGGGTGTGTGATAACTACAAGGATGAGGCCATATATTTTATATGATTATTCCATTATAGTATAATGGATAATAAGACTCAGTCTGGATGGATTCTCTTATTGGTTGGATGATTGTCTTTCGATTAACAATTCTGCTAGTTATTTAAGAGAAGGGTGAGTATTGGTAATCGATATATTGGACTATTTTTCCTTTTATTCCTATTTATTATATTCTCACCATGTTTTAGTGGATTGGATAAAATGTTAAGAGTTTATTCATTAACTTGTAGTTTCACCCTAACGGTGTTATCCTATTCCTATAACACTTTTAATAGAGTCTATGGATGATTAAAATTAATAAATATCTTATTGATTATAAAACCTATGTATCAGTCAAGTAACAATGACAGAGTAAAACTATAATAATTCATTAAGGGATGGTTATTTTTGGATATACAGTTATCTAATTCCCAATATCGAAGAAATAAATTATTGAAGATACTATACTAACCTAGGAAACCATATGGGTTCTTCTTTATATTATTCACTTTGTAAGAATCAAATTATCTTAATTTTTAAAGGTTGGGAAGTAGTGGGTGTCACTACCATCACTGTTGAATAAATTATGTTCATAAATGTATGAGTCAATCATGCCCAAATGATATATTATATATGTTTGGTTAACTCTCAAGAAAAACATACATTGAATTTTTTCACATCCGTTATCATAAATTCTTTCAATTATCATTCTTTGTTAAGAGGGGTTGAAGACACACTAGTAACATTGACATTGGAAGTTTCTAGAACTAAAAACCAGTTCCTACCATTATTTAAATTAAATCCTTGAATCAAATTTTAATCTTTAATTTCATATCCAATCATTCAATGGTTAGTGAAATATTTTGTATGATCATCAAGTCCTACCTCCTTAGGCTTCCCAATCCCTGAAAACTCATCAATATTATATTCAATGGTATAAATTTCATATTGAATAACCTCTTTGATCCAAAAGAAATATGTTCATTTTCTTTTTGTCCTTGGGTCACAACTCCTCTAAGATTTTTGAATATATATTATGTTTTTATTAAGGCATACATTCTAATACATTTTTTAGTTCTATGGAGTGGGTTCACTAGAACCTAATTAGTTTTGGGTTAGGGATAATATTTTTGATTATGTAAGAGTGAAAATATTTCATCAACAATATTTTCCCTTCTTCTTTATGTTGGTGAAACCATTAATGGACATTTATTTTTTTTTTAAATGGAAGCCTCTAAGAATTATGCTATAGAAAATTCCAAGAACATGCTATGGTATTTTTTTGGGATTGAATTTATAGCTAACTCATATTTCTATAATATTTCTAAAAAAATTGTTGTGGGAGTTGTATCTATAGGGAATATGTTAATCCCTTATATCATGTAATATAATTGATAACTCTCTCATTCAAAATTCTTTATAACTAGAGAGATCTTGAATTCATGTATTCCTTATAATCAAAATGAACTAGAATATTAATTTTCAATTGAGATCTTCTCAACCTATGATAGATCAAACCAGCAGGTTTTCATACCAAATAATTATCAGGGATTCTAGTAAATAGAAATAAAATAAGTGAGATTATCTACCTCTAGTTTTTTAGGTTTCCCTAAATTGGGAAACATTACTCTTCCTCTCTCATATATTTATAGTATATGAATTTGGGGATATGGAAACATCTAAATGAATGTTTCAAATCAAACAACACTTGATACAACCTCTCGTCCATTTATAATAGTGAGAACCATCCTTCGATGGATTCCAATGAGAGGTTTCTAATGAGTGGTGATGGAATCATCATTAATTTTCTTAACTCCACATATTTGGACATACTATGGGTAGATCACCTAAATAAAGGATTGATAATGATTTTTTTGGATAAGAGTATTAGTTCTGCATTGAAGAGGTGATTACCCAAAAGGTTGATATTGTCATGGAACCTTTAAATTAGTGAGTTTGAACAATGTTTTTTATGGATACTCTTTTCCATGTAGTGTAAATAATTATAGGTGGTTCTATTCCATAAATTTTACCATCATTGGGAGAGTTTTGTTAAACAATATTTGGGTCAATTTTAAAAAGGTTTTCAATTATATTCAATAAATTGAGAAATTCCATCAATAGTCGACATGGGATCTATATCTTCAAGGAGGTGGAGTGTTGAGGGATAAAAATTACCTTACCATTTTACTTATTTTTTAATTATGCATTAAATAATAGAAAATTTATTGGTTGTTCCATGATCAATCTCACCCATGCCCTCAAGTGTGTCTTCCTTCATTGCATACTTCAATTCAAAGGGAATTTTCCGATTATGGTTCATCATATCCGGGTCATTTTCGACCTAATATTTTAAGGAATTAAATACTTAATTTTTTATAAAAATTACAAAATAATACCCCATCATAAGAAAATAATCATTTTTATCGATAATGTATGGTTTTCCAAAAGTTTTGGAATAAATATTAATGATATTATTTTAATTAGTTATTATAGTTTTCTATCATAAAGTAATTAAAGATTTGTATCTATTTTGATGTTTTCCTTATTATCTTAATATACCTATCATGAATACAAAGGAGGATTTATATAGAAGGTGATATATAATTAATTTCCCCAAATTAACACTAACAATGGACTAGGAGTAGAATTCATCTAATCGATTATCTATTACAGTGTCACTAGACTTGTGGATAGTGATTTCTTTAATAGTTGTTTCAAAATAATTGAATTAGTATTCATATTTGTTTGCAACATTATGAGATAGTGAATTGGATAAAAATAAACCCATATATATGGTCTAGGTATTACCCTCAAATATTTTAGTGAAAACATCTACTTTCTATGTACCCCAATCAAATTTTTTTCAAGGTTCAGATGTCGAGTATCTCTTTTTCATAATTTTCTCATTTTGGATGACTTCAACTGATTAGAATCATATATATGGTAGGCCCCATCTTAGTGATTTCCTCCCTTTTTGTTATGGATTCAACCTTTAATACATGGTTAATCTAATCACTGAGGTGGTTTCTCTATTTTAACCTTGTGTAGAAAACTAGTTGTTATTTTTTCAATAGTTCAGGATTCCACAATGGGTTAAAACAATTCATGCATTCTTTGATGATCATTCCAAAGTAGAATTCCTAACCAAACTCTCATGATATTCATGAAAATAGACTAGATGGGTGAAATAAATTTCATTGTATCTTTATAAATCTCTTGTGTGTATAAGGGGGAAATTATTTAATGATTCATCATATATGATTGAGGATATTAGTACAATTGTACTGGTGGAACTCATATTCAATACTAGTTTTAGGTCCCTACAATATTGGGAAGGTACTGATGTCAATCTACAAGCATTTATTATTGATTTTTTCAAGGATCCATGAATATCTAGTTTATTTCATGCAGTGATAACTAAAATGTTTGAGAGTCACCAATCACATAATATGGATTCATAAAATATATTCCCCCTTGATGAATTTGGGTATATTATATTAATTGGTGTAGTGAACCGAATGCATAAATTGTTATTATTTTCCCTTTCCAATTTTTTCCATATTTATTTAGAGTAATATTTATCTATAATGATTAGTTATTTGGGTTATTTTCCCAACATGATCAGTTTTAGGTTATATTTATAAGTTGGGTTGATTTAAAAATGGTAATTTTTAACATACCTGACTGACTGAAAATTAATTTTTTATTAAAATAAACCCCTTATAAGAGGGGGAACCCATCATGACATTAAAGACTAACAAAAACCTGACTCCAGTGATCCAAAATCCCAAGACTATAAACAACCCAAATTACAAAATAAAATCATCTCCCATCATAAAAAAACATAGTCTAACTTCCACCATCCACCGCTGCCTGAAAAGTTGTTTTGTGGAAAAGCTCATGGGTCCCATCTAAAGAAGCCTATTGTAGAAGATCTAAAACCCTTGAACTGCAGACCACAGAGGTCGAAAGAAAAATCACTGCACCATGAAATTCAAACCAAAAACAATAATTCATATCAAGTTTGCAAACATATTAACCCAAATCAAAATCACAAATAGTATAATCACATCTGAATCCAAAATCAAACTATTCCCCGTTACCAATATACATCTATAAAACATCTTCGAAGTCATCATCGCCTTTTCATCTTTCCCTAGAGAATCGAAGCCATCCCAATCGTCACCTCCCAAAGTTCCATCGAACCACTAATCCCGACCGACCTGGAGAGGAGGAATGGGACTCTGGGTGAGGGCAATGTTAAGGTAGCATGGCCCCAGGGGAACTCAAACACTAACGACGACGACACCTCAATTCTTTCATTCAACCTTCCATCAGCATTGTCACAGATAAATTTTCTCAGATAAAGCCCTCAATCAAACACATCCTCGCATAATGGATACATCAGAACCAGATCTGAATATGATAAGAGCTCAACACCAAAACCGATTGGATATGAATAGATCTAGGATTGGGTTCACCATTCAGATGGGTCACATTGTCAGTTGGGTGGTGTATGGGATCATCGTACCAGCACAGGTTCATCCTCAGCATCACATCGAATCCTAGAGAAGCCACTGCCTTGGACCCACAATCACCCATTTCCAGCATAGCTCCACTCAATGAGAACGCTCTCCTTCCCCAGTGGCCCATAGAATGTATCTTGTCCAGACCGTCACCTCACCTCCAGAGAACCCGTTGTCTTTTCCATTCTCTAATCGCCTGCCGATTGCGCCAACCACCCATCACCACGAAAATCCAGATAAGAGCCCGACTGAGAGCTCCTGAGAAGAGCTCCCATCCAAGAATTGGTGCACGATAGAAAAACCCTAGATCCTCCTCAATCAGTAATTTTTAAAATACCCATATGAAAAAAAATCCAATGTTAGGACTTATTATAATTGTTGTCTCAATTCAATAAATATTATATTAAACTATCATTAATCAATTATGGGGTAACCTATGGATACAACTCTTATTTATAATGTTCCCATGGTAAGTGGGTATTTTCTCAAGGGACAATACATTTACTAGTGGTTTTACCCATTGTGATACTAACTCAGAGATGTATTCATTGGGTTGAGATAATATTTATATCATCTTGTTACCCAATTTTATGTAATCCCTTTCCCATTAAATGTTTTTATCTTTAATTGGGTTTGTCTTGGGACACCTGAGGATAGAGACAAATTGTTGGGTAAAATGAATTAATTTTCAAGAATGTATATTTTTTGAATTAAGCAAGTTTTATTATAAATTTGTTAATTGATTTATGGGGTTTTCACATATTTGGAGAAGTCCCATGTTTGTTTAAGTTTTCATGTAAGAATCTATAGTTTTTCATAATGTAGGAGAAATTCATGTTGTGTAATGGGAATACATGATGTGTAAGTTATGTATGGATGTTTACAAGAACCTAGTATACACCATGAATGGATTACACAATGTCCAATGAATACTCAACATGTAATGTTAAAATTTAAATTTTTTATAAAAATTTTATGGGTTTTAATATATTTGAGTCCAGAGGATTACACAACATGTAAAGTGATTTAATTCCAAGTAAATTTCAATTTTTTGGATTTTATGGTGCCACTCGAGTGATATTTTATTTTATTCTTACACATATACTTTGGCTCTTGACCTATAAGGATTATTTAGTGATTTTTGTGAGTCCTTGTTTGATTAGGATTGATGTTTTTAGTGACTAATCAATGTTGTGGTTAATTTGTGTCTTTATGGGTGAGTAATTCTTTATGCTTCTTCATTTCTTTGATCGAAGTAGCGCATTTGTGTTCCCTTATCAGATATGTCAATCCCAAATGATGTTGCCTTTTATTTCTCTCTAAATCTGTTGTGTGGTCTTGTTCTAATGGTTGTTTCATTTATTGGTCATATTGTGGATGGTGTCTATTCTTGAGGTATGTGTTTTTAACTTTTCCCCACAAACCCTCTTTTTAAATTAGATAATTAGGCAATTTTTAAATTGGTTATATGTTATCCTTTTTCATTGTTTTGATCTTCTTCTTATAGGATCCTTTTTGGGCATGTATGAACCCAATTTTTTAGGTAGTTAGTTCCATCTCTATCCTATGTTAGATGAAATACATTGATTCATTTTTTTATCAATTTATTTATAAATTAACTTGTAAAGATTGTTTTTAGTGTGTAAATATATTTGTGATAAATGGTGGTTTTTTCCAATTGTTGGTAAATGGAGGTAAGGGTATTTTTAAATCATTTAAATTAGTTATAAAATGATGGGCATATAAATACTTTCAAACATAGGGGAAAGTGTATCTTAGTGTCATCATCCATACTACCATATATAGGTTATATTATTGGGACTTTATATGCTCCATATGCCTATTAATATAGGGACTTGTTCTAGATTTTTTTTGGGTTAACCCATGGGGAGTTCCTTTACTCTTTATACCTCTGATCTTGGGACGTGTTGTGTACTCTTCATACTGTGGAGTGAGTAGTCTTCTAGCCATACCTCTTTAATTAAATTGAGTGATTTACCTATCCTTGGATCTATACTATTTTGTTGGGGTATTAATGAATTGGATTTTAATAAATGATAATGGAAATTATGCTTGAAATCAATATACCTATCTTTTCTCAAAATTTTTGGAAAAAGAGGAATTGTTTCCATGCTTTTGATAAAATTGAATTTCTTCCAATCATGCCATGTTTTGATAAAAATAAGAATACTTGAACTTTTTTTCATATACATGTTATAGGACACCTTAGTGATTCCCTAATAATCTTAATATCTCACACCATGTGTACCCATTTGATGGTGTGTAAAACTAGTTCTATCTTTTGACATAGGGAAAAGCATGGTGATGTAGTGAGAGATTAAGGTTTTCTATAAGCTAAGTTGAGTAGTAGTTGGTGAGATGTGGGGAGTCTTCCCATTCTATCATATTAAATAGTATTTTTCCTATTAGTTAGTCATTTTATGTTGGACTTGTACTTGGATATTTTTTACACTTTTTAGTGGTTTGGTTTTTTTCACTTTCTTTTCGGGCATATATTTATCTTTTATAATATAGTTTTGATTGTATATATGTTTCATGTTGTTTCTTTGGTTTTGGATAAATCATTCCTTATATATATTGGTTGATTACCATATGCTAGTTTCCTATCTATGGGGATCTTGAATTCCCTTCGAGTATGTGAAGGGCCAGGTCAGTACCATTTTGAGAGGTTATTTGGGTTTGTTCATTATTTTTGGGTATCAGAATTGGTTTTTCCTCAATATTATTTGTCTTGGGAAATTTGGTAGACTGGACATAAGACTTTCAAAACATGATAGGTATATTTTGATGAGTGCATGTAAATGACTTTCCATCATGAGACTCAAGTTACTATGGGGTTTGGGGATGTGTGTCTCATGTTTTTATTTCTTGATGTTAATCATTGTTTTTGATTGTTGATTTTCCTGTTTGAACTGAAATTTTTCCATTGTATGATCATTTTTATTGTGTGCACCATTATGCGTCCAAGGTGTGCCCTATGATTTATTTTAGATATTGTAACTAATTATCTTCAAGGAAAATCTCTGATGAATAATAAATTTATCCATGCTATCATGCGATCAGATCATGTTATTGACAAAAGAAATTACACAAGTCTAGAATGCATTATTTTAGGTAATTCTAGGATAAAAAGAGACAAAGATTTATCACCTGAGTTCTTTCATGAGAAACCATGATCATTTAAATATATTAATGTACCTAAATAGGTTGAGGACTAGCTGGACAATATCGATCATATCATTCACATCCTAGATACGCCTGAGAGTATCAAGGATAAGTGTGTTTTGTTTTAACATGGGGGACCCAGAAAGAGGTTTTTCGATACCATGGTATAGGATAATAAGAATTTGGTATTGGATTATAGGGGTTTTAAGACTCTCTTATTTCGGTAGTCTTTCTAGAGTTTTTGGTGATGGATAATTATCTAGAGTTCCTCTCTTTAGAGAAGTGAGAGTGTGAAATGTCAGCATACACAAATTTCTTTCTGATTTGGTTCATTTTTCAATAAAAGTTGTAAATAATGACCTACTGAATATTCAAAAGTAATTTTAGAGTTTATTACTGGATATCATATCATTAGTATTTATGCTAAAAATTTTGACCTATATGGAGGCAGTGGACAAGGATACAATGGAAGAAATGAATATTGAAGGAAACATTGTATATTCTCCACCTTCTGTTACACCTAAAGTCTTATTCAGTGGCACTCTATGAAAAAATATAAAGTGGAAAATTCATCATAGGTGTGGTAGAGGTTGTTCTAAATTTTAGGCTTCTTTAGTGCCTCCAATTGTAGCTTGTGGTGTCCCTATAACATGCTTTCAATGTGGTAAGTGCTAACACACATGGAATTATTTTCTTTCACCTATAAATATGATTAATAGTTCTGGGTGTTATGGTCATATATAAAATTTATGTCAGTCTATGTCCACTCTTCGATATATTTAAGGATATTTGGCTCCAAAGACTACTAAAACATAGTAAAATGATTCAAATAATATAGGGATTAGGCTATAATGCTCAGAAGTAAAGCACGTCCATGTGGTGGATGATTTCTAACGGAGGTAGATGTGGGTATAATGATAGTGAGAGGTACCATATTTTTTACATATTTGGTAGTAGTTTATTTATTTGATATGGTTGCTTCCCACTAATTTATATATGGTATTTTGGTTGGTATACTTAACCTTCTGTTGGAACTCATTTCCCTTTTTTCTAGAGTTATCAACACCTCTTGGGTAGAGGCAAGTGAAACAATTTCAATATCGTTTTTTTTATTTAAATATTTAATGTGGAGTTATTCTATGATTTTCTTTTTTTGATTTAGATTTTTTATAATTCATCAAAAAGGAGGATTGGTTATTTACTCATCATGTTGATTTTTATTATTATCATCAATTTGAATCCTTTATTACATGTGATGGGATATCATAGGAATTTTAGGGGGAGTAGGGTATGTGGTCTGTCTGTACAGGACCATCCCACCCAGAGCTCAAGAGTTTTTTCTTTTATTTTTCATCTGAGGTTGATGATGTTTCATCTGTTGTTGATATTCTAGCCATTGTTTGGGATTTTCTAGAAATTTTCTAATAAAATTTCTCTAGGATTCTTCTAGATAGGTAGGTATAGTTTTCAATTGACCTAGTATTAGGTAAACAACTATTATAGATACCTTCTTGTCATATGGAAATAACATAGATCAAATAGATCAAGATTCAGTTGGACAATTTGGTGGTGAAAGGTTTTGTTCAACCTAGAGTTTTTCAATGGGAAGCCCTAGTTCTCTTTGTAAATAAGGAAGACTGTTCATTCTGATTGTTTATGGGATATTGTAATTTGAACCAAGTAACAATTAATAACAATTATACATTTCATTATATGAATTATTTTTTCAACCAGTAAATGGGGGAAAATTGGATTTCAAATATTTATCATTGGTCAAGTTAACATCATCTCATAGTTCAAGAGTGTGATATAACAAACATGGCTTTCCAGAGCATGTACGACCATTGTCAATATCTTGTAATGAAATTTAATATAACTTTATCTCTTATAGTTTTCTTAGAGTTGATTAATCATATATTCCATTACTATATTTATACTTTTATATTAGTTTAAATAGATGAAATTTTTCTTTACATTAGATTTGGGAATTAGCATGGGTATCATTTGAGGTTGGTTCTGGAAATCATTTGAAGTCACCATCTGTATGGAATGATTTAAAAAATTTATTTTTATATTCAATAAGTAAATTTCATGGTGTAGGTGATTTCTAAACATGGATTATTATTTGATATTAAGAAGGTAAATGTTTTATTTTCATGGGAAGATCCAAAAATGTCATTGTAATTCATTGAATCCTTGTTCCTAATATTTACTATCGATGGTTTATAATGGATTTCTTGAAGTTGGGATCACCTTTGGTTGTGTTTACTTGTAATGAGGTGAAATTTATATGGGATTAAAAGTGCTGGTCCTCTTTTGATTATCTAAAAAGAATTCTGACATCAGCTTTTATTTTGATGTTTCCTTATCCTGGTAAGGGGTATGTGGTTTTCTATGGTGCTTCTATCACTATTTTGTGTTGTGTGATCATGTAGATAGATTAGGTTTTGTCTTACAGTAGTCATCCACTTAAACCATATGATATGAATTACCCCACTCAAGATTTATAGCTTTATGTAGTTATTCATGAGCATATATATTGGGAAGATTATCATTTTGGGGAAATGTTCACATTCTTTTCTAGCCATAAGAGATGAAGTTAAATATTTTATTAGAAAGATATGAATATAAAATAGAGATGATGGGAGGAATACCTTAAAACATTTTAATTTGTTATCACCTAAACCTTGAATAAGGGGAATTTCATTGCAGAGTTTCTTAGTTGGAAAGTATTATCGTAGGCTATTGTGGAATCAGATAAAGTTTGGAACCCTATGAGGATTTTTTCTCAATTTTATTAAGATTATTAGGAATATTTTTTATATTGGTTTCGACCAGTGTTCTAATATATCTATCCCCCTTGAGTCTATTATATTTATTAAGTAGTAGGATGTCTATTTTAGAGGAATTATAGAACCCTATATGGTGGGGATACCTTTTGGGTTTGGTCCCTCTTTTTTGATGGTATGTTTTATTTCTGGGATATAATTGTGGTTCCAGCACCAATAAGGAGCTCATTTAATTCTGATTATCATAGATATTCATGGTCCATTCAGATGAACTCTATGAATATTTATTATGAAATGAGAGAGTGGTTCTAGTGGATGATTATGAAGCATTACATTGCAGAGTAGGTGCCATGCTATTACACCATCCAACATATAAAGGTGTGGCATTTGAAACCTTTTAGTTTTCTCCAGCCTATTCTGATTCATGTTTGAAAATGGGATGAGGTGTAGATGGTAATTGTTATTGGATTACCATGGACTCAACTATGGAGGAATACTATTTTGGAGGTGGCTGATCTATTGAAAAATTCATCCCATTTCATTCTAATCAAAGACACAACAAAATTTTAAGGTCTAGGTAGGATGTATGTAAAATAAATTGTGAGTTTAAATGGGGTTCCTTAAACTAATATTTCATATAGGTATTATCGGATTACTTTTAGGTTCTGAAGAATTATAGAAGAAGAAATTTGGACCCATATTGGATTGATTATATATTATCATCCACATATAGATGACCAAATTGAACATGTCATTCTAATCCTCAAGGAGATGCTTCATCCCTATGTTTTATATTATGGTGGGTTATGGGATATACCTCTAGGATATAATAAGTTATAATACCATAACATTTATCATTCATCATTCATAATGGCTTCGTTAGAGTATTTGCATATTCTTTTATGTAATTCACCTTGTTTTTGGGCAGAGGTGAGAAAAGATTCTTTGGTGGGACCGAGTTTGGTTCAGGAGACATTCATGAAGATTCAAGATATATGTTTGCATCTGGTTAGAGCTTAGAGATGGAAAAAATATATGGAATAGCATTGTATTCCTTTTAATTTTTTGTATATGACTATTTTTTCTTGAATGTTTCTTATCGTTTGGTTCACTAAAAGCTTGAAAAATAGAGATCGTTTTCTCTGAGATATTTTGGACCACTTAAGGACACTGAGTGTCTTGGGTATGTTTCTTATCAGTTTGAATTTCTAATACAATTTTTGGGAATTCATGATGTTTTCCACATATCACAGCTAAAGAAATATCATCCTATAACTTCTCACATTTTGAGTTGGAAAGATATTGAGTTAGATCTTGATGTTTCTATTTTGGAGCATCTAGTAGAGGTTATTGAATCACAAGTGAAATTCATGTATGGGAATTATATTTTTTTGGTCAGAATGTTATAGATAAATTTATTAGATTCTCATGAGATGTGGGAGCATGAGTCCTTGATTGAAGAGAACTGGCCTCACCAATTTACCGGAAAACGTTCTCCCTTAAAACTTATTAGGGATGGAAATTATTTTGTAGGAATTTTGTGGAATTATGTTACTCAATTTTATGTAATTCTCATACCTATACTTTATTTCCTTCTAAATTGGGTGTGTCTTTGGACTCCTAAGGATCAATAGCATTTTTTGGGAAAATGACTTTAATTTTGGGCATGTATGATTGCCAAATTAAGAGAGTGTAGGTATAAATTTGTTAATATCTATATGGGGTTCTCCCCATGTTTAGAGGAAGTCTGAGGTTTTTGTGTATTCCATGTAAGAATCTGTAGTTTTTTTAGACTATATGATAAATACACATCGTGTAATGGGAGAAAACAATTTGTAAGTTCTATAGGGTAGATTTCATGAATCTGGTACACTACATGAATTAATTACATTCAGTGTAATGATTACACTCCATTTAATGTTAAAAGGTATATTTTAAATAAAAATGTGATGAGTTTTTTGTTTATTTTAGTCTCAATGATTATATGATGTGTAATGGGATTACACTCTATGTAAATGTTGTGATGTTGGATTTTAGAGGGTCATGGTAGTGATATATTATTTCATTATTCATCATCTCTTTTAGATCTCAATCTAGAAGGATTATCTTATGATTTTTTAGTCACTATTTGATATGAATAGATTTTATCAGTGATTGATATCCATTGTGGTTGTATTTTATCTTTCGTGGAGGGTAAGTTTTTTTGAATCTTCATTGCTTTGAACATGATATCATCATTCAGCTACATTATTATATATGTTGGTCCATAGTGAAGTATCATTTTGTTTCTATCAATATCCACTGATTGATTTTATTTTAGGTGTTGTTTCCTTTTTTGGTTGAGGTGTGCTAGTTCTCATTCTTGAGGAATGTGTTTTTTCATCTTCTCTTCCAACTCTTGTGTTAAATTTAATAATTTATAAGACGTGTATTTTGGTTACCATGCCTCTTTTTTCATTTCTCTTATCTTTTAGTTAGAGTATCCTTTGTGGTAGTGTATAGGCATGTGTTTTGGGGTTGGTGGTTCTGTCTCAATCCTTTTTTTGATGAACTTTATTTCTCATGTGTTTATAAATTAATTTATAAATAAAGTTATCATTATTGTTTTTTCTTTGTAAATTGAATTTTGATAAAAGGTGGTTTTTCAATGGTTTTGGTAAATGGATAAAGGATTATTTTAAAAGAATCAAAATTATTTATAATGTGAAGAAAATTATATTCCTTGGGTATGTAGGTTGAAGGTTTATCTTAGGGCCATCGTCCAAATTACCATTGGTAGGTTAGCTCAGGGGGAATTTCTCTACTCCCTAGGCCTACCATTCTATATATTTACTCATAAAATTGTTGTTATTTCACTCATAGGGTGTTCTTCTTCTATATATGACTTTGTTCTATGGAATTTTTTGGAATTATTCATTATTTTTCTATGAGTAGTCTTCTTTCCTAGCCTGTTGAGTTCATTGGAGTGGCTTAACTATTCTTGGCATTATAATATGTTGTTTTTGATGTGCATAATTTTGATTTTGATAAATAATAATGTAAATTCGTATTAAAATATATGTACCTACCATTTTGTGATTTTGGGAAAAAGGGAAATATTTACCATGCTTCTGATAAAAATACTTTACTATTTTACATTCCATGATTTATTTAAAATTATATACTTGATCGTTTGCACATATATATTTCCTAGAACACATAGATGTGACCCTTATGAGTCTATTATCTTTCACCCTACCTGCCCCTTCAATGGTTCATAGTCCTGTTTTTGTCTTTTGATGTAGGGAAAGGAAAGGTGTCACAGTGAGGCGGTGAGGTTTTCTGTCAGCCGAGTTGAGTAGCTGGTGGTGAGATGGTGGGAGTCCTACCACACTATCATAGGTTGTATTTGTTTTTCAATTTTTTAGTCCTTTTTGGTTAGTCTAATACTTTGAAATTATGTATATTATCAATTTGTTTGGTTTCTTCTATCTTCATTCAATTATGGAATATATTTATTTTTATACTATTGTTCATGTTGTATATATGTGTCATGTTATTTCTTTAGGTTGGAAAATATTATTCCCTACAGTTGTGGTTTTATGTTGGGGTTCTAGTCTCCATCCCATGGGGATCAGGAATTCCCTTTTGGTATGTGATGGGTTGGGTAAGTTACTAGTTTCAGATAGTATCTGTGTCAGATTTTTACAATAATGGAGTAGAAATATTTGTCTTTTCACTTTTATGAATGTACTTATAAATGGACTTTGAGATAATGTGAATTTCTTACTTTGGTGTGAATAATATCATGGTCTTGGGGGTTATATCCATTTTCATATATATTTCCTCATATTTGGGGCTCTTCTACATCATTATATAGAGGACCTCCAAGAAATATGGCATTACTTTCAAGGGTAGGACCTCAGTGGTACTTGATTTCATAGCATGTGTGGGACCTCCAAGTTATGTGGTATAAACATTACATGGAGGACCTCATATGTGATGAAAAATGATACCATGTGGAGGAACTCCATAGTGTAGGATTTCATTTCAAAATTATGGTGAATATATTCATGTTGGTTGGTTTCAATTACATGGGTTGGTCTTTTATGGTAGTCAGTGGTGCTACCTTGTGAAAATCTTCCAAAGTTCATGTCTTCTTCTTCGTCAAAACCTGGGAGGACCTATATATATATATTTTTTTTCTATGTAATAGAAAGTATATTCATATAATTTAGTTGTTCTATCATGGGATGTAACTCCATGGTGCATTGTTTCTTCTTCATTAGATCATAATGGACTTTTTCATCAATTGTTTGTGAATTCATATGGAGGAAATCCATGATGGTTAATGGTACTACTATGGGGAGTACCCCTATGATGTATAATGATTTCTTGATAATCGTCGTGAGAACCTATATATTAGTTGGCTTTGGTTTTATAATGAACATCTCTATGGAAATATGTGGTACTACTATATATAATAACTTTACAGTGTATTATTTTATCATCATCAACATGATGAGGTCCTCGATGTTGGTTAGTGTACTCATCACAGTGAGAAACTCTATGGTAGCTATTAGAAATACAATGGTGAATACATTTTTGGTCAATTAATTCATTTCAATGATGAAGTACCTATATATTTATTAGTGTTATCATCATAAGAAGTACCACCACAGAGGTTGGTAATATCCTCATAGGGATTACCTCTATGATAATCAATTTCCTTCAAGGAAAAATAATTAGTTGATGGGTCTATATAAGAATTCCTAGAATATGGTTAGGGACTCCTACCTAAAATAATTATAAAATCTCCCTAGGAAACCATTTATAATTTGGAATGGGCCCCAGTAGTTTCAGTAATAGTGAGAGACTCATCCTTCCTCCGAATAGTGGGGCCAGATTTTCCCTTGTTGGATACTTTCCTACGTAACTATGTTTCAATCATGGGAGTAGTAAGGTCTTCCAAAAAACTCTTGGTAAGTCAACTGTGCATAGAGATAGGTATGAATGATATAAATAGAAGCCCTCTTGAGTGTCTTTTGGTTCACTAACTAGTCATATATAGTATCCTGATCAACAACTTCTTAGTCTAGAAAAGATGAATTGTATCCCTTAAAGAGAAACTATCGCAGTTTTTATAAGTGATAATGGGGGCCACCTACCCCTATTATTTTTTGGAATGGTACCAATATTTATGATAATATTTTATTTGGTATATCCTATATCACATGACACTGATACAATCACACCCTCCCATATATACTCTTGAACTAACACATTTATCATATACTGATAGAGATGTAGTATCCAAAAAGGGGAAAATTGTTTCTAAACCCTATAAAAGTTATTTTAGAAAAAGGTAGTTTATTAGTAAGGATACGAAAAAGGTCAAGTGATGTTCATAATATAATTGTTACAAAATTAGGTTCCCATCATTTTATTTGGGTATTAAAATGTATCATTGTCTATTAGCTGAATATGTCTTTCAATTTTAATTGTTAACATAAATAAATAAACTATTAGTGAAACATCATAATTTATTTGTAATTTTCAATAAATCCCTTCATGATGTGAGTGAATTTAAATTTTGTTCACTAATTATTATTCATATAATTTTCACTCCTATCAATTTTAGGTGTCATTCTTTGTGAGAAACAAATTTTATCGTAGGAATATTTTAGTGCACATGTAAAAACTAAATGGGTATTACCTCTACACATCCCATAATGTATATTATTATCATTTCTTGTATGGTTATATTGACTTAAGTAATATTCAGCAACTATTTCCCAATAAAAGTAATATTAACCATTTGTGAAGGGTACTCACTTATGTTCATTCATTTAAAAGCACATTGTGTAAAGCTAAGTCATATTTCACTCGGGGCATGAGAAGTCTCACTTTTTTCACAAAAAGATATTTTATTATTCTTTATATTAGAGTTTTATTAGAATTTATATTATAATTAATCATCATACATTAGTGAATTAGTGTTTAAAATTATGTTTTGTGTTGCCTAGGAAAGATAAGGGTTGTGGAGAGGTGGGAGGGGTCATGGTGTTAAAATTAGGATTAGATAGGGAATTTTATATTTCCTCATATGAGAAATAAATACCAACATAGTTTTTTTCAATAGTTTAATTAAAATAATAGAGTATAAAATTATTCATTTATAAATAGGTATTGTAATTTTAGGTTGAAAATGAATGAACAACATGCAGTTTAAAGTCATGTGGGTAGGGTATAAAACTCACATGTAGTGATGATTCTAATTATGTAACTCTTTTTAAGTGGATGTAAAATAATTTTACACATCATATATTGAGGATGGTATAATAAAATTTCATTTAATATAATAATTAATATTCCTTATAGTTTAAATTCATGTGGAATATACTATTTTCATTCCATTTAATGTTAGGAAAAAAGGAAAAAATATATAACCAATTATTTACAAATTATTTGACTATAATTTATTTTTTTATCCTCACAAAATTGATAATACAAGGGAATTTACAACATATAAAATTATTAGAAGTAAATTAGAGATTATTAAAAAATCATGACTCGTGATTTTAGTTTTCTAATTAATGTTTTAGTCTTGATTACCATGGTTGTACCATAAATCATGTGTCTTAATGTTATTTAGGAAAAAATTTTAAAGGAACCATAGAGGAACTAAAAATACAATGGGTTTTCATGAATTATATTGAGAAACACATAATAAATTATTACTTAACTGGAACATGTGTTACACCCTAAGCTGGTTTATGGTCCCCAATGTCATAAAAAAACATGAGGATATGACACCATACAATGTATTATCATTCTAATTCCAAACAAGGAATTATATTTCCAATGCAACCCCACACTCAATCTTAAGGTTTATATTTAGTCTAACAAAAAATGCTTTCACCAGGTGGATAACATCTCACTCTATTATAATCCAATGGTACAATGCATATTTCATACCCCAAAAATGTAAAGATCATTTTGATTCAATATTTTATTTATATTACAAAAATCACAATGTCATAGTATTAATAAATCCTAATGGATCTTTATAACCAAATGTTAAAGAACCTATGACACTAATAGAAGTATTTTCTTCAATGCATCCTCCATTTTCCTATAAATGTAGACTTATGTCTACCCTAAAGTCTTTGTTATCAACCAGATGTATCCTCATAAATTAATTATTTTCCTATTTTATCATGACAATACTACTACTGTAATATTATATCTAATAAATTTTACAATATTAAGTGTGATATTGGTTGAACTAGTCAGGGTTATTGATTAGGAAGGGATGTTATGTGGAACACATGAAACCAAGGTGGTTCATCTGGGATTCCTAATGCCAATTTCCCAACCAAATTAGTTAAAAAATATATCAAAAATATACCCAATGGAAAATTATAGAAAGAGAATAAGAAGAAGCATGGGAATGGAAAATAACTCAATTGATACATACAGATTAAAAAACCATGAGGGAGAATTCTATAAATTCAAGGTAGTTTAGAGGATTTATAAAATAATACTTAAACCCTTTGTGAATTTCATTTCAGATCACTAGATTAGTATAGAATTACATTACTTCAATTTTTTTGTTTTCATCATTATCTATCCATATTATCCATTACCCCATATAGAACTAACCATAGTTAGTGTTTTATCTACAAAGGGATATTCACTATTTTCCTTGAGTCGCTATTCAGTTTTAAGAAAAATTACTTTTCCCTCATATGATGGATTTATAGATAGTTTGGATGATGCATTATAGTTGAGTTTTATGATTTATTTTATTCATTCACTCTATTTTTATTTTTTATTGATAAAATAATAATTCACTCTTTCCATATCATTTCATAATCTATATAATGGAAAGATGTGAATATTTAAGTTTTTCACAATCAATGGAATATGGATGGGAAGAATGATTAAAGGTCTTCACTATTTGGGATTCACTTTTCTAACTGGGAGATTCCTATTTATTTTACTTGAATTATTTTCGTGATCATAGTGATCACTAGGAAACATAATTAATCCCATAGGATCCAAGAACTACTACACTACCATGTTGGATTTATCTAAATAAAGAACAATCTTAAAAAAGGGGGAGTGGTCTGAGTTAATGGATTCTCTCACTAATCATGAGTATGAGAGGGAATTACTAATTATCGTAAAATAGAGTATACTATGACACCCTTTGAAAATTGATTCTTAAAAGAATAAATATTACTACACATGTCAGCAAGGTAAAACATTCTTTTCAGGAGACTAATATATTGGATAACCATAGTTAAGAATGACTGGCCTAGAGTAGTGTCGATATGGGTGACCTCCTAGGAATTTTACCAGGGTGTGCAAGATTGAGGAAAAATAACACTGAAAGAACATGTTTTGGCCTATGGTGATAGTCATTAATATGATAAGGGACCACAGTGGGTATTTGTATTTGGTGTGATTGGAATGTAACTAAGGTATTACTGAAGAACCATGGGGGTTGATTATAATTTTTTTGGATGGATGTTTCCAGTTTATTAAAAATTTATCAAATAAAATACAAAAATATATGTATAATGACACTACCTAGGTTTGAGGTATGGTGTCCACAATGAAGATATTGTGTTTTAATAGGGTGGAGAAGGTGAAATACCTATAAAAGTAAGACATAAAATTCTAGACATTACTACACAAGTGAACAATGGGACATTTATTTTTAAGATAATATATGATTTTAGCTCCATAGTTAAGTGTTCTTAGCCTAATGTAGTGTCGGTATGGGTGACCCCCTTGGAAGATTCCTAAGGCATATGTTAGTGAGAAAAATACAAACTAGAAGAACATGTGTCCTCCTATAGGGAAATAAATTAGATTGATAAGTGAACCTGGTTGGTAATAGCATCTAGCTTTCTAGAATGTAAACTAGGGTATTATAGGAGACTTATGGGGTCATATTACTTGTTCATTACTCTAGGAGGTTGAGTAATTACAGATATAGGTGAAATATACATAAGAAACACCACTGGTTATAACTAACAATTTCATTGCTTTTATTTACTTCCTAAATCTAAAATATAAATATTTAATCCCACTATTTCTAGTATTTATAAATATTAGAAACATCAAACCCTTTAAAAAAATTAATAATATTAGAATGTTATTGTAAGTATCCTTAATGATGAACCTAGTTTTTCATCGTGTTTAATTAAATATTTTTATAAATTTTATTTTATCGGGCCCATTAAAAAGCACAATTACCCATTATCATATAGTTTTAGGTCATATGACAGGGATGAATACACTAAAATATACAGTCAATAGAATAATAACACTAGGAAAAGGCTATATGTAAATGGAATGTGTATGGTAGATAGACATGAGAATCCCTGAATGGAAATCATTGTAATAGTATAACCTATAGTGTTGTTAACTCCACGATATCACCGCAAGAAAGTTAGAAAGGGACTTATATATAAGCATCCATAAAAGGATCCCATGTAGGAGATGTTTAAGGATGTGGGGATTATTTAAAGAAGGGATCCCATTAATATATGATTCTTTGTAAATAAACCATTTATAAATCTAGTGGGAGGAACTCTTCAAGATAAAATGCCATTACTATCAAGAGGGTATGTGATTTTCCATGCATTGAGAAACCATAATCAAAATAAGACCCATTTCATAAATCAATTTAAGGATGAATTTTTTCCCTTAACAAGTGGGTTCATGATTAAAAAAACCATATTGATGTATGGAATGGAATTCATGTGAACTATTATTAAAGGAGTTAGTATTTTCATAGAGTGGGAAATACATAGATATTTAGGTACACTATTCATGAAATTTGGAATCATGTGTATACCTAATTGGAATGTTAGTAGTACCATTTTATTAGAGATAGTTTTCCTAGGGAAAATCTAGCATCATCTAGGAGGGGGTTAAGAAGTGGTTATACCACATGAATCAGACTTGAATTTGGAATGAACATGTGGAAACCATGAATATTCCATAATAAAAGTTATGTTATAGTTAATTTTCATAAGTCAAGGAAGGATGGGTCATTAAAAATGGTATACATTCAACATCCCTTTATGTTTAGTGGATTTTACTATGGGATAAATTGGTTTTCTTTTAAGAAAAAAACCGATCTACTACATTAACACATGATTATTAGATTTTATCTTTATTATTTAAAACACTAAATGGAAATTGAATATAAGTATTTAAAAGAAAATCCTTCCAGTGGTTCTGAAAAAGAGTGTTTGATTTTATGAGGTATACATGATCACATATCCTTACCCATGTTATAAGACTACTGCATATATTACTTTTGTAAAAATTTACCTGTGATCTAAGAACTTATCAAATTTACACCTGGCCTATGTGTTGATGGATCAAACACATTTTTGTGTTCACATTCACCTTGTTTTCTTTTTCACAGGATTCATAAAAGAAACAAAAATTCCCAAATATCCATCTAACATGGATCTGATTGAAAAAGTATTTCACAAAACACCCTGAATGGATCAATATAAATAAAGGTCAACTAACTATTATTAGATGTAAATTTCCCCAGAATAATGAATATACCATGAATCATTGAAATCATGAATACAAACATGCATCATATACTTTCATGTTAGGAAATTATGTTTAGATTGAACATCAATATGTAGCTAGAAATTGGTACTTAATATTACCTATACACATAATTCACAATAAAATCCCAACTAGAATTGAGAGGTAACCCCTGAATCTATAGAAACCAAAATTCTAATAAAAAATTCATAAAACTATAAACTTTCACATATGTATGTTGTACCTAAGTTTATTGAATCACATAAATAAATAATAAATGTTCCATCATTTTCAATCAATCCAAAATCACTAATATAGTATCTCTAACCATCGGTTATATTAGGAAATATATCAAGAATTTCATCATGTCCTTATAATATTATTTAATGGAATATAAAGTGAAAATTACATACTAAATGGCATGTAACACTCTTTTTTACCTATTAATAGGTAAGTAATTATGATATGTACCCATAAATATCGTTCATCAGCCCTAGAATTATTAATTTGAATTAAATATCATTTTAAATCTTAGTTAATATAGGATGAATAACCCATCTCAAGGAATGCGAATCATTTATCACTTTTTCTTATATATTTTATGTGACTACCATTCTTTAATTAACATATAAGATGAAATTTGAATCCTTAGTTCAACTAGGTAGCATTATCCCATGGTCAATCCATTCTTGAATAGTATCATACTCAAAATCTATAGTCCAAGTAATTTATATCTTATACACTAAGGAATCATTAATACATAATTATTCAAAAAAAATTGACTTTTTTTCCTCTACTATATCATTCTGTAATTATAAAAGGAGATGAATAGGATCACACTCCTCTTAATTTTTTCACTGCATGTGAGCGTGAATTCATTCTATGTGAAACTAAAACTACAGTCCCTTTACCGATAGTATACACCATTTTGACGTGGTAATACTAAAGATACTCAACCCAATTACTATAATTTGGATTTACATACCACTAAGGTATGATATAATTATAACTTTTTTGATTACTATTAACTAACAATTACACACTAAACATATAGATAAACCAAAATTTATACACATAAACGGGTTCCACTAACTCATGATCATGAATCTAGTCATTCTTCTCCTATAACTATGGATAAAGGAAAATTAATTCCATTTCAGTGATAATGAAAACTATTATGATTAAAATAGGCTCATAAGTATGTAGATACAACCAATTTCTCACTGGTTTTCTAGTATTACCCTTATAGGAGTAGATGATATGAGATTTTATCTTACTACAGTGGTGATGCAGTATGAGGAAATATTCCCTAAGGACGTGATGGGATTACCTTACCAATGGTAGATAAAATAATATATATATAATTTCATACAGTTACTTCATGAATATCAATTATAGTATATTATTTCTATTGTACTGATCTTCATGAGCTAAAGGAGCAGTTGGAGGATTTATAGATGAAGGGTTTTGTTAAACCTGATGTGTCACCCTTGGAATCTCCAATTCTATTCACAAAGAAAATGGATGGGACCATGAGTTTATATGTGGAATATTTTCAACTGAATAAGGCATCCATGAAAAATAAGTATCTACTACCAAAGATCTATGACCTCTTCGACTAGTTAGGAGGGGATATATTTTTTCTAAAGATTGACCTTAGATCAGGTAATCTCAAGCTTTGATTTTGGGAAGTGGATATATTGACAATTGAATTATGATGTATCTATGATCACAATGAGTACATTGTGATGCCTTTTGTCATTGAGAATTCCCCATCAGTGTCCATGGGACTTGTGAACTAGATCTTTCTACCCATATTATATTGGATCATGGTACTATTTATCAATGACATCCTAGTATATTTTGTGTCTGAGTAAGAGGATGAGATACACTTGATGAATGTAGTGTACATACTCTAAGGGAACCATATTTATGGGATGCTCTTGATTTTTCATTTCATTATTCTAGAGTTCCACTTCTTGGAAAATTTTATCTTAGGAGATGGAGTAACAATAGACCTGGTGAATATTGAGATATTTTTGGCTTGGGATCCACCTAGGAGGGTGATGGAGGTGCAGATCACCATTGGGATATTAAGATAATTTTGTATATTTATTCCCAATTATATTAGGATTCAAAAACATTTATTATTTTTACTCAAAATGGGAATCCATTATTTTGGTTGGAGAGGTCACCATAGGATTTTTATATGTTTCGGCATAGCTTGAAGAGCACACCAAACTTGAAACATATAGAGGATGGGGTTGAGTGTGTAGTGTTCTGAAATGACTTAGGAACTATTATTAGATGTGTTCTAAAAAATATATAAGTAGTGATTACCTATGGGATCTGATATTTTAGACAAAATGAGTAGAACTATGTGACCCATGATCCAAAGCTGACAGAAGTGTTCTTTTCCAAGAATATGTTGCAACAATATCTTATGGGTGAGGGGTTTATCATCTATTTTGACTACAATAGTATGAAATATATATTCTTATAGAATGATATGAACTTGAAATAGAGATGATGTCTATAGTTCCTTCTTGGTTATGACATCAATACATTCTACACTGATGGGAAGCGAAACATTGTGGTATATTCTCTTAGTAGGAGATATGGTTCATAGTTTTTAAGCAAGGTGTATGAGCATTTTTCCATATTGTTGATATCCTTAACGTATTAGGATATTTCATTTAACCTCCCATAAATGATTTTTACCCTACTACTTATACAACATGTTATAGATACTTGGAATATAGATACCAACTATGGGACCTTTCACATTCTAATATCCATTGAACATGCTCATAAAGAATTTTTTATTGTTGGGAAGCACATCATCCTTTTTAGAGGATAAACTGTTCTATCAGTGACATTGTGATATGAGCTTTCAAGGGAGTTTAATTTATACCCCTTAGAGGTATATAATGTTTGGGTAAATATGTACTAGTACCTTCGATGTTAGTTCGTGTGGATAGAAATGGAGAAGGGTGTTGGGGTTTTTTACTCTTTATGCCTCACTTTTCCACAGGTTAATGTTAAGCAACGGGTTCCAAAAGGTTTATCTTAACCCATAGAGGTTCTGAAGTGGAAAATGGATGGTATCTCTTTGTAATTGATCATTGGGATCCCATGATTTTCTAGAGGACCTGATTCCATATGGGTGATCATAGACTGACTCACCAATTCTTCCCACTTTGTATCCATTCGATAAAAGTGTTTAGTTGGGATATTTGGAGGCCTTTATATATGGGAGATAGGTCAGATTCATGTATTTCCCCTTTTTATAACATGATTTTTGCTTCATTTCATGATTGTTTAGATGATTTTAGGAGGAATTTGGGGATTAGTTTAGTTTGAACATGATGTTTCACTCTTGAATGATATCCAGAGTGAGAAAACCATTTAGGTTATAGAGTAAATGATTTTTTATTTCATGGTATACATTAAGACATAGTTATGAAAATTATCTACCACTGGTTTATTTTGTGTACTACAAAACATTACACTTGTCCATCGGTATGACACCGTTAAATGCTTGTATGGAATACATTATAGGTCACCACTATATTGGATTGAACTAGGGGAGTCAACACTCATGTTCCTAGATCTTGTGTATATCAAAATAGAGATGCTTTAAATCATCTGAGAGAATATTAAGATTTCCTAGATCCATCAGAAGTTTTAGGTGGATTGATGATAGAGGCCTTTGGAATTCAAATAGAATGTGTTCTTAAAGTTATCGCCTCAAAATGATTTTGGATAATTGGAAATGGTATATAGTTATATCTAATATTCATTTGTCCTTTCCAGATGCAATGTATGGTTCATGATGTGGCATACCGCTTAGCCTTACCACCATAGTTAGACCCAGTATACAATGTCTCCCACTTACTATAGTTGAGGAGGTGTGTTCATGACCCATTGCATTTTATCATCTATGGAAAATGGATATTAAGGATGGATTTAACGTTGAAATGTATCTGGTAGAGAACAAGGATCGATAAGAAAAGATCCTTTGTGGGTAATCAATTCTCTTAGTGTATATTTAGTGGAAACAAGTGAATATTTGGGAGAGAACCTGGGATTGGGAGAACCAGATGTGATCCCAGTACCAACAAGTTTTTGTGTAGGATTTTTTCTTCTATTGATGAAAAGAATTATGGTGGGGAGAATGTAATGAATATATTATTTTATTTTAATGATTTAGAATATTTTAACAAATATTTTTAATGCTAATTTTTTAGTCAACATGATATTTTGAGGACATGGGAAGATCAGTATTGATATAATAAAAAATATTAAATAAATTATATCAAGAACATGCAGGTTTATAGAAATAAAAGAATAACTCTTAAATGGGAACTTTTAGCTGACATTTGAGACCTATATTAGAACTGGAATGTGGTGGAGTTGGTTCTCTCAAACCAAATTTTTTGTATATTATGATAAATTGTATTAATTATTTTCTAACATTCATAAACTTTTATCACATCATGATTATTCTTCTACATATCATAGTTTGTGATAATTTTCCAATAGTATTTATCACCCTAAAAGGTCATAGTAGTTCCCTACTATGATGAGAATCCGAGAGTGCTATGAAAATATTCTTAAAAATATATTATATAGATGAATGATATCATTTAGGGGACAAAAATGATATAGGATATCAAGTGGGAAGACTCATAGGACTTTGAGGAAACTTATCATTGTGTGCGTCCTTAGTAATATCTATTATAGGATATTATGAGAACGATACCCACAAGTAGGAAATCCCCATTTATATATTTTATTTTAAGTTACTATATTTGGATGTGTTTATTGATCCGTAGACTTTAAGATTATTTTTAATGAGTATTATGAGTCGTGAAGATTGATATATTGACAAAAATTGTTCCAAAAGATGTTCAATGTGAGGTAGGATATTTTGGGTGTGTCACAAGTAATATTTCATTACCAAATAATGAGATAAATGATTTTTCCCTTATGTTATTTAATATATGTTGATATATCATACCCATTGAAGGAAATGATGGAGCATATATAAATCAATGTCCATGGTGTACTATAGTAAAGATCAATTTCTAAGAAATCAAATTAATAGACATCGATCACATAGGTTGATGACATCAATATGAAACCTACTTTATTATATATATCATGATAAAGTTATTATATTACACAATAAAAATATATATGAGGTATTATCCCATTACAGAATCAACTTCTTTTTCTATGGGTTTCTTGGCTTGTTGCTAGATGCTAACCACGGTTGTTAGCATATGTCTCCGGATGAAAATGATAAAGAGGCATATAGGTTCACACACTAAGTATATATAGAATCTATGTTAAATAACATACTACTATTTTAAAATTTGAATAAACATTATTCCTAAATATGGTTTAATAATTATTCATGTCTGCTTGATCACATTTATTTCATCACCAGTTATTTGAGAGAACATAATATGAGAGAATATTTAATAAATATTTATTTTCTATTTAGTGAACATCATATTTATTTATTTATTGGTGAATAATGAATTTATATTTATCTAAAAAATTAATAGTCCTTATTCAAGTCCTGATAAATATTGTGGAGGAATAGAGGACAGATTTTAATGGTATAGTGAGAAATAATAAATAATAAATATTATTTTATTAAATTATATTTAATTTAATTCAAAATTTAGGTGTATGTGGATAAATTATATTATTATTATTATTATTTGAAATGGGGTTTTGTAGGGATTAAATAATTAATATGGGGAACTTGTGAAATTATTAATTTTAACCCTATCAGTATATAAGCCCAATTATATTATTTTGTCAGAGAGAAAATTAATAAAATTGGTGGTACACAACTGATTTGTAGAATCCTCTCAATCCATAGAGATCCACCTTCTACAAGAACTCTTTTGAGAGATGAGAGAGATCATCCTTTACCTAACAGTCTCAAGTCAATCATGATTCATAATAATGCTTCAGAATTGGTTATCAAGGCAATCAAAGGTGTAAAATTCAAGTGATAATATCAATTGTGATTAGAACCCTAAGATTCATACGGTGGTGTCTAAATATTTTTTGAACAAATTTTAATCGCCGATAGAGGTAATCTACTTTGATTTCTACAATTAAATGGTCATACATTGTAGATTTGTTGTCATATCTATTAATTAAGAAATATTTTCAACGTATAAATTATTTAATTCATTAAATAGATAATAAATAATATGTTATGATCTACTATCTGATAATGGAATTCTATCCATTTTCTATCTTTGATTCAATTATGTATATCATGATGTTTATCATTGAGTAAATACTATATTGATCATCAGTTATGAAAAAAAATTGGGTACAATATATCGCATGCTTCTACTATACCTAAAACCTACAAGTGGTATCAGAGTGGTTTCATAATTAGTTATAATTATTTAAATATAATTGATTAACGTACATGATTTTAATTTAGTTTTAAATTAATGTTAATTAGATATTTTAATCATAATTTCATGATCTGTTTATTCCTCCTTCATTTTGCATTGATCCAATCTAAATGATTAATTTTGTAAATGCACTAAAATCACAGATCGCATATAGAGGTGCCAATGATTCTGTACTGGTATAATAGGAGTAAAAGCAATGTAATAGGAGTTACATGTAATGTACTTATGTTTATTGCATCGGTAATTAATTCATAAATCAATTAAAATCGTGTTCATTAAAGACACATGGTGTATTTATTTATTGCACTCCATGTTGACCGATTTGGGGTAGTGCACGGTCAACCAATGTAAACATTGTGTATCCCACATAAATGGGGTGTATTCCATTTGAATCACATATGGGACAGATATTACCATACACTACCTACCTATATTGTGACCATTTAACTCGAAGTCTACACTTCATGTATCCCTTTGTAAACATTATGTCCTCTATTTTTCCGAGGCATGGTTTACATGCTGAGTCCCTAGGAATAGGCCTCCAATATGTGGTGGGATATATACATATCATGTATCCTTCTTATAAAAATCATGTAATTATACTAAATTATCTAGATTTGAAAATTATTTATTATATTATGTAGACCTTATTGACATGTGCATGTGTTGGGTCATTAAGTTAATAAGACACTACATGTGACTAGTTTTAATATATATGTTTTTTTAATTAATATATATGAAATGATAAGATCAACATATCATGTGTGATTATTAGGAAAAATATTACACTACTTGCATTAAATCATGACAAGTTATAGAATAATCATGTAATTCATGTAATCATTTAGTTGATACTACATGTCATGATAGTACATGATAAGTCTTGTATTCTATATGTCAAAAAGTAAATTGTATATGAGTATAGTACATGTTGGGTATATTTAAATGGATATTCACCATGTTTCCTCAGAGGTACATTTATGTACACAGATAATTTTAAATAAATTTATTTATTTTTTAAAAAATTAAGATGGATGATAATTTTAAAGAAATTAGGATGGTAATTAAGAAAAAAATTATTAATTAAAGATAATAATTAATTAGTTAAATTTTAATTTATATTAAATAAGAAATATTATGAATTGAATTATATTTTTATTAAATGAATACTTCATTTTAGGCATGTGTATGATCATGATCAAAGATCATACATATGTGTGTGATTGGTTTCATTTAATTTATCATTAAATTAAATTGTTGGCATATGTGCCTTATATCCACATATTAGGTTAGGGATTGTGTCCCCATAGTTTCATTAATGTAAACCCTTCCCTCTCACTTACATGTGAGTTAAATCATATTTAATGGGTAAAGGTCTCAATCCAGTGGAGGTGGTACAAGTTTAGAGCTGATATGAATCCTATCCTAGAGAGATACGTAGGTGGATTGGTGGAAAGATGTTACACAACCAATAATTGTTTCAAGGTGTTTTTCTCTTAGGTCAATGGTTAGTTTATCAACCATAAGATAAAATAACAATTAGAAAAATCTCACAATCATACCACTTAATTATATTATTTATTTCAAGTTTCATGTACAATTTATTAGGGATGTTTTTTTGTGATCGCATGAATTAATGATTTTAATGAGCATGAAAGATATAACTAAAATTAGTTGCATTATGTGCAAATATTATCTAAGACGTGGTTAACCAATTAATTAAATCCAATGAATATTATCAAGCATGTGATAAAGATAATAATTGTCAATTTCATAAAGGATAAAATCCCTCAATTATATATATTATGTCGGTATAGCCTTCCAAGTGTTGACTACTAAAGTAGGACTTGGTGTAATTGAGAGGTTAATGTTGAAGAAGTATAATTTAAGGATTTTATGATTGGGGGGTCCACTAAGAATATCATGGGATGGTGAGTTTTTACTATTAGAATTTTTAATTCCTACCTATAACCTTTCATGTTTCTTATCCAACCATGGTTAGGGTAATGAGAAGGGGAATATGGATATTTTCCACTATAAGGTCCAAGAAAAAATGTTTTCAAAAGCCAATTGTGAAGGATATTGGGTTTTGATAAAATAGTGGGAGAATAATACATATAATATTTATTTATATGTATAAATTTTATCAGATAATGTACTAAAATACATCTCAACTTATTTTTTAATAACAATATTAAACTGAATTCAAACATATCAGAGTGATCCAAACAAGAGAAGGATAACCTTCTCACTGGAACAAATGTCCAAGAGCATCAAAAGTGATTACATATTATCCTTTACCGAGAAAATAATTTGTATGTGTTGGAATAACCTATTCTTGATGTTCCTGGAAATAAGGTGAGTGTTAAAGTGTAATCTCTATATGAGAAATATTTGAATGATTCTACCAATGATCAATTATTCATGCTATCATCTATGTCCAATGAGATTTTTAAGAAACAAGAGGATAGGGGTGTGTATAGCATGATGTCTCGCCATTGGGATATTTTCAAAAGAAGGAAATACAAGAGAGGTATGATACCAAATGATTTATTTACATCTAATCTTGAAGAGTTCGTTCTAAAATAGCCTCATGTAGTCAAGCTTATTATCTACATTAAATTCATAGACATCTTAGGGATTAAATTCCAAGAAGAGTTGTGTAAATATCTTATAATCTCATCATTTCCCAATAACTTCTATAGTTTTATTATTAATTATAATATGATAAATAATGAGAAGATTATTTTGAAATTTCATACATTGATTTATTAATTGGGTAAGGACAAGGGTCCTGAAAAACCCTCAGTCCTTATGGTGCACAATAAAAGGAAGAACAAGGAAAAGAGGCCCAAAAATCATAAAAAACCTGAAGATATTGAGAATTGTCCTTTCAATAAGATTAAGATCCAGAGGATATGTGAGGAAATGGAAGCAGTATGTTTATCATATTTCATGAAAAGACACTGGAAGAATAACTATAGCTAGACGATAGGGGAAGCTAAAGCTATGTTTTTTATCGAGTGTAATATTTTAATATTTACACATTGGTTATTAGATACATCTTCTACTGATCACATCTACATCCTACTATAGGAACCAAGTATATTTCGAATGATTTCTATAGTAGATGGGAATATGAGAACTTCTAATAGTGTGAGGATAGCTTCCCAAGCTATTAGTGACTACCACATTTTATTTCCAACAAGTATTATTTTGGTATTAAGATGTTTTTATTATTTACAAATTGTTTCTAAGAACATGATTTCTATATCATTCCTAGATACATATTGGTTTATTTTCAAGTTTGGGAATAAATATTGTTTCTTTTATACATAAAAAATATGTTATGGTATGGAACGTATAAAAAATTCTTTATGTATTAAATTACAAAAACCATATATTAGTAATTGATAATGAATAATGTTTACATGAATCATAAAACACCCAGTTATGGAATCACCATCTTGGTAATGTAAATGAGAAGCATTCGACAATTTTGTTTCATGATGGTTATTTTGCCTCATCTATTCTAAAACCACTTGAAATTATTCATTATTATTTACAAAGAAAAATGACCAAACCATCATTCGATGGATAGGGTGAAAGGGCGATAGAGCTTCTAGGATTGGTGCTATCGGATGTGTGGGGACCATTTCTAGTAGAATCTAGAGGTGGATATTCATACTTCTTAACTTTTATAGATGACTTGAGTAGATATGGTTATGTATAATTAATTATATATAAGTCAGTGTCCTTCAATAAATTAAAGGAATTTGATAATGAAGTATTGAATCAACATGGAAAGAAGATAAAGAGAATTTGATTGGATTGAGGTAGTGAATATCTTAACCAAGAGTTTATCAACTTTTGACATTATTTTAGTATTATATTTCAACTAACTCCACCTTATACATCATAGTGTAATGGTGTTAGTTAAAGGGGGGAATGTACCTTGTTAAACATGGTAACATCGATAATGAATCATGCAGATCTTCCATTATCCTTTTGGTGATATTCATTACAAATTGTGGAATACCCATTAAACCGAGTAACAAATAAAGTTGAAAATGGAATTACCATGATGTTATAGAGTGGAAAGAATACTTTTTGTTTTATACACATGTGTGTGGTTTTGGGACATTGGTTAAGGCCTTATTAGGAAATAAACTAGAACCTTCAAGCATAAATTTTATATTTATAGGGTATCCCAGGAGAACAGGGGGATACTACCTTTACAACCCCTTATAAATGTATGTGATTGTCTCCAAACAATCTATATTTCTTGAGTGTGAGAAAAAACCTTAAAAAGGATAGTGGGAGAAAGATTCACTTTGATGAATTTTATGCTCAAGATACACAAGATTTGGAACATGAATATATCCCCTGGACCCCATGGAAGAGGATTCTAAAACACAAGTACAAATTCGGATTATTAGTGAGGTAAGAGAACCATGGAGATATGGTTTTCTAGTCACCAAATATGGTGAACCATTATTGGTTGAAAATTATGAACCTATCTCCTACAAAGAGTAACTAGAGAGCTTAGAAGATGCAAGATATAAAGAATCCAGAAATTAGGAAATGGATTCGAAGTATCAGAACCATGTTTTCATTTTTGTTAATGTTACAGTAGATATAAAACCCATTTGGTGAAAATGGTTTTTTAATAGATAACTAGACATTGTAGGTAAATTAAATACCTATAAAGAATTGATAGTAGATATAGGGTTTAAACAACATCAATTAATTGAATATAATGAAACATTTTCACTAGATTTCATGTTTATATCCATCCAAATTATACTTTCTATAGTATCTTACCATGATTATGAGATTCATAATATGGATGTGAAAACTGAATTCTTTAATTGGAAACATCAGAAAGGTGACAATATTACACAACCAGAATGGTTTGTGACTCCAAGTGATGCCAAAAGTATTTTCAAGTTACTGATATCCATTTATGGATTAATTAAAGCATCTATCTCATCGTTCATTCAACTCAATTAATCTAGAAAATAATTTGATTTTATTAAGAATGAATCTAAATCGTGTGTTTACAGGAGGTTTAGTGTAAATTTGTCTATTATCATAGTAGTTTATGTTGATGAAATATTACTTATTGGAAATGACATAAAAGTCATACTTTATGTTAAGGACTAGCTAAAAAAGTGTTTCTTCATAAAGTAAATAGGTTAATCAGCCTATATTATTGGGATCAAGATTAGTCAGGGTAGATCAAAGAGGCTACTTAGTCTAAGTAAAATTATATATATTGACTAGATTCAAAAGAGACTCAGTATGGAACAACTCAAGAGGGGATTGGTTCTAGTGTAACATATTTTACATATTTATAAGAAAATTTATCCCCATACAAAAAAGGAGAAATAGATAATGACTAAGATCCCATATGCTTCATTGATTCATGAAATGTTATGTATTCAACATGTTGTTTCCTATGAATTTATAGTGGTCGGAAAATATCAAGAATTCATAGGAGATTATAATTGGACTATTGTTCAGGATATCCTTAAGTATCAGATATGAACTAAGGAAATGTTCCAGTGTATAGAGGATACAAGGATATGGTCATCATAGGTTATACTGATACTAGATTTCAAACAGATCATAATGGTCTAAAGTTATATTTATGACAAGTTTTTTGTCTCATCGGGGGAGTTTTAAGATCAAAGAGTTCATAAAATATTGTTTTCATTGATTATAACAAGGAGTGCAAGTATAAAGAAGCTTCTAATACATCCAAAGAATCCATTTGGATTAAAAAAACATCTAGGATCTTGAAGTGGTACTTAGAATTAAAGACCCTCTCACATTTTATTGTGTTAATACTGCAGTGGTGGCTCTTGTAAAAGAACCAAGGTCACACCAATGGACAAAGAAGAAACTCTGGAAGTATCACCTTTTGACGGATTTTTATCTGATGGTTGAAGTTGGAGTTATCTGAGTACCCATGGAAGATAATGTAGAGGATCCCTTTACTAGAGGCCAATCTCAGAAGAATAATGAGTATCATGTGAGAGATATCGGACTAAAGGTTGTTAACAGTTGGCTCTAGTGAAAGTGGGAGTCTGTGGGAGTTGGTTCCCTAGAACCAACTCATATACACTTTATGATAACATGTATTTAGGGTGTTATTATATTATTAAACTCTTTATAACATAATTATTGTTCTTTTGTGTAACATATTAAGTGATAATGACCCAAGAGTATTTTTATCTCTAAAATGTCATAACAGTTCCCCGCTATGATGAGAACCCGAAAGTGATATGAAACTATTCTTAAATATATGTTCTATTTTTGGATGATATAATTTTAGGGACCAAAATGATATAGGCTATCATAATTTGAGACTCATAGGTCATTAAGTCACCTTCTCATGGTGTTATACTATGGAAATATCTAATGTAGGTTGTTATGAAAAAAACCCACCAGTAGGAAATCCATATTTATAAGTGTCATTGGATGTTCCTATATGAATATATTTGTATCAATATTTATACTCTAATATAATTATTTATGTGTATTATGAGTCATGTAAATTTATATATTGGTGAAAACCATAATGATATATTTTTGTGGTGAGGTAGGATACATTGGGTTCATCAGAATTAATATTGAATTAATGGATAATGTGAGAAAGGATTTCTCCCTTTTTTATTAAATAAAACGTGATATCTCAAGCCCTTTTACAGAAATGATATAGCCTTAATAAATCCATGGTCATGGTTTTATATAGGAAATTTAAATTTCCATGAATTCAATGGAAGATACATTGAGCACATAGGTTGATGAATTCATCATGAAACCTACTTGATTAGATATTTATTGGAAAAGGGATTATATTACAAGGTAAGAATATAAATGAGGTATTATGTCATTTTAGTATTAAATTATTTCTCTATCATACCTTTACATGTTGTTATATGCTATCCTTGTTCTTTAGGATACTCCTCCTAATGCCACAGAGAAAGAGGCTACCTAGAGAGTCACACACTAAGTGAATATGGAATCTCAGTTAAATAAAATATTATTATTTAACAAGTTTAATAAATAATATTCATACATGTGGATGAATAATTATTCATCTTTTCTTGAACACATTTATTTCATCACTAGTTATTCAGGAGAGTATAATGTGAGTGAAATATTTAATAAATATTTTTTTTATTAAGTGAATATAATATTATTTTATTTATTTTAGAATAATGTAGTGATATTTTTTAACAAAATAAGTTGTTCTTATTCAAGGATTGATAAATATTGTGGAGGAATGGAGGACAAAGTTTAACATTCCTATGAGAAATAATAAATATTTTATATTATTTGATTAAATAATATTTAATTTAATTCATAATTTAAGAACATGTTGATAAATTATAATATTATTTTTATTATTTGACATGTGGTTATATAAGGATTAAATAAATAATATGGGAAACTTTTTAAATTATTTATTTAAACCATTTAAGTATATAAACCCAGTTATATTATTTTCTAAGAGAGACAATTCATTTGTCTGGTTATACACAAAGGATTTGGAGAATCATCTCAATCCCTAATGATTTCTATTCTACAAGAACTCTCTTGAGAATGGAGAGTGACCTTCTTATACCTCACACTCTAAAGTAAATAGTGATCTATGAGAAGGATTTGGATGTGGTTTTCAAGGCAATCAAAGGAGGATTTCACAAGTGATAGGATTTGTCTTACTAGTACCTAGAGATTCCTATGGCGATATTTGAATATTGTTAGAACATGTGTGGATCATGGCTAGAGAGAATATATTATGATTCCTACAATGCAATGATCTTACAATGTAGATATATTTTAAGATCAATCAATGAAGAAAGAATTCCAACAAGTTAATTATTTAATTATTTAAATGTATTAAAAATTATACTTTGTGATCCTCTATCTGGTTCTAGAATTTTATCCCTTGTCTGTTTTATTTTATTCAATTTTGTAGATCATGACACTTATTGACTTTTTAATCAGGTAATGATCATTGATCATGAAGAAAAAAAGTTTGGAATGACCCATCTCATGATTTTGTTGGGAGTGGATCCTATAGAATGTGGGTTTTACCTTATGTGTGACCAATCCTTTTTCGACGTAGGGTATTTCATAAAAGAACCATCGTCGACGAATTTATAAACTAAAAAATTTATTTATTTCTTTATTTTTTATTTATATTTATATGACCTAAACTCCACTATATAATAATAGTTTTTCCAAATCCCTAGGGTTAGTATTATAACCCTTGGGATTGAGAGAGGTATAGTTTTAGGAGCATTCATGTATGATCAGTGAATGATCATGATTTAGTGATTGACGTGAAAAAAAACCTAATGGATATTAATAAAGACAACCACCTTGAACTATTATTCATCAATGATCAACCAAAACATGAGGTAGTGAACTCTGTTTTATACATATTTATCCCATTATTATTTACTTGTGTTGAAGAGGAATTAATTCCATGACTAATTAATTTGTTGGTCAATCGTTGATTACATGGTTTTTTTATCTTCATAAAAATTAAAAATTGAAATTACATTTCATATTGGTTCATTTTTCATCATTATAATGATAAAAAATTTAAGCCAACATAAAAAAAATGATGTTCATTCCTCTAGTTTGGTTTTGTGCTTCTATCTAACCATTTATAACATCTTCATTATCAGTGTTATATTTATTAGTGGTTCGACAAATACCTAGTGGATGATAATTGTAATATTGTTCACAGGAATAATGAATCATCACTACAGTTTCAGGTATATGATCATTGGATTAATCATTGTGTGATGAAGGTGATGGAAGATTGTGATCGAATTGGTGATTCTTGATTCTTGTTTTAGTGTGTAGTGACAGTGTTGAGTAAGAAGAGTTGATTTTCAAGTGTATTGGATTATTGGAATCCAACCACTGTAGATTTTAAGTTTTGGTCATCTTAAATCCAAATTTTATATGCATGAATCATTTTGGAATCCATGTAAGTGGCCATGTGGGAATATTCATTAAGAACCTATGAGTTCTGGAAAATTTCTTGATATAGTATATGTATTCCAAATAACATGTTCCATGTGGACCCCTCCAATAATGCTTGGGTTTATGCATAGAAAATAATATAACATGTCATGTGACATATTTAACACACTTTTTAACTCATGATGGGTGGCTCAACATGTACCTAATAGGTACAAAGGCATGGCTATATATAAGAACGTGAATATGTCTAGATTACAAGTTCATGGCCATAGTAAACAGGGATAACTCGGTACTCAAGCTTGGGAAAATTACATGGGCATGACCAAAGTACATGATCATGTCTTGAAGTACACATCCAAGGGCCATAGCACATGGGAAAACTTAAGGTTAAAAATACACAATGTGTACTCCCATTACATTCCTTGTAGTTTCTCTACGATATTATGTGGCCATTGTTCTCTTTAGTATGGACCAAAATCTTTAGGTTGTGTTCCCTTGGTCTATCCCCCACGAGGTTAGAGTGAAAAAATCATTTCTTGAGCATAGGATGTGATCCCTTCTATAAGATCAATCTCAAATAAATTTTTAGAAATCCCCCATGAGGCTTAGTGTTGGATCCTCCATTGTATCTTCTTCCCTGGGTGGGGTTTTTGGAGTCAATGTCACAAAAAAAATTGGAATTAATTCCCAATTTAGTATTGTATTCAAGGTAGGGCCTAGTATACCACATTGGACCTAGGATAGATCCACAATATATGTATCAGTTGTTTATTTTCTCCATCATATACTTCTTTAGAGTGGGTCATGATAATCATAACCTCTTGGATGAGCTCCATTAGTATTATTAAATTTGTGAAGTGAGTTATCACTAAAAAGCATTACAATAAAACCACGAGTAGGAATCTGAAGCTGGATTTTTTATTGCGACATTATCCTGAGACATAGTTTCAATCATGATTTTATTTATATTATTATTATATGTGTCATATTCTAATTGTCATTACCTTGTGATGATGATATGAATGCTCTCTAGATGATTTATGATTGGTGATTTCGGCGTTTCTTATTGGGTATTATTTTACTCACCCTACTTGGGATTTTCCTATAAATGTCATGTCTTATGGAGATTACAAGAAATTTTATGGAATTATTGGTGTACTGGGAATAGGCAGAGCATGGTTGAGCTTTAATGACCATGGTTTTCACTAGTTGTTTCATTTGACTGTTGTACCCTTCATCTACTAGGTTGGACTTCATTTACAGTTTTGGTGGGCCTGTGCTTGGCCCTTTATGCATTCTAGTACTTTCCTCATAATCTAATTATGAGATTTAGATTTATCAATCAATTATTATTAGTTATATTTTATGTTTCATAATTCCTTGTTTATTTGGATATGTTTATGTGTGTACTACATTAGGAAAATGCCTCCCATGTGTTTGATATGCCAACTTGGTTCTTTTCGGCAGTCCTAGCCTATTGAAGGTGGGATTGGGGTATCATACTCAACAAATTTCCTTCCAAGTAGACCCAGGTGGGTTGTTTCATGACAAGAATAATCCAATAGTACTTAATATAGTACATGGGATATTTTATTGGTACTTGAATAAGAATAAACACTAGATTACATGGGTCAAAAATAACCTTCCGACAGATTGATTTGATATCGTAACATAGTTTAGCTAAGTAAATGTGTAATAAAATATCATTGAAATTTTTTCTATCTATATCCACAAATACAAAGTGTGTTACATATTTTGATATAGATAAAGAAATATAATACTTAACCAATGATTTTATCTTCTTCTTAAATTTGTACCATGCAATGATAGTAATATCACATTGTGTATTATCACAATATTACAAAGATATTACTAGCTTAAAATTCAAATTATAGCATAGGGAAAAAGTTATATATGTGGGGTATATCATCTCTTGGGGTATTTTAATCAAGGATGTGAATTCATAGAAATTATTGTATGTATATAGAAAACATGACTAGCCTAATGACTAAAATCCAAAACTCCAAAAAAACATGATTTTCATGTTAGTTTTAAAAAGATAATGGTCAAAATTTTGACTCTAGTGTAAGTGGAAGTATTTTGAGTTTGGGTTCCTTATACCTAACTTGACCAATAAATTTTATTACCATATATTGTATATATAGAGTTATTCATGATGTATTCTTATCATAATAGTTTTATTACTTCTTACTATACTATTTTCATAGTAATTTTTTTATATTTGTTTTTCGTATCAAAAGGTTATATAATTTTCATAACTACAATGCGAAATTTGAGATACTATAATAGTAATAATAATCACATATCTTATAGTCTAAATAAATCATATTAATATAATGCATATTATATCTGATTAATTGGATTTTTAGTATCATAAGTTTTGAGAATTCTTATCTTGAGGTTTTCACTGGGTGATAATGATTATAAGATATCACGAGGACTAACCCACCAATAGAAATACTATTTTTTAGGTGTAAATGTATATACCTATCTACAAACATGTGTATTGTTCTCCTAACTTAAGGTCATTATTAATGTGTTTCATTTAATCATTTACTTTGGTGTATGAAAAAACAATGATAGTCTATGTTTATAGTGAGGTATATTGCATCAAATACATAATTAGGTAAACGATATTTATTGAATGATAAAGAAAGGATTATTCACTTTTTAGAGAAATAAAACATATTTGGCCATTTAAATAGGATGTTAGTACCTTTACTTAAAATATGGCCATGGTATATGAAGGAAATTTCATTTATTATAGTAGAAAAAAGGTAACTAAACCATTTAAGTATAATTACACAAAGTTTGAATCCAACATTATAAAATATTGTAATAAAAAGAGTTTATATTACATAGTAACTGCTCATTTGAGTTTTTCCATGTTATGACTTACCCATAGCTATTTTGGGGAAATAATGTGTTAATAAATATCATTCATGATTTATGGTTATACACACTACAATTGAGATAAGGGTATATAGGGTCATAAAAAAATTTGTATTCACCTGTTACAACATCTTGAATGAATTGGGGAGTTGGTTGAAGTGGACCTCTATTTTCATGGGCCCTTGAATTTTCAAGATTAAATGATCATAGGAAATTAATAAATTCAATAATAAGTTATTCAAGGTCAGATTAATGGGAATTGAATTTATTATCTCAAGGTATTCACAACTTATTTTAAGTAAATATGGGATAAATATTATTTTTGAATAAATAATCATAAGTAAATAGTTGTATATATATATATATATATATTTGAAATATATTATTACATTTTAGAATAATGTTTTTGGGATTATAAAGTCGTGTTAAATAATTAAATAAGAATTTATTTATTGGGAATTAAATTAATTTCTCAATTTATTCAAAAAAAATATTTAGGTCTAAATAATTGAATATGGGTTATTATATTTTATGTTTGGTAAATTATTACTTGAAATTTATTTAATATATTTGGGTGGAATGAGATGATTTAATGGTCCATAATTCATCACATGGAATTTAATAGTGTCACAGATCATTCGTGAAATTTGTTTGAAATATAAATATATATTTAGCAAGCCATTAATTAAATTTTATGGTGGTTTAAGAGGTTTAACTTTTCAAAGAACATCAGTTTAATTTTAGAGAGGAAAACGTAACTGTATAACATCATTTGTTGAGCCATGAATAGTTTCAAGAAACCTTTTCATGAATTCTATCTCCTCCCTCTCATTATATAATGTACTATAGAAAGAAACTAATGGATTGATCATATATCATGGATTGTTCACCTAATCTTCTTTAGATCATATGAGCATCATGATCCACGTAGACATACTAGTCTGAAACCCATGAATAGAATAAAGTCATTTGAGGGTTTATTGATAATGTGTGGAAAATATATAGGGCTACTATCCTAGATTATTTAAGACATAGAAATCTGGATATGAGTAGTGAATAGTGGGATTAATTCATTCCATGAAAGGTATTATCTTTCTCATTTTTAAATTCATTTTTCATGCTTAAATTTAATTTTAGGTGATCCAATGATAAACCCAAACATATTATTTATATTATAGTGTTACAATGAAAAAATAATATAATTGTTTTAACATATTGTATGTGAATACCTCCATCATTCATAGGTTCTATCAAATTCTCCCATTTAATGGTATTATATTCTTGAAACAGGTCATAAACCCTTGACATATTGATGTAGGGCTTGATAAATCACACATTATTTACTAGAAGGATCATGTAGAGTCCCCAAAAAGGTGGGTTATGGAAAAACAATTGACCAATTTTTTTTAAAATTACTAAACTCATGGTCTCTAAATTATTACTACAAGTTATCCCATGAAAAACTTTACAAAAACATTTTTCAAGTAACTAAACTCATGATCACCACATAAAAATTACATTCAATCCCAATAATAAGATTACTAAAATCGATGAAATGCATCAAAAACGTTCTTCCATTTGGACGAACTCATGGTCAATTAATTTTAGCTACCAATTGATGCATGAATAATTAAATTTTATCTAACAAAAAACTTGACCAAAATTCTTCCAAATAGCCGTACTCAAATTCTCATGATTACAACTGAATGGTAGATTTATATAACTACAGATTGGATTGTTATAAAATACCATTATCCAATATATATTTATATTAAAGAATTATATAACTGTATTGTATATTTGGTTATAAAATTACTAAAAAAATATAGGTTTGGTTTGTTTGTAACACATAGTTATAATTTCATATTCACTTTATCATAAATACATATTATTATGTGTATAACTACATAGTATTATATCCAACACTTTAACAAGTTTTTTATGTCTATAATTTTTTTTAAAAATGGTAAATTTTAAAAAAAATCAATATCGTCTAGAATAACATAAAATCTATAAATAAATAATTTCCCCTGAAATTCTCTTCAAATATTATTGCTAACAATATTTTTCCTTAATAAAAAATCAAATTTATCCTATATTATTTTATTAAACTGCTATGTATACCCTAGAAATGTTTCACACTAGAATTCCTCTTAATAATAGGAGTTTCTTCCAAATATTAATAATCATAAAAAATCAGTATCATATCATTAATTGGAAACTTTTATGATTACAGTTTCTAAAGTACCAAGATTGTATTCTAGTTACTATCCTTTAGAAGAACCTATATCCATATTTTTAGGATGATTTATACACAACTCATATCTAAAATATGAATTGAAATTTTCTATTATATATATCAAGGAATTATTCTAATAAATTATGAATTTAAATTATTTTGGTATAAAAATATAAAATATGTTCACCCTTTATAGGATACCATAATTCACAAATATTGGCAATCATGTTATTAAACTTTTAGTACTGATGTATAATTAAAAGCTTGAAACTATTGGTTTTTCATATAAGATCAAATAATCATGAAAAATGAATAAATAATGAAATAACCCTCCATTGATTAAAAAAATCCCACCTCATTCCCAACCACCATATAAATTATGGTATTCATATAATTGTATTTTATGTAATTATTTATTTACTACTTAATGAATATAAACAGTCATGCCCTCACTTCTTCTACAAACATAACTTCTATGATGAGTTTTGATGTCCTTTTATAACTACCAAACCTACAGATACCATCGTTCCCAATCCAAATCCCCATATAACCTCAATTTTCCTACCCTAAATACAAGAGTAACATTACTAGTATTAATGGAAAATAAAGAAATGAGTTTGGTAGTTTCCCTCAATGAAAATATCTAATAATCACACTATAAAATCAAATAAAATGACATACAAAACCAATCCAATATATATTTATTGAAATATAAAAAAAATTAGGTCTATCTGACATATCTAATTTCACTACATAATTATGTGCAAAAAAATAATTTTAGTATATACCTTAGGATAAAAAAACAAAAATATAGTAAGTTCTATTAGTGGCAAAAAATGTGATGTACACTATTTTATTATGGGAAATATATGATCTTCACATAGATGACATAAATATGATAGAGAAACTCACTCGGTAAATAAGACCCAAATGGTGTCTTTATGTGCTTCAAGACAACACACACATCAAGGGATGTTGATTCTTTAAAAAGGTTTCATAATCATGGTATGTGGTTTTGAGAACATCTTATGAAGAGTAGGATATAGATTTTATGCATTAATGGAGAATGGTTTTTATGGTCTTATAATGCTTTTTCAAATCATCTTTGGACCTTTTTCTAACACTATTAAATAATTGTTATATTTATACTCTATATCTTTGTGTATAGTTTATTTTAAAATATTTATTCAATATATCATGAGTGAGAAATTAATACCAGAATATTTGTTTATGGACATTTATATTGGGGGTTTTAAGGGGTTTCATTGATGTCAACACATGTTCTGAGAAACCAAACACACTTAGATAAAGTCTCACATAGATACCTAACTCATATACTTGTTTACCTTAAATTTTCATTGCACACACCGTAACTCATTTATAAAAATTCCATGACTCATCTATATGTTCACTATACCTTATCTTAATGTTCATTGTACCTCATATATATGTAAATCCATTCCCACACCCTATAGAATCTCCACATATTCCCATAGTTTTTTTAGGTTCTTGAGAAAATTAGGGGACATGTTTTTTATATAACAAAACCCAACCACTGGATTCTACATTCCAGAGGACTCCCATAAATGTCACATTACTAGAGAACATGGATCCCTAGTTTGAGACCCCTAATACTTCATAGACTACTATATGTAATTTTTAAATAAAAAACATAAGGGATTCATGCCCATCCCTCATAGAATCACAAGGGAATCGTCATCCTAATACATCTTTATTAGATCCATCCATAGACATTTATAATTGGATATGAGCAGAGGTTCCATATATGTGGAAACAATCCCAATCCGATGAAAGCTACTAACTATCCAATTCACCAAAGTTATCACACTTTTATGGATATTCACCCAAGACACTGATTTCATATTTTTTTTCAAGTTTATCAACATTGACTCCCATGTTATTCCCATGATGATTTAATGCCTATTCCTTAGAGTCTCACTTTTTAAAATAATCATGGGAGTTGGACACCTTCTATATGAAGCTACACCAATCAAAAAAAACATTTTCATACTATTTGGGATCCACCCCTTTACCCTTGATCGAGATCAAATGATAGGTTGGGGACTTTTTCCTTCATCCTAATCCCTATTATTATCACATTTATCTCCATAAAAATCATTATTCATACCATGAAACTTTTACCCTGGGTAAAATATGATTTGTGTAACAATACAGAAAATATTCACATTAATTTACAAAATTCATTGAGTTGATATTCTCCTCTTGGAATCCCATAATTCCTTGACATAATATATTTTTCTTTTTCTTCTAAAATTAATTTTGTCACGATACCTCTATTAGTTGCAAAATTTATTTAAGTCAATAACCTCCTCCCAGTTTAATAAAATTCATTCAATTAATATACTAATCTTAGTTTTATGATGTTTCTTGAGTTAAAATACTATTTGTGGTATCCAAAAATCCCATGAGTTTAGCTACACTTCTTAGACTTTAAAATTTCCATGATTCAAGATCGTAATATTAGATTGTAAACTTCATTGAGTCAATATATTCTTATTGTTTCCCAAATATTCCTTGATTTGAGATATTTTTCTTGTATTACACAAGGGGTGTACATATAAGTGCGTAGTACAATAATCAATAATATTAATTCAATATACCCACTAACATATTTCATGAGTATAGTAGTTAATAGATATAATAGAATACATTATATAAATCATAAATACCCTAGACCAAATGAAATGATAAAGAACATGATTATATATATAAGTATAAAAATACTTAAAAATTAATTTTATAACCAAAATAATACTCCATGAGGGAATAATTTCATTCTAATATAAATGTATCAAAAAAATTATTTCAAAATGATTAACCTAACCCTTGAGTAAGGATAATATTCTACTCAATTAAATGAAGAAATACCCAATACAACCTTATCATCCTTAAAAATAATATATCAAGCAAGATATAGATTATAATAATGGAAAACATTTTTATTAATAACTATAGGAGTATAAAAGACTTAAAAACATTTTATGAGTTAAATTATTAATAAAATATTCCCACCCTCACAAGAACATATCCTAGGTGAATAATAATATCATTCCCAACAAATAAATCACTATTATGGGGATGATAAGAAAATTTGGAACCTCACTAGAATAAATTAAGTGTATTAAGAACATATCACAAAATTAATGTTGGGAATTTATTGTATTAACAATAATATACATATATTGTTGATTATGATCCTCAAAAATACCTTTGTTTGTTTTACTAATGAAATTGCATTATTTTTTCAGATTATATTTATTGATTAATTTAACTTATTTAAGATTCAATTATTTTTTTCTTAAAAGGGTTCTTGATATGTTTTTAGTAGTATAGAAAAAACTTTATACCCTATGTTTGTAAAAGGAATATATGGTTTTCAAAACATATGTATTGTCTTAAAAATAATATACATATATTATTGATTCTGGTCCTCAAAAATACCTTTGTCTGTTTGACTAATGAAATTAAATTTTTTTTAGATTATATTTATTGATAAATTTCACCTATTTAAGAGTCAATTGTTTTTTCTAAAAAGTGTTCTTGATATGTTTTCTGTAGTCTAGAAACAGTATTTATACCCTATGTTCATATGAAGAATATATGGTTTTCAAAACATATGTTTTGAGTAAAAATATGGATCTGATACCATGTGTTGTTTTAAAGGTATCAATTAGGAACTGTACTTTTGAGAATAATAACTATGATTATGAAACTAATCTAAGGTTTACCAGCCCATCATTTTAAAGTAAATCGTATTATGTCAACCGTACATGAGTAGTTAACCCCATGTTTGACATGTCCAACTAAGGAATTTAAATTTAATATATTTTCTAAGATTTATACAATGGTTTTTAATGGGATTGTTTAATCTGTCTTAAATATGGATAAAGACTAATTCAAAGGCTTATATTAAATAAATTAAACTATTCTTTATTTATAATAATGTTACAACCTTATTTGAAATTTTTAAAATTTATATGCCTATGATTTTTCAGGAGATATTTTTTAATATTTTTGAAAAAAATTATATAGTGGTTCTCTTTTTCAATACCAAGATTTATTTTATTTATAAGAATACTAAGTTATTGAAATAATGAAAATATCTATTATTCATAAGAGATAAAATTTGTATACATACCTTTTTTGGTTTTATGATGTTTAACCATTGTTATATTATTGTTGCTTCTATTGTTTTATGACTATATTTGTTTAAGCCAATTTTCAAATTGGATCTCTTCAATGATTTTATTTTTAAAAAAATATTATCTACAAAGATGAAGATCGATTATATTTCATTTTTTTCTACATCTTGGAACTAAATAGGTTTCGCAATCAAATCAATTAATCTTCATTCCATAGAGTATTGACTACTCGTACTCAGTAATGGTGGAGTGTCAACTTATCATTCTAAGTTGTGGTTATTTTGGTTCCCCCTAAAAGATCTATATGGACCTATAAAATCCTTCTTGTAAAGATTTCAACTTTTTCACTTGATTGTAAATTTATTATTGTAAGATAACCTGTTTAGTTAAAAATTAGCAAGCTCACTAAAAGAATTTTTGTGGAGTGGACTAGGGGATCTTTTTACTTAATCCACAATAAAACATTTTTGTTCTTCTTCTCTATTTTTTAATATATAAATTTATTTTATAATTGAATGTCTTATATCTTCTTAAAATACAAAGAGTGATAAAATATTATTTTTTTTAAAAAAAAGGACACAATTATCTCCCCCCCGCTATGTATCTTGAATTTTTTTGACCTAACAATTTTTATTTGAGGAATATTATTTTATGAATTATGATAATATCTTGAAATCTTATGTAAAGGTTCTATACAACACTACAAATCACAATGCTGAGACTTATAGAATATATTTTGGTGAATGAATCACTCAAATAAATGGAATATTGATAAAAAAATTCAACGGTGATTCTACCTTTGGGTATCCAAGTAAATAACAGATAAATATTTAAATGATCTAAGATTATTACCCTCTAAATGGAATGGGATATTTTCTACAATATGAAAATCTACTCAGGTCTTAGAATTGACAATTAAGGAGTAGATTGGCACTCTAATGATGTATGAAGTAAAAATGAAATATGAATATTAATATCATAGTATAAAAAAGGTATAATACATCCATTAAAGTTTCTAAAAAATTTATATAAATAAAAGAAAATTTTTTATTCTCAAATGATTTAGAATTATTATATTCTGGAATGAAATTGGATCATCTAACTAGAATATTTAGTAAATTTTATAAGAATAAGAAAGGTGTCAAAAATTAATTCAACGGTATAAATAAAGATGGTTGAGTACATAAAGAAGTAATATGCTATGAATGTAATAAAATGGGATAGATCAAACCCGATATTCCAAAACTAAAAGAATAGAAAATAAAAATTGAAAAGAAAGTAAGGATGTATCAGATGAGAAATGATTACGATCACAATGATATAAAGCTATGAAGGTAGCTTGGAGTGTCTTTGAAGAATCCAGTAGTGCTTCTAAAACTAATTTAGAAATATATCCAACAAATATAAAATAAAATATGTTCTTTATGGATAATGAAAAATAAGGGGATAATCTTACTGTTCTTCTTCTTCTAATTCTGAAATTTTCCCTAATAGTAAATTAATTTATTATTTTTCAATTCTTAATGAAAAGTATGAATCTTCAGTAAAAAATAAAAAATCATCAATAATTTTCCATAATTATGTTTTAAATGAAAAATATTCTAAGATAAAACATCACTTAGACTAAAAAAAATTAAAAATATACATTAAATTACACTATTCATGAAAATAGAACTAAATAGTTACAAGATAAAGTAGAGTCATTAAAAAGTTCTAATATTATATTAAATAAGGGAAAATAATATCTAAATCAAAATTATGGTAGAAAATTTCCTCAAAAGTATAAATATGGAATATTAATCAATAGAGAAAAATCATTACAATATAAATTTTTTTTTATATAGTTCTTTGAATAAAAACATATTAAGAGTCACTTGCTTTTATAGTTTAATTAAATATAATTATTATAATAATTAGTATTCATTAAATCTCAAAATTAGTGTAACAGAGAAATATTATATTTATATAAATATATATGAATTGAGTACAATAAATATTTTAATAAATTAGAAAATATATTTACCCATTTCTTAGCTTGCTGTCACAATTTGAACCCATAAATATAGGGTACTAAAAAATATTTTATTTGAATATTTTTTACAAAAAATGTTATAAGATAAAAAATGAATTATTGTATATAGATATTGGCTTCTCAATATAGATGAGTAGAGACTCTTTGAATTTCAATACATTAGAATAATTGGATGGATGCCTAGTTACCTTTAGTAATAATGATAAAAGAAAAATCTATAGAGTTAAATCATTTTCAAATCCAAAGTCAATTTCAATAAACAAAGTACCATAGATTCAAGGGTTAAATAATGATCTAATGAGTATCTCTAAACTCTTTGAATTTTGTGTTTATGTTTATATCTTTAATAATTTATTCTATATTATTAAAGATAAACTACTTAAATTTAGAGAACCCAAAACTGAAAATGTTTATACATTGGATCTTAATCCCTAATGTGAACAAAAATTAAATTGACTAACAGGTATGAAAAATGAATTTGGATTTCACCAATGATTCATGGAAATTATAATGTATTTAATTTTTATAAATTATCTAATAGATATTTAGTTTCTGATTTTACTAGTAGTAAAGTTTACAATGATATATTTGATGATGAATTCCAAACAATAATGAAATGAAATTCATAATTCATTTATATTAATAAGGTTTCTACATAAAAACCCCTTTAACTTATCAATATGGATTTTTTAGGCCATCAAGTGTAGAAATTTCAGCTGGCAGATCTTGTTTTTTTTATGATTCTTCCATATTTACTTTTTGTTAATTTTCTAAAACAAAAAAGTGATGTTTTCTATCTTTTTGTGAGAATTTTTATAATTCATCAAAATGAAAAATTCTTTAAACTAATTTCACTAAGAATTGATCATGGAGATAATTTGATAATAACAAATTTATTTATTCTTTTTCAAATCAAGAGTTTAAACATACCTACTCAACTCCAGGAACACTTCAATAAAATACAGTTGTAGAAATAAGAAATAACAGTATTTAAGAAATATCAAGAACTATATTGAATGAATATATTATTTCAACATATTTTTTGGAAGAAAATATAAAAAATCCTTTCATATCACGAATTGAGTTTTGATAAAACCCTTTTTTTAAATGATCCTTATAAATTATGGAATAAAATAAAACCTAAGGTAAAATAATTTAAACTGTTTGGATGCATGGTGCATATCATGAATAATAAGACAAATCTTGGTAAATGTGATCCAAAGGCTGAAGAAGGAATATTTATAAGATATTTGTCTACTAATAAATCATATAGATTGTATAATAAAATGTTAAAAATATTTGGATAATCTTTTCTTGTGATGTTTTATAAATGTTATTTTTTGTCATTATAATAATAAAAAAGATGACGATACTAATTCTTTAAATAATTTAACTCTTGAATCATTTGAAGATTATTTTTTCAAATAAAATATAATATGATAAAATTCAGTTTGATCTAGAAGAACATGAAACATGTGAACCATAAAGTATCTTACTTAGACAACCTAGAAAAATAAATCTCTAAACTTTAGAAAATATAATAGTAAATATGGATACATGAGTTAGAAAAAAAGTAATGTTAGAAAACTATAAAAATACACTACCTTTATATCTCAATTATAACATAAATATATAGAAAAAGACTTATAATTTTAAATTTATATAATAGATCTGAAATAAGATCTTAACCATTTTAGAAGAATCGATTTTTGGGAATTGGTTGAAAGAAAATTCAATCATTTGGTAATAGGAACCAAATGGGTGTTTAGAAACAAGAAATATGACTAAGGTATAATTTATAGAAATAAAGATGGATTAGTATCAGAAGGATATAATTAGGAAGATATAAAATATTATTATGAATCAATTTCACATGTATCTATATTATAATCAATTATAATACTTTTATATTATACATCATATATAAATTTTAAATTATATCATATAAATGTGAAATAGGATTACCATAATTGATATTTAATGGAATAAGTTTATATTAAACAACCACCATGTATTCAAAATCCGTATCTAAAAACTTCTATTTTGAGATTTTATAATATTCTTTATAGGCATAAACAAGAACCAAGGGCCTAGTATGAATGACTAAGTTCATTTCTAAAATAAAATAAATTTTTTTAGGAATAGTAAAAACCTCTCTCTTTAATATAATTTTTTACGATGTTTTATTTGTATAGATTTAAGTATATTGTGTTACTTTTTTTCAAAAAATAAAAATCATTGAATGATTTGTTAAAACTTATGAAAAATTAATTTGAAATTAGTATGATGGAAGAATTAAATTTCATTCTTGGTTTCCAAAATATATCAAAAATATTATTGTAATGCCTTAAATAAAAGTAACTATATAATTTAATTAATGAAAATGTTCAGACTAGAAAGTAGTAAAACGTATATAACACCCATATGTATCAATATAAAACTTGATTTGGATGAAGTTTGAAAACTATTTAACTGAATGTCATATAAAGTTATGATTTCAAGATTTCTATATATTCATACTAGTAGATCATAATGTTTTATGATATCTTGTTCCAAAGAGGATATATCCTCATAATTTATTAACACTAAATTCTAACTTGCTGACTTTTTCACAAAACATCTTCTCACTAATAGTTTTTAATTTATTTAGTTAGAGTTATGTATATATAATTTTAAATCAAACTTTTCATTAATTTGTGTTCTATTTATTTATATTTCATTATATTTATATATTTATTATTTAATAATTATTTAATAAATTACGGATTTATTATCTTTTAGAAATTTCATTGTTTCAAAACTAAAATCTATAATGATTACTCAAAATATTTTTCCATAAGAAATACAAACCTTCAGTTTTATTATATTGGTAAATAAAAATATCGGTGAATAAGGTGGAATGATTGGATATATGAACCAACGCACACTTTAGGAGTTCATATATGAGTCTTCTAAGGGATGTTTTTAGACATTGAGTGGTTATTTCATATGAATATACTATTAAAGAAAGCATTATCATTTCAAGGATTATAATTTATTTTTTGTTGTGAAAATATACAGTATGTTTTCAATACTGAATCAATATAGTTTTATGATCATGCATAGTATAGTTTTGGAAACATAGAGTATTTTTTCTCTTCAAAGATAAATAATATGGAGTGTTCTCTCACTTTGGTATAAATAACCCAGATTTTTTAGTGTCTTCGTGATATATTTTTTTTCAATTTAATTTTTATTATATTAGATATGAGAAGTATAAAATGGGAATATTATGTATTTTCATTTTGATTCCACTCTAGTTTGAAAGATTATTTTCAATGATCAAGAAGCTTGCCACAAGGTACTATTCAAACCTATTCAATATACAACAGTTATAATGATTTGAAAATTATAAAAAAATATCTTTCATGAAATATATATCAGGATTTCTATGTTAATTGACATAAATTTTAATTTTAGTATAAATATGCTGAGGTATATGCATCATGGCATTCCAAAAGAGTCTAGAATTCCCTTTTTATTAATGTAAGGATTATTTATATGGTTTTATATAAAAACAATTTGATTCATGATAATCACATAGCCATTATATTTCATCACAATAATATTATTTATGTTGTAACCTTATTAATGGTTTCATTTATAGCATCTAAAAAGGATCGATGATTCTTTTTTGTACCGATGAACAAAATGTATCTAGTGTTCATGCCCAGGGGGAGGAAGGTATTATAAAGTCATCTGGGTCAAGGTGACTTTGTAGTGAAGATGTTGTATAATAAAAAAATTTGTATGTTTTTGATGAAATAGGTAGGAGACTTGGGGTTGTTGTATGTGATCCACCCACTACAACATAAGTTTATCTGTCTACTAGAGAACCCTATAAAGAAGAAAATAGTGAGTCTCTTGGAAAATGGACTAGAAAAAGAGAAGAACCTAAATCATAAGAATCTGGAGTTGAAAAAATTGAATATCTTGTATTTATTAGTGTCACAAGTATTTTTGTAGAGAGACCAGCTAAAAATAGACATGAGAATGAGGCTCATATAGATAATAATATTGAAAATAATACTACATATGGTGAGAAATTGAAAGAATATATGGTATAAACTATTGAAATATTTAAGAATTAAAAGGTATGTATTAATACATAATCTTTGAAAAATAGTTATTGTGAATCTGCTGAGAAAACAAGAGTTACTTGTTCATTGTCATCATCATCTAGTAAGAATAATGAAGGCTAGTGCCATTATGGAGTTGAAGTAGGAAACCATGTCGAATTCAAGAAGAATATTATTTTGATTCTCATAATTCTAAAATTGAATAACCTATTTTCATATATAAATGGATGAAATAATATAATTCAACCACAAAAAGTGAGTAGGTCATTACTAGAAATAAAAATTGGAAGATTTTAAAAGGTCATGTATTCCCCAAGTAGAGTTGGAATCCGTTCAAGGTTATATGCGCAGTCTAAAAGAAAATTCTATCTCCAAATAGGATTTTGATGTATTTTAGTGATAAATATTTGATCATATAGGGAATATTAGGGTGGAATTAGTTCAATGATATATTTTGGAGATTTAAAGAAATATCTAGAAAGTCAATTTGAATAAAAAAGTAGTAGATCTATTAAATATATTGAATTTACATATATTCATCCACATCTCTAGATTTTTTTAAGGAAATTTGAATCTATTACTAGGGTTATATCTACAAAAAATGATTGGATTAAGTGTATTTAGTGTTATAGTATTCCAAATTATATTTTTATGAACAATAAGAAAGATCTTGTTCATAGGATTACGTATGATGATCTTGACATTAGATTCCTTCTCAATTAGTTAAGTGAAATGATAAAAAAGTTTTTAAACTCTACCGAGACTTTCCATGACATTTCATGGTCTATTTAGTTGAAAATCTAAAAATGTGATTGGACTCAAATATTTTGATGAAGCAGTGGGATGATAAATTTAATCACAATTTTTTAAGGAATGATGGTAGATCTCAAGGATGTTCATCATGCAGTTTGAGATCCACATACATCATACACATCATCAAAACAAGAACATTAACCCTCATCCAATCCTACTTATTTCCTTTTTTAGCATAATATTTCTTATAATCATAACCTTTTTAATGAAATCATTTTCTTCTAACTATGAAATATTAAATAAGGAGAATAAAATAAATTTAGTAAATTAAATCTTTAATATAAATCTCATTAGTTTGGTTAATAAAAAAAATTATAACATTTTTCTGTAATCATTCTTTATATAACATTGGGAGAAAATTATAATTTATATTATATATATTTAATTAGCTAATTTTTTATATTTACATTTCCAATAGTTTTTATTATTTTTTAATGTATGGGTTTTTTATCATTGAGAAGGGGAGACAGGGGACATGTTTTTTCAGAAAAATACTCTTTGAATCTTGTTGACTTTTATGCTCACAAATACTCCTATTTATTTTACTAATGAAATTTTAGTGAGAGTTTTTTTGTTTATATTTAAAGATAATTTTGTCTTATTTATGGGTTAATGTTTTTGTCCAAGAAGTATTCTGGATATGTTTTAAATAGTCTAGAAAAACGCATTATTCCCGACTTTTGGGAGCCGAAAATATGGTTTCAAACCAAACATTTGGAGTAAACATATGGATCAAATACCCAATGTTGTTGTAAAAGAACGGATATTGAATCATATATTTCATAAGAAACCCTATGTTTTCCATACTAACAAATGGTTCAACAACCCAAAATTTTAAATTTAATCATATGTTGTTAACCATACATTTTAAATTAACCCTATTTTTGACATGGTCAAATACAGAGTTAAATTTTATGAAATTTTTTGTGATTTATATAGTGTTTTGGATGAGATTATTTAATCTCTTTTAAATATACATAATGAACAAATAAAATTCCTATGTTCAATATATGTAATAATTATAATTTCTATCAGAAGTTAAGTCTCTCTTGGGATTTTTTTAATTTAAATACCTATGATTTGACAAGCGATGTGTTTGATCTATTTGAATGAATTCAAATCAAGTTTATATTGGTAAATAGAAAGAGTAATTTAATTCAAAATAAGTGTAATGTTTTAGAAGGATGAACACGTATACTAATCTTAAGATCTACACTTTGGAGACATACATGTTATAATGTTGTTTTATTTAGTTTTTGTTCTACTATTGTTGTATCCATCGTTCTGTTATTGTATTTCATGAAGATAAATTACAACCATCATCTCTTTTAAGTTTTTATTTATTGAATACTATTATATATAGATAATAAGATCAATTATCAATCATTGTCTACTCAAAATGTGAGCTAAATTTATTTCTTAATAAAATCAATTTATCTTTATTTCCTAGAGTATCGATTTCTTATACTCCTTCATGGGAGTGTTAACTTCTCATTCAAAGATGTGGATATTTCAGTTCCCATAAATAGACCATAAGGACCTATAAAATCATTATTTTAAATTTTAGAACTAACTTCACTTTTTTATGAGGGTATTATGATAATAAGACATATTTAGTGAAAAGCATCAAGCTCTGTGAGAGAGTGTTGGTGGATGGTACTAGTGGATCTTTTTGCCCTGAAAACTATAAAAAGTATTGTGTTCTTCTTATCTATTATTCCACTACATTACATTATTAAATAAGAGAACAATGTATATCTTGATAACATACAAAGAGAAATAAATCATTAATTTTTTAAAACATTTAAAAGCTAATATACCCCCCCCCCTTATGTATCTTCATATCATTACAGCCTAGTAAGTAGAATCTCATAAATCCTTTCATCGTTATTTAATAATAAATAGTTTACAATTGACTAAATGATTCCAAATCCAAATACTATCTAGTTTAAATAATTTTTTTGTCCCATAATATATAAATAAAAAAACTAAAAATAAATGTGTTCATAATAATAACATTAATATATAATAAATTATATGGGTCCCACATAAGCAAGATGGTCAAAAATCAAGTTCACCACATTTATTTTTCTCATGATATAAGATTATTAATTAATATTAAATATCATAACCACAAAAAGTTTGAAACATCCTTGTTACCCGACAATTCCCATTTATAATTCATGATTTATTTTATATTATGCCTCTATAGTGGAACTAATCTCTATTAATTATTTATATATTATTATTAAAATATTTACTCATTTATATTTTTTAAGAATATATTTATGGTTCATATCACAAGTTTATTTATACTTTTATCATGTAAACATATTAAAATATCCTAATATTTTATTCAAATAATAAATTAGATAAAAATAAAGATATAACTTTGATAGTAATACACAACATATAAATTTGAAGAAAGTGAATAGATAACTTGTTTACTTACCTTAATCAATGTTACCAACATTATTATAATATATAGATATTAAACCATGACTTTATAATGATCAACTGAGAAAAAATACATAATCATACAAATATATATGCTAAGAAATTTTTTATTATAACTAGAAACTACTCCTGATTTTCTATAAAAATAAGTTAAATAATAAAGAGAAGATGGATAAGAAGATTCTAAAATCATATAATAAATCTCTCTCATAATCACCCAAGAGGAAGTTCTGAAAACCATAGCATTAAGAGGTATGGAAGTGAGAATAATTAGAGAGATATATGATTTCTTTGTAACCTACTAATCATGAAATCATAAATTATCCTTATTTATTACCCCAAACTATCTCTCTAAAAGAATAACACAAAATAAGGGTGTATTATTTTTGAAGAAGATAAAATGTGTCATTTATTATTTATTTGTTATATTACTTTTAAACTATAAAAATGATTATTTTATTAATCCTACCCCTTAATACTAAGATACACAACTAATGGGTGTTTTGAGAATTACTAAATTATATGAACCCTAAATCCTCCTTGGGTTTTATATAATTCTTTTTTATGTGTGTACTAGAGTAGCAATCAAAATGGGTGTCCTCTTAAGAAGTTTCTAATGGTTTGTGTGAGTGAAAAAAAATCACACTGAAAGAATTTATGTTGGACTATAGGGATAGTTATTAGTAAAAGAAGGAAACATGGTATATAATAGCTTGTGATGTGATGGGAAGGAAATGAAGGGATTAGAGGAGACCCATGGGGTTATATTACCATGTTTATGACCTAAAGAGCTTGAATCATGACAACTGGTATGAGACCCAACAAATAGCTTGATGTTTCTAGGGACTGCTTGTATTTTATGTTTGGGGTAAACATTGAGGGTGTTGTTATTCACATGGATGGATAGTGTTACACTCTTGTAAAAGTGAGACTCAAAAGACTACCTGATATTACCCATGTCAATAAGGTGCATATTTCTTTTCCATATCCTACATGATTAATACTTAACAGTTAAGCATGGTTGGTAAGGATTAGTGGTCAATATGGGTGACCTCCTCGAAATAATGCCATGTTGTGTGTGTGTGTGGTGAAAAATAACACTAAATGATTTTTTTTTGGATTATGGGGATAGTCATTAGTCAAATAAGTGGATATTGTTGGTAATATAATGTGGTGTGATGGGAAGGTAACCAAGGTAATTTAGGATAAACATGGTGTTAGATGACTAGGTTCTTAGTCTAGAGAGGTTGGGTCATGACTATCATCATGAAATAAACCATGATATTTTAATACTTCTTGCATATATTATTTAGTTACTTATGAAAAATTATATTATTCCAATACATACCTTTATATACAATTTAGTTCCACAATCTCACTTTGGTCATTCCCATTGAATCTTGATATACTCTATCGCAAATAATACTCACTACTTTAGTGAAATCAAATCATAACATATGTCATAGCCATTTCCATTAAAATTATTCATTTATATTTCAATTTGTATCCACTATCACCCAATCCTTTATCCCTCCTATCACATCAGTTATTTATGTTATTGATCATCCTTTGTGGTTCTCCCCACTATCAAGTGATTCTCTAAGATATTTCTGAAATTCAATTCCCATATTCATAAATAGATATTTTTTTCCTAGTTGAATAGATTCTCTTAGTATATTTAATGTTAACTTTGATAAATTGATCCCAATCTTGTAAACATGGCTTTTTATACCAACTAATTATCCAATTTTCTTGTTAATACCAATATATCACTTATATCACTTATAGTTTGGATTACATTTAATTCTCACATTGATACATATTTCACACATTATATTTCAAGATTTTCCACATTAATTTATCACACATATATATAATTTAGTATACTTTAAAAGGTTATTTTACAAAGAATACCGATAGACAACTTAAATTTAGACTCTCCATTTCATTACACCACTATTTTAACATAAGTCATGTCCTTGATGAATCTTATTTTCCCAAAACATTAGTTATAATTATTAAATAACAAAAAATAGAAAAACATATTAATTAATTAAATTACATGTGAATAAAAAAGTTTAATAAAATAGAATTGAGAATTGTTGTCGGTCATTCATATAATATGTTTATGAATTATCATAGATTAAGTATTGAACACAACCACTACCTTCTAGGGATGTGTCTTGTAAAAAATTTAGAGGTGTTTCATATAATCAAAATGACTATTCTATTTAGTATTAAAACTATATTTAAACCACATGTGTATCATTCTAAAAAAATAATGACACTCAATGAGAGTGATACTCTAATGTGTGGAGGAGGAAAATTATCTTTGTAATTGATCTAGTTCATACCAATATTCATGATTCATCCCACATTTCTTTTTTTCCAACTAGTTCTACACTTTAAAAACATACTCTAAGAAGATAATATGTATATTGATTAGTTTTATAAATGATCTATTTTCACCCCTATAATTTATCCAATAACTTTGATTAGGTATGAAGGTAATAAGGTATCACCTTCACTCAAATCATATCATATTGTTTTTTTACCATAAATATATCATCAATAGTGGTGATATAAAATTTTTTAAATGAATTATAATTTCACCCACTCTAAAAAAATTTAATTCCATAAGTCATAAGTTTCAAACAACCAATGCATCAAAAAATAAAATATATATCATAAAAACTATTTTTAAGACAACTCTCAACTAAATATAGTAATGAAATAAAACAAAAACAATAAAATTATAATGATTCAATGAGTTTTTACACAACAATTTGTATGCCACTTAAAATATTATTATAGGATTACATGGTTCATATAACTAGAACTATTCAATATTTTTAAAAAGTTGTAGGTGGATTAATCCCAATATCCAAATGAAATAAGTTTTAAACCCATGTAAAATAAATGATCAAACAGATAAGAATCACAATTTCTTTCCTCGTAATTCTTCAAAAAATGTTGGTGGCGTCAATATTTTACCCTAGATAACCTCTTTGATTAGAACATCAGAATAATCGAAATCCATATCTCCATGACTTATATGAATATATAATTTGGAAACACCTGTTCAAATCCATGAATGGTTTGATTATAAGATGATTGGAATTAAATTAATACATCATGAAACCTAGACCTTTTTCAATGAAATATAACATAAAAACTGATCTCTAATATCATAGTGAAGACACAAATAAATGGAATCACTCTAAAAATTAGGTAATTTAAAACTCTTGAATGAAGGTTTTCTAGAAAAAAATCCTCAATACTTCGGTCTCTTTTTTATAGTCATATATAGAAATAAACTCACCATGGTAAACTCTAAGATATTCATGTAAATATCTCACATTAAAAATCCTCAAAATTTTTAACATGTTCTTTTATTCATTTAATATAAAAAGGGAATTCATAATATTCCAAAATACAATATATCATAGTCCTCTCATCATGAACATGTTATTTAGAAGTTAAATATATATACACTAAACAATACTATAAGTATACCAAAGTAAAATAATGATTTATTTTTTATTTATCAAAACAGATTATTCCGAAGATATTTCATTTCAATAAATGACTCAAATATCTCTCCCTTTTTGATAATCACAAAACATGATAAACAATGATGTTTAGATCAGATGAGGAAATATAAAAAATTCCTCCTTATTCCATGAAATTTACTCCCCCATAGTAAATACAATGAATACAACTTATCAAAATCACCCCATGCTTAAAATTATTCGATAAGACTTGAAATTTCTCCCCTTTTGAAAATAATAAAACTTATTTCCATTACTTGATAATAATTTATCTCCATTTTTTAGGAAATAATTAAAAATAATATTTCTCCCACTTTATTTTTATTAGAAGTAAAATAGGATAATTATGAAAATTATAAAACAATAAGTCATTAAACAAGGCTAAAAACACATAATATAATTAATGTGGCACCACATATGACTAAAAATGAATAATAGGTTTGGTGTCAGATAAAATCAAAGAACAAGAACAAAATATGTCTGATAGTAAAGTTACAACTATATAAGAATATATCACAGAATAGATACACTTAAGATAAAAAGTACCATCCAAAATATAAAATTTGATATGTGTATAAGGAATAATATGCTTACATCATTATTAGTTTTGGAAGATTCAATATATAAATAATTAAATTTACTTTATTGTTCAGGTAGATTATAATATGTATCTATATAAGTATTTTACACTATATTAAAAATTCACCACATTTTTGACAATTTTATTAATGTAAGGAGAAATATTAATAGGAAACTAAATATGATCTATAATATCTAGTCATACCCATTTTATGTATAATATATTTGAATCTCTAATAATATTTAGTTTTAGTAAAAATATCAGCAATATAATTTTTATTTCTCATAAAATCATTAGTTATATCTTTATTATTTTTACAAAAATTTAAAATCTGAAATTTCTAAACTCTCCACCAAGATCAGTCTAGATAGTGATAGTGGGAATGTTTTTCAAATTATAAAACTAGAGACGAAACCAATTTAAAAAAATATAATCATTCTAATCTAAGAAAAATAAAATAAATTCAATTAAATCCTGTGAAATTATCAACTAAGAGATTCATTTAGTGTTTTCCCTCAATAGTCACTATTTATATTGGTCTGAAAATGTATATGTGCACTAACCATAATGGTCTAGAATTTGAAATTTCATCACTAGTAATAAAACTAGATTTGATAGTTTTTTAAGAAATTATAAATTATTAATAAAATAATCATAGGTGAATAAAAACCATAAAAACAAGATCAACATTACTTTGAAACTGAAATCATATGTAAATTGGGGATGAAAAGTGTGAACATTTCACTATATAATGCCACTATTATAGCCTCCATTCAATTTTTAATAAATATCATAAAGGATAAACTAAATGGATATCCTCTTTGTGGTGTATTCGTGGGTTGTAGTGAATCTTCCATATTCTTTAGGAATGACATTTTCAACCACCATGATATGTTGATACCTCATAGTCCTAAATTGGAAGAAAGAATATATATTCATGGGGTAGAATATCATTAAAATATTTAATATTAAGATTGAACACCATAACTATAGATAATACTCATTTATATAGACTATGAGGACAATCCTGGATCCCATAAAATCACTCATATTTTTTATAAATGTATGATTAATTACATATAAAACATTATATGTAACCCTATCTCATTCCTTCCAATGATATATTATTTTTAGGGAGATTCTAATGTTAATTACATAATGTTCATATGGATAAATGAGTTGTGGTTGGGAAAAAATGGATTGAAACATTTGATTCATGACACTATGTGACAATAATATCATACAATAAAACATTACTAAGTATCCATTATACAACATCCATATATTATAAAATATTATATTTCCATGGGATTAAATATAATCCTTTTCATATATGTTTCTCATTCTCTGTAACAATCCATATCATATAATATGATATATATAAATTTAGGTAATATTCCTTTCAATTTCCTACTTAAAATAAATCTTAAGATACATTTCTTTCTATTTCATATTTTATCATATCACATGAAATAAATTATGAAATAATATCCAAAACGCATTTTTATATCTTTAAAATTGTTTTTTTGGAAATATATCAGTAACATCACCTTTTATTAAATCATATACAATACATTGTGAACACCCTATCCAAAACATATTTTAAATAAAAAATTAAGAACTTTTAGAGAATATCTATTAGTCAAAATCATTTCTAATTTGTTCAACAATTAAGTGTTACACCATGGGATTTTTTATCATTGAAATAAAAAATTAATCATCATATTCATAAATGTGATAAAATAGTGATCTTTAACAAATCATCAATACTAATAAAACTATAGTGGGTTTTGGCATTATCTCTATAAAAAACATGTATCTCTAAACCAATTTCCACTTTCTACATCACATTCAATAATTTATATACATTAATTCCATTTATACAAGATATTAAGTGACCACGGGACATGGAGTATGTCAATACCATAAAGAAGCCTCAAATATTCTCAACAATTTTAGTGCAGTCTGACCAATTCAATGAATACATCACATGTTTTTCATATAGTAAATGATCATGTCACATTTCCCTCATCCAATTATATAATCACATAATATATATCATTAATTATAGCCATATATTTCCTAATTTTTTATTAATAGAATATCCAAATGTCATACTCTTCATATATCATCATATTTGATTTCTAGAGGACATGATCGCCAAAATACCCAACCATCTACTTCTAACTAATTCTCAAGACTTTTTGAAGAATGGTAACAAAGATTGAATGTTCTCATGCTCGGTATCTCCCCAACTACAAGTATTTTAGAAATTAAATTTGAATAATACACCCCTAGTGTGACAAAAGAATAGTGTATGACACTCAATGTGGTTTATTTTATAGTGTCCTAACTTTTTTCCATGACTTTTAAATCATTTTTAAGATAAACATTATAATGGTACAATAGAGGATCTAATGTTTTAGTGTATTAAAAACATTAGTATCATAAAATAATTGAATATAATAAAGAATAAACATTATTAAAAAAAATCTTATTTATCCTTCTAAATATATCATGATCTCCTTAGTACATGTAGTCACCTTATGATATAAATCAAATAAATCAGTTCACTAAAATCAGAGTAAAGAGAGGGATAAGGGACATGAATCAATAGTACATGGGTGATTATATTCAATTTCATGAAATTAAAAGAATATTATGATTATCAAAATAATTAGGGAAATCATTTTATAAAGGCATGGAATGTTTCATATTCATTGTAATTAAACATCATAAAACAGTGATCAAATATCACACATAGTTGTGAACAAAGCTAGCATCATGTACATGTATAACATATATACATAACTTGTAAAATAATAATTTTGAATAAATATATCATCATGTTAATCTATAATAGACATTATATCATTAGATATAAAACATTTACTAATAAATTTGAGAGATATATAATTCCATTCCCACCCATCAAATCATAAAATTCTCCAAATAATGCATGCCACATGGAAAGATAACTATGGTAGTCATGAAATATCCCCTAAAAAGGAATGGGTTTAATAGAATATTTCACATATCATAATTCATTAAATGACAATTGGGATTCCAAAAATAATAATGGATAACATAATATAAAAAACATTATCTTTTTAGAAAGTAAAAATAACTCGAGATGATTCAAGAGATGTTTTGGAAAATGAAACCTTTTTGAAATAAACATTCAAAATTCCATTAAAAAAATTAAACATTAGAAAAATATATGTACCCATAAAAATTATAATTAATATTGGATAAATTATTTTGGATATTATATGAATATTCATATTGAAATCAAAGTGAAATTAGTTATATCCCAACATCAAGAGTTTGGGTTTGAGAATCCCCATTACATAAGTCCCACATTATTTTGTCACTTTTCCAAATCCTGAATAATAAACATAGGTTCATTAAAAATGTATTTTTTATCACTATTTATTAATTATATTAATATGATTAGATTTATTATTTCTCATTATTAAATTGAAACATTTTTTAACATGTTTTGTTTAAGATTTTCCCATATTGTTTTGATTTTTCTATTTTTTCAATGGAATTTATACACAAGTATAATTAATTATAAAATCATAAAATAAATATATTAAAACATTTATATATCATAATTTATTTATTATAACCAGATATGAAGTTAATAATAAGGAAATAATTGGCAACATCCTCGTTATTAGTTAACTGGTCATTAATAGGGAATTTTTCGAAGAGGAGGCACAATGTTTATAATATATTATTATATTAAAAATAAATTTTTATAGTATATTAACATTATAAATATATTTATAACATAATTAATTATTGGTTTAATAATTTTTTAATTTTAGAATAGAATAAGTATGTGAAGTCAAAAAATGAAAATGAAATAAAAGGATGAATGAACATTACCTATTTCTGGAAGTGGTTCCATTTCTACATCCCTTAACATCATGAATGATTGTAGTTTGGTTACTCTAGAAATTTCATAAGTATACTAAGAGGATTAATAGAGGGTATTTGGGTAGAGTTTTTTATTTTTTAAGTATGGTGGGAGTGGTTTTCCATGGGGAGGGAGAGGGGTTATTTATACTTGATGAAGGGGTATTTCAGGAATAAAATATTGAATAGAATACTATATCCAAGGAAAACCTTATAATTTTGATATTAATAAAAGTTATGGATCATAAATCGATAAAATATAATTATTTTTAGAATTTAAACCCTTTTATAATTATAATTATATATTTTTTTTAATGTAAAGTGGAAAAAATGAAAAATAAAATTATTTTAATGGAAATTTATAATTTAAAATCATGAAAATACTTTTTATGTTTGTAAAGCATGTTAATTTTATTTAAATGATTCATTTAAAGATTTCATATGTTCTTGCTCGATCTAAATTAAATATAATTGGTTAGGTCATTATTGCATCATAGATGTTGTATTTAAAATTCACCAGTTATGAAAAAGATATATATTTTTCCAATTCACATTAAAATTTATCTATATCAAAATATTACTAAAAAATTAACCTTGGACAATTTTTATATATTAATTTAAAAATTAAAAATAATTTTTTCACGTAATTTTGTAAAATATGTTATTTTTAAGTTTTAATATAAAAATTGTTATTTTTAAAAAATACCTTGAAATATAATTTATTAAAAATGTGTTTATATATTTTTTAGTTATTAATGATGGTATTGATTTTATGGAGTTATAATAATTATATTTACATAAATTATTCATGATAAATATTATTTATAATAAAAAAATTATTTTGATGTCAAATTACTATTCCAATAGTTATATTATCATTCTTAATGGTCATGTTACATTTCCCAATGGCTAGGTTACTATTCTCAATAGACAAGTTAGTATTATCATGATCATATAACAATTACAACATTTACATTACATCCTATAAATAAAAATTCACTTATTCATGAAACATTCACTCGAATTTCACCCAAGGTTCTATATTTTCATTTTCAATGATTTTAACTATTTTACTAATATATTTTTTCATATCTATAGTGTTCGACATGGGGTTGATTATTCTTTTAGATTAAAATGATAAAAATTTTCATATTGTGCTTTACATAATTTATATGTTTTCTCCATTATAATTTTTGGAATACTCATAGGTTTAGTTGCTGATTAATTTAAATACATTTATTAATGAAATAAATAGTTTTCCCTTTCTCTATGTGTTGCATGTGTATAATAATTTATAATATAATATAACACAAATTTATTTCAATAAATAAATATCAATTATAAAACATGGGTTGTTACATTATTCCCCCCTTTAGAAACTTCATCCATGAAATTTCAACTTTCATTATTGGTTGAGAATTGGTGACAGTACATCTATTTCATTGTTTTTTATAGTTCACACATCACCTCTTCATATTTATGTTTCTATCACAACACTTTTACAAGATTAATTTTTTGGTTATGTAGAACAGTGTATCTATAATATGTGGTCTTCATTTGATTCAAAAAATACAATAGTTCATTCCCCAATTTCACCTCCAATAGCTTAAATACATTTGAGGGATCCGATATTTACTTCTTTAGGAGAGATATGTGAAAAATATCATGAAAATGAGCCATATTTTGAGGAGTAAAAAGCCAATTGGCCACTTATCTTAGGCGATTAAGGATCAAAATTTCCCAATGTATATATGGATATGCTTCCCTTTCTTTCCAAACCACATGACTCTTCCATAGTTATATTTGAAGGAATCCATTATCTCTAATGTAAAACTATATATCCCTTCTATGATTTTTATCATTGAAATTTTCCTAAATATAAGGATATTTAATATTTTTTATGATAAATGGAACCTTATTTGTCATCTCTTGTGAAAGATCATGTCTGGTTCTATTTCATTTTTTAACTTCATCCCAATAAGTAATGTTTCTACATCTCTTCTCATACAAATCTTAATATAGATCCATTTGAATAATTAAGTGGAATTTTTTTTGTATCAGAACTCAAAAAATGGGATATGTTAATCCCATTCATCATTAAATAAAAGTGAGTAATCCATTAGCATGACCTCAAGAATCTGAATGGTCCTTTAAAATTAGACATCATTTTGGGGGTTATAAGTCGTACAAAAATTTAGTTTAGTATTGAAATCATGTTGAAGACTTCTCAAGAATTTACAAGTGAAACTCGAATCAAGATAAAATATGTTTTAATGTGGTTCCCAAGGAATATAACCAATTCATTAACAAATATTAAAATGTTATTAAAATGATAAATCTTTTGAAATTTTGATAAAGTGGGTAGTCTTAGTTAATCAATCCACCATAAACCATATTTATTTTCATCATTTGGATTTCTTCCGGATACAAGTAATAGAGTCTAAGGATTTGTATTCCAATTTCCATGTGGGTATGGAAATGGTTTCATCATCCCCTTAGACTTATGTCTCACTACATTAACTTGTAGACATAACAAGTACATTTAGTTGTACTCAAAAATATATTTATTCATATTGTATCACCACATGTTCTCATGAATATTATGGTACATATGGGAACTTCAAGAATAGATAATTAAAGATGATTTATGTGCACTATTCAACAGCTCCTTTTTCTCAACTGATGAAGGAACACAAATCCTACTTCCAAATTGAATCGTACCATCATTATTAATATGTAATTCCAGAATATTACCTTTCATTAATTCGTTCTCACTTTTTTAAATCTCAAAATCATACCTTTGTGCTTCCTTGATCTTCTCTTAGATAGATTGTTGGGAAATCATTTGGGAAAAGTAGCATGTTTTGATACCTCAATATTTTAAAAGAGTAACATCAAGTTAGATAGAGTATATGACACAAAACACCAAGATTTAAAGAGAATATAACACCTTAAAAAATTACCATATATATATTTTAAAAAAATTCAATGACTTCAATTGTTTTTTATGCACTCAACAAGTGGTTTAAAAAACGATGTTCTTTGAAAATATTATTATTTAAACATGGACATTATAACCTAAATGTAAATTGGTAGGTATGAATAATAATAAAAATATTATAATGAATCTATGTTTTACAAGTATATGAAATAAATTAAATGGTTATATATTTTTTTGAAATTAAATAAGTACTATTTAAAGGATACTTATAAGGTTTCAGAAATACTATATTTTTCTCAAAGGTCGATTGGTCAAACTTTTAGCACAAAATATTAAATTAATTTTTATACCACTTTAAAAAACATTATTTGGATTAAAACCTTCAATTTTTTAATATAAATGTAAAAATTATTTTTTGACGATTTTTTCTAAATTTTATGAAATGATTATTATTTTGATAAATAGTGAAAAATACTGATTTTTATTGAAAACTAAATTTTATTTTAAATTATTTTTAAAGATAAATTATATATGAAATTGATTTTAATGTTAAATTAGTTCACTAATATTAATATTCCTCTAACTTTTATCATTGGAATAAATTTCACATAGAATTTTGATATTAAAACATTCTATTCTTATGAGAATTTTCTCATTGAAAAATTGCACTTTCTTTGTGTCCGAGGTTTAATAATAAATTTAACTCAACTAATTATGTTATATTATTTTTGAAAAATAGATCTTTTATTTGGAATAACCATAAGATATATTATCTAATAAGTTCAACTTAAATTTTTACCATAATGAGTTGTGAAAATAGTAAAAATTTATTACCACAGTTAAGGTAAAAATGGGTTTATATGGGGGTTAAATTAAGGATATAAGGTTTAAATGAATTAAAATATTTTCAAACCCCATTTATTGGATATATATCAACTTTATCGCCTCTAAGGTTCCATAATTTCTTATTTTAGAGGCTTGTGTCTTGAAAAAAATGTGGGTACCACTTTATTCATTCAAAAATTTCATGTGTGTCCTCTCCCCTACTTATATAAGGCCACCCCTATCCTCTCCTCTTCAAACATCTAAAATAATTTTTTTGACATCCCAACCTATGTTCCAAATACTGGTACCCCAATACGGTTTATTACATGACCTCAAGCATGTCACCTTGTATGCAAGAGGCTTCCAACTTGCAACGAATGTCTAATATGTAACATGTTGATACCATACCCTCATTATCAAAGAAACACAATAGTATAAATCAGTTAACAATATCCAAGATAATACCATAACCTATATAATACCAAGAATTAAATTTTTAATCCCAAATAGGAGAATAATAACCAAACACAAATTATAAAATATTTCATTTCATATTAGTGTCAAGTATCAAAAAAGGAAACCCAAAATAAGACACATTGACAACACCCAGGAGGTTCCTGATATCATGTATAGTTACCTTATCCAATATCTATAAAAAATCTCAACTCCTTTATATGTAATAGGGATAATTCCTTTAACCATTCCTCTAAAACATCAAATCTATCTGAGTACCGATCTGATAACCAAAGTAGGTTGTTTGTATAACAAAGTAGGCCACCACCAACAGTGTCTAAATAAATATCCAGTCTATAAAATTTTATGTAGTTCTATAAATATTATAGAATAAATGAAAATTTATACATGCATCACTTTTAATTAAAATTTAATTAACTATATAGTCCCTTCGATTTACGGTGACACCAAATATAATCATACCTGCTTCAGACCATGCTGGAGTCTAAACCATATATTGTTAGATTTTTACAAATAATTATTTCATAGGATTTTATTCTTAATTTAATTCCAATTTCATATTCATACATTAGGGGCCTAAAACATCAGTATATCACCCCATGTGTATTTGGAGTAGCTGTCTGAGACACAAAACTTATTGATCACTTGAAAATAATTATATATTTACAGGGCCTAGAGAATCATATTGGAACCCCATGGATAATTAGAGTAGAAGTCCCAAGCAGATAACTTGTTTTTTCCCCATTTAAAAATATCACATTTCATGGTTCCAAATTTATAACTCATTTATCACCCATTTTCATCATTTATTTCCAAACTTTTTATCCCTTCAAGTTTAAGAGAGTAAAACTTTTAATCACATTATCAAACATGCATCAATAATTTTGTTCAATTGAAATAACCCATTATCTAAATTTTAAAATTCATAAATCATAATTTAATGTGTATTGGTGCACCCCATGGGTTTCCATCAAATCTGGTCTCATATTCTCCAATGGTTCTAATGGGATCATTGATGTGATTCACATTCATAAGGGAATAAATTTATTAATATAGTTTAAAATAAAATTTCTCAATGTGGAATTGAAATTGCATAATTAAATACAAACAATTTTAATCAAGACATTATGAATTAGTAATTTTACCACCTACTTCAAGGATTTTGATGAATTCTCTCCAAATCTTAATCCACAATTAGATGTTGAACAATTAAATTCAAAATGATGTAGTAAATTGAGAATCAAAACATAGGATCAAGATCCAAAAAAAACGTTATTCCTAAAAAAATATATCTAAACCATTTAAAATGGTGTAAAATCATCCATATCCAAATGGGAACAAATATGGTATAGAGTGAGAGGAATACAAACCAAGAAGAAATCACTAGCCAAAGAGGAGTAGATCCTTCCATCAGATCTATGATTCATAAAGGAATACATTAAAAGAGCTTTATAACCCTTTAAATAACCTCCAAAATAAAATAAAATCATATTAGGATATAATATTGTGATTAGGGATATAAAATAGGGGTTTTATAATATTAAAATAAAAATTAGGAATTTTAAAAAAACCATAGTCATGGTTTCCTAAGTGTGGAATGTAGTTTGAAAAACCATGAACTATAACCATGTCTCTCTTCTCATGGAATACTTAGTGACTCCTAGGATATTACACAGTTTTACAATCCATTCACTAACCATGAAAACCCCCTCTTTTGGAGGGTTTATAGTTTGGGGAAAGAGGCTACAGGATTTTGTCCAATCATGTACTACCTCTTAAGGATCCAAAAAGTGTCACCTAGTTTCTTAGGGAAACCCACTTTTTTTTTTAGGGAAACCTGCATGGTTTTCCCTTACCATGTGCCAACAGTGAATAGACCCATAGGCTTCCAAATTTCTCCAAATTCACTTGAAACAACCCAGAATCCAGACTTAACCTAGGTAAGACCAAAACAGGTGTAAAAGAATACTTGAACAAGTGCATGAGATATCCCATATTTGTTAGAATCATACACTATTGTTAGTAAAAGGAATAACCAAATACCACCTTTAAATCCATCCCCAAATCCTATAAGCCTTATTTTTTATTGGTAATCCCTCATAAGAAGGCTTTTGGTACAATACAAAAGGGGATCTCCCAAAAAGAGGTAAAAACATTAACCCTACATATTTGTTTTATCTCTTCTCTCACATCCATAAAACCTTATTCAACAATTATAATATAATAACTCTAGTATATCCTTTATACATTTAATTTTTTATTTTAATGGTACAACCCAGATACATCTCCAATTTTATCAAATTGGAAACAAAATCATTGATCATATGTATGGAGGATTACCGTCCCACGAACTGATGTAATTGGTTTTCCATCATCACATTTAAAGGATATGTATATTGTTGGATTTAATAAATGTGTATTATATTTATGAACTTATTATACTTTCATAATTATAATAAAACATATACCTTCTTACTTTCTATTCTGTGCAGGATACGATAATGTCACTCGTGTGTACGGTGCACTACCGCCTCATGAAGCGATGTGATTCATTTTTCACTTACACTATACCTAAACAATATTAAGGATGAAAATATATAATATATTTGATATTGGTGGTCTAAAAATACTTCTAAAATAGAATATTTCATCTAAAATCTTACCTTCCAATTCATTACAAAATAATAACATCGCTCATGTGTACAGATAGACTACCGCATCTACGTAGCGATGTTAAATGATTTTCATTTTATTTTTACATGGATTGTAATAAGGATGTATATTATTTATATAAATGTTATATAATAAAATATAATTATTTTGGGAAGATAAATTAATATTTATTTTCCTTTTTTCTTATCCATTGAGAAAAATTGAAATAGTGTTAATGCGTACGTATGGCCCACCGTTTCCATGAATGGTGTAATACATTTAATATATCCAAATTTAATAGATTACTATAAGTAAATGTATAATTAATATATATTATATTTATATCATGGATAAAATTATAGATATTATTTAACCATGATCAAATAAAAGGACCAAATTTACCAAATTAAACCATACATGAAAAACAAATTAATTATCAACTGAAACATTGATTTTAACAAAAACAATTGAAAATAAATAGGTGATTATAGAAAATAAGTAAATAAAATATCGTATGAGATATATGATTATGGTTATGAAATATTTTTATAACAATCATATATTTATTATATAGTATTTTTGGATAAATGCAAAGGAAGTCGAACCTACAGTAAGGGTTTCTCATCTCAAATTTACTTCCATGAGACATATATCATAATAACCACTTATTCCATTATGTGGTGAATATAACAAACCTTTTTATATATTATATCATGAACATATATATATTCAGTCTATTTAAATTTAAATTTGAATATATTTCATTTATTTGGATTATGATTCAAAAGTTACCAAAGTGGTAAAGATTTATTTCGCAATCTCAGCATTATTTTGGATTGTTTTTATTTAAATATCCCTTGGGATTTTTTTTATTGATATTTCAATCATAATATAAATCTAGTTTATTCTCCTCTTATAATTAGAGAAATTTTTCAGTAATCTATGTAATGTTTTCACTCATTGGTACCTAAAATGATTGATAAAATGTTTTTATGAAAATATAACTTTATTTCTCTCTTCAGTCGAAAATCCATTTTCATAAAAATCCATGTTTTCTAAAAATGATTTAAAAAATATTTTTAAACTTTTAAAAATGAATCATCAAATCAATTTTTACCCATTTTACTTTTTATGTAAATTTTTTAATAATTATTCATTATTTTTTCAAATAAAGGCATGTTTGAAATTTACCAAAAATGTGAATCGAATATTTATTTTAACATATATGGCCAAACAGAATTTCTTACCATTATGAAGAATTAATGTTTTAAGGATTATTTTATAATTTTTAATGGTTATTTTTAAATAAATTTATTCTCAAAATGATTTGTAAACTTTTTTTTTTCAAAGACAGTTTTCAATATGAAAATCTTATTTTCCTAAATAATGTTTTCAATTTCATTTTTATAGTATTTTTATTCCTCAATGAGATCAACCCATTATTGTTCAAATGATTCACAAGAGATATGTTGTATTTATATCATTATTATACTACCTTTGGATTGTTTATGATCATTTTGAATGAGCATATAAAATTTTATCCATTCACTGTGTTATTTTATATGGTTTATTATTATATTTATTTGATTAAGGTAAGTATTAACATTTCTTGTTTTAGTTTTTAAATAAGAATGTTTATTTTTACTATGTTTAACCCCTTACATAGGAGGAAATATTGGAATTATTAATTGATTAGTGGTTTTTCATTATAAATATCCCCATGATGCATATACAGGCCTCATGAGACAAATCATTTTACCAAATTATATGGGTTTCTACCCACATATTAAAATTTTCTCATGAAAGGTCTTGAAAATATGTTTCAGATGTATTAAATTATTAATTCCCTCATTATGAGACTCATTATTGATGTCCATGTGATTATATGATTGGTTATAACATCCATAGATAAGTTTTATTCTTATGTGACTATTTATATGGCCTGATTTGATCATAATTTATTTTTTCCATTTTATACTTTGTAAATTGATTAAATGGAATCTGTTTCATTTATTTACCTTTCCATTTTTATTATTATTATTTATTATTGATATCTTTCTTTATATTCTTACCCTTATTGAGAACTAAATCTCACCCATTTCTTTTGTTTTATTTTCCCTAGGATATAAGGTATTGTTTTGTGATTGATATATAGGGGCACATTGTGAGGAATAATTGTGTTCTCAAAAAAACTATTTTTATATTTTATGTTTTAAAATTTAATGATATTTTCAAGTATGTATCTAGTTTAAAAATACTAATAAACTATTCTGATCTTCACGATACAATTCCTTATATCTAGTGCCAATCTAATAAAGTAACCACTGACTCTAGACCGCTAGAGTTAGGGTATTTATATATGTATACCTTGAGATTATGATTTATGGATACATCCTTAGAAATAAATAATGATATGGTAATTATCAATAATAACGATGTATATATTAGTAGGTACTATTCTTCTAAGAGTACCTGCTACATTTTTTACCTTTCTTGGATGGTAGTAAATAGTGAAATCATATTCCATGATTAGCATTAACTAACTACACATATGCATATCAAACTCCATCTATGTGAATATATACTTTAGACTCTTCTAATCTGTATATATGTTACATTTCTATCCATATAGGGCGTACGTCCAAATATTTTAGGTGAGTATCATAGATTATAACTCTAGGTTATACATTGGGTAGTTCTTCTCATGGATAATTAGTTGTTCTGGGACTTAGGCTATCACTTTTCCATTATGCATGAGTACACAACTCAATCCTTTTTTGAAACATAATTATATATAACATAACCATGTCCACTTGATAGTAGTGTGAGTACATTTATACTTATTCAACTCTTTTTGGGCTCCTTAAATCTTTCCCCACATTTTTCTTCCCCCACATACATTACCCCTTTCCATTTTAACCTAGTTAGATGGATATAAACTCATGAGTAATTTCTCACAAAAGGTTAGTAGTACCCTACTAATCCTTGAAATATATTTATTTATCAAAAACTAGTGGGTCTAGTCTATTCCTATATAGATTTTTTTACTTTGAATGGTCTATAGAATTACCTCATTTTTGATTACATGCCTTAAGAATGTATATTTCTTCATCCAAAATTCACACTTTATAAAATTATTATATATTTTATCCTCACTTAATGTCACCATTGAAATCCTTGTATTATCTCTATATTCCTCCTTGATCATAGAGTAAATGATAATATAATTGATAAATACTACCCAAAAAAATTCAAGGTAGTCTCTAAAGACTCTATACATCAAATCCATGAAGTTTACATTATCATTAATAAGTAAGAATAATGTCACTATGAACTCAAAGTTCCCATACCTTTTATAAAAGGAATTCTTCTAAATATCATCCTTATTTACCTTCATTTTATGATATTAAAAATGAAGATCCACTTTTGAGAGGTAATGAGGTATGGTTAGTCGATCAAACAAATCAATAATCCATGGAATGGGATACATGATCATTATGGTGTTCCTTTTAAGATCCTTTTAATCGATACAAATCCTTATTGATACATCCCTTTTCTTTATAAATATTAATGTAATACCCCAATGATTTACACTATGTCATATAAAACCTTTTCAAAAATCTCTTAAAGATACTTCTATAACTCCTCCAAATAAACTAGGTCTATCCTATAAGTAAATTTGGATATAGTATTGGCTCCAGGTATATGATCTATTTTTAAATCAACCTCATGATCTGGTGCAAGTCTAGGAAACTCTTCAATAAATACTTAAATATATTCCATAAAAATTTTCATTTTCCCCATATTAATACTCTCCTTTGGTACAACCATTTGGTAATTTTATGAATCTTTATTAGGTATCATCACACACACCATCAGGGGATTCTCCAAATGAGATTCCAGATCTTCCATGATTTTTTATAGGATCATGGGATGGTTCATAAAATGAAATTATATTTCTTTTTATTAATATTTGATGTGTTTTATGTATAAAGATATCTAATCTATGTCTAGTATAGAATAAAATTACAAGGGAAGGATTTTTACATTTACTAGAATAATGTACCCACATATTCTAATAGAAGATGATTATTAATCTTTGGTTTCATTGATCACACCACCATGTGTTTTTATAGATTTCTCTAATTCATGGAATTGGGGTTGTGATTCAATAGTTCTTGTAAAAATGAAGGATATAAATGAATGTGTGAATATATAATTAAATAAAACTATTTCCCTTCTTGGGTGAATATGTGTTTTTATATATATCTCTAATTCATGGAATTGAAGATGAGATTCAATAGTTATTGTAAAAATGAAGGATATAAATGAATGTGTGAAACTGTAATCAAATAAAAAAAATCCCCCTCTTGGGTGAATATGAAGTGTACCTTATATGAATTCATTTTCATGTTCCACCTAATTTGTTGTGATGAAATAAGATTTCTATTTCTCTTTCATCTTTGGTGTTTGTTTATTAAAATTACCCTAATTAATAGATATTTTGAGCACCAATATACAAATCTCACATTTTCTTTATTTTTGAATCATTGAACCATGAGTAGTTTATAAGTAGGTTAATTCCTTTCCTCTATTATGTGGGTTGGATTATTCATACCTCTTGGACATTCATTAGCTTGGTGGAATTCTATCCCACACTTGATGCATTTCCACATCCCTTTGATGAAATTCTCATGATGATTATCCCCATATTTTTATGATTTCGGTAGTCAGATATTATTTCTTATTTTTTAATTTCAACCACCAATATGAAAATACATATTTTATTTTTTATCATCATAGTGATGGTACCATTCAACAAGCATTATCTATTCACTTAGTGTACATTTATATACTTCTTCTTTACTCTCTAACTCTGAGATGGTTAAATAATTTCAAAGCTATGTTTCTCACCCACTAAAGAATTTTACTTTTTTTATATCATTGTTGATAAAAAACATGTGGTAAATCTTGAAATACTAGTGATGTTTACCTCATAATCTATTATTGATTAACACTATTTTTCATAATATCTATAAATTCTCTCTCCATATTTATTTGGAGATTTTTAGGGTAGTACTTATTATGAAATATTTTCATAAAGTCTTCCCACACCATATATTCCATTTCATCCATTATATTGGTATTTTTTATCAATTCCCACCATTGACTAGCCTCTCAATAAAAAAAATATATGGGTAGAGTCAATTTCTCTTTCTTAAAATAGTGTAGAATATAAAATATCATCTCTATTGAGTGCACCCAATGTTCATTGACAAGTTTATATAAAGACCCACCAAATTTAGGTGTTCATTTTCACATAAAATACATGATTTTTAATTTCTCCATCTTGGTCAAAGGAAGACATTCCATATGGTTGAGGATATTATTCCTATCATGAGAAAACTATGTAAGAATCACCATGCTATTTTCAATGCTACCTCCCATGGAATTAGGGATATCTTTTGGACAATTGTTTCATTATCCCTCACATAGGTTATTGGTTTCATTTCTCCTAGTTCCAACCATTTACTAAAATATAAAAGGTTTAAGAAAATCATAACTCAAAAAACCATGAATATATAATGTATTATTATTCAGAAAATAACTCTAAAATCATATGTTATGGTATAATTATGTTTATCCTGTTAATAAAATAATTATTCTAGGATATTTTCATTTATATAGAATTATATATATGGTTTTTACTAATATTTTCTTTTCATAATTCCAAAATTGACTAAACTACGCTCTCATACCAACTATAGTTACCTGAATATTTCTTACATGACTATATGATCATTTTTAATGAAAAAACTTATTAGTAATACAATCCAGGATCCAAAGACTTTATGTCTTTGGAAAATTTGGATCAAACATCAGTTTTCCATAATAAAACATAAAAATTATTTAAATTATTATTATATATCCATATAAAGTTCTCATAATATATTTAATACATATAGTCACCTAATAATATACATCAAAGAAAGGGTAGAGTTTAAATTCAAGTAAGGGGACGGATAAGGGACATGAATCAATTGTACATGGGTGTAAAAAATATATATCATTGTATCAAAAGAATAAGATCATAATCAACATCATGATGATAAAATTTTACAATGGAATGGAATTTTAAATATTCCTAACAATAAATCATCATAACATAATGGTCAAATACCACACATAGTTATAAACAAAGCTAGCATCATGTCTATGCATAATATATGTGCCTAAATCATAAGATCATCATTGTGAACAATGATTGAATCATTTACATTCATAATACACATTATATAATGAGATATATCACATTACCTAATGAATTTTAGGGCTATATAATTTTAGTCCCACCCATCACATCATAAGATTCTCATAATCATTCATGCTATATGGAAGGATAATAATTAGAGAAACAAAATAACTCATGGAAAGGAATGGGTTTCATAAAATATTCCACATACCATACTTTATAAAATAAACATATGGATTATCAAATTAATAACAGATATTATAATATGGAATAAATCATTTTCTTCTTTAAAAGGATAAAAATCAAAAGGATTCAAGAGAGGTTTTGGAAACTTAATTTTTTCTGAAAAAATATTGTGAAAGCTTAGAAAACATTTTAGAAGGGTAGAAACACATATATCCTTGAGTGAAATGTTAAAAAATATTTAAATGGAATCTTTGTTATATTATAGTAACCTTAATTATGAAATAAATTAGAAATATTAGATAACACAAAAGAATTATTTTGAGTTTGGGAATCCCATTCCCTTATATAATGCTCTATTTCTTTACATTTCCATCTCCTAAATTAAAAAAATATGTTCATTGAAACATGGAAAAATAATTTATTTATACTAATTTGTATCACTATTTATCAATTATAATGATTGGATTGTATTTTTTAATTTCTATAGGTAAAAGGGACACATTTTGACGTCATGTTTTCTTTAAAAATTTCTCATTTTGTTTCAATTTCACTATTTTTTTCAAGTTCATTTACACATAAGAAGAATTAATTTAAAAATCATTGAATAAATATATTTATACATTTATTTGTCACAAATAATTTATTATAACCATCCATATGGATAGAGATAAGGAAATAATTGGAAATTTTTTCATTGACAGTTAACTAGCTGTTAATGAGACATTGTCTGAAGAGGATGCATGAGGTGCATAATATATGATTATATTAAAATAGAATTTTTATTGTATATTATAAATTTAAAGATAATGATAAAACATTTTATAATTATTTTAATAAGGTTTGGATTTGAAAATATAATGTGTTTATAAAATTAGAAAATGAAATTAAAACAAAATGATGAAAGAACATTAACTCTTTCTTAAAGTGGATCCATTTTTACAACCCATAACTTCTTGAAAGGATGAATTTTAATTACTATAAAACATCCCTAGGGATTATAAGAGATTAAGATAGAGTATTTGGGAAGATTTTTTTCTTTGTTAAGTGAAGGTGATTTAGTTTTTAAATGAGAGGGAGAGGTGTTAGTTATACTTGAGGATAAGAGTATTTTTAGATAAAACTGATGAATAAAATACTATATCCAAGGTTAGCCTTATAATATTGATATTAATGAAATTATGGATTTTAAATCAATAAGATATAATTTTTTTGGACATTTATCCCCTTTATAATTTTAATTCAATAGTATATTAAAAATCCAAGTGGAAAAATGAAAAATCATTATTTTAATGAAATAGATTATATTTTAAAATTTTGAATGTAATTTTTAGATTGGGAAAATTTGTTTATTATAGTTAAATGAATCATTTATCAAATTTAATATGTTATTGGTCGATTAAAATTTTATTAGGTAACTATTACATCATGAATATTGTAATTTAAAATACAATGGTTATGAAAAATCTTGTATTTTTACTATTCTTATAAAAATTGAATTATTTTAGGAAATTACCAAAAAAATAAACCTTGGATAATTTTTTAATGTTTATTTAAATAAATGAAATTAATTGTTTCAAAATAATTATCCAGCAAAGTTATTTTTAACTTTTATTATAAAAAATATTTTTAAGGAAATACCTTAAAATATAGTTCATTTGAAATGTGATTAGAGTTTCTTTGAGTTTTAAATAATTTTATTTATTTAATAGAAAAATAATATTTAATTTTCCTTAAATTACACTTGATAAATAATATTTATATTACATTATATTTTTTTTAGGTCAAAATACTATTTTAGTTGTCATGATACTATTATCAATAGTCAGGTTACTCTTCCCAATGATTTGGTTACTATTCCATCAGTCACATTACTATTGCAACAGTCTCGTTGCCTCATATAAATAATACTTCATTACTTTATTCAACACTCTATAAAATTTCTCCCATGGTTATATATTTTCATTTTTTAATATATCGATTTGCTGACTAATATTCTTATTCATTTCTATTGGTTGGTCATGGGTTGATGATTTTTACAAATTATAAGGAACTAAATTTTCCCATACTAATTTTCTTAATTTATATCTTCTGTCCCATTGTAATATTGAAATTTTTCATTTGTTTAATTACAGATTAATGTAATTATATTTATTAAGGAAATAGTTTTTTACCATTTTCTTTATATTTTGTAGGTCTATAATATAATATAATATAATATAACACAAATTTATTTTAATAAAAAATTATCATATATAAATTATGGGGTGTTACATAATTAATGGGATATCCTATGTACAAAACATGTTTTGTGCCTCCTGAGCATATTCTTTATCCCAATATAAAATTTGAACCCATTTTAACCGTAACATTTCATCACAAACTATAAAACTCTATGAAAAACGTCAATTAGGGATAACTCAATGTCCTGATTTGAGTGATAAATTATTATAATACTTAATGAAATTTATATCATTATATTCATATATGCATCCAATGTAAAATATTGATAAATTATAGATTTCCTTTATTATTACATGATATGTATATATTTATAAAATATTTAAGAATATTTTTAAAAAACCATAAATAAAAACATATCTCATATATCATATATTATAGAAAACTAGATCATACATGTATTTAATATAATATTAGGGATTTTTTTAAACTCATTATATATTTATGTGATTATTTCCACATAACTATGTGACCATATAATAAAACTCTCCTACTAAACTCTTTAGTGAGTAACACCTATGAAGAAATCATTCTTTAATAATGGTGTTACATAGAAATCATATACTTATTGTTCAACTCCTGTAATAAATTCAAACCGCTCAACCTCACAATGTTCAATGTTATGATGTTGATCATTCTTGTTATCTACTTAGAACATTTTTATGGTCATCGTAATCATTTATGAAACCCCTTAAATTAATATTTTCCATTGAAATATTATTTTAATTAATTTAATTTTTACATTATATATTTTTCAAAACATCTTATACTCATTTAGGATATTAATTGATATTCACTTCGTTATGGTAGCTAAATGTGACTCTTTACATTTGTTTCTTAACCATGATATTTGTAACCTCTTAGGATATCTATTGAAATTAGAATAGAATTTTTACCTCTATAATATTTTACTTTTTAAATTTTATCTTTTCTAAGTGAAAACATACTCTCATAAATTTCTTATAAATTATATTCCATTCAAAATATCATGATAAAAATAATGTCATTTTTGTTTAAAAAATAGCTTTTATCTTATTTTTTTGGGAATAAATAAAACATAAGATTTTTTTTTTATATAATTTATGGTATTATATATGTTTTCAATATTTACCTAAAAGAACATTTTATCAAATATTCTTCTATTTGTTGTGAAATTATATTTCTCTATATTCATGAATAAAAATTTTACCTCGTAAAAATATATTTTATCCTTCTCTTATTTTCATGTATGTTATGTAGTTGGATGAATTATAAACTATGTGTATCAAAATTATCTATATCATTTTTATAAATAGTTATTTTTTACAAGAATATCTTAAAATAGATGAAAAATGAGATGAATGATACCAGAAATTTTTTTGAAATTATAAAAATGATAAACTTATTTTTTTAATCCATGTCCTTAATTATGTAACTTCTTGATCTATTACTTTAAATAAATCTTTAGGATTTAAAATTTTTATCATTCTTCAATTATGGACATCTTTATATTTACAACACTTAAAAACATACTTTCTGTATCATATACACTTAATATTAAAAAAAAAATATTTATATAACATTAATACCTGAACTGGACTCTCAAATATGTTTTTTATATAATTTCTATAATTATATAAAGTTCATTATTCATTAGATAGGTTTTCCATTATGAAAATATTGTCCCACATTCCTTTTCTTTGTCGTATTCAATACAATAGACACTTTGTGTCCTATTTTCATCTCTATCTAACTAGAACTTTTACCCTTATCATTTTTAACTCTCATGAGGGAACATGGTCCCAGACCTCCATTATGGTGCTTAGTTATCCCCAATATATTTATTAGATCAGGTAAACTTTTTTTCAAATCATTCATTTTATAGTTCACAAAAAAACTATCAAAAACATTCTAGTGGTGACTTTACAATGAATTATACTATCAAATAAAGTCTAAAAGCTAAACCAATACTCTATAATTAATTGATATATACAATCATGTTGTGAAAATGAGTCTATATTGATGTTTATTCTACCATCCTACACCTAAAATGTTCTTTCAAAAACTCATTCATTTTATATAGGTAGTTTTTGGGTTTTCTTAAATCTTGTAAGAATCCATGGTCTCATGTTTCTTTTTTGAAATAGATTCCATAGTCACAAGTTTGATATTATATAAATCTAGTGAAGCCTTTAGATGATTACCATAGGTTTAAATTTCCATTTTTGGAATGGAATCACCAGTTTTTTCGTAGAAATTGTTTCATATAAGACCAATAATTTTCATTCTTCCTTATGAAGTATTATTATTTTCGGGTACTAATCAAATAAATTACTAAAATTTATTTTTTATTTATCCAATATAGATCTCAAGGTCAAACTAAAAGCTAATAATGAAATTATCTTTAACATAATATTTTCTCTAATGAGAATCATGTTTTATAAAATTTAATAAGGGGTTTTATTAAATGTACTCCCACTAAAAATGTTGACCACATACATCATAACTATTTAGTGTGAGAAGACATATATTTCATCCTAATATATATAATTTTGATAATGAAAATAATCCATGATAATATATTTCTTTGAAAAAAAAATTAATAATATTATATATGATTCTTGGTTAAATGTGTATATAACTCTTTATCCAAATCTATCATATAGATATAAACTCAACTATAATCCTATGGTATCCTAACTATTAGGATATCTAAGGTAAGTGTGGCTAAAATAAAATTACAAGAATAGGTCCCCTAACTATTAGGGTCACATTATTACATTCTTGTATTGAACGAGATAATCCATGGCCACCTCACTATTAGGATCATCCATATTGAATGATCTAGGTCCTAAAAAGTGATACTTTAAAATGAATATTTGACCTTATATTAGAGTAGTTTTCTTTTATAGTGTCACAAATTCAATACTTGTCATATACATAAAAAATTATCCCCTTATTCCCTTGAAATCTTTATTATCTATTTTCTTATTCTTTTATTTTTGCATGCTTCCAATGATTTAGTTTTAGAATCCCAATTTCATCCACTAAATTAATTTTTTCACACTATATAAATGAATAAATATTTCAGAAACCCACTTTTTGTCTTACTCACCTAAAAATAGAATCCAAACATATCTACACATTTCCAAATGAATAATCTCTATAAGGTACAAGAACATTTAATTTAAAGGTTTATAATTATATGAATTTTGATAATCTTCACATGAGTAAGCCTAGAGTCATAAATGGCCAACCTCAAGCTCTCTAGAACAATGCATAAGACATTAGGCCAGTTGGATGTTTGAACCAAAGTCTCTCTACCCAGTAACACCTTTCTCAATATAAAATCCAATTCATGATAACTTTAATATCGAATATGTATAAACCAAATTCAACTACTAATTTCAAACTAATAAATTTATTTAAAAATTGAGGTCAGGAAAGATAAAAACTAAATCTTATATTTTCATACCTATAATTGAATGAAAATTTATACAAAAATATTTATTACATAAATTAAATCTTTTGAAATTTTTAAATTTCATAAACAATTTTTTAACATGAATATAAAAATTTTAAAAATCAATAAATATTTTATTTATTTTCCTAACATGAGATATTAATTGAATAAAAATTCATAATGTTACAATTATAAACACTTTAAAATTCATTATAGACATTCCATAATTAAAAGAGTATAAAAATTTTATATTTATTCCCAATGTGAACTCCATCACAATATTCATTATATTTAATTTAGATAAATATATGATATTTCATGAAATTTAAACATTTTATATATAAATTTAAATTCTATAAAAATGTTATATAATCTAAATACCACATATTAATATTATGAAAACCTTTGATAAAATAATTTATAAAAAATTTTGATATAGTTTAAATAAATTCTCTTAATAAGTACCTAATAATTCTAATGATTTAAATTAAAAATTATAAACAATTGAAAAATTTAAATATAAACATTTTGTATTTTCTATTTTTATAGAATTTATAAACCCTATATAAACTACACTTATAATTTACAAATAAAAATTTTATATCTAAATTATAGGTCATTCCATATGATGTTGAAAATGAGATTTTTAATATTAGCTCCTAATATTATGGAATATTTGTTAATAAATGTTCATAAAAATTTAATTAATTAATTATAAACATTTTATTATTAATTAATTTATTAACCCTTTTATAATTTGATAAATATTCCACAATAAATTTTATTATATTTTATAAATAATTTATATGTTATATAAATCAACTAATAATAAAATTTAAGAAAACATATTCTCAAATTGTATTTAACAATATCTCTCCAATCATAGAGTATAATATATGGGCATAAATAGCTTAAACTATTTATGTAATATTAGTCTTACTTTACAAATATTAGTTTTATCATAGCTTATAATATCTAATGTAATTAATGTTTTCTAATTATGTGTAAAAGAAAAAAATCATACATATTTTTGTAAAGAAACTTACATATCAAGAGAATCATACTTATGTATCAATTATATTTTATGATTACCATCGATATCATGAAAGAAATATAATTCTTTATTTTATAACCTACGCCATAGCACTACCATCGAATATGATATCCTAATTTCACACACTATGGCCTATATAAAACTAAGGGATTTGTACTAAGTCACATTCTATGATGTCTTATATCATAATTTGTGATTCAATCATAGTAGAATAAAATTCTCAGTTGTATTTGAAAATAAAGAACATGATAAGAAATGTGAATTATAAAACCTTTATTTTTTAATTATTTCTATAATTGAGTAAAATATTAGAGTTTTAATACTAATGAAAGTTTTATAAATAATGATTAATATTTAATAAAATTATCAAAAGAAAATGTAAACAATAAAACTAAGATCTCAGATATTTTAATGATTTTTAAACAGTTAAGGAGATATAAACATTAACATTGAAACATTCAAATGGATAAATGTGTCATGTAAGTTCCAAATGAATAAAACTATTTAATTCATGGCATGGTGACTTAATAATATCATATAATATGGAATTCTAAATTATCCATAAAAGTATATCCCTATATCATACAATATGATATGTCCATAGGCTTAAATATAATCATTTTTCTATATGTTTTTCATGCTCTATGAAAAAAATGTATTGTAAAATATATATGGATTTAGGACATATTAATTTCAATATATATGTTTCTTATTATATACTAAGTGGTTAATGACTCTATATGAATTAAACAATTCTCTAAAATATCCATTAAATGTACTCTCATGAAATTTTTAGTGACAGTTTAAACATTTTAGTGTCCTAATATTCTATGGAAACCAATGATTTATTCTCTATTACATGGAGTCAAGTAATATTAATCCATGTAAGTACATAAAGGTAAATATTATAATCATTATCATGCCTATAAATAGATAAAATGTTTACTCATTTTAAATATATGATGGTACACATTTCTTCTCCAAGTTCATGGTGTTACTACCATCCCACAAATGACTTATGCTAATAAGTTCATTCTTAAGTCCTAGAACAAAAATAAAATTTGGAAATAAATCCTCACTATGGAAAGGTACATAGAATATTTTCATGATTTTATTCTATGTATTATACCCCAAACTAACATTTCCACACCAAATTTTTTATACCTTCTAGAATTTCGGAATGTTTTCATTCATGTGTTGAGAAAAACTATTAACGATTTTCCATTTTTTTTTACTAAAGGTGTGAATCCTTCTTTATCCATGAACCACAATTCATTATATGGTTCTTTCATAATGAAAATTATTATCTTTCATCTACTAGCAATATCTAAATAACTTATGTTAAAATATTGATCTTTATTTACAATCCGAGTATTTATAACCTTTTAAACATTATTGACTTTGTAATTAGAGGATATTATAGACTCCTTTACTTTATTCTTCAACCTATGTAATTATAAAATTATATCTCCTATATTCTTACATTCAGAGTAGATTAAATTTTAAGAGACTTTCTTATTATCCCTTCTTCTCAAATTATATTTCTAGTCCTTCTAGTAATCATTCTAAAACATCTTCCAGAAAATAATATTAAAATTTTAAAATGAATTAGTATTATCATTTTTACTAGAAAAGACTACTTAATTATTTTATTTTTACTTACCTATATCATGTTTCAATTAGTTCTCAAGCTATATTAATGTTCTGATAATTTCATCAACACTCAAATTTGTAAGATTCTTCATGTCGTCAATAGATAAAATCATAGATTCTTACAAATTTAGACATATTTCAATAGAATAATTAACTAATTTATCATCATTAATTTATTTTTCACTAATTGACTTGTAATTGTTCAGACCCTCCTCATCCAGTACTTTTCTAAATTTTAGTTCCACTGAACGGTTCCACCGAATAGTTCAACCAAAACAGTGGCACTGGTCACAGCGGCACCACGATGGTGGCACTCGTCAAGATAGCACTGTGATGGTGGCACCATAGCAGTTGCACCATCACGGTCACACACTGAAGTGGTGGCACCATTATGGTGGCACTGTTATGGTGGCACTGTGATAGTGGCACTGTTACGGTGTCTCACCAAATGGTGTCCCACCCTTTTTTCTAGTTTTTGACGTTTTCCAGTTCTTCTCCCGCAATGTATCTTTTGACCTAAAAGTGTTTTAATACCCCTTTAAAAACCATTTAAATCCCATAAATGATATCCAAAATCCCCTGAGAGTCGGGCGACCCTTAACTTACTAAAACGTGTGGCTTTTTCCTCGGTGGAACCCCTTATTCCCGTACTTTTCATCTTTTCCCATGTTACATGGTTTTTTCCCGTTTAAAGGAAACCCTTTAACTCAATTTCATTATCGTCACCTCTTTGAGGAGAGTTATTAAATAAAAATTAATTCCATCATGTGTAACAACCCAACTGCAAGGAGAAACCCTGATCCTCCTTTAAGGTCGTTCAATATTTCATATCTTATAACTCCAAGATCTCACCTTTTATCACATGGAGCTTCTCTCTTCTTCTTGGATGGTCTCTTTTCCTTTCCTTGGTGAATTTAGAGTCCCTCTTCCCAAGTCTAGTTATGTGCTCGTGATGGAGCCTTTTCTACTCACTCTTGGATTCCTTGGATTTCCTCCCCTACAAGTCTTACATCCCCCATTCCTGGTGCGAGGAGAATAATTCAATCATTGATCATCGAGGTAGGGTTTTCCTTCATATCTCTTTGTTGTGTATCATATGAGGTGGGTACGATATAGTTCTTATGGGGATAGATGAAACCAAACATTAACAAAGAAAAGAAATGATTTTTAAAGAATAAAGGGGTGTGTTTGATGATGATGTTGTTGTATTTCTTTTATCTTCCTTTATATGATTTGAATTGTATTGGCATGTGTTCACTAAAAAACATGGCAGTTGGTGGTCCTTCCATGTTCACTAATGAACTTCTGTTTTCTATATAATCTTGTGATTAAATGGATGTAACATGGAAACTAGTTAATCACGTAAAATTGGTTGATTAAATGTATTCCCAGTGAAATAGAATCCTTGTGTGATCACCTCGGTTAACCAAATATAAATACGAAACTTAATGAATGGTGTGATTAAATGTGAGAACTCTGTTGCTCTGTTCTAGTTATGTGTTTGATTCTTCTGTTTGATGCCTTGTGGGGTGAGGTGGATGGGGATGGGATCCCCTATGTTTGATTTGTTTATTGTGGACCTAAGGCCATGTAGGGCCGTACGATGGGGCTTGGTTTGGTTCCAATAATTCTAGGGATCTCATGGATCCCTTTTGTTGTTGGGAATTTACAAGATAACCGGGTCTGAATGGTTAAATTACTGCTTGGAAATTTTTCCTTCCTTGGATTGTGGCTATGTCTGTCAGTTGCCTAGTAGTGAAGATTTATTTAAATGGAATCACTTGAATATGATAAAAATAATGGGTTCTATGGGGAATTGTTTTCTAGGAATGATTTGTGCTTGGTTGTAGTTGTTGTTCTTTTGTATGAATGAATAGTAATGAGGGTGTTTTTGTACAAGCTAGTTTTGGAACCCTTAGGTTGGGATGATTGTTTTCTTACCTATGTATATAAATTTAGTTCTTGTGATTCTTATTCTCACCCCACCCAAGTTGAGTACTTTATTCCAAACACCCCTATTTCATGGCGGAGGGTGTTTTTTCCACATCTTATTAGGTGGATGGTTATTAACTTCTTTATTCTCCCTATCCCAAGTATCCCAAGACTCTTTGGGTAGGATGTGATAGCATGAGGTCAATTATAGCACAAGATTCTTCAGGTATGGTACATTTTGGTGGTTGTCCTAGGTGTGTGCGAGTATAGTTTATCTCCCATGAATCTTCGGAATGAGGCCCAGGTGTCTTCAAGTGTGGAAGGGGTTATTCTAGCCCAGGTGCCTTCGGGCATGGTAGGGATTGTTGTGGACCAATTGTCTATGGGTGGGGATGCATGTTTGGTGAAGCAGGTGTCTGTGGGAGGGGGAATGTGGTTTATGTAGCCCAAGTGTGTGCGGGCGGGGTATAGAAATGGGATTTTGGTAAGAATGGCGGGGGAGGTCTGACATGTAGGATGTATTCAACAACTAGTGGGAAATTGGTGTGGGGTACCCAAACATTGATGTGCTATTACTATTATTTTACCTAACTTGTATTATTTAGGAAGTTTTCCTAGGTGTGGTTTGGTGGATAGTTTCCTTTCTAGGTGCTTTGGTTATATCCTTTTTCTCAAGGGGAATTAGAATTCCTCCCCACTTGTATAGGAGAGATTTTTTTCCTACTTATTATACTGATATACTCACCCTACATATATAAAACTACTTTCAAGTTTCTAGGAGGACATTGGGGACTGTGTGGGATAATACTAGCTTGGACGCCAGGACATTTTCCATTATTTTTTTCTTTATTTTGGTACTTTCCCTTTATAGTTTTTCTTGTACTTGTATAGGTTTATCATTGAACATGCATATAGAAATGGGTTTTGGATTTACATCTACCTTCAACTTTGTAGTTTTTTGGGTTTTTACCATTGTATCTCTTGATCCAACTAAATAAAAAGGGTAATGAATTCTATATTACGTATTATTTTATACCCTTGGTTCTAGTCGCCACTCCGGGACCTATTTAAGGCTAGACATGGGGGTCATTATCTATACATCAACATGATCAAGGAAGGGTCTGGTATTTTTTTGTCCCTTTACTCATCTTGGTAAAGGCAGGTCATCATAGTATGGTATAAGATGTGATAGTTCAGAGATAGGATGGAGCTTGGGGTTAGGCATAGTAAGTATTGCATGGGGTGTTAGGAAAATAGTGTTAGAAAATCTTCAAGCATGAAATAGTCCAGGGAATACTGGCTTAGAAATTGGATTTTAGTTCCCCTCCCATGATCTGTTGCAAGGAATCTAGACCTACCGAATGACCAAGTGAGGATACACTGATTTTAGGGTAGATACCCTAGTAAAGTTACATGAATCATAATGACTTGTTTTCTTCTATGTTATGGGTGTTTTGGGAGTTTAAATAAATAACACGTTTATGAAAAAAATTAAACGAAATATTCTACACTACTCAAGCTTAGGAATTTCTTCTTTACCCTACAGTTATGGAACCCAGATGAGGACCACGAGTAGTGTGGGCGATCGAGGCCCCAAAGGATAATTTGGATGATCAGCAAAGGACTAATCAAGATTAGGAGGATTACTAGTGGAAGAATATGCTTGGTACCTTTCAACAAAAACCCACAGGAAGTACAAAGGCAGTGTCTCAGACATGGAAACTGAAAGTTGGCTTGAGGAGTTGGTGATATATTTCATCTTGATCCAGGCTCCGACTGAGTACTGGGTTCCCTTGGCAGTCTGTTAGAGGGGGTGATCAGTGCATAAGTGGTAAACACTCTACCTTAGAGAGAGGATGGAGAGTGATATTTTTTGGGCTGACTTTGAAAAGGATTTTCGAGTATAATTCCTTTCCTCTACGATGAAGGCCCAGAATAGGTAGGAGTTATTATCCCTTCAATAGGGGAGTATATCAGTGAGGGTTTTGGGGATCAAGTTCGAAGATCTCCTTCATTTTTCTCTAGAACTTTTTTTTGGATGAGAATTCTTGGGAGAGATGTTTAGAGGAGGCACTCTAACCTTCACTTCAGTGTGTTGTTACTCCCTTTAACCTACCAACATACTTGGAGGTCCCAAAGAATGTTTATGTGGTGGATAGGATGCACATTCTTGGAGGTGTTCCACAATAGGGGAGCCAGTTGGGCCCGTCAAAGGGGATGGTCATCAGCAGATGGCCTCCAGTGTTAAGGCATTCTAGGTTTCAGCTAGTGGGGAGTAGGCCCCAGGTGTTCCAATATCAATCTCCTGGTCCTTCCCCTTTCCTTGTGGGCCCAAGACTGAGATACTTCATTTGTGGAAGCCATGGTCACCTTCAGAATCCGTGCCCGGACTGAGTGTAGTACATTGGAGGTGGTAAAGTTCATCGCCCACCTCAGCAGCAGTAGTTTCTAGCCAAGACCTTTCAGTAATAGAACCAGGGACAACGAGCTCCTGATCCTCCAAGAGAAAACATTGAAAGAAGAGTCTGACCTCAGGGCGCTCCTCAGGGATCTCGACAAGGTCGTGGTCGAGGAGGAAGCTGACAGCTGAGGGGAAGAGGAACTGGGAATGGGTAATTGCATGTCGTAGAGGCAGTTGTTCCAATAGAGACCGAAGTCATTTGAGTTTTGATTAACTTTTTTAGCACTCTTGCATTCACCTTGTTTGATTCAAGATCTTCATAATCCTTTGTTTCACCCAGTCAAGAAAATAATCTAGGTCTAGATACAGGAATGATTTCCATACCCCTAGTTTGGATTATGCTAATCAGAGGTCAGACAATCTTTTCTTATGTTTGTCGGGGATGCAGACTAATGTTGGGGCCACATCAGTTCAGTGGGGACCTTATTTTGCAGTAGATGAAGCCATATGATGTCATTTTAGGCATTTACTGGTTGTTCTTTTTGTGTTCCATTATTTAATGCTTTTAAATAAAGGTTGTGTTCTCATATATGGGAATACAACGTGTGACTTTCATCAGCGAGCAGGGTTTCCATGAGGGAAGTCAGTGAGTGGAGCCCCTTATTTCTTTGTTAGATGAACTGTCAGTAGAGTTAGTAGATACGAAGATGGTGGAAGTCCCACAGATCACCAGTGAGTTCCTGGGCGTCTTCCCTAGAGAGGTGGTGACTCCCCCCCCCCCCCCCGACATGATGTTAGGTTTGGGATAGACTTGCAACCTGGTGACTGTCTGATTTCGATGGATCCCTATAGGATGGAGCCTTCTGAGTTGCAAGATTTATGGATTTGGATTGACGATCTGATGAAGAAGGGTTTTGTCCGACCAAGAGCATCACCATGGGGTGCTCCAGGATTTTTTCTAATAAAGTAAGATGGTGGTCTCAGGCTGTTTATAGACTACCAGAGGCTAAAATAGGTGACTATCAAGAACTATTACCACCTCCCAAGTATCGATGACCTTTTTGATCAGTTGAAAGGGGAAGTATAGTTCTCCAAGATCGACCTGCATTGAGGATATCACGAGTTGAGGGTGAAGTAGGGTGACATATTAAAAATTTCCTTTAGGTCTATAAATGGGCACTTTTAGTTCATGTTTATGTTGCTTAGCTTTACAAACGCACCATAAATGTTCATGGAGATCATGAACTCCGTCATCTGGGAATATCTGGACGGGTTCATAGTCATGTTTATTGATGACATCCTTATCTACTCAAGATTAGAGGAGGATCACACTGATCACAAGAGGATGGTTTTAGAGGTCCTATGACAGCACCAACTTTACAGGAAGTTGTCTAAGTGCAAGTTCTAGACATGAGAGGTGCACTTCCTTGGAAACATGGTGTCCGATAACTAAATAATAGTGGACCCGTTGATGGTAGAAGTGGATTTTTCTTGGGCATCACCCAAGAACATGGCATAGTTTCATAGTTTCATGGGTTTAAAAGGTTACTACAGTAGATTCTCTCACAACTTCTCCTGAGTTTCATCATGTTTGATAGCCTTGACCATGAAATACTAGGCCTTTTTATGGAGAATTCCGCACCAAGAATCCTTTAGTTACCTAAAGGGGAAGTTGGTTAGTTCCCCAGTGCTGAGGTTTCCAGAATAAGGGGTGGTGGTTTAGGTGTTATGTGATGCTTCATTCCAAGTTCGGGGGGGGGGGGGGGGGGGGTGTGCTGATGCAATAGTAGGGGTGATCTCTTATGGTTATAGGTAGTTATGTCTTTATGAACACAAATTTTAAACCCATGATCTGATGATTTCATTGTTCGTGTTCTCACTATAGTTGTGGTGTCATTACCTCATCGGGGAATGCTTCATGGTCTTCATAGATCACAAGATCTTGAGGTATGTCTTCTCCCAGTGAGACTTGAACTTGCAATAGTGGAGATAGATGGAGTTTCATCAGGACTATGACTTCATGATTTCCTACACCTTAGGAAATGCGAAAGTGGGGGTCTTTTCATTGAGCAGGATGTCGTAGAAACATGTGGTTTGAGAATCAGTAGATTCTTAGAAGGTGATGGAAGACTTTACAACCCTACACTTGGATGCAAGGGTGAAGGATAGCAGAGGTTTACTATTCCATATGATAGTGCAGTCCTATCTATTGTCATAGGTGGAGGAGTCTTAGTGGTGGGACTTGGATGCTGAAGTGATTTGCAGTTGTGTTAGACAGGGAAATGCTCTGGAAGGATGGTCTAAATATGGATACAATCAAATTTTGTTTCATGGAAAGTTATTTGTCCTAGGGGAAATGTGAGAGGCATTTCCTGGTGAGTTTCAAAACTCTCCCCTTTCGTTACACCCAGGAGTTTACAAAAATTACTGTGGCTTGAGGAGTTATTTTTGGTGGCCCAGGGTGAAATGGGTAGTGGTGGGGTTTGTGGAAAAGTGCCTCGTGTGTCAGCAGGAGAAGGTTGAGCATCATCTTCTGGGTAGTCTATTGAATCCTTTAGATGTCCCTGAGTGGAAGTGGGACGAAAAATCAATGGATTTAGTATTGAGACTACCTAGGGTTTAGGTAGATTGTGATAATATCTGGGTAGTGGTGGACCGGCTAACAAAATCAGTTCACTTCCTGGAAATCAAGGAGTCGAGTGTGATGGATGCCTAAGCATAGAGGTACATGGAAGAGGTGGAGCAGTTTCATGGAGTTCCATGGTCCATAGTCCTGAATTAGAATACATGTTTTACCTCGCGGTTTTGGAAAGGATTCCAAAATGCTTTTGGCACTCAGTTATGAATCAGCACTGCTTTCTACCCCCCAAATAGATTGGAAGATAGATCGGACCATCTAGATGTCGGATGATATACTACGGGCATGTGTTTTATACTTCAGGGGATCATGGGTGAAACACTTGTCTCTGGTAGATTTTTCCTACAACAAAAATAATCACTCTACAATTGGCATGGCTTTGTTTGAAGCCTTGTATAGTAGACTGTGTCTCTGACCCATGTGCTGGACAGAGGTCGGAGAAGCAGGTGTTCTTGGACTAGAGGTAGTGTAGAGTACGATGGAGAAGGTTCAGCTTATATGGTATAGGTTGAAGGTGGCTCAGGACTGGTAGAAGTCGTATACCAATCATAGGAGGAGACCCTTGGAGTTCGTGGTTGGGGACCACATGTTCTGGATGGTCTCCCCTCGGTGTGGGAAATGAAGGTTCAACATGGGAGGTAAGATTTCTCTTAGGTTATTTGAACCCTTAGAGGTGTTGTGGTGGGTTAGCGAAGTAGATTTTCATCTGTTTCTACCACCTCCACTAATGAGGGTGCATGAAGTCTTCCATGTGTCTGAGCTCTGTAGGTACCTACACGATGATTCTCATGTCCTCGACTAGGGAAATATGGATATCTAATATGATGATATGTCCATATAGTGAGTAGTGAGGATCAAAGATCATTAGAAGAAGGTGTTTCATAGACATACCATTCCCTTGGTTCATGTGTTAAGGAGGAATGATAGCCTTGAGGATAGTACGTGGGAAAGGGAGGCACAAATTGATGCCTAGTTCCCATAAATATTTTCAGTTTTATTCTATGTTTTTTTGTTCTTGACTGTGATGTAATGCTTGACCTTGTTAACTATGAGATGGTTTGTTTCACTTGTTCTCAGAATGTGTGTGAAGAGTCTTGTTTGTGGGGAGGAGAGGACATGATCCCTAATCAAGATGCATTAAGGTGGATGTGATGAAACCTGTGCAGGTGAGTCAGTGCCTCCCAAATAGGATAGTATCTTGACGTCGAGGAAGGGAATCCATAATCCATATGACTTGATGGTATGACCTTTACATTTTTGTCTGGATGCTTAAGGGAGGGGAGTGGTAGTGCCTCTATAGTTGATTATTATGAGGGAGAGGTGTTCTTATATGTCAAGGAGGTTTACTCCTGAGAGGTATCTTGTGAGGTGGTTATTTGGACTACTCTCTTTTCTTCGGGGTTGGTTTTGATTATCGAGGACAAGAATAGTTTGAGAGGTATCTGATGTAATGGCTCGGACCCTCCTGGTCCAATAGTTTTCCAAAATTTTGTAAAACCAAACAGGTCCACTGAATTATTCCACTAAAACAGTGGCAACGGTCATGAAGGCACCATAATGGTGGCACCGGTCACAGTGGCACCATGACGATGGCACTATAGCAATTGCACCATCATAGTCGCACACCTAAGCGGTGGCACCTCTTATGGAGTTCCAATAAATCGGTGGCACCGTTGCTGTGGAACCGTGACGTTGGCACTGTTACGGTGTCTCACCAAACGGTGTCCTGCCCTTGGTTTTTTTTAGTTTTTGACTTTTTACAGTTCCACACCTGTAACATATATTTTGAAATAAAAGTGTTTTAATACCCCTTTTAAAGAAATTTAATCCCCATAAATGATATCTATAATCCCCCAAGAGTCGGAAGACCCTTAACTAACCAAAACATGTGTCTTTTTCTTCGGTGTCACCCCTTCTTCCCATACTTTTTAGCTTCTCCCCTATTATGTGGTTTTTCCCAATTTACAGGAAACCCTTTAACTCATAGCCATTATCGCCACCTCTCTAAGAATAATTATTGAATAAAAATTAATTACATTGTGTGTAACCGCCCAATTTCATGGAGAAACCAAAATCCGCCTTTAAAAACGTTCATGATTTCATATCCCGTAACTACAGGATCTCACCTTTTATTGCATGGAGTTTCCTCTCCTTCATGGCTGGTCTCCTTTTATTTACTTGGTGCTTTTAGAGTCTCTCTTCCCGAGGCTAGTTGTGCACCTATGCTGGAGCCTTTCCTACTCACTCTTGGAGTCCTTGGAGTTCCTCCCCTACAAGTCTTATATCCCCAGTTCCTGGAGTGAGGAGAAGACTCTGATCGTTGATCATCCAGGTAGGGTTTTCCATTGTCTCTCTTTACTGTGTATCAAGCGGGGTGGGTATGATAATGTTCATGCGGGGATGGATAAAACAAAAAATTAACGAAGAAAATAACTGGTTTTTAATGAAAGAAGGGAGGTGTTTGGTGATAATGTTATTGTATTTATTTTATATTCCTCTATATGATGTGAATATTATGGGCTTGTGTCCACTGAAAATCATGGTTGTTTGTGGTCCTTCCTTGCGCACTAATGAACCTCTGTTTTCTGGATAATATTCTGATTGAATGGATGTAACATTGAAACTAGTTAATCACGTAAACTCGGTTGCTTAAATAGATGCCCAATGAACAAGAATACTTGTGTGATCACCCTGATTAACCAAACGGAAAGACGAAACTTAATTAATGGAGTGATTAAATCTGAGAACTCCCTTGCTTTGTTCTGGTGAGTTGTATGGTTGTTCTTTTTGACGCCTTGTGGGGTGATTTGAATTAGTATGGGATACCCTATTGTTGAGTTGTTTATTGGGAACATGATGTTGTGTGGGGCCATAAGAGGAGGCTTGGTTTGGTTCCAGTACTTCGAGGGATCTCACGAATCCCTTTTGTTGTTGTAACATTACAAGTTAACCAGGTGTGAATGCTTAAATTACTGATTGGCTATTTTTCCTTCCTTGGCTTCTGGAAATGCCTGTTAGTTTCCCGGTAGTAAAGATTTATTTAAATGTAATCACTTGAATATGATAACAAGAATGGGTTCAATGGGGAATTTTTTTCTAGGAATGAGTTGTGCATGGTTGTGGTTTTGGTGATTTTGTATGAATGAATAGTAACGAGGGTGTTTGTGTATGGGATGGTTTTGGAACACTTAGGTTGGGATGAGTGCTTGCCTACCTATGAGTATAAATTTACTTCTTGTGATTCTTATTCGTACCCCAAACAAGTTGAGCACTTCGTTCAGAACACCCCCATTTCATGGAGGAGGTTATTTTTTCCCACATCATATTTGGTGGTTGGTTATTAGTTATGTTCTGCTCCCTCTCCCAAGTATCTCAAGACTCTTCAGGCAAGCTGTGATGGACTGAGGTCCATTATAGACCAATATTATTCAAGAAGGGTACGTTGTGGTTGTTGTACGAGGTGTGTGCAGGTAGGGTTTGTTTCCCAAGAATCTTTGGGATGATTCCTAGGTGTCTTCAGGCATGGGAGCGGTTATTCTATCCCAGGTGTCTTTGGGTGTGGTAACGATTATTTTGGCCTAAGTGTCTGCGTGCGGGGATTTGTGTGTGATGGCCTAGGTGTCTGCGGGCAGGGATGTGCAGTTGTTGTATCCTAGGTGTGTGTAGGCGGGGTATGACGGTTGGACTGCGGGGAAAATGGAGGGGGAGGTCTGACACATAGGACGTATTCAATAACCTATGGGAAAGTGGTGTAGGGTACCCAAACATTTATGTTTTATTACTATTATTTTACTTTACTTGTGTTATTTGGGGAGTTTTCCTTGGTGAGGTTGGGTGGATAGTTTCTTTGCTAAGTGATTTTGTAATTTTTTTCTCATGGGACAATAGAATACCTCCCCACTTTTGCACGAGATCTTTTGGTTTTCCCTACTGAGTATACCTATATACTCACCCTACATATATAAAACTCCTTTTATGTTTCTATGAGGACTTCAACGACCGTGCATGACCATACTATCTCAGATGTCAGGATAGTTTTCATTGTTGTTTTCTATCTTTTGGTACCTTCCCTTTGGAGTTTTTCTTGTACTTGTATGGGTTTGTCTTTGAACAAGCATATGGTAATGGGTTTTGGATTCACTTATACCTTCATATTTGGAGTTATTTGGGTTTTTACCATCATATCATTCGATCCTACAAAATAAAAACGGTAATACTTTCCATATTATGTGTGATTCTATACCCTTGGTGCTAGTCGCCACTCTGGCACCTATTGAAGGTGGGACTCGGGGTTCATTATCTCTCCTTCAACTTGAGGAATGAAGGGTTTGGAAGTTTTTTATCCCTTCCCTCATCTTGGTGACGGGGGTTCGTGAAAACACTATAAACCAATCACCATTTTCATTGTTTTTTAAGTTATTTGAGAAACACATTCTCCAGGAAGAAAATCCTAAGCATGAAAATCCACATACAACACCTCCTTTCATGTCTCTAACTCCATATAATTTTTTAAATGAGTAATCTCAAGATTATGAAAATTATTACTAGTCATCTCAGAGGAAAATATCTAATTGTTAATATATCAAGTCCTTAAATAATAAATTGTATTCTGGAATTAATAATTATTTTGATACTCAATTGTATCAATAAAATTAATTTCAATTATTTTTATCTTAGGATAATTATAATAAAAAACATCATAGTATAATTATCCACTCAAATATTAATCACAAAATTAATTATTTTTTCTCTTCAATACTCATAATTATTACCATTAAAGATTTTTGGCCAACTATGATTCAGATTTTCTAAATTTCTAATTGGTAAACCTACTAATATAAAAAAAATGTTTTATATTCCATACATTAGTATATGGAAAAAGTTGTGATGATATGATACCAATTTTTTTCCAAAAAGTAGATTTAAGAGGGGTGAACAGAATTTTTTATAAATATATAAATTTTCCCCACTCTAAAGAAATTTATGTCTAGAAGTTGTAATTTTATAACTATTAGACAAATAACATAAAATCAATATAGCAAAAATAAAAAATATATATTATAAATCATTACCAAAAATAGTAAAAATGAAAAATAAGAAAAACAAAGAATATGAAAATGCACTATGTTTTTTATAAAAAAAATTTATGCCTCTATAAAATATTATTAAATGACATCATAGTTCATATAACAAGAACTCCTTACTTTTATCATAAAGTGTAACAACCCCAAATCTAGTAACCCAGAGTTAGTGTATACTTTATTAAATTTTTATAATATACAAGGGATCCATTCACCCTATATTTATTATTTAATTATTCTTGAAGAACTAGATACAAACATGCTTCCCATTTTATATAGGTAATAAAACAAAAAAAACATAATGAATGTAAATATTCTGCATCCTTGGACTCATTCAATAATTCCATATTCACATCCTATGGAAAAGAAAAAAATAAGGGGAATCTCAAATGCTTGGTAAGGGTTATGTATAGCTGAAGCTATCCAGAGTAAATAATGAATAATCAATATTGAAAGGTAAATAACTGAAAAAACATTTCATTTAATCAATAACATGAGTACGAAATGCATCCATGGATAATATCAATGAAATAATATCATTTAAATTAATAACTTAATTATAAATTAAGTAAATTAATAATTTTGGATATCATGATCCCAAAAATCATGATATCATTACAACTAAGGCCTTATTATAAGATAGTTTAAGAAATGTGTAGGTATATTCTAAAATACCATTTAATAAATCTAGCTAACTGATCTTTATCATGAGACCTATGGATTCATTAAGGGGATATATAATTCCAAGAACCATCATAATTTCATTTCCAATAAATTCGTCATATATTAAATAATCAATTAAATTCATAAACAATATGCCTTATCAATAAATATTTGTATTGTGTAGAAAATAAACAATATTAATATTTCCCTAGTCAATCAAATAACATTCATAGTAAAACACCATGTATATAAATGGTATATTTTTTATGTAATAATGGCCTCTATGATATGAATAATATATATATATAGGATAAATTTAATATCTAAGAATACTGATAACAATAAATTGAATGTTTCAAGCTAAAATTAAGGACTATACAATTAATAATGAGATGAGAGATGAGTATCTATTTACAAGAAATGCTGGTTTTGTAATAAAATTATTAATTTTAGAGAATAAACTAAAATTCAATAAATAAATTAAAATAAACTTTTAAAAAATTATTGTTTTGTAAAACCATTGAAAACATATAAAAGAATATAAATAGAGTAAAATGGGTTTTGAAGTGGTCAAATTTGTTAACATCTTATACGTTAAAAAGAAACATTCCTTTAGAATTTTTCAAAATAAAGTAGAAAATAACCCTTTCAGAAAGAATTAAAATGATTTCTTTCAAACCTTTTTAAAATTTATTCATATCATAAAATGTACTAAATAAACAATTCCATTAAATTAAAATGACTTTGTTAAATCAATTTTTAAAAATGTGGACATGGAAGAAAAATATACCTGATCAAAAAGAGGAATAGGATCGGCTTTTCTTATAAACATTTAATTTCTTGATTCAAGTTATGATGAGAGTAAAAGTTGTAATAATACATGGAAACTCTTTAAATATCAATAGGATAATAAAATAGATTAATTTTATGAAGGATGTATTATAAAATTCCTCTAATGAAATATATAATTAATCACAAAAAATGATATTTTGAAATAAATTCCTACCAATTTAGTAAAATTAAAATTATAACCCATTTAAAGTGTAAACATATATTTAAAATTTATAAATCATTAATAGATATATATTCATGTTAAAAACATAAAATGGTAAATATATATGACACATAAAAGTAAATAAGTTCATAATACCAAATATACCTCAATGGAGTGGAAATTTAGATGAAATCCCTTATAAAGAAAAATAATTGAGGTGGGGATTACTAAATGAAGTTATTATGTGTAAAAAATGTAAATCCAAAAATATATAAAAGGAAAAATAATAAAATCATAGGTCATTTCACACATAATCATGTCATAACATAGTTAATGAATTAGAAGTATAACCCAAAAAAACGGGAATCTATTTTAGACCCCCTTACCTCACGCTTCCACTTTTTTGAATACACATTTAACACATATATAATTGTTCCAAACCTATTAATAATTTATACCATAAATATATTCATATATATAATATCATATATGGTCCAATTATAACATCATATCACAATTTTATCAACTTTCATTATTATCATTATTTTGGGTGTAAATTGCATAGTTTCCCCAGTATGTTTTATCACAGATGGTCTACTTCTTCTTAATTGGTCGTAGTTTTATCATTGAAAAAATTAAATTAATGTTATAAATTTTATATTAATTAATTATATAAATTTTTATAATCATTGATAAATGTTGGTCATGTAAAATAAATTGCATCACTTCGTGGTGATAGTAAATCATATGTACTCATGAGAGATGTTATAAATTTTAAATGGGTGAAAGGGTAAAGAAATATATTATATATAAAATATAAAGATTATATATTATTACATAAGTACCATAAATATTATTTATTTTAATTATTATTAATATCCATGTTAGGAGAATATGGAAGATAGATTAAATCGATTCGTGGGGCGGTAGTCCTTTATACACACAAGTGATGGTTTTGTTTCCCATTTGATGGAGAAGTATATGGATAAATATTTTCACATAAAAACAGTAGAATATAATTATATTATATATATTGGATTTATTTTATTGAATTTTTTAATATATAATTCAATTTGGTAAAATAATAAGTAAGAAATAAATTTCTTGGTTATGACTGTTACATTCTCTTAAAGAAACCTCCTTTTGATCTCTCTTAATGACCATAGGGTTCATATTTTGGGAATTAAAAAACATCTAGAATATGTATATGGATGTTTTGGGGATATATTATAATTTTTTTGTATTTTTAAATTCATAATTAGGTGTAAATAAGTGCGGGGAGCCAATTCCCTATTATAATTGACATGACTGTCACACTTATAATTTTCTAATGTTTTATAATATTATTAAGTAAATTTCCTGGAATAATGTATAAAAATTTAATAATAATAAAATGTGATACTTTTAATGTCTAAATAAAATCAAATAACTAGTCTCAATAAACTTTTTATGTCATTTTAACCCTTACATTTTGGTTTAGCTCCTTTGCTAAACATTTTTAACCTTAACTGTGAGAATCATTTTTTTCAATATTAAAGGGTTATAATTTAACTTATTAGTTAAAAATTGGATCATATATGTACATTACATAAAATTTTGGAACATTTATAATTTTTTATCATATTTTGAAAAAAATATTATTTTTAAATAATTTAATGAAGTATTGTTTTTTGTAAAATATCATTAACGTCATTTTTCACAATATTCATTTTATTTGACATTAAAGAAATTAATTTAGTAATAGAATTAAAATATAAACTTAAAAACATTCATAATATTTTATATATATCTACATAAGTAATTTAACTAACTAATCAATCCAATTTATATTATACTTAATGTTTTTAAAGTAATTTACTTTATTTTTCTACTACTTGCGCAAGCAACATGTCATCCTTGTATAGTGTTTTAATGTAATTAAATAACCACTAAAAATAATTAAATTTACATCTTAAAATAAATCCCATTATTCTTTAAATAAAATTTAAAATTATTTCACAACTTATTTTTAACCCTATGTGAATATATAAATGAAATTTGACGGCAACATGGTGACATTTTGTATTTTTTTTACCTACAATAATAAAAATTTAGTTATCAAAATAAAATAGAACCAAAATATATTATATGTTAATTAAATATGTCTATTTTATAATTAAAATTATCAAATGAAATAATCAAATTTTTTATATATTTTTAATTCCATGTGACAATATTTTTAACCTTAATTACCTGATTTACCCTTTATATCGGTGATAACCATAGTTATTATTCATAATGACTAATATTAAAGGGGCCTATTTCAAAAATTATATCTCTATTATTGTAAATATGAATAAATTTTTAATGTTTCAATTTATATAATTTTCGTAAATTAATTTTAATATAAATTCCTAAATGGAACGAAGAACTATTTTAAAAAAATGCATTTTCAAGCCTCCAAATTAACTTACATAAAAATCATGTAATATTATAATCCTATTGGAATTAAAAATATATTTATAAATAAGTTTTTTCATATTTAACTTTATTATAAATTTTAATACTTAATGAAACTTTTAAATTAATTTATTTAATGAATATAAATGAGAGTATTTTGGAAAATCTGCATTTTCCACTATTCATTAAAAAATCAAACATTTTAGAAAAATAAAAATATTTTACTATAGTTTATTTTTTATATTTTGATTTGAAAAAATAATTTTATTCAATAAAAATTATAAATGTTTTATATATTAATTATAATTTCAATGCACAAAATGAAATAATTTCATTTTCGAAGAAAATAAATTTTTAAGGTATAAAAGGACTTCTCTAAAAAAAGAGTGATTATTTATTAATAATTCATCAATAAATTGTTATTGAGTAAGACCATTATACATATATTTCAGAATGTATTTACTCATATCCAAAACCTTCAATTCTGTAAGGTCCTGGATTTCTTCATAAGGTATGTTTTACTTTCAATTCAATTTAAGACCTTAATTTTTTTCAATTAAGTGTTTTCCCAAGTCCTTGAGAAAGATAGGGGTGTTCTGGGGGTTTGGGGAATGAAAAAGGGGGTAATGGGAAATTATGGGAAATCATCACGTATTGCATATGGTTTGGAAAAACTGTGCGAGAGAAGGACATGCGTGTAGTAGCCTCTGCATGGCTTTCACGTGGTTAGTCCTGATTTTGTGGGCAGCCTAGGTAAACCATGCAGAAGAAGGATTTTCAGACAGTAGCCTCTGCATGGCTTGCGCATGGTTTGGAAAAATGTGTGGGGAAACCGTGCAACCTAGAAACTTTTAAAAAATTACAAAAAATTCCATTATGGGATCTTTATACTCAACTTGGGATTTCCTCTTTTCTTCCTCCTTTGGACCCAAGGTACAAACTAAATCTCCCAAGAGATTCCAAGTATTGATCTTATTCATCTTAGGGTGGTTTAGAGTGACTTCAATTGAGTATTAAAGATCCAGGTAAGGCTAAACCCCTCTTGGTTTCTTTTACTTGTTTAGGGTTTCTATTTCAACCTCATCTCCATCCGAGTCTCTCAAACCCTAATTTTTTGGTGAGATTTAGTGTAAAAATTCAAGATTTGGTTGAATGGAGATATAAGGCTTTGATTTAGAGGTTATTCTATAATATATTCATGGAAGGTTTTCTATAAGTTAATTCCCATGGTTATTGTGTAGATTTGTGTATATAGTGTTTTTATTCATGACTACTTTTGATGAGTTCTTATTTCCCTTATCATGATATGATTTATTTGGTGTCTAAATAACCTAATGATACCATCATGATCCTCATGGGATTCATGGAGGATTATGTGACCTATTTTAGGGCCACCCAAGGGGTTAGTCAACCCTCCCGAATGGATAACAGAAACATAGGGTGTAAAATAGATTCATATTGATATAGAGCCTTAGAGAATGTGTTAATTGGTTAATATAATGGGTTATAATGGTTTTGGTTAGTTGGGTCTAATGTGGTTAAAGTATAAGTAGTAGCATGGTTTTCATTTAAATGTGTTATGTGGGAATAATAAGAATATGATAAGGTGTTATGTTTACACTTGAATATGCTTAGTGAGTTAGGCATGGAAAATGGGAAATGAAACTAAAAGGGGTAAGTTGTATAAATGATGAATGTGTAAATGTATTAAGGAATAATGTTAATTTCACATTTAATGATATTGTTCTGATGCTGTAAATGATATTGGATATGATGTTTTGATATTTTTAATTGAGGTGAATGATAAATAAGCATGTGCACATGGCTTGGTTGAGTGGGGTATCGACTTGAGGTTCTACGCCAATGGGTTGAGTTGGACTGAGGTTCTAGATCCACTCCCAAATGCATGAGATAGGGAAGGGGATGGAGTTATATTCCCCTAGTGGTTGCATTCCACCCAGATTGAGGGATTTAGGTTAGAATTATGAGATTTTTATAATGTTATTTTGAGTGGGATAGGTCATAATTTTATTCACATATGCTTGGGAACATTTAATTTTCCTAATCCTTTGAACAAATGAAAAGGGTATATTAAACCATGAAATGTCTAAGTAGTAAACCTGTATTCAATGGTAGTATAATTAAAAGGAACATAGTCTATAATGTCCTATTGAACTATTTATCTTTACTTTCCATTATTTCTCACTTGCATGCACAATCCAATTTTTCTAGATATTTTGTAGACTCAATTGGTGGTGGCCTATTGGGTTATACTCACACCCAAATTTGGTCACTATTCGGTACTTGAGAAGATTTCATGCTTTCAGGTTAGGACAATGGCAAGGGCCCTATGATAAGGAGTTTAGATGGGAATGGGATGTGTGTTCGAGGTTCCAGACTTGGATTTTGGTCCATTTTGGGGATCCTTCTTCTTTCCTTTCTTTTGTTTTTTGTCTACCTAGAACTTTAGAATGGCATGACATGTTTACTATTTTTTGTGTTTTTACCAAATTTGGGAATTGATTATTTATTCAAGATATTGATTTTTCTTTTTTGTTTCTATTATTTGAACTATTTTATGTTGTGTATTACTCTTTTAAAGAGGGTATAGTCTCCCAATGTGTCCTAAAATACCCTCTTTACTAGTTAGTAACCTCTGGCATATGGGGAGGTGTGCTGGAGGTCATGTGGTGACCCGGATCGGGGCACCAGTGAGTGGATTCCGGGTTAGGGATGTTACAAAGTGGTAGCAGTGGAGTTATTTTCCCTTTATTACTATTTGGGGATGGTAGACATCAGTTTAAGAAAGTTTCAAGACTTTTTAATGAGATCATGCTTGGGAGTAGCAAACCCATGTAAGAGGGAAAACCCAAGTCACCCTAGGAGGGTATTATTTTTCTTGTTTTGTGTTGTTATATTTGATAACATTTCACCATTTGGCGATGCAATAGTTGTGTGATTTGACGGTTTTGTGATATTTATCTTGTGTTTGAAAAGGTACAAGGTTTTTTATTCAGGAATCATTCTAGGAACCTATGTAGTAAAGTGACATGCATCATGATTGGCATACACACAAGATGGGTGTCTGGAATATAAAGGTTAGGATTCATATGTTTTCTTAAATGTAACGAAATTGTGCCCTATGGGACGGTATGAATGGGTAATAATGAAAGTTTAAAGGGTAATTAGTAATTATAAAATGTTTTTTACTAATGACAAAAAAGTGTATTAACATGTTGTCAGGGTAAATTATAATAGTTAAACTATTTTGAGTTAGGTAAAAGATAAGGCATGTGAACATATGAATTAAATACATGTGTTAGCCATGGATTTAGGAGATATGGCCAAGGGTAGTGATCCAATTGTGAGTTTGTTGGTTTGGGTAGTGTATATAAACTAGTTTGGTTATGGAAAGTGATGAGTCTACCTATGTTTCCTTTTCCCTCTATAAAAGTGTTATTGATGTGTTCTAAAGTTTATGTTTGTAATTGTACTAAAATTCCACCTAGAAGACGTGTGCCGATTGGGATACATGAGTATGTTGTCGATAAAGCTCCTTGAGTAGTGGAGTAGGAGAATGTGGTGATCTAGGAAAATAAGTAATATCAGTTCCATGAGAACTTCGCTCATTTTATGAAGATAAATGAATGAGACCCAGGATGGGTTGCACTGAGTATGTTTGAGCTGACCAGATAGTTTCAGTTGCAGCACCCTCCAACCTTTACTAGAGAGGGTGGGCCAGAAGCAGATGAATTTTGGATAGAGTACATCCAAAAAATTCTTGAACATCTAGAGACTCCTATCGATAATCGAGTCATGTTGGAATCATATATGCTGAGAGGTCCAGAAAATCATTGGTGGGACATCATGGTTTAGACAGAACAGGCTGGGGGAATTATTTGGAAGGATTTTCAGGAGAATTTCATTGGGAACTTCTACCCATAAATCTTGATGTAAGATAAGGCTTTGGGCACATGAGCCTTATCCCGATTGGGGAGGACTCATTAAGTGCATCCAGAATAACTGGGATCAAATCTAGGTAGTGGCATAATCTCTGAGTACTGTAGTAGTATTTTAACAGTATTGTAGTAGGTACTGTTTAGCATTGTAACAGCCGGGACTATTCCCCTGTTAGGACCTTCGAGCCACTTATTTGGTCTCCGAGTTCTTTAAGGCCTTCGGGCCACCCAGGACTTTGGGTAAGTAAGGCCTTAGGGCCACCTTAAGGCTGTCGGGCCACCTTTATTGCAGATACAAACCAGACAACCTACAAGGAACAAGCCCCATAATGAGGATGGTCAAGGAGCTTTCACCATAGCAGAAGCTAAAATAGATTTCAATAATGAGAGGGTATGGCACTAGCCATCGAGACAAGCCTGTTCATGTATGGCAAATCCTAGCTGAACTACCATGCAAAGGTTGAGAGGTTATTTCATGATGAAGATTCTGGGGTGGAGCAGTTTCAAGTAGTTAGTCTGGGTGGTATGTAATGATTGAATCCTACTGGCAATGAATTCCTCTAAGGCCTATGGGTCATTTAATGCTTACGCCTACGATCCTTGTAAGGGTTCCACCTCAAGTAACACCCCAAGATTCCATGGTATGTTTCCCTTCGAATAATGCAATAACTTGCATTGTATGCAACTTCGAGATTCTAACACACTATGACCAATAAAACTAGTCGTTATGAATAGTAATAGCCAATTTTTGTAATTTTATAAATTTTATATTTCAAAATGGAAATTTTTTTTGAATTCCGATTATCAAAATCATCTTAGGGTGAATTTTTCGTATTGTTCTAAAAACTTTCAATTTTTGATGAATAGTGAAAAACACTGAGTTATTGTTTAAAACCAACTTTTTAGTTAAATAATTATTTATTTTATTTTAATTTATTTTGGGTGAAAATAGATACCTAATAACTATATAAGTTCAAGGTAATTCATTGGAATAATTTTATAATAAGTTTAGATATATATATATTTTATTGAACTTTTTTACCGTCTTTTACCCACCTCCTAGAAGCATTTGCAAATTTTCATAATACTTAATTTTATCACTTTTCTGAGTTGAACTTCAAAAACCTGAGAGTCATGGTTGACATTAGAAAGTAAAATGTGGTTCAATAAGAAGAAAATAATTATTGGTCAATAGTATCTTTTTACTTTTATTTAATATGGTTAAAAGAAATAGGGTGATTAAGGATAAAAATGATATCATAATTTGCCTAAAACATGTCCTAATTCTATTGGATAATTATAATTCGACAAAAAACAACCTTAGTAATAAATTATGATCATCTTTGGTCCACTTGGATTAGATTAGGACATTTATTATTATTTTATTTAATGAAGAGTTAAAAGAGTTTAACTCAAAGTTTAATAACTAAACCATTTTTAATAAAGGGTTACACAATATATAAATTTGACAATAAATATTAATTAGAAATCTAAAAATATTTCCTACATAATGGTATTTTATTAATAATTTTTATACATTAAATACTGCAATTTATTTATGACACAATGATGATGCAGTAATTACCTTATTAATGAAAGATTAAAATAATTGATATTATAAATATCCAAATAAATGTAATTTGAGTCTTTTGATGAATTACACTAATTTTATAGGTTAATATGACATGTTAGGGTTTATTAAAAAAACATATTTCGAATTAATCATGCTGTAATGATTTTTGCAAAAACAAATACTAAATAGTGTCAAACTGGACATAATTATGTTTCGAATCACGATAAAGAGAATGATGCACCTATAATCTCATACAGCGATATCCTTATGAGTGGGAAGAAGGGTGACTCTGAGAGGGTAGAGCATATGAAAAATATAATCAAAAGAAGACCAAGGAGGGATTACTCTGATATGCCTAAAACGGTGTCGACGCGATCTGCCTCCAAAAAAGGTAGAGGGGATGTTATTGATTCTGGTAGGAGAGATAATGGTAAACGTCCCTACAAAGAGAAACTGTCTGCGGAATAGTTGAAATGAAAGGAACAATATATCCAACTCTTCAAACAGTATGAATCGTCAGAGTGGGAATCTGCTGATGCTGATGCGATGTCAGACTCTGGTGATGGTGAGGGTTATGGTTTTGATGTGATGTAGTTTTCTTTTGCTTGTCTTTGCCTCCTGTTTTCACCTTTACTTTTTATTAATAAATTTTTGGGATCAGGCGTGCCTGATCCGAACTTTCCTGGTATTAATAATGAACCACTTGGGGTTCTCTTGGCTTGTTATAGTATGTTTATTAACCATATAGTATAAAAATACAAAGAGACATGGTAAATGACAAACAATTTAACTAAGAGTTAAATCTAAAAGATAAGGTTAATATGGTGACCTAAACCTATATAAAACCTATTGGATGAGAGGTTTTAGATCCATAACCAACTTATCCTATAAATAAATCATTTTTGAGCTATTATAAACTGAAAATTATTTTAATATAAAATAATATTTCATGATTTTCCTAAAGTGACCCTCACCTCTCTTAAAAATTGGTACTTCCCCTTCTCTTAATTTCACATTTCCAAATACATTTTACTCGACCAACCCCTAACCAAATATCCTCCAAACTTTCCTCCCATAATTTTAGAGTCCTTACTTTGGTCATAAATCCAACATAAGGATCACTTTTGATTAAATCAAAAGGAAGAACCCGAAGAAGAGGTAAATATTTCATCACCTCTTTCAAGTTCTTTTCCTCTTCCACTTCCTCTTTCATTGTTTTTTAAATTTTAAAATAATAACTCAAGTATATTATTTATATTTCTATGTCATTATTAATATGGTACAACCATATTCATTATTTTATCCATCTAATAAATGGAAAAGTCAAAATATGTGCGTACGTACGGCATACCATCTCCACATCCTGGTGTAGTTTGTTATTCAAACAGTTCATTATTTTGGATGGATATAATAATGAATATAACTGATGTAAATAATAAATATAACATTTTAATGATTCTTTATATATGATATAACATCCAATTACATATGATTTCACCATCAATATAATGATATTGTCTCTTGAGCGTACATACAGATTACCGTCTCCACGAACGCGATGAGATTCATTCCCCACCGTAATCATTCAGAAATAATTTTCATTTTATAATTAAAAATAAGATTTGTTAACATGATATCATTCTATATATGAATCAAATACATCCTATCCATAACAAATATTTCTTATGTAACCAAGCATATAAAGGAAAATGAATCTGTTAACACCCGAAATGATGATACTACTAAAATATTATTAATAAAGCAATATTATAAGATCATATATGATATTATATTTATGAATATAATTCTGGTTTAATTTAATAAAAAAAATTAACTATTATACTTGAGGTTAAAATACCATCGACTAAGGAAAAGTACAAGGTAAGAGTTTATTTCACAATCTCTTTATTATTCGAGGTTATTTTGAAGTATCTATTGGGAACTCTTTATCATCAACATCTGTGTTTCTTAAAAATTTATTTCCAAACATTTTTTTACTATTTCCTAGACTATTGGTTAAATTAATTTATGCCCTTTTTGAATTTTTATAAAATTTTTATAAAGGAAACTTTTTGTCGTTTTCCAAACAAGTTCCTTTACAACCTTTTTGACAAAATTAAGGAATGAATTTTTTTTAACTTATACGGTGGGTGTAGCTATTTTTTGAAATTAGAAAACCTTCATAGCTTCCCTTACAAGATTATAATAATATTTTCAAAATAAATGTTTTCTTTTATAATTACATGAATTCTAAATGATATGAAAATAGAAAGAGATATTTCTCTAAAAAAGTTTTGATTTCATCTATGTCAACATCCTTTGATGGATTTTAAACTATTTTGAAGTTGATTTATTATGATACAAATATTCCATATTGTATTAATGTTTTTGTGGTATTTTGACTATGGATGTGTTATTTTTACAAAATTCATGGTTTATGGATAAATTATTGAAATTTCGTATTCTAGCTTTAATATGAATGTATATATTATGTTTAAATATTTTCATATGAGGAATGCATTGGACTTAGTAAGTGATGGGTGGAGCCCGCTATAGCTCCTCGATGCATCAGTGAGTCTCATGAGACAAACTAGTGTCTTGGAACAAGGCCTTGACAAAATCTTATTTGTATTCTTGGCACAAGGCCTTCACTATGTGGTTATGAAGTCTGGCATTATGCATTCCATCATTATGAAAGTGGCTATTGATATTGCATGTGATTATTCGACTAGTATAATATCCATGTGAATAAGTAAATAGAATTATTCAATTTTATGTTTTCCATATTATTCTGAATTTTAAGTTTAAAAGGCTTTTGTTTTAGTCTTATACATTTCCTTTAATGTTTATGCTTATTTATGATAGTTTCTGCTATATTGTTATCCTTACTGAGCATTTGAGTTCACCCCTTTCTATGTTTTATTTTTTCTAAGATGTGAATAAGTATTTTACGGTTGACTTGTGGGGATGGGATAATGATATAAGTGTGTTAAAAAGGGTAAAAAATGTTTTGGATGTTTTTATTTCATGATGTAATGTAAACCTTATGAATGTATCTAGTACTTACAAGGATACTAAACTGATCAGTCTTTCGTGACATGATTCTTTATATCATTCCAATTTTATGTAATAATACACCGACTTTGGGTAACTGGGGTCATGGAATTATAATTGTTATTAGAGTAAGTTTAGTACAATCCTTGAAAACTAGATTTAGAAAAACTCTAATCAGAGAACATTGCCCTAAGATAGACTTTGAGGATTAGTATAAATAAACTTCCTAGAATTTTGGTACTATAGATATTTTATGAGTTTTATGATCAATACATTTATGTCTGGATATGAGTAGGTAGGGGCGGCTCTAGAATAGATGTACCTAGGGGTAAAACCTGAAAATGCCAATTTGTGCTAGACTCGAATGGGAATTGGTGCATGACAACAGGTCTTGCTGCACTCTTGGTTACGACACTCCAAGGGGATATACTTAGGATAATTCTCATTTTCCTTACAAACCATTATGAAGGGTTTAAGAGTATATACTTCCCCAAAGAAATAATTTTTATGATTATGGATTACATCCATAAACTGTTCAATTTATGTTAAGTGTTTTACAAGTTTGGAATTAATAATTGTGATTCATAAACTAATATAGTGTATGCGATTGTTTAGAAATGGCTCTTAGTGGAAGGAATAGAAACTGTATCAACACATGTAATCCATGTTGATATTTACATCCTACTTAAGATAATTATAGTGGATCTAGTGAAGAAACCAGTTCTGATCAGCTTATCACCATACTGGGACAATTCACTTAGATTATGAATAATAACCTTACCCGTATGGAGCACCCCAATCCAATAGGTAGAGGATCAATGTTAGATCGCATCATGAGGCAAAAACCACAAAAATTAAATGGGATTACAAAACCATTATTATCTATGCAAGGGATAAATTACTTAGATAAAATATTTCCTGCTTTGGGGAGTAGCGAAAGGGAAAAAAAATTCATGGCAGTTTATCACCTCACAGGAGATGCATATCAATGGTGGTCATTAATCCAAAACAAAAAGGAAGATGAAAAAGTATCAAACATGGAATGGATGGAGTTTAAAAAGATTTTATTAGAAAAATACATTCCTCGTGACCATCGAGCGGATATGGAAATAAAATTTCTAAGTATGAGGAAAAAAGAGAATGAGAATGTCGCAAAGTATGAGGTTAACTTTACAAGGTTAGCAAGTCATGCAACAGATTATATACATAACCCAAGGAGTAATATTGATCAATTCTTTGATAGTTTAAAACCATTTATCCATCAAGAACAACTCTCAAAATCCATCTCATCGTATGAAGATATATTCTCACGTGCTATCAAGATAGAAAAGGAATTATATAAGTCTTATGACTTTAAAGCAAAGTAAGAGAAAAATTGATCTTTTGAACACTCTGGAAATGGAAATAAAGGGAAGAAGGTAAAAGTTGAATATCCATCCAGTGTTAAATGTGGGAAGAAACACCCTGGTACTTTCCTGAATGGAATGGGAGTCTATTAAAAGTGTGGTGAAAAAGGCCACCAAGCTTGTGATTGTAAGGGGAAGAAAGAAGCTACAAATGTTCAATGCTACAACTGTAGGGAGATGGGACATTATGAAAATTAATGTCCTAATCATTATGGAAACATACCTCCGAAAAGGCCAAGGGATCAAGGCCATGCTTATGAGATCACTACTGCTATGTTTGAAGCTCCAAAAGATGTGGTTGAAGGTAATTTAATGGTTTCCTCATGTTTAGGAACTGCTTTATTTTATTCTGGATCATCCCATTATTTCATATCTTCCCAGTTTGTTAAGAAATTTAGATATTTTCAATATGACATAAAAAGGCAGTTATCAGTCAAAACACCTAAAGGAAGTATCATCGCCACAAAGTTTTTTGAATCAGTTCCCATTAGGGCATATAAATGTTCTTTATTTGCTGATCTCATCTTCATACCCATGATTGAATTTGATGTAATCCTCATAATGAATTGGCTTTTAGACCATGATGTGAACATTTATTGTAAGAACAAGGAGGTTACAATTTTTGATGATGATAATGAGTACCTTATCATTAGAGTGGAAATGTCACCACCTAATTATTATCTAGATCCACCCCTTGTAGCTCTACTAATTTCAATTATTGGGGAGGAAGAGAATGAAATAACTATGGGTGAGGAAAAGAATGTTCGAATAGAGTATGTACTTATTGTGAAAGAATATGTTGATTTGTTTCCAGATGATTTACTAGGACATCCTCTGGAACGAGAAATTGAGTTTTCCATTGATTTAATTTCTGGTTCAAGGCCCATATCGAAGACCCCTTATAGAATGGCCATTGTGGAATTATTGGAACTAAATAAACAACTAGAGTAATTGAGTAACAAGGGATTTATCTTCACTAGTGTTTCTCCATGGGGAGCCCCTGTCCTTTTTGTTAAGAAGAAATACATATCTATGAGGTTTTGCATTGACTACAGGGAGATAAATGTTATCACAATAAAGAAAAAGTATCCCCTACCTCGCATTGATGATTTATTTGACCAACTTCATATAGATCAATATTTTATAATGATTTACCTTCGATTCAGATATCATTGGTTGTGTGTAAAGAAGGAAGACATTCTAAAAACAATATTTCGACCCTGGTACAGGCATTACGAGTTTACAGTAATGCCTTTTGGATTGACTAATGCACCCTCTATTTTCATGGATATAATGAATAGAGTTTTCAAGGAATATCTTGATGACTTTGTTGTGGTATTTATTAATGATATCTTGGTATACTTAAAAATATATGAAGATCATGAAAATAATTTGTGCATTATTTTAAAGACTCTTATAAGAAATAAATTATATGGGAAGTTTAGCTGGTGTGAATTCTGGCTTCAAGAGATTTCTTTTCTTAGCCTTATTATGTCCAATGATGGAATCTCTATTGATCCTTCAATGACCAAGGAAATCCAATAATATCCATCACCAACAAGTATAACTAAGTTATGTAGTTTTATTGGTTTAGAAGGGTATTATCGATGTTTTGTCCAGAATTTTTCTTGATTGGAAAACCCATTAACCAAGATCACATGTAAAGGGGTTAAATTTGTTTGGAAAAAAGAGTACGAATAATGTTTTAAATAATTGAAAAGAAGATTAGTAAATTCTCCTATCTTGACTCTTCCATCAAGGAATGAGGGGTTTGTTATTTATAGTGATGCTCAAAAGAAAGGACTTGGTTGTGTCCTTATGCATAATGATAGAGTTATTGCCTATGAATCACGATGGCTAAAAATTAATGAGAAAAACTATCTCACTTATGATCTTGAGTTATTAGCTATAATATTTTCTCTAAAAATATAGAGACACTATCTATATGGTGAAAAATGTGAGATTTATACTGATCATAAGAGTTTTAAGTATATTTTATCACAAAAAAATAACTCAACATAAGGCAAAGGTGATGGCCTGAACTACTCAAGGATTAATATTTCACTATACACTACCACCCGGGACAGGAAAATAAGGTGGCAGATGCTTTGAGTAGAAAGAATCAGGGAGTTTTGAACAAGATGAGAGTTGAAAGGGATCCTATTTTCATGGATCTAGTAGTAATGGATATGGAAATAACCATGGAAGGTGAAACATCAATACTTTTTCAAATTTTGGTTAAACCATCTTTACTAGAAAGGATAAAGAATTCTCATACTGATGATAAGGAATTTTAAAAGAAGATTAAAGTTGTGAATGATAGTAGATTGAGTGACTTCATATATGAATATGGAATTTTGAAATTTGGGAAGATAGTTTTTGTTCCCGATATACCTTATCTAAAAAGGTAATTGTTGGATGATGTCCATAGCTCCAATTTCTCTATACACCCTGGGAGGACCAAGATGTATAGAGATTTGAAGGAGCATTTTTGGTGGTACAACATAAAGAGGGAGATTGTTGATTTTGTGTAAATATGTATGGTTTTTCAACAAGTGAAATATGGAAGGCAATAGCCTATAAGAGTCATGAAACCTCTTCCCATACCTGAGTGGAAATGGGATAATATTACGATGGACTTTGTCATGGGGATACCGAAGACTCCAAGGAGGAATGATGCAATATGGGTCGTTATTGATCATCTTACCAAGCTAGTGCATTTTACTTATATAAGAGAAGATTTACCAATAGAATGTACGGTAATACTATATATTAATGAAGTTGTAAGACTTCATAGAGTACCTCTATCGATTGTTTCTGATCGTGATCCCCATTTTACATAAAGATTCAGGAATAGTCTTTAGAAGGCCCAGGATACTGAACTTCATTTAAGCACTGCCTACCAACCTCAAACTGATGGACACTCAGAACATACTATTCAAACCATAGAAGAAATGTTGATATCATGCTCACTTAACTTTCAAGGTATTTGGGATTAATATTTACCTCAGGTATAATTTTCCTATAATAATAGCTTCCATTCAAGTATTCTGATGGCACCATATGAAGCATTATATGAAAAGATATGTCACACACCAACTTGTTGGGATGATGTTGTTGAACTAAAACTTGTAGGCCCAGAACTTGTTGAGTAAACAATTGAAAAGATGAAGGTTTTCCAAACCCACATCAAAGCAGCCCAAAGTGGGCAAAAGAGCTATACTGATAACTGGAGGAAGAATTAGGAATTTCAAGTAGGATACCATGTTTTCCTGAAGTTATCTCCATTTAAGGGTGTTATACGTTTAGGTAATAAGAGTAAATTGATTCCCAGTTACATCAGACCTTTCAAAATTCTATAACGAATTGGATTTGTAGCTTATCATTTGGCAATGCCTCTAAGTCTCTCTAAAGTTCATGATGTGTTCCACATGTCACTGTTGAGAAAATACATGCCTGACCCAATGTATTTACTCACCTATGAAGAATTAGAACTTGAACATGATCTATCTTATTATGAAGAGCCTGTCAGAATTCTTTATACCAGATAACAAGTGTTGAGAAACCAGACGACTCGTCAAGTAAAAGTTCTATAGAGAAATAATATAATTAAAAAGGCAACTTGGGAACCTGAGGAACTTATAATGAAGAAACACCTGATCCTTTTTTGCAGTAATGTTTTATAAATTTCAATGGTTAAATTAAGTATGGGAGAATGTAACACCCCAATCTTCCATGGTATGTTTCCCTTTGAATAATGCAATAGCTTGCATTGTACGCAACTTCGATATTATAACACACTACGACCAATCAAACAAGTCGTTATGGATATTAATACCCAATTTTTGAAATTTAATACATTTTATTTTTCCAAATGGACTTCATTTTTGAATTTTCAATATCGAAATTATCTTAGGGTGAATTTTTGGTATTTTCCTGGAAACTTTCAATTTTTGATGAATCGGGAAAAACACTAAGTTATTGTTTAAAAAACTTTTTATTTAAATAATTATTTTTTTATTTAAATTTATTTTAGGTCAAAATAGATCCATAATATCTATATAAGTTCAATTTAATTCATTAGACTCATTTTATAATAAGTTTAGATATATAAAAATTTTATTGAACTTTTTACCGTCTTTTACCCACCTCCAATGAGCATTTTAAAATTTGCATAAAACTTAATTTTACCACTTCTGTGAGTTGAATTTAAAAATTCCAAGAGACATGTTAGACATTAGTAAGTAAAATGTGGTTCAATAAGAGAAAAATAATTTTTAGTGAATAGTATCTTTTTACTTTTATTTAACACGATTAAAAGAAAATAGGGTAATGAAGGGTAAAAATGATATAATAATTACCCTAAAAAATGTGATAATTATATTGGATAATTATAATTAGACAAAAAACAACCTTAGTAATAAAATATTATCCTCTTTGGTCCACTTGTATGATATTAGGACATTTAATATTATTTTATTTAAAGAAGAGTTAAAAGAGTTAAATTCAAATTTAATAACTAAAATATTTTTAATATAAGGCTAAATATAATATAAATTCTACAATAAATATTCATTAGAAAGATAAAAATATTTCTTATATAATTGTATTTTATTTATAATTTTTAGACATTAAATAAATTAATTTATTTTTGACAAAATGATGATGTTGTCATTACCATATTAATGAGATATTAAAATAATTGATATTATAAATATCCAAATAAATGTAATTTGAGACTTTGGATAAATTACACGAATTTTATAGGTTAATATGACATTTTAGGGTTGATTAAATAATTTTTTTTCGAATTAATCATGTTGTATTGATTTTCACAAAAAACAAATACTAAATAGTGTCAAACTTGACATAATTAAGTTTTTAAAACCAATACTATATTATTAATTGATATAATATTACTAAAAATATAAGGATCAAACAAAGAACTTAGATAAGGTTATATATTTTAATAATGAACCACTTTGGGTTCTCTTGGCTTGTTATAGTAAGTTTATTAACCATATAATATAAAAATACAAAGAGACATGGTAAATGAAAAACTATTTAACTAAGAGTCAAATCTAAAATATAAGGTTAATATGGTGACCAAAACCTATATAAAACCTATTGTTTGAGAGGTTTTAAATCCATCCCCACCTTATCCTATAAATAAATAATTTTAGAGACATTAGAAACAAAAAATGATTTTATTATAAAATAATATTTCAATCTTTTCCTAAAGTGACCCTAACCTCTCTTAAAAAAGGTTACTTACCCTTCTCTTAATTTTACATCTCCAAAGCCATTTGACTCAGCTAACCCCTGACCAAATATCCTCCCAAATATCCTTCCTTAATCCTAGAGGCCTTCCTTTGGTCATAAAACCAACTTAAGGATCCCTTTTTATTAAATCAAGAGGAAGAACCCAAAAAAGAGATAAATATTTCATCACCTCTTTCAAGTTCTTGTCTTATTCCACTTCCTATTTATTTGTTTCTTCTATTATAAAATAATAACTCTTGTATCTTATATATACTATGATTTTATTAAAAATATGGTACAACCATATTCTTTATTCTATCCATCCTATAAATGACAAAGTCACCATACATGCGTACGTACGGCTTACCGTCTCCACGTCATGGTGTAGTTTTTTATTCAAACACTTCATTATTTTGGATGGATATACTAATGAATATAACTGATGTAAATAATAAATATTACTTTATTATTATTATTTATATATTATATACCATCCAATTACAAATTATTTCAAAATTAATATAATGATATTGTCTCTCATGCATACATACGGATTATTGTCTCCACGAACGCGATGAGATTCATTCCCCATCGTAATCGTTGAAGAATAATTTTCATTTTATGATTAAAAATAATTTTTAGGAACATAATATCATTCTATATATTAATAAAGCACATCCCATCCATAAATAACATGGCTTCTGTAACCAATCATATCAAGGAAAACGAATCAGTTAACACTCGAAACGATGATACAACAAAAAAATTTATTAACAAAGCAATATTATAAGATCATAAATGATATAAAATTTATGTATATGATTCTTTTATAATTTAATTAAAATATTTCAACTATTATATAGGAGGTTAACATACCATATACTAAGGAAAAGTACAAGTTATGGGTTAATTTCATAATCTCTTTATTATCCGAGGTTGTTTTTACATAAGTATCTACTAGGACCTCTTTATCATCCACATCTGTGTTTCTTAAAAATATATTTCAAAACATTTTTTACTATTTCCTAGAATATAGGTTAAAGTCATTTATACCCTTTTTTTACTTTTTATAAAAAAATTATAATGGAATATTTACATTATTTTCCAAACAAGGTCCTTTACGACCTTTTTTACAAAATTAAGGAAAGAATGTTTTTTTAACTTATATGTCGGGTGTGACTATTTTCTACCATTATAAAACTTTCAAAGCTTCCCTTACAAATATTATAAGAATATTTTTAAAATAAATTTTCTCTTTTATAATTTCATGACTTCTAAATGATTTTAAAATAGAAAGAGATATTTCTCTCAAAAAAGTTTTGATTCCATCTATGTCAACATCCTTTGATGGATTTTAAACTTGTTTGAAGTTGATTTATTATGATACAAATATTCCATATTGTATTGAAGGTTTTGTGATATTGTTTACTATGGATGTGTTATTTTTACACCATTCATGGTTTATGGATAAATTATTAACATTTAATATGCTATTTTTAATAAGAATGTCTATGTAATGTCTAAAACTTTTCATATGAGGAGTGTATTGGACTTAGTAAGTGATAGGTGGAGCCCACTATAGCTCATTGATGCATCTGTAGGTCTCATGAGACAAAATAGTGTCTTGGAATAAGGACTTGACAAAATCTTATATGTAGTCTTGGCACAAGGCCTTGACTATGTGGTTATGAAGTCTGGCATTATGATTTCCATCATAATGAAAGTGGCTATTGATATTGAATGTGATTATTTGACTAGTAGAATATACATGGGAATAAGTAAATGGAATTATTTTATTTTATCTTGGCCATATTTTTCTGATGATTAATTTTAAAAGGATTTTTTTAGTCCTATATATTTCCTTTAATGTTTATGCCTATTTATTAGAGTTTCTGCTATATTGTTATCCTTACTAAGCATCTGAGATCACCCCTTCCTATGTTTTATTTTTCCTAGGATGTGAAGAAGTAGTTTATGGTTGACTTGTAGGGATAGGCTAAGGATATATATGTGTTAAAAAAGGGAAAAATGTTTTTGATGTTTTTATTTCATGATGTAATGTAAATCTTATAAATGTATCTAGTACTTCCAAGGCTATTAAACTGGTGAGTCTTTCCAAACATGATTCCTTGTATCATGATAATGTTATGTAATAATGCACCGATTGTGGGTAACTAGGGTTAGGGTGTTACAAGACATCCATTGAAAGGTTGATTATCAAGAATTAATAAAAATGAAGGCCTTTGGGCCATTTGAGGAAGAGAAGGTAGTGAATTTCATAAAGTTGACTCGGGGGGGGGAAATATCGGTGATGGACTATGCTAGTCATTTCACTGATTTTAGGAGCTTCGTTCTGATGTTGGAAGGAGACAAGGAAGCCATAGAGAAATACTTCCATGACAAGTTGAGACCCGAGATCAGGTCTTAGATGAATATCTTTCATATGAAAAGGTTTGCTGAAGTGGTGGATCATGCCATTATCTCAGAGGGGAACCTAAAGGGATATTCATGTAGTGAAGTTGTGGTGCCAGCTGGGTGAGCAAGTGGTGCAGATTCTAATAATAGGAAGAACCGCTTTGAAAACTTTTAGAAAGGTGGAAGCACACAGATCAGTCAAAATATGGGGTCAGTTTCTCAGGGCGATGGCAAGGTATTCTTTTATCAATGTGGTATGTTGGGGCACAAGTGTAACCAGTTTCCTCAACCACTGGATGAGTGCCAAGAATGTTGAAGGTTAGTATATGTTAATAGGTTCTGTCAGAACCCACGACAGTTGTGGAATGATGGAGGTTAGAGTTAGGTACCAAGTGTAGGCGGGGGGGGGGGGGGTTACCCCATATCAGATAAGAATTTGGAGCTCCACAGGTAGTAATGGCAGAGGCAGTGGACATGGAACTCTAGGGAGAGATCTTCCTTACCAATAGACTAGTGCAGTGTAAGGAACTTAGGGTAGAGCCTAGGGTAAAGGGTTTGGTTATCTCCATACAGTTCAGGCTACACCTGGGGGTGGTGAGGTAGGACCGTCTATATTTCAAGGTAAGATTCGTGTATCTTACATGAATTCTAGTTCTTTATTTGATACCAGTTCTATGAATTATTTTATTTATGCTCAGTTGGTAGTTGTATTGGGTTTAACCATGGACACTTTATGTGGGGTAATGTATCTTGATACTCTACTAGGGGTATGAGTCGAGGACATTAGGCAGTGTAATGGTTGGGCTCTAGATGTTGGTGGGTATTGTTTTTTGTGGGATATATTTGTCCTAGAGATGTTAGTTTTTTAACTATTCTTGGGAATGGAATGTTTGGTATCATATCAAGCTCATATCGACAATTACTAATTTCGGGTAACATTTACATCTCTCGATGGGATCACTTATATCCTTCATGGTGAGTGGGATACTTGATTGGGTTGTGCAAGGCCGCTATGCTAGTAGTTGGGGGAACTCATAGCCCATGTGGCATGACTTATGTTAGATGATAGGGATAAAGGACATCCAGTCTTCCCTTTTTGTGGACTAGTTTCAGGATTTGTTTCTTATGGAGTTCTCATGGTTACCACCTGAGAGAGATGTTTAGTTCATGGTCGACTTTTTTCTAGGAGTGGAGCCAGTTTCCATTCCACCCTATTGAATGGCTCCAGTAGATATCCAAGAACTGAAGTTTAAGTTATAGTAATTGGAGTGTAAGGGGTTTATACATCCTATTACATCAACTTGGGGATCTACGATGTTGTTTTCTAAGAAGGTTGATGGATCACTGAGGCTATGTCTCGATTGTAGGAAGTTGAACTAAATGATGGTTAAGAACTGATACCCTCTTCCTAGAATCGATGCATTGTTTTATCAGCTCAGATCTTCCTCAGTGTATTCTGAGATCAATTTGAGATCATAATACTATCAGTTGAGGGTGAGACCTGCTAACATACCCCATATAGCTTTTTGAAGTAGATGTAGGATGTCAAAATTTCTGGTTACAGCATTTTGTTTGACTAATGCACCAGCGATGTTCATGTCCTTAATGAAATGAATATTCAACCCATATCTAAATCAGTTTGTAGTTTCCTTCATTAATGAAATCTTGGTGTTCTCCATAACTAATGAATATCATTCCAAACATCTTGGCATCGTCTTGATTACACTAATAGATCATAGTCTTTACGCCAAGATATCAAAATTTCAGTTTTGGATTGATGAGGTTCACTTTCGGGGACACATCATTTTTGAGTCAGGTGTGTCAGTGGATCCAAGTAAGGTGAAAGTTGTGGTGTCTTGGGGGAAGTCCAAGAATGTACCTGATATTTAGAGTATTATTAGTTTGGATGGTTTTTACTTATGTTTTATTAGATATTTCTCTCATTTGGTAGCACCACTCATAGGCCTAACCCAGAAGGGGTTGATTTAAATTGTTCAGAGGCTTGTGAGAAGGATTTTCAGGAGATGAAAACGTAGTTGACCACCACACTAATTTTGATCTTTCCTGAAACAGGTAATAGGTATAACTTGTTTTGTGATGCATCCAGTGTTGGACTAGGGGCATTGTTGATGCAGGATTGTCGGGTTGTGGGTTTTGGATCAATAAAGTTAAGGATATATGAAAGAAATTATCCTACTCATGACCTTGATCAAGCTGTTGTGGTTTATGAATTAATGTTTAAGTTACATTACTTGTTGGGAGAACCTTTCACAGTTTTCACTGACCGTAAAAGTCTCAAATACATCTTCTCTTAATGATATTTGAATCTTCGATAGTGACGGTTGGTTGAGTACCTGTAGTCTATTGATTTCGAGTTGGTGTATACACTAGGGAAAGGGAATAGCATTTTGGATGCTCTGAGCCAGAAGACTCAAAATTAGGCAGTTCAGGAATCCAGTTCAGAGTGGGTGGTGATGGCCTTGTTTGTGGAGATACATTTGGATATAAAATATAGTAATGAGAATATGACCCTTAAATCAATAGCCATTGAATCCACACTTCTGAACTGAGTTAAGGAGAGTTATTTGGTGGACCAGGAGTGTTTAGATATGAAGTAAATTCATATATCTAGGGATTCACCTTCTGGTAGGACTTTCAGTGCTGATGGAGTTTCTTATGTTTTTGGACATGTTGTAGTGCTCATAGATGTATGGGAGGATTTTATGCATGAGTTCCATGCATCGAAATGGTAAGTGCATCCAGTATTGACTAATAAGTACCATGATCTTCGTAATACATTTTGGTGTTTGGGAATGAAGAAAGAAGTTGTGAGTTATGTGGTGTGATTCCTTACCTGTCAATGGGTGATGGTTGAGCACCAGCATCCAGGTGGGTTGTTTCATTCATTTCCTATTTTAAAGTAGAAGTGGAATGATGTCATGATGGACATCACAGTGGGTATTTTGAGGATGCCTCGGATGAATGATGCAATTTGGGTGGTGGTAGATCAGCTGACCAAAGTGGTCCATTTCTTTCCAATTCTGGAGACCTATACAATTGTCCAATTTGGGGAATTGTATGTTTGAGAAATAGTGTGGTTTCATGGTGTGCTGAGAACCATATATTTGGATCATGATCTAAATTTCACCTTGCTCTTCATGAGGAGAGTACAAAAGGCACTTGGTACTCAAGTGTTTTTTAGTATGGATTACCACCCACAGACTAACGGGCATTTAGAGAGTACAATTTAGGTATTAGAAGACATGTTGAGAGCATGTGTACAAGATTTTGGAGGATTGTGGGAGAAACAATTGTCCCTTGTTAAGTTTTCTTACAACAATATCTTTAATTAATTAGTTCAAATGGAACCTTTTTAATCACTTTATGGGAGACCGTCTCGATCTCTGTTGATTTGGTTAGAGGCCGGAGAGTCTGAGTTGTTAGTACTGATTCTTGTGTAGGACACATCGGAGAAGGTTCATTTGATTCAAAAGCATATGGAAATAGCTCAGAGTAGGTAAAAGTAATATAAAGATAGGCTCCATATACCTATTGAGTTCATGGTGGGTGATAGTGTGTTTCTTTGGGTGTTTCCATGGTTGGGTCACCGTTGAATTCAGAAGTAGGGCAATTTGGCACCAAGATATATGGGGCCATTTGATATTGGGGAGAGGGTCAGAACCGTGACTTACCGATTGTCTCTTCCAAAATGGTATAGTGTGATGAATGATGTTTTCCATATTTCAAAACTCTGACAGTAATATCCTGATCCATATCATGTGATAAATGTTGAGGATATCAATCTTGAGGTGGATGCATCCTTTGATGAGCACCTAGTTCGTATTGGGGATCATAGTGAAAAGGTATTTTGGGGAAAATGTGTGCCCTTAGTTCATGTTCTATGGAAACATGGAAATGTTCAGTAGGAAACTTGGGAGCAGGAATCTGATATACTCCCCCAGTGGCCCGATCTATTTTCTTTGGGAACTCAATGATGGTCGGGAAGAGGGGCTCGGGGACAAGTCGTTATAAGGTGGGAAGGTTGTAAGATCCCAGATTGCTCCATAAGGTATGTTTTACTTTACATTAAATTCAATCCCATTATTTTGGTCAATTTAGTGTTTTACCATGTCCTTGGGAAGGATCAGGGGTGTTCTGGGGGTTCAGGACATGAAAAAGTTGGAAAAGGGACATTTTGAGAAATCGGCATTGTTTTTGCATAGTTTGGAAAATCATGCTAGAGAAGGGAATGTGGGTAGTATCATCCACATGGCTTACACACATTTAGTCCTGATCATATGGGAATCCTAGGTAAACCATGCTTAAGAAGTATTTTCAAAAAGTATCATCCGCACGATTGGCGCATAGTATAGAAAAATGTGTGGGTAAACCGTGTGACCTAGAAACATTTAAAATAATTAAAAATTGGAAGTAGGGGATATTTATACCCAACTCGGGATTTCCTCATTTCTTTCCCCTTTGAACCCTAGGCACACAAAAAATCCAAATAGATTTTAAGGATCGATCTCCCTCATTTTAGGGTCATTTGGAGCACCGTCAATTGTGGATTGAAGATCCGGTTAAGGCTAAACCCCTCCTTGATTTTTCTCTTGTTTAGGGTTTCTATTTCAACCCCATCTCTATCCTCATCTCTGAAACCCTAATTTTTTAGTGAGATTTATGTAAAATCATCAAGAGGTTTTTGAATCGAGATATAAGGCTCTGATTGAGAGGGTGTTCCCTAAAGAATTAAAGGTAGGTGGTCTATAAGTTATATCCCTTCTGTTTTGTGTAGATTTGTGCATGTAGGGTTTTTATTCTTTACCTATTTTGATGAGTTCATGGTGAACATGTCATGATGTGATCTATTGGGTGTCTAAACAACCTAATGATACCCTCATGATCCCTGTTGGATTCATAGAGGATGATGGGACCTATTTTAGGTCCACCCAACGGGTGTTCTGTCCCTCATGAATGGTTAATGGAAACATAAGGTGTGAAATGGATTTATATTGATGTAGAGCCTTAGAGAATGTGTTAATTGGTTGATGTAATGGGCTATAAGGGTTGTGGTTTGTTATGCCAAATAAGATTAAAGGTGAAGGAATTTTTGGGTTGGCAATTCAATAGATTAAGTGGGAATAATGGGAATATGATAAGCGATTATGTTTACACTTGAATATGCTTAGTAATATGGCATGGAAAATGGGAAATGGAACTAAAATGGGTAAGTATTGTAAATGATTAATGTGTTAGTGGATTAAGGGATAATGTAAATTTCCCATGTAATGATATTGTTGGGATGTTGTAAATGATATTGGTTATGTTGTAGTGATATGGTTAATTGTGTTGAATGATAAATAAGCATGTGCACATGGCTTTGTTGAGTGAGGTATCAACTTAAAGTTCTATGCCCATGGGTTGAGTAGGACCAAGATTCTAGCTCTGCCCCAAAATTTACAGGTTAGAGAAGGGGAGAGAGTTATTTTCCCCTAATGGTTGCATTCCACTCAGACTAAGGCTTCATGTTGAGGATTGTGAGATTGTTATAATCTGATTCCTAGTGATATAGGGCTACATTTTATTCCCCTATGATTGTGAATGTTAAATATGACTAATCCATTGAACGCTTGAAAAGGGAATATTAAACCATGAAATATAAAAGTAGTGAACTCAGATTCACTGGTAGTATAATTAAAAGGAACATAGTATAAAATGACCTATTGAACTGTTTATCTTTAATTGAAATTATTTATCACTGGCATGCACTATATTCTTTTGCTAGATATTTTGTAGGCACCATTAGTGGTGGCCTACTAAGTTATACTCACACCCAGTGTGAGCCTCAATTGGGTACTTGAGCAGATTTCATGATTTCATTTCAGGACAAGGGAAAGGGCCCTATGCTAGGGAGTTGAGTTGGGAATGGGACGTGTGGGCGAGGTTCCAGACTTGGAGTCCAGGCCATTTTGGGGATCCTTCTACTTTCCTTTATTTTGGGTTTTTTCACTTGGCCATTTAGTATGTAATGACATGTTTACTATTTTATGTGGTTGTACCGAGTTTGGGAATTGATTATTTATGCATGATACTAATTGTTCCCTTTTCTTCTTCTATTTAAACTCTTTTATGATGTGTCTTACTCTGTTAAAGAGGATATAGTCTACCGATGTTCACTATAAGACCCTCACTTCTAGTTATAAACCTCTTAAATATGGGGAGGCATGCTTGAGGTCATGTGGAAACTTAGTTCAGAGCACCAGTTAGTGGGTTTTTTGTCAGGGATTTTACAAATTAAATGGCTATGTTATAATGGCCACATTTAATAAATAGTATTTTTATAATATATCTCAATTTTTTAAGAGATCATAATTGCATTTTATTAAAATTATCAAGCTTATATTTCATTTAAACTAGATTTTTTTGGCGTAACATTACCCCCCTTAAATAAAATACTCTCTCGCAATTGTTTCTTGATCATCAAAAGGTTGAATTTTTTAAAATTTCTTTATTGGAAACCCAAATCATACAGAGGGATAATAAAATATATTTTAAATAAGGGTTTCAGGGTAAAGGATAAATTTTACCTAAAATAAAAGATATTTGAGTTTCTAGGTAACGATAAAAACTTTGGGAAGACAAAATATATACATGTAGGAGAAAACTACCAACCAAAGTCTAATATAGAGTGATAGAGAATATGGTCATGACAGATTTAATGACCTCAAAAACCTAAATTGATGAGGGTGAAATGAATATCAATTCATCAAAAATTAAGGTAAAGGGATAACATTTTAAATTCAAGATATTTTCATAATATTGAGGTATTATTTTACTATCAATATAGTGAACATAATATAATATACATACATGATTTCATTCCATTCCAAAATCTTAATTTTATCCTTTTTTTCATTGATGAATTTCCACATTAACCATTATTCCAAGAAATGAATATTAAAGATGAAATCTTCATGCCTAAAGTTATAAAACTTACTTTTATCTTATCATAATATCCATAAACTAATGATAGGTCATTCCTTTTTTTCTCAATATTTAACAACACAAAAATGGTTTTCCGAAATTACACAATATGGGTAAATATAATGCATTAATCTATATAACCACAATAATAACCCTCAATGTTTAATGTAATACATTCCATAAATACTTAACTTTTAAATTCCATCAAAATATTTCTATCCAATTCATAACCCAAAAAATATCAATTATTTGATTAAAAAAATATCCCTAGACAACATAAAGTAACTCATAATGTCATATAAAAAATATGTCATTACGTTGATCATATATCCTCTATAATATACTACTCATTTCCAAAAATAAACTAAATCTCCAAAAAATCACTAAAAACTTACATACTTCCATAATTTAACTCAATCTCTATCCCTCAAGTGAAATCCAATCTAACAAATCAATATTCATTTTACCTTAAACATTTAATGTTCCCAAAAAATATAGTTAACTTATTATAAAATAAATTTAATCTATTAATAAAAAAATCACATTTAATCGCATGATTATCTCTTTGATAAAACATGTGTTCCCAAATGTTAATAACCTATAATTACCTCAACATCAAAGATCATATTAACCCTTAAAGTTATCAATACCTTTCATCACATATTCTTATAATTCATATTTTCTAACCCTTCGATGAAACTTAACTACATTAAATATGTATAGAATAATCCCTAGATGTCAAAATATTTTTAGTAAATACAGATACATCATAATTTTCAAAACACATTTCATAGGTACATCAACAATTCAACTTACTTCATAAACATATAACTAATATTTTTTATTTTATTTCATAATAATTCCTTTATATAATTCTAAATATGAATCATGTCACAAATTTAATCAGTATAAATCTAATCTACTTTTATTTTAAAAGTAACTACTATAATAATGTATACCTCTTATATATCACTCCAAGATTCTTTATCATCAATTGCATATAATATAACATTTATAATATTTTATTCACATGACCTTGCTACTCCTTATCTTTGGCTTTCATCCATTGCACATTTCAATGGATGTTTATTACTCGATTCAATAATTACTTACAAATAAAAAAATTCCTATTCATTTAGGGAATTTATTGAGTGCCTCTTCTTAAATTCTTGTCATATATTTTGTTGAATCCTTTTATTCAAATGGTACTAAATAGTTTAACAACCCTAAAAACCCAAATTTGTATTATTTTATTTTTTATAAAATCTAGACTGGTTGAAATTTTTAACCATGATACAAGATATCCCGTTAGGCATAATCATAAGAATTTGTATTCTATCACCCAAAACATTCAATTGATCAGGAGGAAAATCTTGTACTATTTTCACATTTCGTATTAATATGTTTCCTAATTATTTTATCCATTAACATAAACTAAAAACCATCATATGAGAAATAGTAATGATAGTGTAAAATGATATAATAATGGAAATAATTTATATTATGTCTAAATTGGGACACATTCTTTTTAATCAATGACACTTTTGGTTTAACCTAGGTCAACCATGGTCATTATCTATAAAAATCATTAATAACCATTCATAATGAATTTTGTTTAACCCATACATAACCCCTGAGAGTTTCAAACCATGTACATAGTAAGGGTACAATTATTATTCACCAAAATGATAGTTTGTATATATTCAATCAAATCATTTTAGAGTTATTACCCATAGATACATTTATTCCAAACCATATACACTTATTATCAACATAGGGATGTGTTACTTAGAAAATCACATAATATATACCTTACCAAAACATTATAATGTTATCCTATATTTAGACTTACACAAAAAATTATATCATTGAGTAATGTTCCCTAATCTATATTTTTCTAAACCTATTTCCAAATATTTATACTAAACTTTCTATAATACCAACTGAAACAACCTCAACATTATAAACATAAAGTTGTTGTCTACTTTATTAAATTTTCATAAGATTTAATGGATTGCATAAAAAATTATTCATTGATTAAGAGATCATTAATAACTAGAAACAAACATGCTTCCCATCTTTTTTTTTAGTAAAATATAAAAAACATTCTAAAAGTAAATATTTTTCATCCTTGAACTCACTCAATGATTGCTTCTTCGTATGTTAGGGAATGGAAAAAATGATGGTGATCCCAAATTCTCATTAAGGGTTTTATATAGTTGATATCATCATGAGTAAATAATACTTAATAATTATGTAAAGGTAAACAACTAAAAGCACCATCCATTTAATAAGTAAAATTATTACAAAATTCATCCATAGATAATATAAATTCCATAATATCATGGATATTAATAATTGAATTCTCAATGATGTAAATGTATAAGGTTGGAAATCATGTTCTCATATATCATGATATCTTTAATACAGATGCCTTTCACTAATAAAGTTTAAACTATGGGTTGGTATACACCAAAAATCCATTTAATAAGGCTAGAAAAGTAGTTTTTTCTTTAGAACTATTAATGTGTCAAGGGGATATATAATTCTGGGAACCACCCATCACAGCATGTCTAATTAATTCCACAAATATTGAATGATCAATTTAATTAATTAACAATAGTACTTATCAAAAAAATCCATATTGAGTAAATAATATATAATATTAATATTTCCCCACTTAATCAAATAACATTCAGAAGAAAACACCAGATAAAAAAATGTTATATAGTTTTTTAATTAATCATATGTATGAAAAAAAAATATGGATATTTAAGTAAAATTAAATATTCATTTAAAATTTATCATAATAAAGTGAATATTTCAATAGAAAGTTATTGACTACAAAATTAATAGTGATGAGATATGACTATCAATTCACCATAAATATAGGTTTTTAATAAAATAAATTCCATTGGAGAATATAAAAAAAATTGAAGTGAATAATAAATTAATATTTAATTAAACAAGTATCTCTTTAAATCTACTAAAAACGTGTAGAATAAGAAAAATATAAAAAAACAGTTATGGTGGTGAGAAATTTTTTTAGCATAGTATATATTAAAAATACTTGTTCCTTTAGACTTATTATAAATAAGTCAACAATGACCCTTTTAGAAAACAAAATAATTATTCATTTACAACTTTTTAAAAATTCAAGGTTAATATAAAATTCTATAATAAATCATTTGAGTTAATTAAAATGAAATGTTTTAAACAATTTTGAAACATATTGACATGAAAGAGAAATATACTAGATAAAATAGAGGAATAAGATTTCATTTTATGCTAATCATTTATTTTCATGATTCAATTTCCAATGATAATAAAAGTTTTAATAAAAAATTTAAACTTCTTAAATATATATAGGATAATAAAATAAATTATTTTTTTCATGATTATATTATAAGATTCCATCATTGAAAAATATAAACCATCCCAGAAAAGGGAGATTGTAGAATAAATTCTTACCTCTCTGATAACTTTTAAATTGTAATCAATTAAAAGTATAAACGTTAATTGAAATTTTATTCATCATTAATAAATATATATTCATGTTAAATATGTAAAATGGTTATTATATGATCCACATAAAAGTAAATAGGTGCATAATAATAAATATGTCTCAATAGAGTGGAAATTGATATGAAATCCCTTACAATGATTGTATCATTGAAGTTTAAATTTATCAATGAAGTGAATATTCATAAAAATTTTAAATCCACAAAAAAAATTGAAAATAAAAAATATAAAATTTAGAGGCGATTTAACACATAACAAAGAAATAACATAGAAAATGAAGTATAAGTATAACCCAATAAATGGAAATAGAGTTAAGAAACCCCATACCTAATGCATCCACCTTGTTGAACATGATTTTTCATCATATATGATTATTTTGAAATATTTATTAATTTATAATTTCACCATATTAATATTTATAATATCATATATGATCCACTTATAATTTCTTTTCACACATTCATCAACAATTTTTATTATCATTTTTTATGGTGTTAACTGCTTTGTTTTTTCAGAAATATTTTATCAAAGACGTTTTGGTCCTTGTGCATAGGTTATAGATTCAACATATCTATAATTATATTGAAATTATAAATATTATATTAATTAATTAGATACATTATTTAATCATTCTATAATTTTGTACATGGAAGATTAATCACATCCCTTCATGGATATGTTAATTCATACATATACACGAGGGATGTTATTATTTTTTAATGGACGAAAGGGTAAAGAATTATATGATATTTTAAATTTAAATAATTAATATAATTATTTAAGTATCATACATATTTATTATTACTATCATTATTATTATCCATGTGAGTCGGTTATGGAAAAAAAATTATACAGATTTGTGAGGTGGTAGTCTATTGTACGCACGAGCAATAGTTTTGTTTCTAATTTTATGAAGAAGAAGATAGATAAATATTATTCCTAAAATATTTTAACTTTTCAATATATGGGATATATTATTTTTTTATATTTAAAATTTTAGGAGAAGATTATAATTCATAAAATAAGAAGTGAAAAAATTAAGAGCTCGGTTAAAATGATTACCTTCTCTTAGTGAAACCTCATTTATATCTCTTCTTATGAGCAATGGGGCCAGTCTTCGTGGATTACAAACACCTATAAAACCTTCAGAATAGTTTTTAAGATATAATTTTTCAATTTTAATTTGATATAAATTTCTTAATAGGGGTGAAAAAGTTATGGGAAGAGGTTACCTTTTAAAATTTATTTGAGTGGCACACTTGTAATTTTTTTATTTTTAATAATATTATTAAGTAAAATTCTTTGAAAAATGTCTCCAAAATAACTCATATTAGATATTAATAACTTTAATGTTTAAATATGAACAAAAATTATTTTTAAGTAGGTTCTTAAGTCATTTTAACCCTTGTCTTTTTATTTAACCCCTTCGTTGTCTTTTTTTAACCTTAACCGTGGAAATATATTTTTATGTCTTAGAGGTTTATAATTTAATTATTAAATTTAAAATTCACTAATAAATGAATGAGGGATTGAAATTTAGACCATATATCATCTTAACAATCCAATTTCAATATTTTTTATGTTATCAAAAAATTTAATAAGAAATTATTTGTCATAAAATATCATTAATGTCATTTTTTGTCACTATTCAATTAATTTGATTTTAAATAAAGAAAGATAGTAATGGATTTAGAATATAAACTTTTGAAACATTAATAATTTGTCATTTTTTTATAATTAATTCATGTAACTCAAAAATTCATCCAAATTATATTACTTTTTTTGTTTTAAAAATAATTTAAATGATATTTCTACCAATAGCATAAACATTATGTCAGTGTTGTATAAGTGCTTAATGTAATTAAATTATCACTAAATTTTAAAATTAAAATACAATTATAAAAAAAATTAATTATTATTAAAATAAACTTTAATATTATTTAAAAACACACTTTTATCCCAACATGTACATATAATATATCTTTAAAGGTAGGTGATGGAAATTTTGTTTTTTTCTTTAATTAAAACAACATATAAGTTATTATCAAAGTAAAATAGTACCCAAATTCCATATATTAGAATATAGGATGTATATGGTTGAATTAATCTCATATAATGAGGAAATATTATGTTTTGAATAAATTTTTAAGGCGTTGGCTCATTATTTTTCACCTTAATTTTCTGATTTACCCTTTACTGGGATGATAAAGTTTACTATGATTATATTTCAAAATGAATAAAATTAAGGGGGTTTTATTTTCCAAATTTAAACCTCCTAAAAAAATTTAATCCATGTTTTATTTTTCAATTTCTATAAGTTTCATATATTAATTTTAATATAAATTCATAAAATCCGATGAAAACTATTTTAAGAAAAACGTGTTCTAACACTAAAAATTAACTTATATAAAAATCATTTAAAATTATTATCCTAATGGTATTAATTAACTTTTTTAGATAAAATGGACCATATTTCACTTTAATTAAAAATAAAAAACATAATGGGGATTTTTAATTACTTTATTTAATTAAAATAAAGGATTATATTTAAAAAAATCAATGTTTTCACTCTTCAATAAAATATCAATCATTTTAAAAAAATAAACAATTTCACCCGATGTTAATTTTGATATGATTATTTCAATAATGATTTAAATATTATAAAATAGAATTTCTAATTATGGTATAAATTAACGATATTTTTTATGCATAAAATGAAATAAAATACTTTTGAATAAAATATATTTTTTAAGTATAAAAGGACTTCAGTGAAAATTATCTTCATATTTTCTAATAATTAAAAAATAAATTTGTATTTATTGAAACCATTATACACATATTTAATAATTTTTTTAATTATATTCATACCCAAAAATTCTATGGATAGATTATAATGGTAACACTTAGATAATAATATTTATATAACATATCCCAATCTATTTAAATCTATCTACTGTGTGTTAAAAAAGCTATCAAGATCATTGTTCTTTTAAACTAAATATTTAGGGTGTTAAATAATGTTTCAATATGATAAATTATTACTTCTAAAAGATACATGTTATTAAAAACTATACCTTCCTCTATCTAAAATATTAAAAGAACAAGACATATCTAAATACTTCTCCTATAAAGATTGATAGTAGTAATATATTACCATATATATCCGCATTGATCGGGTTATTATAATCACCTAAGAACTATTCACATGGAATTAATTGAACATAAAATTTTATAAATACCAATTTTTATCTATAGAACTATTCAATCAAATGATGATTAGAATAAAATGATTCAAATAGGAAATGTCGAGATATTACCAAGAAAACTCTCATATATGTAATATCCAAGATCATGTTGAAAAAAAATAAACTAAAGCACCGAGACACTGAATGGGTGTATATATCACGAGTGAATTTTTTCCAACATCTGGTCCTCAATGACATGTTCTTCTATTTATTGGTGTTTACAGTAAAAAACTCACAATGTTAAACTCTCTGATCTTAGTGTAAATATTTCACTTTTAATAACCTTATAATCTCTAAATCTATCTTTTATTAATTAAAAGTTAAAATTGGATACATAGAGTTCTATAATTCATTGGATTGGAATCATTTTATCTAAAACATGTGATTTGGAAGTTAAATAAATGTATGATAAAAACATACTATTAGTAAGTGACTTTAAAATAAAAAACTGAAATTTTATTCATCATAAAATTGGATCCATAGGATATAATATTGAGGGAAATAACTCAATAGTATCCCCTTCCATGATGATCCCTTATGCCCCTTCATTAGCACCAACATGTCCCATTGTTATTATGTCATTCTAGTATAGATACAACCAATTATCCTTGAATATCCCTAAAATTAATTATCAATCAAATGATTTAGTGCATTTTATCCACCCATGACTTCATGCCTTAAAAAAATCATCTCAAAATGTTAGAGGAATATCTATTTGGAAATCAAGGATGGTTATGTACACAACATCTTATTCTCTACAAAAACCCAAATCTAGAAAATAAATTAATTGATTTAAAATTTTCTTGAATTAAAGCTCATGCATTGTTTATACTAGTAGAGAATCATTTGTTTCATTACCAAGATGCATTTCAAGGTATTTCCATAATATAAAATCATTTAATTATCAAACCATGAATTACCCATATTAATTAATTATGGAAATAATTAACTTTAAATAAGGAATTTAAAAACACCCATACTTTAGTAGTTCTCACATAATCATGGTAAATTCACTATACATATAATACCTCAATCTACCATACTATTAATATTTCACCAAGTATATATTAAATTTATTTTCCAGTCGTTCATCAAAAAAAATTATCATATTCTAATAAAAGAGTCACTTCATAATACCCATAAACCTTTTAAACTATTTTTTATCTACTATATTTACAAATAAAATTTATGTCAACAATATCACAATATTTGTGTTTCTATAATGTGTGTCTATATATAAACTACTAATCCACTAAACATATCAATGAATTAATAAGTAATCGGTCCACCCTTTAAATCCATATTAAATGTTCTTTAGTTACTTTGAATTGTTATAGAATGGGTTATACTCAAACTATGAGTCAATTAATCAATATATAAATAAACTGTTATGAATCAAACATTTTTAAATTTTTCATGGTATAAAAAATAAAAAAACTAACCTATATATCCACAAATGAACTCATTCATAAGTGATTTATATAGAAAATAATATTACATAATTTATTATGTAATTCTAAAGTTCAACCATTTAACTAAATTACTATGATAAATAAACTATATTTATTATAAGAAGAAATATATAGAAATTTTAACATTTAAATATTCACATCTATCTAAATATTTGTTATTTAATTTAAACTATTATTCTTATTTACAAATCAAAATTCTCATTATTATCATAATCAAAATGACCAACCTACTATGTAAATCATAATTCACACACAAAATTAGGAAACAAACTTCTTCAAAAAATGTTACAATCAATCTATGGTATAAATAAAAATATTACCCAATATGTCATAATTAATTAAGTCTTCACTAATAAATATTTAAGAAAAATTAAATATGTATTAGTGGATTTAAATTAATTTCAAACATTTTTTTATATTATAGTCCAATTTAAATTCATATTTACCAGCCATTTACATATACACATAATAAAAAACATGTCATGACTTTATAAAAATTACTATATGAGGAATGATACTCTAACCTTCCACATCTAACTTGGAATAAAAAATAGATTAATAAATATTTTAAAAAATTAAATATTTTATGTTTAACCATATAATCAAGAAATTAAATAAACAATAATGTCTTGAACATCCATAATTACTAAAGAATCTATTATAATTACTTTGGTTAATTAAATTTTTAGAATATTTTTGGAAATAATATTTCCCCATTTACAAATATTCCAATATACATATATGTAAATATAATAAATAAAATGGGGTATAATACCATTTTTTAATATCATTACCTACGTCTTTGGTGTACAACCCAAGATGAAATACCACATGACCTTAGACGTAATCATTGATTGTTAATGATTTATGATTAGTATAAATTGATATAATAAATCAAGAAGACTAATTTACCTTAGATGTATAAGAGATTCGAAATCAAGGTTATTGTGTAAATAAATAGTTATAATGATTAAGTAAATAAATAAACCTAGTGATAATTAAATGAAACACCATGAAATATAAAATAATGTATAACAAATATACCTCAAGGAGATACATCCATGTATGCATCATAAAATTCATACACATTAAAACCATAGTTACCTTTAGGATAACCATATATAAAATAATTAAAAATAAGAAAATGAATAAAATATTGAAAGATACATTAACATAAAATATAGAACTCAACATCACCTATGGATCTCATCTTCTTTCTTTTTTTCACTTGTCATGAACCATAAAATCTCAACCATTAGGCCCATAACACTATCAATAATAATTAAATAAAAAATTATACTTTAGTTATTCTTGGAACTCAAAAAAATGAATCAATCAATATCATGATCTAGATTTATAGATTTCACATAAAACCATTAAAATATGACAAAAAAAGAGTTGAACTAAAAACCTTAAAAATAAAAAGTTGAAATACAATATTATTTCATGAAAAAGTATTTATTTAATTATCCCCATGTCATAGATGGATCACTAAAAAGATACAAAATTTATTGAGATTTGGAGTTTAAAGATAGGTAGAACTTGAGTTAGAAAAAATGATTAATGAGATCTTTGTTTATGCACAGAGTGAGGTGAGAGGGATGAGGCATAATGTTTCACAAAAAATAACTATAATGATAATTTTTAATAGAAGTTAGTTATAACTTTACTGAAGTTTCAATAGAAACTATTTAATGTTCTAATACCCATCAAAAATCATATTGGAACACCACCAAAACTATGGTGGAATCATATAGTAACATAAACACAATCTAGCTCACCAAAATTATTGTAGACCCACTATTTGAATTCAAATAGATCAAAATTTTGATGGTTTATTTTTTTTCCCACTAAAACCAAGAAAAATACATTCTTTAATTATTTTACAACTTCAAAATACATGTAATAAAGTCTTCAGATAAAATAAAACGTGAAAAAATTCCAAAAAATGATAATTTAAATTATGTTTTCTACCATAAAATAGGTCTTAGTATATAATTTCTTGAATAAATAATTAAAACCAAACAAAAAAATCTTTAATATTAAGTGTATTTAAAATTTAAAAAATTGAATGGTTTTATTTAAAGTTAAAATAATCATGTATGTAAACTCTAATTTGATCACTCATTTTCTTTTCCTTTCAATACACTCTAAATTTTATATAAATATAGATTTGACATGATCAACCAATTTTATCCCATTTAAAATATATTTATTTCATACATGTGAAATATAATTACAATCTATCCCTAAATATTATATATATTTAAGAACATTAGTAACAAATATTATCACTGAAATTTTTTCATTTTAATAACTTCTATATTCTTATTTTTCTATAGTAGCATACTAAATTTCTCTTTGTTGAAGGATAATTTACTTTAGTTGGATGATGAGAGACTTTTAAATTACCCTTTGGTTGTTTGGATGGGATATCATCTCTAAGGAACATGGGATTATCATTCTTGGTTTTTTTATCCACTAATTACTTTTATATTCTTCCTAAATTTGATGTTAATTGATTATATTATCATTAGGGTTGTATTTTTTCTTATATTTAATAGAATGATTGATATTGTTTCAAGAATAATGTGGTCTAACAATGATGGATGTCACTATGTGATTTTCATTAACAATCATTGTATTTTTTACAATTATTATAAAATCAATTTAATTTTTTAAAACGACCATATATCATATTTTTCACTTATCATCTTGAAATAATTAAATTATTAACTATAATTTTTTTACATACTTAGTGTTTTATTTTTAATCCAATTTATCCAATAAATTATTTTTCATCAAAATATGTTGGTATTTTCTGAATATGTCATCATCTATGTGATTTAATATGAGTAGTTGATACATTAAGTCATTATTCTAAAAATTTTATCACATATAGATCTCTCATAATTGGGTTTTTTAGGATTAATTAGTTTTGAAATTAAATTATATAAACTGAATTTAATATCTACAATATATGATTTATTTATTTATAAGACTGCATAATGGTATTATTACAACCTCATTTCATTTTTGGTAAGATAATTCATTCTTATTTTTAAATATGTTTTAGGAAAGTAATAATTTGGTACACTATATAAAATAAATAAGATTACATTAAAAATATTTTTTGATACATGTTATGAGGTCATTTTTTTAGTTTATTTTTTACCCTCTATAGATGGAAAGTATTATTAGTGAAATATATATATATAATATTAAAACAGAACTCCATTTTTATGAAAATTCAATTATTATATAAAAATCCTTTAATGATTTGATGAGTAAGATTTGAAAAAAATATTATTAATATTTCACTATAATAAGTATATGGTGATCATTTTTAGAAAAGTGGAGTAAAATGAAATTAGAAAAGGTATTTATGAATTTATATATGGGCCATTAAATGGGTTAGTTTATGAATGTTTTGATTAAATATTATACCAATATCAAATGGGTAAATAAATTTACAAAAAATTATACTCATCCAATGATATGTGGGTTAAAACTTTTTGAACCCCAATGATATTATTTGGATTATTTTGCTATACCTATATTATTATAAATTTATGCCCTAAATATAATAATGTGGTAATGAATTTTGGATATATATGATTAATGTATCATATACTATTCATGAAAATTAATCTCCCATATTCATATATAAATTACCATTTTTTCATGTTTATTGACAATAACCCTTAATGAAATATCTCCACGATTTATCATGATTTAATGTATTTCATGGAGTGTTATAGTGTAATGCCTTGTTGCCCCATAGCCACTCAGTTGTACCTGGACCGATGGTACCCCACATGACCATAGGGGAACCTCCCTATACATCAAATATTATTTACTATTAGTGAGGGTCTATAGGATAATAGTGGGAGACTATACCCTCTAAAATAATAATAATAATAATAGTATTTATAATAACATAGTAGAATAAATAACTCAAGCACTAAGGAATCAATTTAAATGAAATAAATAATGGGAAAAATATCCAATATATAATACAACTAATATACACTTGTCATTCCTATCATATAGGGGTAAACATGATTTCTCATAAGTCGGTCAAATATATTCATGTAAAAAATAACCAAAATAATCCATCAACCAAGACTGAGGAACCACCTCGATCGTCTATAAAATTATTCAATTTTCTCTATACACCCTCTTCACCTAGGCTCATAGCTAGGTTCTTAATGTCAATAATTTTTTATTACCTATATCAAGAATCAAAAATTGAACACACATCTCACAGGGCATGTTAGAGTTGTTTGTATGAACTCAGTAGGCCACTTGGAATGGTGACCCTATCTAATATAGATACCTATAATAATTTATGGAAAATGAAATAAATGGTTGTCAATAATTAATTATAACACCTAATGTACAAATTCTAATCAATACATGCTCATTATTTTCCTTATTTAACAAATTTCTGAGAGTAAGGATACATCCATAGTATATCATACTTAAAGACCCAATTTCCATCTGGTCAAAATAGTGTCACTTGAGATATACATCCTCTATAAGAATGTCTAAAATATCTCTCAGTATAGTGAGAAACACACTCCCATCTGATGGAATTTCTCACCATAAACTAGGACCTTTAGGGTGTGAACCTCTTCCACCCTGATTGTCAAAACCATCCCCCTATACCGCTTAACCTATGATGGCCACCACCCCTAATGAGTTGAATAAATCACATAATAGTCTATTCTCTATGTACGTATGACCCCAACAACCAGATTGTCCAACCACCGTGAGCGAAAGTCAACAACACCATTGACCACACCATTGGAGAACCTACATCCCCACCCTTGATAATGGTCAACACTATATGCACTATACTAACAATCCTAAAAAATAACATCTCCAAAATACACAATGCTTAACATAAATCATCTTTCTCACCAAGATCTAAAACAATACAGCTAATCCATACTATACTAAACCTAATATTTCTCCTTTGATACTACCCAATGGTATCTCCTCAAAACAAGGGATACCCCATGTGGTTTCATTAACAATCTTACAACTATGACCTAATAGATACCTATTTATTATATAATTCATAACATTTCTAAAAATAGAAAATATTAAGAGATTATCTACCTTGAGTTTGAAATAATCCACTTTTTTATAATATCTAGATATTTTATCCTTAATAGGAAGATTTATAAAAATATTCAGAAGACATGAAATTGGGTTTTTCTTTTAATGTATAAGAAATAATGAGATGTCTAAACATTATTCACTTGAATAAAATTATCCTTAACCATTTCTCCCAATAACTTTTTATGTAATTCAATTTTGATAAGAAATAGAGAATATATCCCTCAAAGTAGAAGAATAAAATGAGAGAGGTTGTTGGAAGATTTTGGGTTATTGTGTATAGGTCATGAGAACCACAGATACCCTTAGATAAGAATTTTAATTATTTTATTTAATATTTGGAAGGTTTTAGAAACACTATTCATAATAAAAAAATCTAAAAGTTTGGGAAAATAATACATTGAAGTAATACTTTGATGTCATACTTTCAAGCCATACTTTAAAGTCATGCTATAAATTCATAATAAAACAAATTCATACTTTGAAGTCAAACTATGAATTCATACTAAATCAAATTCATAATTTTCATAAGTTATAATAAACAAATCCTTACTTTCTAGAAGTAATAATAAATGAAGTTTTAATTTTCAGAATTCATACATCCAGACTTTATATTATAAATTCATACTAAACAATTTCATAATTTCTAGAATTCATACTATGAATTCATATAAAACAACATTTACAATAAAAATGTATTGATTTTTATAATTCATACTACAAAGTTTTTCTAAATAAATTCTTACTAAATGAAATGCTACTATGAATAATGATTCTAGGACCACATTTTCACTAAATACACTAAATTTTTACTAAATCCTTCTGTGTATTACTAAATTCATTAAATTCATTCTATCTAGACTTAGCCAAAAAAAATTAAAAAATATACAACTACCAAAACCATAAAACTCGAAAAGTTCAATTTTTTCCTTTAAGAAATCTCCAAACCCTTATATAATAGAAAATTCATGCTAGAATGCCAAAAATAATATATAAAAAATTAAAACTCAAGCCTGGAACAACTCCCATGGCTCATTCCTCAGCCTATATTGACACTTACAACACCTCTACTGAGTTCCAACACACTTGATTAATCCATATCCAAACCTAAAAGTTTATTAAAAATACTAGGGAACTTATAGACTCCCCAACATATGATATATCATCCCTGAGTTATCCCAGATACTATAAAAAGATTTATTATCAGAAACTCGATCCTCTCACTCTCAATATTCTGAAAATAAGAAGGCTATACTGAAAAAATATATAGATTTCCTAAAAACCTATAATATTACTATTGGTTGAATAAAATTCCTTAATTCCCTCTATAGTACTACCCGCCATGGGAAATTCATGCTCGGTTTCACCACACCAAATTAACTTACTCAATGACATATTTAAAATCAACCCTTCCAAATAGACCATATATCCATACATAGCCATCAATTATTATCATTCATTGTAACACCTGATATTTTTATGAGAAATATTTTGTTTTTATTTTATATACATCATCAAAGGAATCTTTTACTACACACAATGCTAGATTGGCTTGATTTAAACGCAATTGTGATCGTCCTCGATAGCTTGCATTGTACGCAATAACGGGTTTCACTAAACAATGATATGTTATTAAAATATTATTAAAACTAGTTGTTGTGAATAGTAATAACCACTTTTTGAACTTTTAAAAATTTTATCTTTAAAAATGGACTTCATTTTTGGATTCGGAATATCTAAATTAGCCTAGGGTGAATTTTTGGTATTTTTCTGAAAACATTCAATTTTTGATGAATAGTGAAAACACTTGGTTACTATTTAAATACCAACTTTTTATTTGAATAATTATTTATTTTATTTAAATTTATTTTAGGTCAAAATTGATACATAATACCTATATAAGTTCAATTTAATTCATTGGATTCATTTTATAATTGGTTTAGATATATAAACAATTTATTAAACTTTTTACCGTCTTTTACCCACCTCCTAGGAGAATTTAAAAATTTACATAAAACATAATTTTACCGCTTATGTGAGTGGAATTTCAAAAATACGAGAGACACGGTTAATATCAAGGAGTAAAATGTGGTTCAATAAGATAAAAATATTTTTTTTGTGAATAGTAACTTTTTACTTTTATTTACCACTGTTAAAAGTAAATTGGGTAATTAAGGGAAAAAATGGTATTATTATTACCCTAACACATGTCCTAATTCTATTGGATAAGTTTATTCTGACCAAAAACAACCTTAGGGATAAAATAATACCCTTTAGGTCCACTTGGATTAGATTAGGACATTTAATATTATTTTATTTAAAGAAGAGTTAAAATAGTTAAAATCAAAGTTTAATAACTAAAACATTTTTAATATAGGGTTATAAATAAGATAAATTCAACTATAAATATTCATTAAAAGATAAAAAGACTTACCAAATAATGGTATTTTATTTAAAATTTTTATAATTTAAATAATTTAATTTATTTATGACACAATGATGATGCAGTAATTACCTTATTAATGAAATATTAACATAATTGATGTTATAAATACCCAAATAAATGTAATTTGAGACTTTTTATGAATTATAATAATTTAATAGGTTAATATGACATATTATTATTTATTTAATTAACTTTTTTCATACTAATAATGCTGTTATGATTTTCACAAAAATCAGTTACCAAATAGTTTCAAAATTGACATAAAATAGTTTTTAAACAAATATTATATTATTAATTGTTATTTTATTCCAAAAAATATAATTTTCATCCAAATTACTTAGATAATGTTATATATATTAATAAAGAACAACTTGGGGTTCGTATGGCTTATTATAGTAAGTTTATTAACCTTATAGTGTAAGAAAACAAGAAGACACAGTAAAAGTAAAATTATTTAACTTAAAGTTAAATCTAAATGATAAGGTAAAAATAGAAACCTAAACTTGTCTAAATTATATTTTATGAGAGGATTTAGACCCATACCCACCTTAGCTTCTAAATAAATCAATTTGGAGCTATTAAAAACTGAATATGACTTTATAATAAAATAATATTTTTAGTTTTTTCAAAGGTGCCCCTCTCCTCCCATATAAAAGGGCACCACCTCCCTCTCCGCCTCACACCACATTGAGCCATCAAGCTCGGCAAACCCCTGCCAATTTCTCTCCTACACTTCCCTAGAAACATCCTAGAGGTCTTGTTCTTCTTCAAATACCATCTTTAGTGCCCTAATAGGAGGTTAAGAAGAGGCTCTTCAAAGAAGAGATAATGTCCGTTACCGATTCATTCAACTTTATTTCTTCTTATACTTATTCTTCTTTAGTTTTTTCATTATAAAGTAATAACATCAGTATCACTCATATACTGATATGTTATTATAAATATGAAACAACCATATTTCACCTTCCATCCATCCTACGGAAAACGAAATCACCGCACGTGCGTACGTATGGAATACCGTCTCCACGCCGTGGTGTAATATCTTTTCCACCACCCCCTTACATGGATAGGTATAATGGTTTAAAGAATAACTATATATGATTATTATGAAGTGATATTTATTCTAAAATAGTATACATACACTTCAATACAATTCCACGATCATGGGAACGATATCATCGCTCGTGTGTACGTACGGCCTACCGTCTCCACAATGTGATGTGACTCGTTCTACATGATATTCATTGTATAATGATTATATAAATGAATTGAATGAATAAATATGATATATATTACACTAATACCATTCTGTAAATGATGTATCTATAACCTAAAAATAAGAATAAGAATTTATTCGACAAAACACGCATAAGAACAAAAGGCAATAAACACCTGAATAACAAGTTGCAATGAAATATTACTAATAAGAATCTAAGAATATGACCATATATGATATCATAACAATGATTAAGATTTTGTAATAAGTCAATAACATTATTTAAATCATTATACAGGAGGTTCAAACATGTACGAAGCAAATCAGACCTAAGGTAAGGGAAAATCTCACAATCTCATTTTTATTTGAGATTGTTTATACTTTGGTATTTACTAGGGTGTATTTATCATCCACATCCATGTTCCCTCAATATGTAATATTATTTCTATCCTCCAAAAATGGTTTAAAACAAATTTTACCCTTCGATGAGTCTTTAGTAAAATATATGAAAGGAATCTTTTTTCGTTTTTAGTACGAGGTACTTTTTGAATTTTCCGGCCAAAGTACGAGAAGAATGTTTTCTTAACTTATATAGCATGAATGGATTTTTATGATTACATATAACATTACTTACATGAAGCTTAATTTACAAGTTTTCAAGTTTATTTTTAATAAACTTCTTTTAGTTTAAAATTATATGACATTTTAAGAAAGGAAAATGTTTTTGAAGTAGAAAGGATATTTTCCTCAAGAATGGAGTTCAAGCATTTTATCAGAATTATTTTCCATCTAAGATAATATAGGGTTCTGTTTCTATCCCTATTTTTACATTGATTTGATTATGTTATGATTTAATTATTTTTATGAGGTCCTTTTATCTTATATGTATTATGATATGATGGAACGATGTTTAAGAATCCCATTTTTATTACATGGGTTATGCTATGATGTATGATTTATGATCTTGTGGCACACATAAGAATGGTTTCATTATGAGATGGGTGGGACCTATATCTACCTCCAATGCATTGGGTAAAGTTTTATATCTCATGAGATAGACATGGCTGGAATGGCAGGTTAATCCGGTTCAGTGAAACAGGACTGAAACGAGGTGTGAACTCAGTTCAGAAATGGACTTTGTCCACTAAGATAGTCTTGGAAATAAGTCTTGACTAATAAGAAATAATTCTCTATGATGATGTTTGTATTCCACAAAGTTTAATGTTTTAAGTTATTATTATTTGGATGACATTTCACTATTATGATTGATCCCATGTCATGATATTATGATCTCTTTTGCAGGATAAGATTTTCAAAATGTTATATTCTTAAGAATATAATATGATTGATATTTCTTTTGTTTACCCTTACTGAGCATTTGAGCTCACCCTTTTTTATGTTTTCTTTTATTTAGGTCTGTAAGAAGGCTATTAAGTAAAATATGCCAAAAGGTACTCTATATATGATGAAATAAATTGGAGACAATGTAGATTATTTATGAACCAGTTGTTTATGTTTCCTAGTTTCTAAAGACACTATACCTATACGGTCCTTTCATGGTTTTGTTATATGTTGTAATAATTATGCTTCAATTATGAAGTAATAGCAATGTATGTAAAGTATGGGTCGTTATAGTTGGTATCAGAGGAAATGTATAGTCAACCTTTGGAAACTAGGATGTGAAAGCCTTAGTAAGAACCCTAAGGATATATATAAGCATAGAACACAATCTTAGTGTTTTAGAAATGGCCATGAATAACCTAAGATAAGACCTTAAGTGTACAATTTTATTCTTGATTATGTGTTTTTCCTAATATAATTAGTATTTCTCACACTATTCTTCTTGGTTTTAGTCAATGGCTAGAACCCAAAGGAACCATGTTAATGCGTAATGCGACGAGCAATGCAATGATTGTCCCCATGAGCAACCAAACATTATGGGAGCTGGAATGCAAAATCATTTAGTCATGATCACACAACTTTCTCAAGCTATGAATCAAGCAGGACTTCCAAACGAACAAAGTAAGGAGCAACATTCTGTCGAATCCTTCATGAGGCAGCATCCACCCTCATTCAGTGGGTCTATTGATCCATTAGTTGTTGAACAATGGATCAGTACTACGAAAAAGATATTTTTAGTTCTTCAATGTTCTGAACATGACAAAGACATCTTAGTAGTGTATCGTTTGGAAGGTTATGTTGATCAATGATGGAATCTTATCAATAATACGAGGCAGAGGGATGAAATTGAATCCATGGAATGGGAAGAGTTCAAGAACTTATTTTTCAATAAGTACTTCCCTCGTATTCTTTGAAAAAAGATGGAGAAGTAGTTTCTGGAACTGAAGAAAAAGGATGACGAATCTGTTGGTACCTACAAAGAAAATTTTACAAGACTTTCAAGGTACGCTTCAGGGATTATTATCCAACCTGAGAGTAAGATCGATTGATTATTTAGTGTATTAAAACCAAGTCTTCAAAGGGAGTTAGCCATAAGGGAATTCAATAGCTATGAGGAAATAGTTCGATGTGCTCTCAAGGTTGAGATGGAGATTGGAGAAACCCATCAGTCATATGCATTTGATAAGAAGAGGAAAATGGAATTCAAAGGAAAATCTAAAGACCACGCTGAAAAGAAGATGAGTTTTAACTTATGCTCAATGTGTTGAAATAAACATGAAAGGAGTTGTTTCAAAGGGACAAGTAAATGTTTAAAATGTGTAAAATAAGTTCATCAGGCATTTGAATGTTGTAATGATGGGAAAAAGATGTCTAGTGATACGAACAAAGAAAAGGCTACACAGACTACACCTCCTACACTTCAATGTTACAAGTGCAAGGAAATGGGGCATTATGCTAATCAATGCCCTAATCCAACGGTTATTGATGATGATCGATGTCAACAAACTCTTAAATCTAAATACACAGGAAAGTCACATGCAATTTCTATCAGCGTTGTGGAGTATGATAACGAAGTGGTGAAAGGTACACTTACCATCCACTCTAAAGTAGAAAATGTTTTATTTGATTCTGGATCCACACACTCTTTTATTTTTGAGGAATTTTCTAAGGGTATTGCTGTATTACCTCAACAATTTGATGTTGAGTTAACTGTGACAACCCCTATTGGAACAACAGTCGCATAAAAAGTTTATAATTCTTCTCCAATTGAAGTTTGTGGGAAAGTGCTTCCTGAAAATCTTGTGATCCTTCCTATAGTGTAATTTGATGTGATTCTTGGCATGGATTGTCTTTATCTATATGGATCTCATATCAATTTCCAAAAAAGGTAAGTCACATTTCATATTCCAGATCAATCTATGATCGTCAATCGATGCAAGGATGAACATAACCTTCCATTGGAAATTTATTCCATCTTATGGGTCTTGATTCCACTAAATGAAGGTTATTTATCTAAAATGGTTGGAGAGAAACTCACGATTAATAATATTCCCATTGTATGGGAGTTTGATGATGTATTTATAGAGGAATTGTCGGGTCTTCCACCAAATTGTGAAGTTGAGTTTTAAATAGAACTCATACAGGATTCTTTGCCTATTTCAAAGACACCATATAGAATGGACCCAATTGAGTTGCAGGAATTGAAGAAGAAACTCCAATATAATCTTGATAAGGGATTCTTACACCCTAGTGTGTCACCTTGGGGAGAACCTCTTCTGTTTGTTAAGAAGAAAGATGTATCAATGAGACTCTGCATTGATTATCGAGAACTTAACAAGATTACTATCAAGAAAAAATATCCTCTCTCACGCATTGAGGACTTATATGACCAACTACGCGGAGCTCAATAATTTTCCAATATTAATCTTTATTCCGGGTATCATAAATTAAGGGTAAAAAGGGAGGATATAATAAATATGGCTTTCCGTACAAGGTATGGACACTTTGCATTTATAGTGATTCCATTTGGTCTAATTAATGCCCCTGCTATCTTCATGGATCTAATGAATAGATTCTTTAGAGACTATCTTGATCAGTTTGTGGTAGTCTTTATAGATGATATTCTTGTCTATTAAAAGATTAAGTAATAACATGAAGATCACTTTAGAATTGTATTGAAGATCCGGAGAAATGAGAAGCTTTATGCCAAATTTAGCAAGTGTGAATTTTGTCTTCAAAAAGTTGTATTTTTTGGGTCACATAATCTCAAAAGAGGGGATATCTATGGATCCAGCAAAAATAGAGGTTATCGAAACATGGTCGAGACCAACAACAGTAACTGAGATATGAATATTTCTTGGTTTGGCTGGATATTATTGACGTTTTGTGAAAGATTTTTCACAATTATCTAACCCACTCACCAAATTGACTCGGAAAGGATTTAAGTTTGTTTGGACAAAGGAATGTGAAGAGAATTTCAAGGAGTTAAAAAGTAGGTTATCCAGGGCACCTATGCTCACACTGCCTTGTAGTGGAGAAAGGTTTGTGATCTATAGTGATGCATCCAAGAAGGGATTGGGGTGTGTTCTCATGCAAAATGATATGGTGATAGCTTATTCCTCACGACAGTTGAAAATACCTAAGCAAAATTACCCAACTCATGATTTGGAGTTAGCTGCGGTAATCTTTGCATTAATGATTTGGAGGCATTATCTTTATGGATAGAGGTGTGATATTTATACTGATCATAAAATTTTTAAGTATATTTTCACACAAAAGGAGATGAATATGTGCCAAAGAAGATGGTTGGAGCTGATTAAGGATTACGACTTCTCAATTCATTACCACCATGGTAAAGAGAACAAGGTGGCAGATGCATTAAGTCGATAAGACCATGCTAGCTTATCCATGATGAGGATCACAAAAGCTCCAATATTTATGGATTTACAAAAGATGGATCTTGGAATTATAATGGAAGGGGAAAAATATTATCTTTCTCAAATGAATGTTCAAGCATCTATACATGTGAATATTAAAGAGGCACATAAAGAAGATGTAGAGTTACAAAAGAAGGTGATAAATGTTCCTGAATTCAAACTTGATTGTGATGGGATAATAAAGTTTAGAAATTGGGTTTGTGTTCCTCCCATCCCAGAATTAAAGAAGGAGCTGTTGGATGAGGCTCATAGTTCTTCATTCTCTATTCATCTTGGAATCATGAAGATGTATAGGGACCCGAAAGAGTACTTCTGGTGGGAAGGAATGAAAAGAGTTGTTGCTAAATATATCTCTCGATGCTTGGTTTGTCAGCAAGTTAAAGCTAAGAGACAGAAGTCTAAGGGGATGTAAAAACCATTACCCATACCTGAATGGAAATGTTAAAACATCACTATGGACTTTGTCACCGGACTTCCTAAAACATCCAAAGGCAATAATTCTATCTGGGTCACAGTTTATCGTCTTATAAATTAGGCACACTTCATTTCTATTAGAGAGGATTTCTCTCTAGATCAGCTTGCCAGGATATATGTAAAGGATGTGGTAAGATTGCATGGAGTACCACTTTCCATTATATCTGATCGGGATCCAAGGTTTACCTCAAAGTTTTGGCGAAGTCTTCCACATACTCTGGATCAGATTTGATTTTCAGCACTACTTATCATCCTCAGACAGGCGGTCAGTCTGAGAGCACATTTCAAACTCTAGAAGATATGTTGAGAGCTTTCTCTATGGATTTCAAAGGAGGTTGGGATCAACACCTACCTTTGGTGGAATTTTCTTATAATAATAACTTTCACTCCAGTATTCAGATGGCTCTTTATGAGGCTCTCTATAGAAGGAAATGGAGGACTTGAACTTGCTGGGATGAAGTTGGGGAAAGAAAGCTATTAGGCCCTGATCTTGTTGATGAGATGGAAGAAAAGGTCTGATCTATTCAACAACACATAAGAGCAGCTCAGAGTCGACAAAAAATTTATGCCGATAACTAAAAAAAGACCTAGAGTTTGAAGTGGGTGATAAAGTGTTCTTACGAATATTTTCTTGGAAGAGAGTAATGAGATTTGGAAAGAAGGGAAAGTTGAGCCCTAGGTATATAGGTCCTTTAGAAATATTGGATCGTGTTGGGAAGGTAGCTTACCGATTGGAGAGTACACCGAATCTCTCTCAAGTTCATGATGTGTTCCATGTATCTCTCCTGAGAAATTACATACCTAATCCTTCACATATACTCAGCTCGGAAATTGTACCGCTGGAGCAAGATCTTTCTTATAAAGAACAGTCGATAGAGATTCTGGATCGTAGCGAAAAAGTTCTACAGAACAAGACCACTCTCTTGGTGAAAGTTTTATGGTGGAACCATCAATTAGAAGAAACTACATGGGAGCTTGAGGATATGATGATGGAGTGATATCCTCATCTATTTATTACAAAGTGATGAATTTTGAGGGCGAAATTCATTTTAAGGGGGGTAGAATGTAACACCCGATATTTTTATGAGAAATATTTTTTTTATGTTATATACATCATCAAAGGAATATTTTACTACACACAATCCTAGCTTGGCTTGCTTTACACGCAATGGTGACCGTCCTCGATAACTTGCATTGTACGTAATACCGAGTTTCACTAAACAACGATATGCTATTAAAATATTATTAAAACTAGCTGTTATGAATAGTAATACGCACTTTTTGAAATTTTATAAATTTTATATTTCAAAATGGAATTCATTTATGTATTTGGAATATCAAAATTAGCCTAGGGTAAATTTTGTATTTTTCTGAAAACTTTCAATTTTTGATGAATAGTGAAAACACTGGGTTACTATTTAAAAACCGACTTCTTATTTAAATAATTATTTATTTTCTTTAAATTTATATTAGGTCAAAATTGATACATAATACCTATATAAGTTCAATGTAATTCATTGGAGTCATTTTATAATAATTTTAGATATGTAAAAATTTTATTGACCTTTTCACCGCCTTTTACCCACCTCCTAGGAGAATTTCCAAATTTACATAAAACTTAATTTTACCGCTTCTGTGAGTGGAATTTTGAAAATCCAAGATACACGGTTAATATCAAGGAGTAAAATGTGGTTCAATAAGATAAAAATAATTTTTGGTGAATAGTAACTTTTTACTTTTATTTACCACGGTTAAAAGTAAATTGGGTAATTAAGGGTAAAAATGGTATTATTATTACCCTAACACATGTCTTAATTCTATTGGATAAGTTTAGTTCAACCAAAAACAACCTTAGGGATAAAAAATTACCCTTTAGGTCTAGTTGGATTAGATTAGGACATTTAATACTATTTTATTTAAAGAAGAGTTAAAATAGTAAAAATCAGAGTTTAATAACTAAAACATTTTTAATATAGTGTTATAAATAAGATAAATTAAACTATAAATATTAATTAGAAATATAAAGATATTTAATACATAATAGTATTTTATTTATAATTTTTAGACTTTAAATAATTTAATTTAGATATGACACAATGATGATGCAGTAATTACCTTATTTATGAAATATTAACACAATTGATGTTATAAATACCCAAATAAATGTAATTTGAGACTTTTTATGAATTACACTAATTTTATAGGTTAATATGACATGTTATTATTGATTTAATTAACGTTTTTAGAACTAATAATTCTTTTATGATTTTTACAAAAATCAGTTACCAAATAGTGTCAAAATTGACATAAAATAGTTTTTAAACAAATATTATATAATTAATTGTTATTTTATTCCAAAAAATATAAGGTTAGGCCAAATTACTTAGATACGGTTATATATATTAATAATGAACAACTTGGGGTTCGTATGGCTTGTTATAGTAAGTTTATTAACCTTATAGTGTAATAAAACAAGAAGACACGGTAAAAGTAAAATTATTTAACTTAAAGTTAAATATAAATTATAAGGTTAAAATAGAAACCTAAACTTGTCTAAATTATATTAGATGAGAGTATTTAGACCCATCCCCACCTTATCTTCGAAATAAATCAATTTGGAGATATTAAAAACAGAATATGACTTTATAATAAAATAATACTTTTAGTTTTTCCAAAGGTTCCCCTCTCCTCTAATATAAAAGGGAACCTCCTCCCTCTCCTCCTCACACCACTTTGAGCCTTAAAGCTCAGAAAAACCCTGCCAATTTCTCTTTTCCACTTCTCTAGAAACATCCTTGAGGTCCTGGTCTTCTTCAAAGACCATCTTTAGTGCCCTAAGAGGAGGTTAAGAAGAGGCTCTTCAAAGAAGAGGTAATGTCCGTTACCGATTCTTTCAACTTTATTTCTTCTTCTACTTATTCTTCTTTAGTTTTTTCACTATGAAGTAATAACATCAGTATCACTAATATACTGATATGTTATTATAAATATGAAACAACCCTATTTCACCTTCAATCCATCCTACAGAAAATGAAATCATCGCGCGTGCGTACATACGGAATGTTGCCTCCACGCCGTGGTGTAATATGTTTTCCACCACCACCTTACTTGGATGGGTATAATGGGGTAAATAATAAATATATATGATTCTTATAAAGTGATATTGATTCTAAAATAGTATACCTACACTTCAATACAATTCCACAATCATGGGAACGATATCATCGCTCGTGCGTACGTACGGCCTACCGTCTCCACGATGTGATGTGACTCATTCTACATGATCTTCATTGCATAATTATTATATAAATGAATTGAACGAATAAATATGATATATATTACACTAATACCATTCTGTAAATGAGGTATATATAACCTAAAGAGAAGAATAAGAATGTATTCAACAAAATGCGCTTAAGAACAAAAAGAAATAAACACTCGAATAACAAGTAGCAATGAAATATTACTAATAAGAAGCTAAGAATATGACCATATATGATATCATAACAATTATTATGATTCAGGAATAAGTCAATAACATTATTTAAATCATTATACAGATGTTTCGGACACGTATGAAGAAAATTAGACCAAAGGTAAGGGAAAATATCACAATCTCATTTTTATCTGAGATTGTTTATACTTTGGTATTTACTGGGGTGTATTTATCATCCACATCCACGTTTCCTCAATATGTAATATTATTTCTAACCTCCTACAATTTTTTAAAACCAATTTTACCCATCTATGAGTCTTTAGTAAAATATATGAAAGGAATATTTTGTCGATTTTAGTACGAGGTACTTTTTGAATTTTCTGGCCAAAGTACGAAAAGGATGTTTTTTTAACTTATACGGCATGAATGGATTTTTATGATTTCATATAACATTACTTCTATGAAGCTTACTTTACAATTTTTCAAGTTTATTTTTAATCAAATTCTTTTAGTTTAAAATTATATGACATTTTAAGAAAGGAAATTGTTTTTGAAGTAGAAAGGATATTTTCCTCAAGAATGGAGTTCAAGCATTTTATCAAAATTATTTTCCATCTATGATAATATAGGGTTCTGTTTCTATCCCTATTTTTACATTTATTTTATTATGTTATGATGTAATTATTTTTATGAATTCCTTTTATCTTATATGGATTATGTTATGACGGCACGATGTTTAAGAATCCCATTTTTATTACATGGGTTATGCTATGATGTATGATTTATGATTTTGTGGCACACATAAGAATGGTTTCATTATGAGATGGTTGGGACCTATATCTCTCTCCAATTCATTGGGTAAAGTTTTATATCTCATGAGATAGACATGGCTGGAATGGCAGGTTAATCCGGTTCAGTTAAACAGGATGGAAACGAGGAGTGAACTCGGTTCAGAAATGGACTTTTTCTGCTAAGATAGTCTTGGAAATGAGTCTTGACTAATAAGAAATTATTCTCTATGATTATGTTTGTATTCCAAAAAGTTTCATGCTTTAAGTTATGATTATTTGGATTACATTTCACTATTATGATTGATCTCATGTCATGATATTATGATCTCTTTTGCAGGATAAGATTTTCAAAATGTTTTGTTCTTAAGAATATGATATGATTGATATTTATTTTGTTTACCCTTACTGAGCATTTGAGCTCACCCTTTTGTATGTTTTCTTTTCCCCAGGTCTGGAAGATGGTTATTTAGTAGAATATGCCAAAAGGGACTCTATATATGATGAAATAAATGGGAGACAACGTAGATGATTTATGAACCATTTGTCTATGTTTCCCAGTTTCTAAAAACACTATACCTATACGGTCCTTTCATGGTTTTGTTATATGTTGTAATAATTATTCTTCAATTCTGAAGTAATATAAATGTATGTAATGTATGGGTCATTATTTTTGGTATCATAGGAAAGGTATAGTCAACCTTTGGAAACTAGGATGTGAAAGCCTTAGTAAGAACCCTACGGATATATCTAAGAATAGAACACAATCTTAGTGTTTTATAAATGGCCATTAATAAAATAATATAAGACCTTAAGTGTAAAATTTTATTCTTGATTATGTGGTTTTCCTATTATAATTAGTATTTCTCACACTATTCTTCTTGGTTTTAGTCAATGGCTGGAACCCGAAGGAATAGTCTTAATGCAGAATGCGACGGGCAATGCAATGATTGTCCCCCTGAGAAACCAAACGTTATGGGAGCTAGAATGAAAAATCTTGTAGTCATGGTCATACAACTTTCTCAAGATATGAATCAAGAAGGACTTCCAAACGAGCAAAGGAAGGAGTAACATTCTGTTGAATCCTTCATGAGGCAGCGTCCACCCTCATTCAGTGGGTCTACTGATCCATTAGTTACTGAACAATGGATCAGTTCTACTAAAAAGATATTTTTAGTTCTTCAATGTTCTAAACATGACAAAGCCATCTTAGTAGTGTATCGTTTGGAAGGTGATGTTGATCAATGGTGGAATCTTATCAAGAATATGAGGAAAAGGGATGAAATTGAATCCATGGAATGGGACAAGTTCAAGAACTTATTTTTCAATAAGTACTTCCCTTGTATTCTTTGAAGAAAGGTGGAGAAGGAGTTTCTTGAACTGAAGCAAAAGGATGATGAATCTGTTGGTACCTACGAAGCAAATTTTACAAGACCTGCAAGGTACGCTTCTGGGATAATTATCCAACATGAGAGTATGATCGATCGATTCTTTAGTGTCTTAAAACCAATTCTTCGAAGGGAGTTATCCATAAGGGACTTCAATAGCTATGAGGAAATCATTTTATGTGCTCTCAAGGTTGAGATGGAGATTGGAGTAACCCATAAGTCATATGCATTTGATAAGAAGAGGAAAATGGAATTCAAAGGAAAATCTAAAGACCACACTAAAGAGAATATTAGTTTTACCTTATGCTCAAATTGTGGAAATAAACATGGAGGGAGTTGTATTAAAGGGACAAGTAAATGTTTCGAATGTGGAAAAGAAGGTCATCGGGAATTTTAATGTCGTATGGGAAGAAAATGTCTAGTGATACGAACATAGAAAAGGCTACACAGACTTCACCTCCTACACTTCAATGTTACAAGTGCAAGGAAATGGGGAATTATGCTAATCAATTCCCTAATCCAAGGGTTTTTGATGATGATCGATGTGAACAAACTCTTAAGGCTAAAGACAAAGGAAAGTCACATGCAATTTCTATCAACGATGTAGAGTATGATAACGAAGTGGTGAAAGTTACACTTACCATCCACTCTAAAGTAGAAAGTGTTTTATTTGATTCTGGATCCACCCACTCTTTTATTTTTGAAGAATTTTCTAAGGGTATCACCATATTACCGCAACAATTAGATGTTGAGTTAGCTCTGACAACCCCTAGTGGCACAACAGTCACATCAAAATTTATAATTCTTCTCCGATTGAAGTTTTTGGGAAAGTGATTCCTGCAAATCTTGTGATCCTTCCTATAGTGGAATTTGATATGATTCTTGGAATGGATTGGATTTCATTAAATGGAGCTCATATTAATTTCCAAAGAAGGGAAGTCACATTTCATATTCCATATCAATCTATGATCGTCTATCGATGCAAGGATGAACATAACCTTCCAGTGAAAATTTCTTCCATCTTATGGGTCTTGATTCCACTAAATGAAGGTTATTTATCTCAAATGGTTGGAGAGAAACTCATGATTAATAATATTCCCATTGTACGGAAGTTTGACGATGTCTTTCTAGAGGAATTGACTGGTCTTCCACCAAATCGTGAAGTTGAGTTTTCAATAGAACTCGTACTGGGTGCTTTGCCTATTTCAAAGACACCTTATAGAATGGACCCAATTGAGTTGTTGGAATTAAAGAAGCAACTCCAAGGGAATCTTTATAATGGATTCATACGCCCTAGTGAATCACCTTGGGGAGCACCTATTCTATTTGTTAAGAAGAAAGATGTATCAATGAGACTCTGCATTGATTATCGAGAACTTAACAAGATTACTATCAAGAACCAATATCCTCTCCCATGCATTGATGACTTATTTGTCCAACTACGCGGAGCTCAATACTTTTCCAAGATTGATCTTCATTCAGGGTATCATCAATTAAGGTTCAAAAGGGAGGATATACCAAATAAGGCTTTCTGTACAAGGTATGGACACTATGAATTTATAGTGATGCCATTTGGTCTTACTAATGCCCCTGCTATCTTCATGGATCTAATGAATAGAGTCTTTAGAGACTATCTTGATCAGTTTGTGGTAGTCTTTATAGATGATATTCTTTTCTATTCAAAGATCTAGGAAAAACATGAAGATCACTTGAGAATTATATTTAAGACCCTTAGAAATGAGAATATTTATTCCAAATTTACCAAGTGTGGATTTTGGCTTTAGAAAGTTGCATTTCTGGGTTACATAATCTCAAAAGAGGGGATATCTGTGGATCCAGCAAAAATAGAGGTTATCGAAAGATGGTAGAGACTAACAACAGTAACTGAGATCTAAAGTTTTCATGGTTTGGCTGGATATTATTGACGTTTTGTGAAATCTTTTTCATGGTTATCTAACCCACTCACCAAATTGACTCGGAAAGAAGTTAAGTTTGTTTGGACATAGGAATGTGAAGAGAATTTAAAGGAGTTAAAAAGTAGGTTATCTAGTGTACTTATGCTCACACTACCTTGTAGTGGCGAAAGGTTTTTTATCTATAATGATGCATCAAAGAAGGGATTTGGGTGTGTTCTCATGCAAAAATATATGGTGATAGCTTATGCCTCACGATAGTTGAAAATCCCTGAGCAAAATTACCCAACTCATTATTTGGAGTTCGCTTCAGTAATCTTTGCATTAAAGATTTGGAGGCATTATCTTTATGAAGAAAGGTGTGATATTTATACTGATCATAAAAGTTTAAAGTATATTTTCACACAAAAGGATCTGAATATGCGCCAATGAAGATGATTGGAGCTGATTAAGGATTACGACTTCTCAATTCATTACCACCCTGGGAAAGAAAACAAGGTGGCAGATGCATTAAGTCTACAAGACCATGCTAGCTTATCCATGATGAGGATCACAAAAGATCCAATATTAATGGATTTACAAAATATGGATCTTGGAATTATAATGGAAGGGGAAAATATTATCTTTCTCAAATGAATGTTCTACCATCTATACATGTGAATATTAAAGATGCACAAAAAGAATATGTAGAGTTACAAAAGAAGGTGAGAAATGTTCCAAAATTCAACCTTGATTGTGATGGGATAATAAAGTTCAGAAATCGGGTTTGTGTTCCTCCCATCCCAGAATTAAAGGATTTGTTGGCTGAGGCTCATAGTTTTTCATTCTCTATTCATCCTGGAAGCATGAAGATGTATAAGGACCTGAAAGAGTACTTCTGGTGGGATGGCATGAAAAGAGATGTTGTTGGATATGTCTCTCGATGTTTGGTTTGTCAGCAAGTTAAATCTAAGAGATAGAAGTCTAAGGGGATGTTACAACCATTACCCATACCTGAATGGAAATGGGAAAACATCACTATGGACTTTGTCGTTGGACTTCCTAAAACATCCAAAGGCAATAATGCTATCTGGTTCATAGTTTATCATCTTACAAAGTCGGCACACTTCATTTCTATTAGAGAGGATTTCTCTCTGGATCAGCTTGCCAGGATATATGTGAAGGAAGTGGTAAGATTGCATGGAGTACCACTTTCCATTATATCTAATCGGGATCCGAGGTTTACCTCAAAGATTTGTCAAAGTCTTCAGCATACTCTGGATATAGAGTTGAGTTTCAGCACTATTTATCATCTTCAGACCGACGGTCAGTCTGAGAGCACAATTCAAACTCTAGAAGATATGTTGAGAGCTTTCTCTATGGATTTAAAAGGAGGTTGGGATCAACACATAACTTTGGTGGAATTTTCTTATAACAATATCTTTCACTCCAGTATTCAGATGGCTCCTTATGAAGCTCTCTATGTAAAGAAATGCAGGACTCCAACTTGCTGGGATGAAGTTGGGGAAAAAAAGCTATTAGGACCTGATCTTATTGATGAGATGGAAGAAAAGGTCCGATCTATTCAACACAACATAAGATCTGCTCAGATTCGACAAAAAAATTATTCCAATAACTGAAAAAAAGACCTAGAGTTTGAAGTGGGTGATAAAGTGTTCTTATGAATATCTCCTTGGAAGAGAGTAATGAAATTTGTAAAGAAGGGATAGTTTAGCCCTAGGTATATCGGTCCTTTTGAAATACTGGATTGTGTTGGTAAGGTAGCTTACCGATTGGTGCTTCCACCGAATCTATCTCAAGTTCATGATGTGTTTTATGTATCTCTCCTGAGAAAGTACATAACCGATCCTTCACATGTACTCAGCTCAGAAGTTGTACCGTTGGAGCAAGATCTTTCTTATGAAGAACAGTCGATAGAGAATCTAGATTGTAGCAAAAAAGTTCTACGGAATAAGACCACTCACTTGGTGAATGTTTTATGGAGGAACCACCAATTAGAATAAACTTCATGGGAGCTTGAGGATATGATGAGGGAGTGATATCCCCATATGTTTGTTACAAAGTGATGAATTTTGAGGGCGAAATTCATTTTAAGGGGGGTAGAACGTAACACCTGAGATTTTTATGAGAAATATTTTTTTATGTTATATAAATCATCAAAGGAATATTTCACTACACACAATGCTAAATTGTCTTTCTTTACATGTAATGGCGACTGTCCTCGATAGCTTGCATTGTACGCAATACCGAGTTTCACTAAACAAGGATATGCTATTAAAATATTATTAAAACTTGCCCTTATGAATAGTAATACCCACTTTTTGAAATTTTATAAATTTTATCTTTCAAAATGGACTTCATTTTTGTATTCGGAATATCAAAATTAGCCTAGGGTGAATTTTTGGTATTTTTCTGAAAAATTTCAATTTTTGATGAATAGTGAAAACACTGGGTTACTATTTAAAAACTGACTCTTTATTTAAATAATTATTTATTTTATTTAAATTTATTTTATGTCAAAATTGATACATAATACCTATATAAGTTCAATGTAATTCATTGGATTCATTTTATAATAATTTTAGATATTTAAAAATTCTATTGACCTTTTCACCGTGTTTTACCCACCTCCTAGGAAATTTGTAAATTTACATAAAACTTAATTTTACCACTTCTGTGAGTGGAATTTCGAAAATATGGGAGACATGGTCAATATCAAGGATTAAAATTTGGTTCAATAAGATAAAAAAAATTGTTGAATAGTATCTTTTTACTTTTATTTACCACGGTTAAAAGTAAATTGGGTAATTAAGGGTAAAAATGGTATTATTATTACCCTAACACATGTACTAATTCTATTGGATAACTTTAGTTCCACCAAAAACAAACTTAGGTATAAAATATTACCCTTTAGGTCCACTTGTATTAGATTAGGACATTTAATACTATTTTATTTAAAAAAGAGTTAAAATAGTTAAAATTAAAGTTTAATAACTAATACATTTTTAATATAGGGTTATAAATAAGATAAATTAAACTATAAATATTAATTAGAAAGATAAAAATATTTAATACATAATGATATTTTTTTTATAATTTTTAGACTTTAAATAATTTAATTTATATATGACACAATGATGCTGTAGTAATTACCTTATTAATGATATATTAATATAATCGATGTTATAAATAAACAAATAAATGTAATTTGAGACTTTTAATGAATTAAACTAATTTTATAGGTTAATATGACATGTTATTATTGATTTAATTAACATTTTTTGAACTAATAATGCTTTTATGAGTTTCACAAAAATTGGTTACCAAATAGTGTCAAAATTGACATAAAATAGTTTTTAAACAAATATTATATTATTAATTGTTATTTTATTCCAAAAAATCTAGGGTTTGGACAAATTACATAGATAAGGTTATATATATTAATAAAAAACAACTTGGGGTTCGTATGGCTTGTTGTAGTAAGTTTATTAACCTTATAGTGTAAGATAACAAGAAGACACAGTAAAAGTAAAATTATTTAACTTAAAGTTAAATCTAAATGATAAGTTTAAAATAGAAACCTAAACTTGTCTAAATTTTATTGGATGAGATTATTTAGACCCATACCCACCTTAGCTTCTAAATAAATCAATTTTGAGCTAGTAAAAACTGAATATGACTTTATAATAAAATAATATTTTTTGTTTTTCCAAAGGTGCCCCTCCCCTCCCATATAAAAGGGCACCCCCTCCCTCTCCACCTCACACCACTTTGAGCCTTCAAGCTCGGCCAACCCCTGCCAATTTCTATTCTACACTTCCCTAGAAACATCCTAGAGGTCTTGGTCTTCTTCAAAGACCATCTTTAGTGCCCTAAGAGGAGGTTAAGAAGATGATCTTCAAAAAAGAGGTAATGTATGTTACCGATTCTTTCAAATTTATTTATTCTTCTAATTCTTCTTCTTTAGTTGTTTCATTATGAAGTAATAACATCAGTATAAATAATATACTGATATGTTATTATAAATATGAAACAAACCTATTTCACCTTCTATCCATCCTACAGAAAATGAAATCACCGTGTGTGCATACGTACGGAATACCGTCTCCAAGCTGTGGTGTAATAGGTTTTCCACCAAAACCTTACTTGGATGGGTATAATGGTGTAAAGAATAACTATATATGATTATTATAAAGTTATATTGATTCTAAAATAGTATACATACACTTCAATACAATTCCATGATCATGGAAACGATATCATCGCTCGTGCGTACGTACGGCCTACCGTATCCATGATGTGATGCAACTCGTTCTGCATGATCTTCATTTCATAATGATTATATAAATGAATTGAATGAATAAATATGATATATATTACACTAATATCATTCTGTAAATGAGTTATCTATAACCAAACAATAATAATAAGAATTTATTTTACAAAACACGCATAAGAACAAAAAGCAACAAACACTCGAACAACAAGTAGCAATGACATATTACTAATAATAAGCTAAGAATATGACGATATATGATATCTTAACAATGATTAAGATTCTTCAATAAGTCAATAACATTAATTAAATCATTATACAGGAGTTTTAGACACGTACGAAGCAAATCGGACCTAAGGTAAGGGAAAATCTCACAATCTCATTTTTATCTGAGATTGTTTATACTTTGGTATTTACTGGGGTGTATTTATCATACACATCCATGTTTCCTCAATATGGAATATTATTTATATCCTACTAAAAAAATTTAAAACCAATATTACCCTTCAATGAGTCTTTAGTAAAATATATGAAAGGAATATTTTGTCGTTTTTAGTACGAGGTACTTTTTGAATTTTCCTGCCAAAGTACGAGAAGAATGTTTTCTTAACTTATACCGCATGAATGGATTTTTATGATTTCATATAACATTAATTCCATGAAGCTTAATTTACAAGTTTTCAAGTTTATTTTTAATCAACTTCTTTTAGTTTAAAATTATATGACATTTTAATAAAGGAAGATGTTTTTGAAGTAGAAAGGATATTTTCCTCAAGAATGGAGTTCAATAATTTTATCAAAATTATTTTCCATATAAGATAATATAGGGTTATGTTTCTATCCCTATTTTTACATTGATTTGATTATGTTATGTTGTAATTATTTTTATGAAGTCCTTTTATCTTAAATGGATTATGTTATGATGGCATGGTGTTTAAGAATCCCATTTTTATTACATGGGTTATGCTATGATGTGTGATTTATGATTTTGTGGTACACGTAAGAATGGTTTAATTATGAGATGGGTGGGACCTATATATCCCTCCAATGTATTGGGTAAAAATTTATATCTCCTAAGATATAAATGGCTGAAACTACAGGTTAATCTGGTTCAGTGAAACAGGACTAAAACGAGGAGTGAACTCGGTTCAGAAATGGACTTTGTCCGCTAAGATAGTCTTGGCAATGAGTCTTGACTAATAAGAAATGATTCTCTATGATTATGTTTGTATTACACAAAGTTGCATGTTTTAAGTTTTGATTATTTGGATTACATTTCACTATTATGATTGATCCCATGTCATGATATTATGATCTCTTTTACAGTATAAGATTTTCAAAATGTTATGTTCTTAAAAATATGATATGATTGATATTTATTTTGTTTACCCTTACTGAGAATTTGAGCTCACCCTTTTGTATGTTTTCTTTTCCCCAGGTCTAAAAGAAGGATATTAAGTATAATATGCCAAAATGGACTCTAGATATGATGAAATAAATGGGAGACAACATAGATGAAAGCTATAGTCAACCTTTGGAAACTAGGATGTGAAAGCCTTAGTAAGAACCGTAAGGATATATCTAAGCATATAACATAATCTTAGTTTTTTATAAATGGCCATTAATATCCTAAGAAAATACCTTAAGTGTAAAATTTAATTCTTGATTATGTGGTTTTCCTATTATAATTAGTATTTCTCACATTATTCTTCTTGTTTTTAGTCAATGGCTGGAACCCGAACGAACCGTGTTAATACGGAATACGACGGGCAATGCAGTAATTGTCCCCCTGAGCAACCAAATGTTATGGGAGTTGGAATGCAAAATCTTGTAGTCATGATCACTCAACCTTCTCAAGATGTGAATCAAGGAAGACTTCCAAACGAGTAAATGAAGGAGAAAAATTCTGTGGAATCCTTCATAAGGCAGCGTCCACCCTCATTCAGTGGGTCTACTGATCCATTAGTTATTGAAAAATGGATCTGTACTACTAAAAAGATATTTTTAGTTCTTCAATGTTCTGAACATGACAAAGCCATCTTAGTAGTGTATCGTTTGGAAGGTGATGCTGATCAATGGTGGAATCTTATCAAGAATATGAGGCAAAGGGATGAAATTGAATCCATGGAATGGGACAAGTTCAAGAACTTATTTTTCAATAAGTACTTCCCCCGTATTCTTCGAACAAATATGGAGAAGGAGTTTCTTGAACTGAAGCAAAAGGATGATGAATCTCTTGGTACCTACGAATCAAATTTTACAATACATGCAAGGTACGCTTCTAGGATTATCATCCAACTTGAGAGTAAGATCGATCGATTCTTTAGTGTCTTAAAACCAAGTCTTCGAAGGGAGTTATCCATAAGGGACTTCAATAGCTACGAGGAAATTGTTCGATGTGCTCTCAAGGTTGAGATAGAGATTGGAGTAACCCATCAGTCATATGCATTTGATAAGAAGAGGAAAATGGAATTCAAAGGAAAATCTAAAGACCACATTGAAAAAAAGATGAGTTTTTCCTTATGCTCAAATTTTGGAAATAAACATGGAGGGAGTTGTCTTAAAGGGACAAGTAAATGTTTCAAATGTGGAAAATAAGGTCATCGGGCATTTTAATGCCGTAATGATGGGAAGAAGATGTCTAATGATGCAAACAAAGAAAAGGCTACACAGACTGCACCTCCTACACTTCAATGTTACAAGTGCAAGGAAATGGGGAATTATGATAATCAATGCCCAAATCCAAGGGTTGTTGATGATGATCGACGTCAAAAAACTCTTAAGGCTAAAGACAAAGGAATGTCACATGCAATTTCTATCAGTGATGTGGAGTATGATAACGAAGTGGTGAAAGGTACACTTATCATCCACTCTAAAGTAGGAAATGTTTTATTTGATTTTGGATCCACCCACTCTTTTATTTTTGAAGAATTTTGTAAGGGTATCGTCGTATTACCTCAAAAATTATATATTGAGTTAGTTATTACAACCCCTAATGGCACAACAGTCACATCAAAAGTTTATAATTCTTCTCTGATTAAAGTTTGTGGGAAAGTGCTTCCTAAAAATCTTGTGATCCTTCCTATAGTGAAATTTGATGTGATTCTTGGCATGGATTGGCTTTCTTTATATGGATCTCATATCAATTTCCAAAGAAGGGAAGTCACATTTCATATTCCAGATCAATCTATGATCATCTATCGATGCAAGGATGAACATAACCTTCCAGTGGAAATTTATTCCATCTTATGGGTCTTGATTCCACTAAATGAAGGTTATTTATCTCAAATGGTTTTAGAGAAACTCACGATTAATAATATTCCCATTGTACGGGAGTTTTATGATGTCTTTATAGAAGAATTTCTGGGTCTTCCACCAAATTGTGAAGTTGTGTTTTCAATAGAACTCGTACCGGGTGCTTTTCCTATTTCAAATACATCTAATAGAATAGACCCAATTGAGTTGCAGGAATTGAAGAAGCAGCTCCAAGATAATCTTGATAAGGTATTCATACGCCCTAGTGCATCACCTTGGGGAGCACCTGTTCTGTTTGTTAAGAAGAAATATATATCAATGGGACACTGCATTGATTATCGAGAACTTAACAAGATTACTATCAAGAACAAATATCCTCTCCCATGCATTGATAAATTATTTGACCAACTACGTGGAGCTCTATACCTTTCCAAGATTGATCTTCGTTCAGGGTATCATCAATTAAGGGTCAAAAGGGAGGATATACCAAATACGGCTTTCAGTACAAGGTATGGACACTATGAATTTATAGTGATGCCATTTGGTCTTACTAATGCCGCTGCTATCTTCATGGATCTAATGAATAGAGTCTTTAGAGACTATCTTGATCAGTTTGTGGTAGTCTTTATAGATGATATTCTTGTCTATTCAAAGAGAAAGGAAGAACATGAAGATCACTTGAGAATTGTAGCAAAGACCCTAAGAAATGAGAATCTTTATGAAAAATTTACCAAGTGTGAATTTTGGCTTCAAAAAGTTTCATTTTTGGTCACATAATCTCAAAAGAGGGGATATCTGTGGATCCAGCAAAAACAGAGGTTATCGAAAGATGGTCGAGACCGACAATAGTAACTGAGATCCGAAGTTTTCTTGGTTTGGCTGGATATTATTGACGTTTTGTAAAATATTTTTCATGATTATATAACCCACACACCAAATTGACTCGGAAAAGAGTTAAGTTTGTTTGGAAAGAGGAATGTGAATAGAATTTCAAGGAGTTAAAAAGTAGGTTATCTAGTGCATCTATGCCCACACTTCCTTGTAGTGGAGAAAGGTTTGTGATCTGTAGTGATGCATCCAAGAATGGATTGGGGTGTGTTCTCATGCAAAACGATATGGTTCTAGCTTATGCCCCACGATAGTTGAAAATCCCTGAGCAAAATTACCCAACTCATGATTTGGAGTTAGCTGCAGTAATCTTTGCATTAAATATTTGGAGTCATTATCTTTATGGAGAAATGTGAGATATTTATACTGATCATAAAAGCATAAAGTATATTTTCATACAAAAGGAGCTGAATATGTACCAAAGAAGATGGTTGGAGCTGATTAAGGATTACGACTTCTAAATTCATTACCACCATGGGAAAGCAAACAAGGTGGCTGATGCATTAAGCCGACAAGACCATGCTAGCTTATCCATGATGAGGATCACAAAAGATCCAATATTTATGGATTTACAAAAGATGGTTCTTGGAATTATAATGGAAGGTGAAAAATATTATCTTTCTCAAATGAATGTTCAACCATATATACATGTGAATATTAAAAAGGCACAGAAAGAAGATGTAGAGTTACAAAAGAAGGAGAGAAATGTTCCTGAATTCAACCTTGATTGTGATGGGATAATAAAGTTAAGAAATCGGGTTTGTGTTCCTCCCATCCCAGAATTAAAGAAGGAGCTACTGGATGAGGCTCATAGTTCTTCATTCTCTATTCATCCTAGAATCATGAAGATGTATAGGGACCTAAAAGAGTACTTCTGGTGGGATGGCATGAAAAGAGATGTTGTGGAATATGTCTCTCGATGTTTAGTTTGTCAGAAAGTTAAATATGAGAGACATAAGTCTAAGGAGATGTTACAACCATTACCCATACCTGAATGGAAATGGGAAAACATCACTATGGACATTGTCACCGGACTTCCTAAAACATCCAAAGGCAATAATGCTATCTGGGTCATAGTCGATCGTCTTACAAAGTCGGCACACTTCATTGCTATTAGAGAGTATTTCTCTCTGGATCATCTTGCCAGGATATATGTGAAGGAAGTGGTAAGATTGCATGGAGTATCACTTTCCATTATATCCGATCAGGATCTAATATTTACCTCAAAGTTTTGGCGAATTCTTCAGCTTACTCTGGATATAGAGTTGAGTTTCAGCACTTCTTATCATCCTCAGACAGACGGTCAATCTGAGATCAGAATTCAAAATCTAGAAGATATGTTGAGAGCTTGCTCTATGGATTTCAAAGGAGGTTGGGATCAACACCTACCTTTGGTGGAATTTTCTTATAATAATAGCTTTCACTCCAGTATTCAGATGGCTCCTTATGAAGCTCTCTATGGAAATAAATGCAGGACTCCAACTTTTTGGGATGAAGTTGGGGAAAGAAATCTATTAGTACCAGATCTTGTTGATGAGATGGCAGAAAAGGTCCCATTTATTCAACAACACATAAGAGAATCTCAGAGTCGACAAAAAAGTTATGCCGATAACCGAAAAAAAGACCTAGAGTTTGAAGTGGGTGATAAATTGTTCTTATGAATATCTCCTTGGAAGAGAGTAATGAGATTTTGGAAAGAAGGGAAAGCTGACCCCTAGGTATATCGGTCATTTCGAAATACTGGATAGTGTTGGGAAGGTAGATTACCGATTGGAGCTTCCACCTAATCTCTCTCAAGTTCATGATGTGTTCCTTGTATCTCTCCTGAGAAAGTACATACCCGATACTTCACATGTACTCAGCTCGGAAGTTGTACCGCTGGAGCAAGATCTTTCTTATAAAGAACAGTCGATAGAGATTTTGGATTATAGCGAAAAAGTTCTACGGAACAAGACCACTCTCTTGGTGAAATTTTTAAGGAGGAACCACCAATTAGAAGAAACTACATGGGAGCTTGAGGATATGATGAGGGAGTGATATCCTCATATGTTTGTTACAAAGTGACGAATTTCGAGGGTGAAATTCATTTTAAGGGGGGTAGAATGTAACACCTGAGATTTTTATTAAAAATATTTTTTTATGTTATATATATCATCAAATAAATCTTTCACTCCACACAATTCTATCTTGGCTTGCTTTACACGTAATCGCGACCATCCTCGATAGCTTGCATTGTACGCAATACTGGGTTTCTCTAAACAACGATATGCTATTAAAATATTATTAATACTAGCTATTATGAATAGTAATACCCACTTTTTGAAATTTTATAAATTTTATCTTTCAAAATGGACTTCATTTTTGTATTTAAAATATCAAAATCAGCCTAGGGTAAATTTTTGGTATTTTTCTGAAAACTTTCAATTTTGATGAATAGTGAAAACACTGGGTTACCATTTAAAAACCGACATCTTATTTAAATAATTATTTATTTTATTTAAATTTATTTTAGGTCAAAATTGATACATAATACCTATATAAGTTCAATTTAATTCATTGGAGTCATTTTATAATAATTTTAGATATATAAAAATTTTATTGACCTTTTCGCCGTCTTTTACCCACCTCCTTCGAGAATTTGCAAATTTACATAAAACATAATTTTACCACTTATGTGAGTGGAATTTAAAAAATACAAGAGACACGGTTAATATCAAGGACTAAAATATGGTTCAATAAGATAGAAATAATTTTTGGTGAATAGTAACTTTTGACCTTTATTTAGCATGGTTAAAAGTGAATTTGGTAATTAAGGGTAAAAATTGTATTATTATTACCCTAACACATGTCCTAATTCTATTGGATAAGTGTAGTTCAACCAAAAACAACCTTAGTGATAAAATATTACCCTTTAGGTCCACTTGGATTAGATTAGGACATTTAATACTATTTTATATAAAGAAGAGTTAAAATAGTTAAAATCAAAGTTTAATAACTAAAACATTTTTAATATAGGGTTATAAATAAAATACATTCAACTATAAATATTCATTAGAAATATAAAAATATTTACTACATAATGGTATTTTATTTATAATTTTTATACTTTAAATAATTTAATTTATTTATGACACAATGATGATGCAGTAATTACCTTATTAATGAAATATTAACATAATTGATGTTATAAATACCCAAATAAATGTAATTTGAGACTTTTTATGAATTAAACTAATTATATAGGTTAATATGACATGTTATTATTGATTTAATTAACTTTTTTTGAACTAATAATGCTGTTATGATTTTCACATAAATCAGTTACCAAATAGTGTCAAAACTGACAAAAAATAGTTCTTAAACAAATATTATATTATTAATTGTTATTTTGTTACAAAAAAACTGAGGTTTGTCCAAATTACATAGATAAGGTTATATATATTAATAACGAACAACTTGGGGTTAGTATGGCTTGTTATAGTAAGTTTATTAACCTTATAGTGTAAGAAAACAAGAAGACACGGTAAAAGTAAAATTATTTAACTTAAAGTTAAATCTAAATTATAAGGTTAAAATGGAAACCTAAAATTTTCTAAATTCTATTTTATGAGAGGATTTAGACCCATCCCCACCTTATCTTAGAAATAAATCAATTTTTAGCTATTAAAAACCGAATATGACTTCATAATAAAATAATATTTTTAGTTTTTCCAAAGGTGACCCTCTCCTCCCATATTAAAGGGCACCTCATCCCTCTCCTCCTCACACCACTTTGAGCCTTCAAGCTCAGACAACCCCTGAAAATGTCTCTTCTACACTTCCCTGGAAACATCCTAGAGGTCTTGGTCTTCTTCAAAGACCATCTTTAGTCCCCTAAGAGGAGGTTAAGAAGAGGCTCTTCAAAGAAGAGGTAATGTCTGTTACCGATTCTTTCAACATTATTTATTCTTCTACATATTTTTATTTAGTTTTTTCATTATGAAGTAATAAAATCAGTATCAATCATATAATTATACGTTATTATAAATATGAAAGAACCCTATTTAACCATCTATCCATCCTACAGAAAATGAAATCACCGTGTGTGTGTACGTACGGAATACCGTCTCCACGCTGTGGTGTAATATGTTTTCCACCACCACCATACTTGGATGGGTATAATGGTGTAAATAATAACTATATATGATTATTATAAAGTTGTATTGATTCTAAAATAGTATACATACACTTCAATACAATTCCAAAATCATGGGAACGATATCACCGCTCGTGCGTATGTACGGCCTACCATCTCCACGATGTGATGCGACTCGTTCTACATGATCTTCATTACATAATGATTATATAAATGACTTTAATGAATAAATTTGATATATATTACACTAATACTATTCTGTAAATGAGGTATCTATAAACTAAAAATAAGAATAAGAATTTATTTGACAAAACACGCAAAAGAACAAAAAGCAATAAACACCCGAATAACAAGTAGCAATGAAATATTACTAATAAGAAGCTAAGAATATGACCATATATGATATCATAACAATGATTACGATTTTGGAATATTTCAATAACATTATTTAAATCATTATACAGGATATTCGGACACGTACGAAGAAAATCTGACCTAAGGTAAGGGAAAATCTCACAATCTCATTTTTATCTGAGATTGTTTATACTTTTGTATTTACTAGGGTGTATTTATCATCCACATCCATGTTTCCTAAATATGTAATATTATTTCTTTCCTCCTACAATTTGTTAAAAACAATTTTACCCTTCGATGATTCTTTAGTAAAATATATTAATGGAATATTTTGTCATTTTTAGTACGAGGTACATTTTGAATTTTCCGACCAAAGTACGAGAAGAATGTTTTTTAACTTATACCGCATGAATGGATTTTTATGATTTCATATAACATTATTTACATGAAGATTACTTTACAAGTTTTCAAGTTTATTTTTAATCAAATTCTTTTAGTTTAAAATTATATGAAATTTTATGAAAGGAAAATGTTTTTGAAGTAGAAAGGATATTTTCCTCAAGAATGGAGTTCAAGTGTTTTATCAAAATAATTTTCCATCTAAGATAATATAGGGTTATGTTTATATCCCTATTTTTACATTGATTTGATTATGTTATGATGTAATTATTTTTATGAATTCCTTTTATCTTATATGGATTATGTTATGATGGCACGATGTTTAATAATCCCATTTTTATTACATGGGTTATGCTATGATGTATGATATATGATTTTGTGGAACACATAAGAATGGTTTCACTATGAGATGGGTGGGACATATATCTCCCTCTATTTCATTGGGTAAAGATTTATATCTCATGAGATAGACATGGCTGGAACGGCAGGTTAATCTAGTTTAGTGAAACATGACTGAAACGAGGAGTGAACTCGGTTCAGAAATGGACTTTGTCCGCTAAGATAGTCTTGGAAATGAGTCCCGACTAATAAGAAATGATTCTCTATGATTATGTTCGTATTCCACAAAGTTTCATGTTTTAAGTTATGATTATTTGGATTACATTTCACTATTATGATTGATCCCATGTCATGATATTATGATCTCTTTTGCAGGATAATATTTTCAAAATGTTAGGTTCCTAAGAATATGATTTGATTGATATTTCTTTTGTTTACCCTTACTGAGCATTTGAGCTCACCCATTTGTACGTTTTCTTTTCCCCAGGTCTGGAAGAAGGTTATTAAGTAGAATATGCCAAAATGGACTTTAGATATGATGAAATAAATGGGAGACAATGTAGATGATTTATGAACCAGTTGTTTATGTTTCCCAGTTTCTAAAGACACTATACCTATAAGGTCCTTTCATGGTTTTGTTATATGTTGTAATAAGTATGCTTAAATTCTGAAGTAATAGCAATTTATGTAAAGTATGGGTTGTTATAGTCATTATTCTACATCATTAAGATGTCTAAATTCATCCCACATCATACCAAAGGCCCAATTGATACAAATTCCATTGCATCCCATATATATCATATATTTATATTGTACACACCAATCAATCATAGAAAACCATTATCATCATGTTCACAATATACCAATAATTGTGGATAGATCTTTAACCTACTCTGAGGATGTAAGATGAATCCCATGTAGCAGAACCAATCCCTAACTACCTCATGAATTTCCTTTATATGGATTCATACACATTGTAAACCATTTACTACACTTGTTTGTCTCTTCAAATTATGTATCTTTCATGTGTAGTTATATCCCATATTCCAACTCCTAGAACCACTCACAGTCCTACCACAGATCCCTGAGTCTAACCCAATCCATATCTCCCAGCTAACTATGAGTTTATATTATGAAGACCCTTTAAATTCCCTATCTAGATATATACCCTGCACTATATTTGTGGACTATCACAATGAACTTGAACATGTTTTATGAATCTCACTAACATCCCACTATATGGTGGAATCATCTCACATTTTCTATTACTGACCTGTTAGGTCTCCTTGAATCCCTGAGTCTAGTTATCGAGTGCTCCACTAACTACCCTAAATGAAACCACATTACATCTACATGTTCTATCCTATTATATTTTATTATTTTACCTCTTCTATGAATAAATTAAATCTAATTACACTTAATATCAATTAGATGGTGTGATTATTTACAACATTCAATCTTATCTCCTACCACAATTGGTGAAAACCACATAAAATATATCAATCCAACTATATAATCCATGATATAAGTGTTTAATATTACCTTTTTACATAACTGATGTCTCTTATATAACCTACTTTATGAATTCCCATGTCAAGTAAATCATGCACATCTTAGATACTAGAGCTCTGTGATCTTTGTAATGGATTTCTCAAACTAAGCTTGCCCAGAGCTACTCATCCATGCACTGCCTAAAATCTTCAAGACTCTATAGATGGAATTAAACCTTTTAACCTCTACAATAAACTCATTATAAATATAAATATAACAATATATATCTTATTTAGAGATATTTGTAGAAGGTAGTGTGATCCACTCACCCTTACACTTCCTGGCCACAACCATGTCACGTATCATCCATCTCCACAACCCCTTTTCAATATGTATCAAGGTCAGGAACCACATCCATCATTCCTATATATGATCCACATAATGATTACCCTAAGAGTTTCATACCTACATTGACTTAGCAATATTCCACCAAGAATCTATATGAGAAAATGCTATATAGGTTGTTGCTTCCACAACAAATAGTCGAACCATTTTTTAAATTCTTGAACCATTACCCTCCCTAGGTTAGCTGAGTAGAATGAAACTAAATTAATATACTATAAAGAAATTTTTATCCTATTATTGACACTATAAATAGATAAAACATTCCTTTTATTCCGGGATACAAAAATAAATCACTTTAAACTCATATATTTCATGTCAGCCCTATGTGCCTAACATGATGCATGATGACTCCCTATTACCACTCAAGGCCTGGTGTCTGGAATAAAAAACAATAACAAAAAATAAAAATTAACCCAAATTAAATAACTCAAATGTAACCATGAAACCCAAAAATGAAAAACATTTACCTTTTAAATTGGACTTCATCGCATGCAAGTTCTATTTATACATAAAAAATCATATATGTCCCAAGTTATAACACATTTATAGAATCTTAGTCTACCATTCCCCAAATAAAAAAACATACTTTTTAATCAACTAAATTTAATACAACCTAGTAACAACTAAACATTTTTTACAACTTTATAACCATCATACTCTGGTAATACCTTGTAATAGTTAAGTTTGTATACCACTTTGTAACCCCCCCAACCCCCCACCACCACCACTTGGAAGTACGCGAAACGAAGGTTTGACACATGACCTTAGGCATGCCTCTATGTATTCCAAAGTCTTCAAAAAATCATGAAGGGTTTATATGTTGATAGTGGAAAAACTATATACCATCGTGATCATAATATTAATAATGAAAACAACATAGTGGAAGAAATAACTCAAACACAGCATAAGAAATTTAAATAAAAGATTAAATGAACCATAATTACGCATATGATAATACAATTAATATACACATTCCATGCCAAACATAGTAAACAACATCACTCATGTGATGACCATATATGTATTTGTATTAAATAACCATAATAAATAACCTTCCCAACACCGAGGAACCACCCAACCCATATGAAAAAATCTTTCCATATGCCCGTAAAACCCTCTACACTTCCAGGCATCACTAGGTTTCGGATGGAGAACCTTTTCCCTTACTTGTATCAAGAACAAAAAATTCATCATATGTATCTGAGGGCCCATGGAAGGTTTGAGTATCCAATAAGTAGGCCACCACCAATAGTCTCTCTATCTAATATTCATAAATATATGGGTGTATAAAAACTTCAATAAATAATCATAAAAAATTAATTGAAACGCCTACTCCACCTACAATAATCAAATCATTGTGTGTCTTTACTTAAATTGGATACTACCATACTAGATAAATACATCTATAATCTATCAAAATGAAAGTTTCCTTAGCCTTTAAGCGAAACCAAAGTCGCTCAGGATATAAATCCTCTATAACTAACTTATCACTCACTGTCCCTCCCTGACACCCCAACTGAAACATCCAAAATTCTATATATAAGATATTCTTAATATATCTCATGAGATGGAGAAAAACACACTCCCATCCATTAGTCTATCTCATCACCAACTATGGCATGTATGGGTGTTCACCATGTCCATACTAAGGGTTAGTACCATTCCCCAATTTTTCTTAACCTATGAAGTCCACCACCCAAAAAAGTTCACTAAACCACCTCATGGTCTATTATCTATGTTTAAATGATCCCAATGACCCCATTATACAACCACAGTTTGTAGAAATCTCTAATATCCTAGTCCACACAATATATGAACCATTGTTACCACACAAAAAAAGTTCAACATCATCAGTTACATTTCATAAAAACTCAGAAACATCACATCACAAAAATAATCAATCTATAACATATGGATTCATGGCCATCAAACTATAAAACCACACAATTGAACCATAATTGACTAACCAACTATTTCTCACATGATATTATAACTTTGCATCTCCTAGTAACAAAAAACACCCTATGTAGTTTTATTCCTTGTCACATAACTATTACCTAACCCATAATTATTTATTACATGATATGTAACACATGTAAAAATAGGAAATATCTAGGGACCACAAACATAGTATTTTTAGGACTCCACTCAATTAGAATTTTTATCTAGTACATCCTTAATTATAAGATTTAGAAAAAAATTGAAAAAATTCTTGAAATTAGGGTTTTTAACAAGGGATTAAGAAATAAGGATAAATATAAACATTAGTTACCTAAGTATGGGAAGTTTTACCTGTAGTTCCCTCCTACTTTAGACAAAATGTGATTTTAAAAAGAAGCAGATAATATCTCCCATGGAGAAAAATAGAAAAATGTGGGAGGGTGTTAGATGATTTTGGGTTGTTGTGTATAGATTATTGGAACCCCAAAATCCCCTTAAATATGAATTTTAATATTTTATTTAATGTTTGGAAGATTCTGGAAACACTATTCATCAAACATAGAAATTGTTAAAATCTATTAAAATCCATACTTTCTTAGTAAGACTTATGAATTCATACTTTGAAGTCATGATTTCAAGTCATACATTGAAGTCTTACTAAATCAAAGTCGTACTATAAAGTCATATTAAATAAAATTAATGCATTTAAATCCTAATATGAATCCATATAAAGTCAAAGACGTACATTTTTAAAGTTATTCAAAAAGCAGTTAAATATTATAGAAGTCTTAACCTTCTAAATTTATACTATGAATTATTACTAAAGAAACACTTACTTTATTGATTATTTACCTTCCATAAGTCATACTATGAAGTCTTATTAAATAAAGACTTAATAAAGAATTTATATAATGAATAGTGATTTTGGGAGAAATTCTTATTAAATCCAATAGTCATACCAAATTCATCAATGTATTACTAAATTAATTAATGTCTAACTATCTAGACTTAGATAAATTTTCAAAAAATTGATTCAAATCCCAAAAACCTAAAAACAAAAAAAAATATAATTTCAAAGATTTCTAAAAATATTCATACCCTTTAATAACCATAAATTAATGCTAGAAAACTCATAAAACATGTAATAATAAATTAACTCCTAAGCCTGGTCTGATTCCCAAGGCTCATTCCTAAGCCCATATTGACACTTCAAATACATCTATTGTGTCCCAAAACACATGTTCGATCCAAGAACCAAACCAAAAATCTAATCTAAATACTTGGGAACTAACATATAGGTTTTCATGTACTATTATAAAATTTTTCAATTTTTTTATATAGAGATTTGTTAACTTGACTCACTAGAATACATGGTAAAAAATTTTATATGGATAACTGAAATGATAATGTTATATATTTTATTCTTGTGATTTAATTTCAATATAATGTAACATTATAATTATTTCTTGAAACTTATATTAGATATATCTTTAATATTAAAATTTTGTTATTTTAACAATATTCTTATTTTGATCTTAATATTCATTCAATTTTTAATTGTTGGGTACATCATTAATCATGGGAATATGGTTATCGAAATAAAGTGGAAATTATTATCATATATTAAATGTAGAAATTGTTCATTATAATTAATGAAGTGTATGACCTTATCTAGTTTCTATCATAATTTGTAAAAGACTATGTTTCATTTGATTACTCAAAGAGATTGATATATCATAAGTAAATTTGTAATTAAATTACACAATTCCTCAATCATACACTCAATGTCAATAATAAGAGAAAATATCATCATTTTATATATACATATTGATATATTTGATCAAAATAAATCATGTCATGTAATGGTTAATAATTATGTGTTATTAGGAACAAAATTTTGATTATATTGTTCCTAAAATATTTCTAATCCATAAAAATTATAATTGAATACATAATGATCAATGAAGATACAATTTGTTTTCCAATGAGATTGAATAAATTTATAATTATTTGAATGTTGAATTAACAAATTTACTTTGATATATAAATTTTTAATTACATATGATATATTAAATAATTATATATATTTTAGGTTATTTTAATGAATATGGTAAACAAAATTATTTATTAAAATATTATTTAAATAAATTTTATTTGAGAAAATTCACCATATAATACACTAAAATCATATAAAATTTTTCTCTACATTTTTTCATAATCTTGAAGATGTCAAACATGATATGAAATTGTTTGATAAATTTATGAATATATTTCTCTTAAAATCAATATATAAATTGAATTATCTCACATAAATCATGGATGAAGTCATCAATAAACAATATCATGTAACCTTGGAAAACACTATGGGGTCTATGATTTCAATAAAATTTTAGGTGTATTTTCAAGGTTATTAGAGTGAGTATTTCATGTGGGGGACCTCAATGCCAAAAATTTGTACTAATATCACTCCTTTAGCCATATCTTTATTATAAAACTCTCTAATTTTATTTCATTCACAACTTCTGGGAGTTCAATTCAAACATTGAGTGTTGAAATTTTTATAATCATATATATTCACTGGGATACACTTCTATAATTTATTTTAATCTGAATAATATTTGATAATAATTCTAAATATAATTTAAAAAATAATAAATCAATCAAAATAAATTCAATTTTATAATTGTATGATTCATATAGCATGTTTATGTATTCCAGATCCAATAATATACCTCATTTTTATGAATATTGTTATTTTACCTTATAATGATAATGTATTCTCACACTAGAAATATTATTTATGTTCACCCTAATTGGATGACCATAAAAAATACTTCTTTACTTCGTAACATTAAATCTAGACTATTTTATCATACAAAAATATAGGAACTAATTCAGAAAATATTTCATCACATGTGTCAATTATAAAATTTATCTTCTAAGTAGTATTGTGTGCCTTACATGTTTACTCATCTGTGAAAAATGAAGTAAACCATTCTATATTAGAGAGCTAATCTATTAGTAAACCTATTCATTTTCACCTAGTATATATTTCCAAAATATTTTTCTAATGGTGCCATCGATCTCAAAGGAGGGTGTTTTAACTATTTTTTATGTTGATAAAAATATATGTATGGTAAAGTTTACATATATATTTGTATTATTTAGTTATTTAAATAAGTATTTATTTGAAACATTCTTTATAGGAAAAGATATATTATAATATTATTTTTTAAGTTGTGGATGTAAATTGAAAAATATAATTGTTTGAGGGAGATTTTAATGTGGTTAAATAGATGATAGGTGATATAATAATGGATAGGGTGTGACCTTGTCGATGGAAGGTATTACTCTAAGTATATCTCAAACTCACCTCCCAGTACTAGGTTTGTAACAATAATAGATTTTATAACATATTTCCCTTCAAATAAAATTTCTTCCGTATATATAAATGCACACAACCCCAAGTCAAAATGAACTATAATATAGAATACCATCATAACCAAGAAATTATATTAGTGGTGATGAATAGTACTAACTAAATTATGAAATATTTAAGGTTTATAATAAATTATTTTATTATCAGTTGAGTACAAATAAAAATAAAATCATCTGAAATTAAAATGGATTCTTTCAAAAAAAAAATATATGCAAGGTATTTTTATCATAATAAATTAAATTAATCACAATTGGTGAATTATTTTAATGAAATGTATATATTATATGATTAATAAAAAAGTTATCACTTATCGGATTTTTTTTAGGCTATAAATAAGAATATATATATATATATCTAGTTTTATGCTTAAAATTTATTTTTATAAAAAACAATGTTCAGTGTGTTTTTTTATTATTTTAAAAAAAATTCTTACACTTATTGAAATTGAATCTTGAAAAATGGGTTCCATATTTGGAATCAAGAAGTAAAAAATTTGGAAAATAGTTCCTTTTTTTAGTCATTATGAATAATAACCATGGTAAAATCTATCACCTCAGTAAAGGGTAAATTAGGTTAATGTAGGTTAAAACTATGTGTTCTGGTCACCATTGTTCATATTAATTCTTATTAAATGAATTTAATTATAACCTTATCATCCTAGGATCTAAATTTTAATGTTTATGGGCCACTTTTCCATTAAAATGACCTATTTAATATTTAATGAAATGAAAAGTATAAAATGTCACCCTCTACCTTTTAAATAAATTCTTTAGGTACACATAGAGAAAAAATAAATTCATGAATGAATTTTAATATTTATTTTAATAATAATGAAATTATGTTCATTATTTTACTTTATTTCTAATTTTTATTAATTATATAGTTACCCTAGATATTTATGATAAACCGACATAGTATTTCTTCAATTAATTGAAAACTAAAAGAAATGATTTTAAAAATATTAAAAGTAATATAATATGGGTGATTTTTATTGTTAAAAGAATTTTATAGATGATTATAAAATATTAGTGATGTGTTAAAGGATTATATTCTAATTTGATCTTTGTCTTCGTGTATGTGGTGTCTAATTAAATGAATACTATCAAAAATGACTTTAATAATATTTTATGAAAAATAATATTTTATTAAATTATTTTTTAAAAAACTTGAATGATGTAAAGGTATATATTATATGGTAAATAATTTCATCACTTGGACATTAATGATGCATTTTTGATGATGTTATAAGAATTATAACCCTTTAATAGTGAAAATGATATCAATGTGGTTGAGGATAAAGTAGATTAACTGAGGGGTTAAACCAAAGTATAAGGTTTAAAACACTATCGAAAACTATAAAAATTTTAATTATTAATGCTTTATAAACTAAATAATACTTTATATTTTAATTTGTTTCCATTTTGAAGAATTTTTCTAGATAATGACTTTATTATATTTTAATTTTTTTTGGATTCCAAGAGTGCACCTCCCCACACTTATAAAAGGGTGCCTCTTCTCCACTCTTCCTCACACATTTTGAGCCTTAT